>OU911083.1:6382857-7658928 GCA_918358865.1 Melinaea marsaeus rileyi | reverse complement strand
TAGGTTGGAGTGAAGTCCTCGGATATTGCAAATGTCCACATTTAGAGTAGATCAGCGTGCCGCTGTGTTGACTCGTCGTTTGCCCTCAGTAAACATAAAACGCGTTACTTTGAATCCGAGAATTATTTACACGATTTTTCTCAGGGTGGGGTATATTTTTTGAGGTATCGTTTTCATGTTTCATCGAGAGAAGGCGGAAGGGGCGCGGTAGGAATTCAGATTCTCTCACTCACAGAAGTGACATAACCAAATCCTTCACCGAGTGCAAATGCGTCGTTATTGGTTATCAAATAAGAGATAACGAGTACTATAAATAGAACCATCTACTTACACTCGTACACAACAACTCAACGGATATTAACTGCAGAACTAAAATGACTTGACAAGAACTGAAATCAGATTATATTATAAGGTTTCGTGTATAAATAAATTAACAAATTGAAACATTTATTTCATGGTATTGTACACACAGTACTTTTAATACAACTATTATTAAATAATTAATTCTTTATACAAATTTGAGTTCGTTGATATTTTTTATAAGCACCTCAGACAAACAATGTAAAATAATCTTAATTTAAAAATCAAGGACTTTTATTTCATCTCCCAAATAACTTCATTGGTGATGAAATTTAAAAATACCCTGTAATTGACTATGTCATAAATAGACCGTTGTGATTTTAATTTTAAAAAACATTTAGTTTAAGCTTATAAATATTTGTAACAAATGAAAAACCATCTAAATTCCCTATAAGTATGTAATAATACAGAATAGTTTCAGGCAGTAACTTGGCGCGAAAGCTGATGTTACGAAGAGGTATTTGAATATTCATAAGTTTAGTTGAGATGTGATTTAGTTAAAACTATAACGACGTCCACTAAACTTGAATGTGTTAATTACATTCATTATGATATAAAGTTTAAATGATATTAGAAGAGAAGAAAAGAATTTTAAGAAATGTTAGACATTTCTGTAAAAAAGTTTCCGTTCTTGTATCAAAGAAGAATATTTAGTTATTCAACAGCCTGGGAAATATAAACTATATATATTTCATGCATAAATCGGGAAAAATCGTCACTGAAAGTTTAAAGGAAAGTCTAATATTATAGAATATTAAAGTCAAAATTCGAAATACTGAAAATCCTCGTCATAACTTAAAAAGCATATACATTATGTAAAAAAAGACAAATAAAAATCATATTATTTATAAATTATCATTTATCCATAATATCTAAAGATGATATTATATCTCTGTAAGATATTACAAACTTCCCTGACTCAAATTACAACATTCACTGGAGATATTTCGAGGCGTTAGGCATCACTTTTTCTTTAAAGTTCTTTTTAAGAAAGTTGCTAACGATTGGGTCATTTCTTTTAAAAGATGCATTAAAATAACAAGTTACAATTTTAAATTTAAATGGTTCTATGGTTACCATTTTATTCTCACAGATTATATTATTAATTGGTATGAAAAAAAAGCTTCCCCCACAATTTAAATTTAACGTGATAGCAAATTAAACACTAAATAAATATAAATGATTAGGTACGTATTATTTTAACAATGGAATAAGAGTGATTATTAACTACGTCGTAAATCAATAGAATAAAATTACAAACATACATTCATCCAATCTTGAAAGAATTTGAGATATTTATATGTGATTATCTTTGTTATTAAAGATAACATTGATATTTAAATTATGAATCTATGGTAAATAAAATATAAATAACTAGTTTTGTGATGATTCCCTTGACCCACCTGATAGTCATCAAAATTTCCTATTGCAATATTACATACTAAACACGACCCAATACCTTTACTGCAAAGCATTTGAAACGAATCGTAATTTAACGATATATTTAAATGTACAAGCATTTAATTAAAATCCCTTAAACTATTTATCTTTGTATCTGGTTTGTTGAAATCAAGTGATGTTTGTATTTACTTACAGTATCACGTACCACAGAAATTCCGTGACTGGAATTTTAAAAGGACAAGAGAAATGTTACTTTTTAATGTAGGTCTAGTTAGAAAAAATACTAAATGTACATTTGTAAATTATTTTTTATGGTGTGAGTATTATTAATTGTTATTGTTAAAATTTTGTTAATCTATGCTAAAAGTATTTGTTAAGGTAGAGTATGTAAGACTGTACTCTTTAGAAGGTTATATTTAAATTTTAAAGAAAAAAAAGACATTTTTAAATAAGAATGTAGCGGGTTCGTATAACTTATTTAAATATCTTAAAATTATTTTTGTTCACCCAAATGAAAAGGTAAGCAATTTTTTTTATTTATAAAAATATTGTTACATAATATTGTTTTTTCTGTGTTTATCGTTACTCATAAGATAAAGAACTACAAGATTAACAAAAATAGTTACATAAATTGTATACATTTATATAATTTATTGATACAAGCAAATGAGTATTTACACCAACCTGTATTTTAGGGATCTGAAAATAAATTACGGTTCACTTGGATACGCTTTGTAACTCAGCCATATTTAACATTACTTGAAATTTATAAAAAAAATATATTTTCAACATTATAATATATTTGTTATAAATACCCTTTTTTCCTGTTTGATAAATATTTTTTTCTTTTTCCTCGTTTTCTAGTTAGTGGTGGAGATTCCATAATCAGGGAGTAAATGGAATAACAGGATGTCGTTAAAGCCGTGCGGTGGTAGCGATGGCACCGACCAGGTTTATTTATTTATTTACATTATGTCTGTCTGTATGACAAGAAAGTTAGTTTACTCCAAATTGAACAAAAGTAACATTAAAAATGAAAATGAAATAATTTTTTAAGCGATTTTTAAAAATATTTTTTTATATTTTTATAACTTCTGTCATTTATTATATATTCCACAAACGCAGGCTTGATAAAGCTATGCTTTCGTGCAGCTGACATGTGTCGTTTACTCCGTGCTCGTTTCACAATTGCTTGCATAATATAAACAGTTCTGACATTCAGATAATATTATATATGAATATAAATCGTTTATATACAAATCGTGTTACGTATATGATGACTTTTCTGGATATACAATTTTATTTTATAGCATTTTATCATCTTATTAATTTCAAATTTTGACACACATACATACATAATGTTGGTAAGATCGCAATATATAATATATTATCTATCAATATATACGAGTATATATATATATATAAGCGATTTACCACTCACTGACTCATCATGAAATCTCCGAAACTATCTGTCCGATTAACTTAAAATATTACATAGTTACTTCTTTTGTGACAAAGACGTCCACTGAGAACGGATTTCCTTGAATTCCTATCCCAACGGATTTCAACTTTTTGCATTTCGCCAAGTATTAAACCTGTAGGAGATATACACTTAACGCAGGGGTAAGAGTTACTATAGCAACGGTTACGATGACAACGGATAATACGACAAAGGTTACCATAACAGCCTAAGTTCACATTCAAATTAATAGTGTGTCCAGCGAAGCGGGAGGGAATAAGCTAGTATTATATAAGACTTAAGTAACGGCATTGGCCGTTGACATAAACACGTTCCTTGGAATGGTGGAATTGATTGTTATATAATAAATATATCGATTGGGACAATTGAATTTTATCTAATATAAAATACAATGGGAATGAAATCAAAAATAAACATCTGTCATCGTTTTGTATTCGATATAACAATGATTTATCATTTAAAACGTTTTAAATATTTTATTATGAGAAGAATTAACGTATTAAATATTTTATTATGAGATAAAGAATGATATCTAGAAGAACAAAAGAATTTGTAAAGCGATCATGTTATAAACTTTTTATCCTGCAAAGTTAAAAAGTATACAAAATTTTTTCGTAAGATAAAACGTGAGAAACTTGTAAAAGCGAGCGACAACTTGAGGAAGTTCCTTTAATGGGTTCCTGTTTAAAAATATATAGTAATATAGCGTTATTCATGTTTTGAAAGTTATTGTTAATTAATTTTGAACTATGTGTCATATAATAGTTTAAATAAAATCTATTTTTTGACAAAAAATCAAATTTTTTGACAAAAAATCAAAAATCACGTAGATTTACATACCTACTTCATTCTTAGATTGTGAAAAAATAGTTTAGCATAAATATTTATATACCAAATGCAAAATACTTTGTAACTTTACTGTTTAAAATAGAAATAAAAAATCGTTAAAATGAAAGTATGTAAATATGTTGATTTTTTTATATGTTACGTCTCTGAGACCTCATAATCATTGCACCGAATGAATATATCTACTCGTTCAACAGGTGCCAGTTGGTAAGCAGGTGTTATATTCAAGGAAGATTTTTTTACATATATCTGTTCCAGGATTTTAAAGTATTGTCTTAATTTTTTTATATTTTAGTGATTCCAAATCTATTGTTGTATTGGCATTATCACTGGCAGCGGAAGATTCAGCCCTTATCGTTGGTTAGGACAGGACTCGGGAACTCTTTTCGTCTTCTTATTTTATTTTTTCACTTCAAAAATTTCATTGTATTCTTTATTTATAAAACTTATTTAATTTTGAAAATCGGATACGAATGATATTTAGCCATCTTTTACTTTTGGCTCCTCTAATTTATGAAATACCTTCAAAAGCTTACCAAGACTTTTTTAATAACTTCTATTACTATATCACAATATATATCCACTTGCAAATGCAAATGTTTAGAATCCTTTCCATTCTCATTAGTTTTGCTAAAGAACATCCGTAGTAAATATATTTATTACATTCTTAACTTCTGATGCCATCAGTAATAGGCTTTGAACAACTCATGTATTCATAAATAAATTGGATTTCAATTTCTTAAAAAAAAAAACAATCTTTAAAGTAGATCTTAAATGTAATTATAATATTTATTTCAATGTGATAATGACATCACGTCATAGGATCACGATCAGTGCGTTCATAAATAAAATAACTTTGGATTTTTAATGATGTAGCTAATGATGTAACTAAACAAATTTGTATTTTACAAATACTAATATTTATAAAAAATAATTCAAATAAAATACTAAGTACGTTTCGATAAAAAAAAATTATTTAATATGTAAAAGAAAAGGAGGTATTTTATATTTTTATTTAAAATACATGTATTTCAAATAATTCCCGTCTCTATTCATGTAGTATTATCCAACCTCAACAAGCAATATATAATTTGTATCTTAAATCTGCACATCAAGAGTGAAATAGACTCACACACACACACAAGCACACACTTAAGTAGACTACATGACGTTACGCTCGTGTGAAAGAAATATGGTAAAATCAGTGTAGAACTTATTTATAATTATTACCCGACTTTTATAAGAATTCTGATACAGTGACCAGATTTATCATTATTTAAAATAATTTTGAATTATTAGGGTTAGCATAAAATTAAAACAGAACTTTGAATTTAATTATCCGCACCCTCACAATAGCCCTTACATTTATCATCCGTACAATCTTAAGTTTAATTAACGTACAACGAAAATTATTTTTTATCATGTATGTAAACACAAAAAAATAATATTATTAAAGTAGATCAAACTTCATTCATAGTTAACTCTATTACGTAACAAATAACACAGGCACACAAAAAAAAAATCATGAACCAGAGGGGAGACCCCATTATTCCTAGGTTTTTGGGATCGCTGAAATGCTGTTAGTTATAATTTTCGGTTTCAGCATCCCAAAAAACGTAGAAATACACATCTATCTTGATTTTATACAAAAAATTAAATTTTCACCCCTTAAGAGGTAGTAAGGGGATGCTAGCGGGAAAACGAGCAATTAAAATTAGTTTTTATTGTCATATTCGGTTTCAGCGATTACAAAAACCTAAGAACAATGGGGTCTCCCCTCTGGTTCATGATTTTTTTTTGTGTGCCTGTGTTATTTTTGTTACGTAATAGAGTTAACTATGAATGAAGTTTGAATCTTTGATCTTCTTAGAATCACTAAGTTCAGGTAACATCATAATTAACTGGAGTACATATTTTTCTTTATTTTGTAATGGTGTTTTTGTTATGACACAAATAACAATCTTTCAACGCTGTAATATTTTTAATTTAGTAATTAATTTCCTCTCGACTAATTTAAAGTTATTTTTTAATCCGATTTAATTGTTTCATTTATCTTTGGTTTTGAATGTTTTAGTCTTTAAATAAATAGAATTGTAATCGGGTGAGATGATGAGAGATAGAAAACAACAAATATGATGAGAGAATGAATGAATAATGATGATGATGATGATGATGATGATGATGACGATGATGATGATGATGATGATGATATGAAAGGTAATAGCAATGGCAGGAAGATGATGATTCTGTCGCATGTTACAGATAATTAAAAACTTTGTAAATGTTTATGTCATGTAAATTATTTTTGTAACGTAATCTAATAAAATACTCTCTAAGATATTTTTTAGATTAAGATAATATTAATTAGAATAAAGGCTCATTGTAAGATATGAAAGATCAATAGAGTATGACATAACAACAATCAAAAGTAACTTGTAAAAACAAATTATATCTACTATAAAGGTTTCAATAAAGCTATGGAACAGAAAAGAGAAGTTAAAGCGATGTTTTTTCTTGGGCATTTTCTTTCGTTCACTGGAATAATACGGCCCTTTCTTTATATTATTTTTGCCACTGATGTAAAATATAAATAGCACATAATACATACTATTACAAATTGATTCATTATATTATATATACAGTTAAAAATTACCTTTAAATTAATAATAACTTTTATTATATAATAATGAGTTATTTCCTTTTTAATGAAAGCGGAATTATATACAAGCAGGTTGATGTTATATCATGTAATCTTCTGTCACCAGTTTAATTATAATATCTTCTAAATCTTATAACGTTCGCGTAACTAAGGAAGCTTTAATGGATCATAAGATTTTACCAAAGTAAGAGTACTTTATGATTGTAAGGCTTTTAAAATCAAATTGAACTTAAATATTATTTGAATAATTTTAGTTTAAGAAAATTCTGTTAAAGTAGTTTTTCAACATTTAAAATTATTTTAATATAAACAATAGAATTCAACTTCACCAAGTAATTAATCAAGCCCAAATGTTTCAGGAATGAAATTTTCCTTCAAATTTATGATTTAATATTTAGCAGAATGAACTTATAAATGAAAATAGCAAGAAATTATCCAAGTTAAGATTAAATCTTCAGAACAAAAGGAAATCGATTAATATTTTGATTAGTTAAACAAATTACTTAGCTCTAAGGTAAAAGCTTATGTATTTGTAAAAGGGAATATTAATCGAAACTATATATATAAATAAAACTTCACATAAGAATTAATAATAATCAATAATTAATTATACTTTTGAACTTATATTACGTAAGTATAAATTGTTCTTCATATTTGTACATTTATAGTATTCAATATAGAAATGACATCCAATATCCGCGATGAATCCAATATTATGTACTATTCTATTATCTACTATAATTGAATTAAGATGAAATAATCAAATAAGAGAAGAATAATTATTGGAAAGAAAGACGCTTTATATTTTAATGTAAATAAAATAGAGTCAGCATAAAACTATTTTGATTATACGAAATACTTATAATAAATCTATACATAAATCATATTTGGGAGTAATCATCACTGAGGTCTTTAGTAACCAATAGAAACTAAAACAATATTTTTTCAACCTTTTCATGTTTGTCTATTCATTTGTGCGTTTGTGATTTAAATGCGATTTTGCCGGATGTATTCTAGTAAACTTAACTTAAGATTTAGTAAACAATTTATTTGATTAATATTTTTTTACCTTTTCTCTTAGCAATTATAATTATAGGTAATTAAGGACCAAAGGAATGAATTAAATCAACATCCATAATAGTAATGTAATATCTATCTGACAGACACACTAATATAAATGGAAACACGCAAACACTCTCGGGTGTAATTAACCCTAATTTGAAATGCCCAGTTCTCAAAATAAACACAAATATGTGTATCATGTTTAGAAGTTCTTTTATACAATAACATTTTTACGTGCTGTATATTGTTATTAAAACAGTGTGTCAACTGATATTTTTATTATAGTATTAAATTAGTTTTGATTGTGTTTGCACAATTATCCTGACTATTGAGGCAGTTGGTATTAACTGGTTTGTTGTGTCAGTGGTTAGTGACATTGGCTGTTATGTAAGTATATGTAGTTAATTAAGTATAAAATAATGAGAACATCATCTTCTGGATCAGGATAAGGTTGTATATTCACTATGACGCATTGTTGTCTCTGCAAGGACTGGAAATATTGATTTCGGTGAGGTACTTTATATCTTAGATACAGTACACGCCCACCCAGTGTTTTATCACTGAAATTACGCAAATATTTTTATATTATTGTTTGTCGTATTATATATATATCGTATCGCTACAAAGACCTTAAGTAAACACTCAAATATATCAATAATATAAAATAGATTTATCTAAGCGCTGTTCATAGTATTTATTAATTATGTTTAATAATTAAATTTTAATAATATAATGAAACTTACTGAACTATAAGCTTATATTTTGTGCTGAAGGACGTACTGAATATTTTCAATTAAAACAACTAAGAACAAATTTAATGTCATAAAATATTTTACTAAGTCCTATTTATCCATTATTTATTTTATCTTATAAATAGCCTGAAAAACTAGAAATAAACTTATTATTTTTACGCAATTCATACATTTTGAACCTATAATGTCCTTTCACTCCGCTACTATTAAAACCAGATAAGTCAAAAGCGTTAAATTTTACTACTTTAATGTTAAAATATTTGTTTAAAATAACGATATATCAGAGATATTACAGAAACATTGTGGTCAAAGTAAAAACAAAGAGATACTAGATAGATATATTGTAATTAATTATTACTAATAATTAATGCAATATTTTCTGTGAAATAAATGAATAACATTCAACTATTACAGTCTATTACGATATTCTAATGTGCGCAAACAATATAACATCTAAAACAAATTTAAACTTCCAGCCATTCTAAGTACACTAATTAATTTTCTGTTTACGTCGATTCAATAACCTAAATTAAATTTATAATTATTATATATAATTTAATACATTTTCTTACATTTCAATCATGTAATGTTGAAGGAATGAATTATTATTTTTATATTATTAATACGTTACTTAAATTACAAATTTTATTTCTTGTACTAGGCTGTTCAAAAAAATTTTAGTGAATTAAAAAGTGTTACAAATACGTAAAACCTTTATTTATAGCTTTTCAAAATATTCCCCTCCAACCTTCATGCACTTATGCATTCGAGTGAATCAGCAATCAAAACTTTTATAAACGTCTCTTGCGAAAAATAGCTATCGAATTGCTTCGACGGTCTCGTCTGTGCTGTTAAATTTTCACCCACGAAGCATTTTAACAGTGGGAAATAAAGTAAATCTCATAAAGCTAATTTCGAGTGTATAGAGGATGGGGTGATATTTATACCGCCGAAGATGTCAAATAATTTATGGTTCTAGCAGCTGTGTCACCGGGCGAATTAGCTTGGTGGAAAAGAATGATGCGAACTCAACTCCCCGAAAACCTCTTTCAAATTTTTTAGCATAAATAGGTATCAACACAACGAGATTCTTGCTGCTCTGGAGTAAATGAGATATCCATCACCGAGCAACTTTCGCTTCTTCACTTTTAGTCGTTCATGTTCATGACTATGGAAACTATCTGTGATACAATCTTTAGTTTAGCCTGCATCTCCCGATGTGTAATGTATTTATTTTCTCTCAATAACCACTTCACTCTAATGATGTTTTCATGGGTTATGACAATGATCTGGACGTCATTATTAAGGTTTTCTCGATCACGTTTATTTTCACGGAACCAATAACTAATTGTTGCTAACGCAGGATGCAAATCCCCTAAAAACAGCTTCTAAATTTTCATAAGATTTTAGAAAATCACAAAAGGTTTGCGAGATTTCCATAGTTATAAAGAACAGAAGAGTGGCAGAAACTCTTTAAGAAAAATATAATCATAATAATTATAATTTGTATATTTTGAGTGATTAGGTAATACCTAGACATTCTTAACTTTGTAGTCTTATAAGATATTAAGGTGTCTGGCCTATGAAGCGACCTGAAAGAAAATTAAATTAAGTTCTAGGGGTAAGTATAGGGCAGGCTATACTTACTATTTGGTGTTTTATGTAACATAGGGAGCAATGTAAAGAAAATTTGAAACGTTCTTCTATTGACCTTCAGTTTTTTTTATCTTGCCAAAATATACGTGTAACTTTGTCTTTATAATTACGCTTAGTGGATAAAGAAGTGTATAATTTTAGATGAGTTGTCAAGTAAAGTTTTAATAATAATTACTACTCATGCATATCTGTAACAAAACACCACCATCTTGGTGAATAGGGAAGGTAAGAACAAATAAGAAAGACAAGGAAATGGTGATTAATTTCATTTCACTTACTATTCGTTCAACAGAAACCTAAAAAGCTACTTTAAAATTAAAAATATTATTTTTTAGGATTCCATAAATGATTACCTTTCAAAGACTTAATTGTATATATTTCTACTTAATCGATTTACTACTCCTACTTTACTACCCCTACTCCTTCTATGTATAATTTCCCTTAGTTGGTATTTAATACATTGCTGTAAGCGCGCCTCTTATTCCGTGACATATCGTATAAATACATTTTCGTAACTCAGGAAGTAAAACTAGTTTCTGAATCCCGTTGGCACCATCTGGCAGCAAAATATAGTTAACATAAGTATTGTTAATAATGGCAATGGGTATGTTTCTTGTTACAATATTTATAAGTTGATATACAAATGTTTAATATCTACTACGAGTATATCTTCTTTCATATAGAATATATAATCCATATGCAACCGATATGTATAGTACTAAATTCTCCGCCATCCGAGCATATTATTAGCAACATAATATCTATATCAGTTATACTGCATCATCGTTCAAACTTCGTCAAGAACATAAGTCACGTAAACGACGTGAATGAAAATTAATTAATGAGACTTTAATGAGTAGTGTACCTTATTTTATTGTTGTTTAATATTCGATTTATAAATTTTGTATTAAAAGATAAAGTTTTTAATATTACGTAATAAGTTACTTGTAGTGTCGAGTCTTTCATTGAATGATAAATTTTCGTTTATTTGTTTTAAATTAAAAGTCTTTATAACGTCTTGAACAATTTGTGTATAACCTAACAAACAAATTCATTATCTATTCATCGGAAACCAGATGTTGTTAAACTATTTGATCAAGGACAAATTTCTGATTAATTAATTAATTCATTATTTCTTAGCATTGATAATGTCATACCGTTATATATATATATATATGTTTGTGTAAATATACACAGACATATATATTTATACAAACAACATGACATTTTAATTAAGCCCGTTGCCTGTTTGTCGTGTATATTAGAAATGCTGTAATATGTATTTATATAACACTTAAATTTATCTACCAGTTTTGTAATAGATATGTAATATTAATTTTTATGACTTAAATTTATATACTGATATATTTATATCTCGATTTCTATATATCACCGCCCCTTTGTATATATTATTATTATAATCAATTACACTAAATTCAAGATCCTAAAAAGCCTAGCTTATTGCACATAATCAGATTCACTGACTGGTGTGACGTCAGGTGTTTATTCTTAACACCTTTATTTTTTTTTTATTTTTTTTTTTAACGTCTGGAACCCATCATGGGTGCCACCGCATTCCAGGTGAGGAAGGCGGTGGGTATGTGAGACTCCTACTCACTAAACCAGACGGTTGCCGTCGCCGTCATGATGGGACACCGCGGGAACGTTTGCGCATACAACCGCGGCGCCCCGACGGACACCACGTAAAGGGCACCCCGCAACGAGAGGCCCCCTCCATAGTCGGCAGGCTTGATAGATCGCGGGGAGGTCCCCTCCCCCCCACCCAAGCCCACCTTAAGAAGAAGGCCGAAGCCCTCTTCTAGCCAGGCCCGGTCTGGAACCCAAGCACGACCCGGCTGGCTGGCAGGGAGGACTGCCAACGGACCGCCGCCGCGCGAAACCACCACTCAAAAAGGGAGCCCGACCTCGAACCCGACAGGCCTCTACCGCCGCACACGGTGGTCAACCGAGTCCAGCAAGAAAGAGGCATAAGTCGGGAACCCACCAAGCCAGGACTAACGATCGCCAAGCAAGACCGTGGTGTCACGCTCCACGAAGGTTAATCCGGGCACCATCTTTTGCTAGGAGAAACGACCGTCCGAATCGCTTCTTAGAGAGCGACTCGGCAGGAAGAACCCCAAGCCCTAAACGCCCCTAAAACCCCGCAACCGCGAGGCCACCCCAAGGTCAACTCTTTAATCAGAGAAGTACCCGGAATGACCCCGCGGCTGTCCCCCCGGAAAAGAGGGCCTGTGCCCTCCCACCGAAACGCCCAGACCCACTTTCCAACGGCTGAGGCCGAAGGAAAGGGGCCCGAGCCCGCCGCCGCAGACGGACCACCCCTAAGGGCAGACCGCCGCGTGAACCCCCCTTGTCAACCATGAGCCAGACTCGGGCACCTCATGGCTGACAATCTCGCGCTGGACATTAGCAGACGGCTAACGCGATCCCGAAAGATCGCATTAACCGTCCCCCAGGGAGCACCGGCCCGTACCGCTTCCAATCCCGCCGGACGAATCCGGACAACATTGGTAGCGGACGGGCAAACGAGGAGGTTTCCAGCATGGCCCCCCCATTATTCTTAACACCTGGTGAGATATCATTTTCAGTTGTTTACTTTTTTTTAACCGTCCTTCTGGCTTACAAGACTATCCCTTGAAAATTCTATAATCATAACATTAACAAGTCCTGGAAGTATAATATTTATTCTCCATACAAACAAAACAGATTTGAACAAAACAAAAGTTAAAGGTTGAGTCCCTGTCCCCGACATGTAAGTAACGAAGTTTAGTTCAATGAATACTTCGGAGCTTGGCTCTATTCCACTTAAGGACATAGTACTGTACTCTTGGCAATGATATTCGCGGTTGTATACAGAAACTGTGTTGTTAAGCAAAGTTGTTGCTAATATTGAAATGCTTTCTGGCAACGCCGCTCTGGCAGGTGTTTCGAGCTTTGTTCCTGACTTCGGTTAGGCTAAGAGTATTATGACCAGCTTAGAGGCACCACTCTCCAGCTCTCGTAAATACATGAGAGTTTTCATATGAAGTCCATTTAAATGAATATTGACTCCCATGTCCAATCCGGTGATGAGTGCTCGTCATCCTGGACTGGTTGAACAGGTTGACAAGCCCGAGATGTAGACGACACCGGATCGGCAGTCACTAGAATATTTATTTAATAATGTATTAACTGTCTCTTAAAACTTAGCAAATACTGTTTGAAATATATATTTGTTGTGCAAATTTCACTTTGTAGATATTTTTTATAAGCATAATCTTGTTTTTGTGAATCGATTTTGTAACAAAGACCAGATCGAAATAGAAATAGAAATTAATTTAAATTTAACAATCAAGGATATAATTTTCATCTATTATATTACTTTCTTGGTGATTTAAAATTTTTTAAATTTATATTTTAAATTAGTATTTAAAAAACTACATTATTTTATTTAAATTCAAAATATGTGAGAACGTTTGTAACAAAAAAAACAATATAAATTTCCAATAACTAAATATATATAAACATAAGTTTATTCAAAATAGTTTCAGGCACCTTAAAGTGAGAAACTTATGTAACGTGGAAGTATTTGAATATTCATCAGGTTAGTAGAGATGTGGTTTAGTTAAAAGTTCATGGATATCAACGAAACTTTAAAGTGTTAATTACTTAATTTATGGTATAAAATTAAATGACATTAGAAGAAGATGGGAGGAGCCTAAGTGATCTTATTATGAAAATTTTAGGAGCAAGTGAAAAATAAATTAATCGATTTAATTATATCTTCTTAATCTAAGATGTAAAACTGACTACAAGAAGGATTTTAAGTGAATATTTTTCATGCATTAACCTGACAAAATAGTAACTGAACCTAGAATGTAAAGTTTAACATTACATAATGTTGAAGTAGTTTTATTTTATTCTAAGATCCTAAGATTGATAGTCATCACATTAAAATGTAAAAATATTGTTAGGTACGATTTAAAATATTTTGTTAATAAAAAAAAAAACATTTTATTATAAACAATCATATGATATTGCTATCATATATTACAATACTCAAATTACAACAATCCTTAAAGAAATTTCGAGGCGGTATGAATCACTTTTTCTTTTAAATTCTTTTTAAGGAAGTTGCCGACGATAAGGTCATTTTGTTTGAAAGAAGCGTTAATAAAAAAAGATTTTTTCTTTCTTAAATTATGGTTAGCATTTTATTCTCACAGATTATATTTTTAATTGGTATGAAAAAGAGAAAAAAAAAATAAATGTGATCTCAAATTTAACATTAAATAAATATAGTGTAAATGAAAAATTTATCTATTGGTTTAATAACAGAGTTAAAGTAAATACTTACTAATTTCTACAATCATTAGAATACAATTATTAATATAAATTAATTCCACCTGAAAACATTCTAAGATATTAATCACACATAAAAATAATATATATTGAATTATGGATCTCTGGCAAATAAAATATATGTGAGTTTTGATAATTCCATTGGTTGGAATTAATTAGAATTGTGATAATTCCTTTGGCCTCATAGTCTTCAAAATTCCTATACCAGTAGTACCTGTCTAAATAACGGTTACTGCAAAACATTTAAAACGTAAAGTAAAGATAAAATAACATTCAATCCACGCGAGATGAATCTTACTTTAAATATTTATTTAAATATTCAAGGATTGCATTAAAATTAAAATCCTTTAAACTATGTATCTTTGTTACTGATTTACGTTGAAATTCAGTGCGGTTTAAGGTTTACATCTAGTTATTTAAATAAATGTATCGCATTCCAAAGCAAATCCGTGGCTGGAATTTTAAAAGAACGGCAGAAGAGAAATACTTGTTTACGAATGTACATCTAGTTAGAAAAAATGCTAAACATACATGTATCTGTAAACTTATTTTTTATAGCTTGGGTATTTTTAATTACTTTAATTAGATAATGTTTGTTACGGAAGGAAGAATGGGTAAGTAAATTTAAAAAAAGAATGGTTTATAAAATAGTAATAGTTGTCGGTGGTGTGCCCTAGGTTTTGAGGTAGGTCGGAATAGTCCAATGAAACATAGTTATTTACACGGATATTGTTTATTTAGCACAAACACACAAAAATAACAATTACTAGAATTGAAGCATAGGATTAGTGAGCGGAAGAACAATAGAAACAGGTAGATGAAATCTAAGCTATTTAGTAAACATAGCCATGCGAATACCCAAGAATAGAAGTTGAAAGCTAGGCGCATCGATGCTTACGATGTTATATCCATGATGGCAGTCTTATCCTTAAATAGATTATTACATATTTCATAATGAATATAGGATAAATTTATGAATACTTAACCATTAAACTGAAATTTTTATGAATGTTCTTAGAAAATTAGTTTTTCAAAAAAAAATACTCAATTTCCAAGCTAACATTTGAGGACATATTATCTTAGTATTCTTGGTTTAACTTTTGAGAGAAAAGTCCCATCATTTTGTTTTTCTTAGGGGGTTTATTTTTGTTTTACTATGTTTCTATTGTATTTGTTGCGAAAGAAAATACTCTGAAAAACTAAACGTATGAAACGGAGAAAATTATAAATAATTAAAGTTGCTGATTTTAAAATTAAAACATACATTAAAGTCAAGTAGAAACGGTACGTGACAACTTACACAAACCAGAGTGAATGTTAAATGGAACCATTCAGAACGCAAAAATTATATATTTAATATATATCGTAGAGGACGTTCGCTCTAAGGTTAAAGGTTATTGTGACCTCTTGAACTATTTTATTATTTCCGATTCTACTACAATTTCTTTAAAGAGCTTTGGTGTAAACTACAAAATGGAAAATGCAATTCATGATTCATATTTCAATAAGCTGTTATTAATGATATAATATTCCCCTAACGTAGGCTTGATACAAGCTATGCCCTCATGCAGCTGACATGTGTCTTTTACTCCGTGCTCGTTTCACAATGACTTGCATAATATAAACAGATCTGACACTCAGATATTTTTATATATGAATATAAATCGTTTATATACAAATCGTATTACGTATAGTATGACGTAAACTTATAGTGATTATATTTATTATCATTTTTTAATTTTAATAATGTCAAAGTTTTATACATATTTGATGTAATAATTTATTGTTGGTAAGATCACAATATATTAATCGACTCGGTTAATTGTATATTATTCAAATTGATAAACAAGAATTTTATAATTTGCATTTTTACTCTTCATGTCACATCAGAAAACACACACCTACACAAACACATGACGGACTCATCTATAAGAGTAACAAATGAAATACAAAAGTTATTTATAATTTTTAGGATTATTGTAAAATGTAAACAGAACTTAAATTATCGATTTTATTATAAGCTTCGTACCCTCACAATAGCTTAAGGAGCTTTGTGAGGGTGCGAGGCATTTAATTTGTTTAACACAACAAAATAAAATTATTTTAATACTTTATTTTAACCCTATTATTATTAGGACTTGACATTCTTTATATAGGATTCATTATTTAGGTAAATTGACTATGTAATTACTAATTAATTTATTTTAAACTGGGGAAATTGGTTGTGGTTTTGGGAGCGAATTGGAATTTAACGATCAACCTCTGGATCGATATTCCATCTGGATCGCAATTGGTTTTAGTTATTAATAAATTGCTTTCATTATTTTATAACGTTATATCTGACGAGTACCTAAACTTAATAAAGCTTATGTTAGTTATCTTATAAATATTAGGTTTAATAAAAAAAACAAGACATATCCATCATTTTTTTAATCAAGACTACATTACATATATACATATATTGAAGTAAGGAAATCAAAATAAACTATAAGACCAGCAACTTTTCATCGTAGAAGTCTTTAGAATTCTGTGGTTTGTTAAGGTTTGATATTTTTCATTGTAAATTGTGAATTCATTTTAGATTATTTAAGTAGTAGTGACAGATGCAATTGTATTTGAAAAAAATATTTCTGAAATATTTCGCAATCTTTCAATTTTTCTTTCAGAGATTACATAAATAAAACGCTTACATAGAGCGACACTACGTCTCTAACAGCGTCCGTCAACTCTGTAATATTTTATTTTTATTTTTTAAATTACTTTATTGCATACATGTAAAATAACAAACAGTAAAAAAAATTGATAAAAAATAATAAAAAAAAATAAAAATAATAAAAAAAATTGATAAAAAATAATAAAAGCAAATAGTGTTTTGTAACACGATCTTTAAAAACCGCTATGGATTGAGATAATCTTATCTCAATAGGCAGTGCGTTCCACAGCGTAGCGGCTTTTACAGTGAAGGAATCCATGTATTTTTTAGAATTACATGCAGCCATGCGTAGTACGTATTGTCTAGAGGGACGCAAGCTGCAATCGTGCTTAAAGGAGCGAATGAAATTGAAGCGATCCTTGAGATAGTATGGAGACCAAGGATGGAAGAGAATAGCAAAAAGGATAGAAAGGATATGTAAGTTTCGTCGATGTTTGATAGGAAACCAGTTGAGTTTTTTGTGGTATTGAGAGATGTGATCAAATTTCCTTACGCCAAAAATGAAACGAATGCAGAGATTTTGCAGACGCTCCAGCTTGTTTAAAAGATCTCCATTTATGTCGAGGTAGCAAACGTCAGCATAATCTAAAATTGTCATAAGGAGAGCATTAGCAAGCAGGGTTTTCGTCTTAACAGGCAAAAGATTTTTCCACCTTTTCAGCGATCCAAAAGCCAGAAAAACTTTCCTACTAAGGGTTGATACCTGTGGATTCCAGGTTGACAGGTTGACAGGTTGACAGGTTGAAAGACAGGTTGTTGTCCATGATGATTCCAAGGTTTTTAACAGTTTGACAATAGGGCAGAATAGTAGAATTAAAAACAATAGAAGGGAGTAAGGAATAATTTAGTTTGGAAGTTTGTCGGGAGTTACCAATAATAAGAACCTGCGACTTATTACAGTTTATCACTAAACCATGGGAATTACTCCAATCACATACGACATTGAGGTTATGATTTAGGCACTTGATACGGCAATACAACGATGTCTTTTCTTTGATTCGGGTACATTGCATACGATCAAACAAGTAAGACCAGAACCAATGAATAGCAGCTGATGAGATATTAATCTAGGATAGCTAAGAGAATTTCAAAATCAACTGTGTTGAAAGCGTTGGAAAAATCAAGGAGTGCTAAGATTATTACTTGTTTATTTATTTATTTATTTATTCTTTATTGCACACACTTCAAGAGGATATTACAAAACATAATTTTAAAAATATCAGAAGTTGGCAAAGGCGGTCTTATCGCTAAAGCGATCTCTCCCAGACAACCCTTGGTGAAAGGTGAAATGAGAAGGGGTTGGTGTGGCAAGCACTATAAAATAAACTACAAGGCCTACACTCTAATAATACACATATAGATATATAAAATATATATGGTAATATACATATTCTTATAATATACTACAATAAATTTCTACATAGATAAATAATAAGTTTTTAAACGCTTTTTAAAAATGCTTAGGGACTTTGAGTGCCGTATTTCGGCAGGGAGAGCGTTCCATAATCTGACGCACTTTGCCGTGGACGAATTACTACCACATTTCGTGCGGCGGAATGTCACCTGTAGCTTATTATCGTGACGAGAACGAAGGAAAAATGGACTATCGTTGCCAAGGAAGGTAAATCTTTCTTTTAGATATTTTGGACATTGGGAAAAGTATAGGATTCGATAGAGTAAGGATAGGATATGGATGTCTCTTCGGCGACGGACTGACAACCATTTTAACTGTACGCGATACTGTGAAACGTGGTCGAATTTTTTTAGGTTAAAAATAAACCTGATGCACATATTTTGCAATCTTTCAAGCTTATCTAGGAGTTCTTGCTTGAGTTCTGGATAGCAAGAATCACCATAGTCTAGTATTGGTAGCAGTATGGAATTAGCTAGCATTATTTTAGTTGTAATAGGTAGAAGATTCTTCCATCGCCTTAAGTAGCCCAGTGTTGCAAAGATTCTCCGTCCCACCTCGGTAACCTGTGGTTCCCAGGCAAAGACTTTATCTATAGTTAGACCAAGGTTTTTGACTGTGTTCCTGAAAGGTATATCGATATCGTTATAACGAACTGAGGATAAATTTTCTATATTAGCTAGTACTTTGGGATTACCAATGATGATAGCTTGTGATTTTAAAGGATTAATTGAAAGTCCATAGGATTTGCACCATTCAGCAATATTATGCAAGTCTGAATTTATTTTACTGATGGCGTTAGAAATTTTATCAACGGAATCTGATGTATAGATTTGTAAATCATCAGCATACAGGTGAAAGGAAGAGGAGATTACTGCAGAAATAGAATTAATGAAAATGGAAAAGAGAAGGGGAGAAAGGACGCTTCCTTGAGGAACACCTGCAGTAAGAGGACAGAACGCAGAACAATTACCTTCAACACATACTTTTTGTTGTCGCCCGTAAAGATACGACCCGAACCAGTCCACTACTTCTTTTGATACCTTCAGAGAGCTTAGAACCGCAAGAAGTAGATCGAAATCTACGTTATTGAAGGCGTTGCTGAAGTCAAGGAGAACAAGAACAGTGACTGAATTGTAAGACAAGTTTTGTCGGATGTCGTCACACACCTTAATCAGTGCCGTTGTTGTACTGTGTCCGGTTCTAAAGCCTGATTGGAAAGAGGATAGAATATTATTTTTTGTAACGAAAATACTAAGTTGTTTATTAACAATGCGTTCTAAAACTTTAGAGAGGAAAGACAGGATGGAGATAGGCCGGAAATGCAGAAAAGTAGTGGGGTTAGGGATTTTAGGAATAGGGACAACCAGAGCTTTTCGCCATTCATTAGGAAAATTGGAAGAAGATAGAGAAAAATTAAAGAGATGACAAAGGATAGGGGCAATATCATCAAGGAGCACCAGGATCATTCTACGACTAATTCCATCACTTCCCATTGCATCCGATTTGATGGCAAGAACATGTTTCTTCACTTCATCTACTGTCACCGAATGGAATCTAAAATGTTGGTGGCTAGGAATAGGCAAGGATTTTAAATTATTAAGCACCAGTTGTTTCTTTTCCTTATCCAGTGATGTAGTAGAAGTAAAATGTTGGTTAAGGGAATTAAGATTTGGTACATTGTGAGCACCTTTTTGTTGACGTCCGATACCGAGCGAGTTCAGAAATCTCCAGGCTTTTGAAGTGTTAGAATTTGAAACAGACTTGTGAATAAAATTACGTTGGGCATCGCGACAAATCTTACTGCACCTGTTTCGGAGTATTTTATATTTTGTAAGGTTGTCATCTGTGGGTCGGAGTTTGTATTTACTTTTAGCTTTATTACGTTTTACCATAAGGGCTTTAATATCCGGAGTTAACCAAGGCGCCGGGAGATGTTTTAATTTGACGGGTCTTAAGGGAGCGTGTGTATCAAAAAGTTGCGTAAGTAAGGAGTTGAATATTTCTAGTTTTTCATTCATTGTACTTGCTCCAAACACAGC
The DNA here is from genome assembly GCA_918358865.1 of Melinaea marsaeus rileyi. Lineage (NCBI taxonomy): Eukaryota > Metazoa > Arthropoda > Insecta > Lepidoptera > Nymphalidae > Melinaea > Melinaea marsaeus. Next base: position 7,638,184 of record OU911083.1, on the reverse strand, counting down.
AGTCCAATCAATATTGTTCAGATCTGACATAAAAAGGGAATTGTTAAAATTACTAAAGTTGCGTCGCATTACTATTGTTGGCTTAGCTTTAGGAGGCCGTATTTTATAGGAAATAAAAATGAGGTCGTGGTAAGAGAAAGCTTCAGCCGGTAATTGGCCATGCTTATCTGTGTGACTTAAGGATGATACAATTATTAAGTCCAGTAGTGATGGCGTGCAGTTCGGTGAGTAGTGCGTAGCATTACTAGGTAGTATATGGAGGTTGGAAGTGTTGACTATGTTTTTGAGTTTTTTAGCACGGTGATCATTTTTAAGAAGACAGGTATTCAAGTCTCCCATAATTATCGTATGGTCCACCATTGTTGTATATTGTTCAAGTAGGCTATCGAACTTATCAAAATAGTCAACACGAAGGGATGGACTATAGACGACACCAAGTAACACTTTTAGGTGTCCAAATAAAACCTCTATGAGCAGGTGTTCGGATGATTCTGTGTAATGCGAAGGAGATTTATCTAAAACAGTAGTACAGTTTATTATCAATGGCAAAACGAACATCATCACAAACTTTGGTTAACGCCGTAACAGTGCTGTGACCTCTGCGAAAACCGGATTGAAATGGACTAAGTATGTTAGTTTTAACGAGAAACAGCGAGAGTTGAGAATATACAATACGCTCAAGAACTTTAGACCAGAATGGAAGGATAGAAATTGGACGATAGTGTGAGACAAGCTTAGGATTAGAGTTTTTAGGAATAGGAATGACTTGCGCCATACGCCAAGCACTAGGGAAACTATTACAAGAAAGGGAATAGTTAATTAAGAAGGAGATGATTTTAATTTAACTTATTGATTTCCCAATAATGTCTTAGTTTAACAAACTGATTTCATTGTTTTATTTGGTTTCAGTTTTGTAATACAAAAAATTAAACGCTTTATGAAAGTTTCTTTATATTTTAATCCTAACTAAAATAAATCTTCATAAAATAGTGAATAGTCAATAATTGATTAGAGTATTTTTGCACTCTTATTACATAGATATAAAAAGTTTGTTCTTCATATAATTTGTAACTTCGTAACTTAACTAGATATATATACTTATATATTTTATACGGGTGTATTGTCGGCAACAGATATTAATGAAATGACATCCTATATCTGTGATAAATCCAAAAAACGAACTATTACAGTTTAGGTATGAGTTCATGCATAAGCGTTTGGGATGCAATGAAACATTGACGTTCCTCGATATACGTTTATTTACACCTAATTACATTGCGCGACTGGGTGTGACGCGTTCATCGCACCTCACTTATATACATTTAATAATGCTTACTTGCACAATATATCCCCTACAATAGGTACTTAGTTAATTAAATCGAGAAAAAATAACAGACGACAAGTAATATATTGGAAAGTAAAGCGCTCCAGATTTTTGTGTGAATAAAACAAACTCAACATAATAACCATTTTTTTTGTCCGAAATCATTAAAATTATTAGTAAATAGGTCTTTGTACTGTTTATAGTTTTCTGTACATAAATCATATTTGGGAAAAACCATCACTAGGGTTTTTAGTAACCAATAGAAACTAAAACAATATTTAATATAAAAAAATCTGTTTGTCGGTTTATTGATTCGTTTGTACATGATGATCTCTAGAACGGCTTATCTGATTTAAATTGCCCTTTTTACGGATGTATTCTAATAACCTTAACTTGCGATTTAGTTTTATGATAAATAAACCACCTATTTGATTATCATTTTTTACAGTATCCCTTTCTCTTAGCAATTAATTACCCTTATTACCAAAGGAGTTAATTAAATCAACAGCTATAATAGTAATGTTATATTTATCTGACAGACACACTAATAGAAACGGAAACACGCAAACACGCTCGGGTGTAATTAACCCTACTTTGGAAAGGACAGTTCTAGGAAATCTTTTGATAAATTATACCAATTAGTTATACCTATCAGTAACATTGAATACATTTTTGCATATATCATAAATATTGATTTCAAAATAATTATATCGTAATTAGAAGTTGTTTTATCCAATGCAAAGTTTTCTCGAGCTGAATGTCGGTATTTAAGTTACTGGTAATGTTTATATTAAAGTATAAAATTAGTTTTGATAGTATTTGTACAAGTATACTGACTTTTAGGGTAGTTGGTGTTAAATGGCCTACAGTGGTGATTGATATTGGCTGTTTATCTAAATGTTTTGTTTCCTACAGGAACAATTCTTTGGGTGCTGTAGATTATTTTTCTAATTCTGGAAGAGTTTTTATTTGTGTGTATGAAGCCTCTGAGAAGGTTTTGATATTTTTAATAAATGATTACAGATACTATACTCACTATTATATTTAAATTTTACTAATAATAACTATACAAAATAATATTTAACCAAATTCATACTCTGCATAAACAAGAGCTTTACAAAATAGATATAGTTTTCGTTGCAACATTATCTATAGACTTAATCCACGGGATATTAATTATTAACTATTAAGTAAACGAGGTAAATTGTTTGTTATCTCTTATTAAACTATTTGTTGTCTTTTAAATAAAGAGACATGTCGACATGATCTATCAAGAGACCAACACCCTGGGGTTAGACATTTTTCGATCTTTAAGTCTTTTTCATTATTTTTATTTTAAATATTTGTTAACTTATTCCTAATTAAAGCAACTGATAAATTAGTCGAATAGCTGGTAGTGTTTTGATAAATAAGTATAATGAATGAGTGAGATGACTATAATATCTATAATATCTATAATATCTATAATATCTATACGTGCAATGGAGATAATATTTGGAATAAACATAATTACAAAATATTTTGATATTTCAATTCATATTATCTGCTGCCCTCGACTCCGTGATATCTTTTTGTGATTAAGTAATAATTAAATAAATTTTTCGGCATTTAAATTTTGTTATATAAACAAAACAATTATTGTAAATAAATTAATAAACACTTTATTAAAGTAACAAATATATGTTAAAGTACTTTTATATATAACATATAAGAATATTTTTATCACTCTCGAGTTTTAAGACAAAATATGAAGAATGTTATATGAAGTGATTTAATAAGATATTTAATTAAGTTATATTAATAATTATACTAATTATTTTTAAAATAATAGTAGCGAGATACAAGAGAAGGTATGATAAAAGAATTTTAACACCTAAAATCCTGTTTTATTTTAACATTATCATCAAAATATTGTGTATACGAGTGAATGATTAAAATAAATATTTTTATCTCTTCAAGTTCCCTTAGTTTATATATAAAATAACTCTGTGTGAGCGCTCCTTGTTCTATGATATATCTCTCAAAAACAACGTTCCTGACGCAGATTAAGTTTGAGCGATGAGGCAGTGTAACGTACATATTATATTGTTTATAATGTGCTTTGTTCAAAATGAATATTATAAATATCTTATGTATTTATTTTTATGAAAAAATACTGAGAATGTATATTGTATATTTACTTGTATAGATAATGCTCTAATAAGAACTATACCTATCTACATTAATAAATATTAGTCATACTTACAAACAATAAAACTATATGTATGTATAGATTGAGTCAATTTCAAAACTTAAAAAAAAAGCCATTCCATATTAATATTTATATAATCTTGCAAATACAGTATACTAATCATGTTTTGTAAGCAATATTTTGTTTGCCAGTTTGCACCGATTAGATTCACAAACTAGAAAATGAAGTTATCGGAAATAAAATGTTTTTTTGTTATAAAACGATTTCATTATTAAGTTTTAAGTCATATATGTCCCATAATCATGTATTTATTTTGTTTAATACCGTATTTTTTAAGAACAATAACGTATCACTTGTTCCTCTTATAAATGTGAAAATATTTTATTTAGTTTTATCAATGTTTAAATTTAAGTCACACTACATTCAGATTCTAAATCACTTACGAAAACTAAAATATACCTGTAGTCGTATGTATAAGCAATATGACAAGAAGTATCGTTAAACTTCACTAATTAAGTTCACTAATTAAGTTGTCTACAACAATGTTAGTTCGTAGTATTGATAATGTCACACGGTTACATATAAAGATGTACAAACAATATGACGTCACGTCACCTCTTAATTAAAGCCTTCGCGCGGTTGTTAAGTTCATCTGTAGATTTAGACATAGCAATGTCTATTTATTATATTTATCTATTTTATATAATGTATTGTTTAGTAATTGTTTTTTTAAGTATTAATTTCTAATGAAATGAAATATATTGAGACAGGTTTACATATTAAAAACTCGCTTAAAAAATTATATTCGCATTAAAAAAGTATATTCCTAGTTTGTATTACTTGTTACAAAGCACAGATACAACATAGTCTAATATTTATTAGGTATGTTATAGTTTTAAATAAGTAATATTAAACTCATATTGTAAGAATTCGTCTGTAGTCTTCAATTAATATAACACAATAATCCGATCTAACTTATAAGTTGTTCCGAACTCGTGCTTAATTTACATCAACGTTGTCAAATGTGCTTCCTCGACTAAAATTAATTATCAGATAAGAGATAACGAGTACTACAAATAGAACCACGTGTGAACACTTACGTGACGTCTCAGCGGAGATTAAGTGTAGTACGAGTACTGTGATGCTTGGGGATCTTAAAAATATTTGACATATCCTTGACATTTACTTTAAATGACACTTTTTTAAATTAAAAGCAATGAGATAGAATATATCATTAAATTAAATCTTGATATTCAAAAGCAAAAGAATTATATTAGTACTCTAATATACATATGTCTATATATATATATATATATTGTTGGAATCATCTAGACCAGTGGAGGGGGAACCCTATATAAGCCGGTGCAGAACATTGGAACGGACACTTTTTTTCCGTGTTTCGAATCGGCAACATATCGTTCAGAAAATACGTCGTCACTCTGCCCATTTTTAGTGCGGTTTCTTTTTCTGTGTTAGATTCATTTATTTCCTATTTGTGTATTGTGAACGTTGTAAATAAATAATTTGATTGTTAAGCACGTCACGTGCGGTTCTTTTTTTTTTAAAAAAGCCACTTCTGATCAGGTTTCGAAGATCAGAAGTGGGATTCTTACTTTTCGTCCACACTTGTTTTGGCCTGCTGGTGTTTCGTTTTTTTTCTTTTTTTTCCAAGTACCCTCACTTTAGTTTTGTGTGTAAGTGTTATATTTTTCTTTTGTTTACGTTTGTTTTAGTGTGTGTGTTTCATTTTTTTTTCCAAGTACCCTCACTTTAGTTTTGTGTGTCAGTGTTATATTTTTCTTTTGTTTACGTTTGTTTTAGTGTGTGGGTGTTTCGTTTTTTTTTCCAAGTACCCTCACTTTAGTTTTGTGTGTCAGTGTTATATTTTTCGTTTGTTTACGTTTGTTTGTTATTCACGGTAACCTCCTGTAGTTTTGTGTCGGTATTATATTTTTTTTTGTTTACGTTTGTTTTAGTGTGATTTACAGTATCCTCATTTCGTTTTTACGTGTCAGTATTATCTTTTTCTTTTGTTCACATTTGTTTTTGTGTGATTTACGGCATTAGTAGCGAATACCCACTCCTTTCAACTTTGGTTTTCGTTTCTTCTCGGCAAAATGTCTGACCGCGAACGCGTTCGAAGCCGCAGTAATCGTGATTCGTGCCGCAATAATCGTAATGGGCAGAGTACTCAGAGTAGGTCTCGCGAGAAATCGATGGATGATAATAGCATGCTGCGGCTCGAGCTGAAAGCAATGCAGTCCCGTCTAAAGGTGTTAGAAACGAAAACTAGTGCATCACCCTTGCCGGGTCCATCGTGCGATAACGTGTTGCAACATTCGCGTGGACATAAAGAAACTCGTAGGTAACATACGTCGGTACGCCGACGTAGTCGCGATGGAAACCGATCGTCAGTTGGCGTATGTGATAGGGCATCGCGACGCTTGTTAACTCCACTACAAGACCCCGATGGGTCCCCGCGATCGTCGAATTACCGCGTTTCACGTAGCGTTCGCCAACTATCACCATCGAGGCGACGCTCAATTTCGCCTTTTCCTACACCTGCGACCCGCAGCCGTCGCCGCAGATCGCGTTCTCGTTCAATCACGTCGCCGTTAGGGTCATCGAATAATAAAGCCGAGCGTTCGGATGGACCTTCAGATGAAGCAAAGGTTTCTATGGCTGATAGTATTGCATGCGCGATTCGTTCCATCGGTGCGGTAGCGAAATCGTCCCAGAATTATTACATCTCAAATTTCGATCCGGACTTGCACAATATCGATGATTGGTGCGTAGAGGTAGACCGCGCAAAAGAGTTAAACGGTTGGAGTGACTTCGAATGTCTCTCGCGCATAGGAAATTGCTTAAAGGGTGACGCGAAGTCTTGGCTCGATGAATGGGTATCCAGTGATCGTAGCTGGACCAATTTCAAAAAGGAATTCAAACCATTATGTCCGAAGATACCAGATTTTGCGGGTATATTATTTGATGTCATGACAAAGAACTCTGATAACTATCCCACGTACGCGGAATATGTGCGCCGCTCGTTGCTTCGTCTGCGCATAGTGAAGGGTCTAAGCGACGAGCTTACTACGGCAATAGTAATTCGCGGCATTACCGATCCGAGTATTAGGGCTTCAGCCACTAACGCAAAATTATTGCCGAACGATTTAGTAGAGTTTGTCTCCATATACATCAAGCCGAATCCAAGCATTACATTAAAGACAGGCGTACGTCCGGATTCGGGAAACCCGACCTCAGGTATACGCAATACGGAAGTGTCTCGCAAACGCAAGCTTGGTGATGTAAGGTGTTTTTCGTGTAGACAACTAGGCCATAGGCAGGCTCAGTGTACCAAAAGACCTTGGATCGAGCAACCGTTGGGAGGTGCATCGACCAACGTACCGTCACCTAGATTCGTACCGGCCAGACCGGAGCCATGCTCTTACTGTAAAAAGCCGGGTCACAAGGTCGAGACTTGTTTTGCAAAGCAGCGATCAGAAGCCGCCGACAAGGACGCAAACAGCGTAAATTTTTGCGTCGCGCCTGTTCCAACAGGGATGTCGTAGCAGCGGTTATACAGGGCTTATCGGTCGACATCTTAATCGATAGCAGTTTGACTATTTCGCTAATATCTTCGTCATTGTTGAAACATTTCTAATGCTCGCGTACGCCCGCGATACGAATATTGAAAGGGTTAGGAACTCAGGAAATCGAAAGTATCTTTTATGTCATGTTGACAATTGAGTTTGACGGTTTGATCCTCAATGTAGATCTATTTGCAATTCCTGAAGAGTATATGAATACGCTGCTGATTATAGGTGCGGGATGTCTTGAATAGGGACGACGTCAAATACATCCGAACCAAAGACTGTCAGGTGCTTACGAAAGCCATTGATAAATCGGAAAGAGTAATGAACGTCCAACCAGAGGCTTCAATTCCAATTAACACGCCTCTGGTGAGAGAAGATTCAGACCGCTTGCTCGGTATAATTAACGAGTTCTCTCAGTACTTTATTTCCGGAACTGCTCAATCAATTGTGAATACGGGGTGTATGTCAATGAAACTCAATACCAAGGCTCCCGTGTGTTATCGACGGTATCAGCTGTCACTATGTGCTGAAACTATTCGCGTACGCGGCATAATCAAAGTTCCGAGTCGTTACACCGGAAGGGCATTACCAGTACCTTAAAATGCTTTATGGAGTGCCCCAGTCCTCTGTCAACGTATCATCACTAAGACCCTTAGCGAATTTATAAATTCTGGAGACATCATTGTCTACATTGACGACATTTTAATTATGAGCAAGACCGTCGTTCGGGGTTTAGATGTACTGTTCAGATGTACTTGATGCGTTGACGACGGCTGGTTTTTCTATCAACTTGAAGAAATGTTCGTTTCTAGCCACCTCAATAGAATACTTGTGCCGAACCATCAGTGAAGGTCAGGTTAGGCCGAGCCATAGGAAAGTTTGGGCGCTGTTCGACTCAGCTGAACCCAAAAATGTTAAGCAAGTTCGGCAGTTTATGGGCTAGGGCTAAGATTTAGCTAACTATTTTAGACGATATATAGCTGGGTTCGCCCAGAAGGCCTCTTGCATCGCGACGCTAACTAAAAAGGGGATAGATTTTCATTGGGGTCCGGAACAACAAGCTGCTCGTCAGTATATCATGGATTGTCTCACGAGTTAACCGGTGCTGGCAATCTATGATTCCTCATTGACGGTAGAAATTCATACGGATGCGAGTTCTATTGGATATAGTGCTGTTATGATGCAGGTTCACGCGGGTAATCGCAAGCGGGTGGTATTTTACTTTAGTAGATTGATCGAGGGGGCTGAAAATAAATACCACTATACGAGTGGTAGCTTGAGACCCTCACTGTGGTGAAGGCTTTACAATACTTCCATCACTACCTGGTGGGAGTGCGCTTTACCGTAGTTACCGACTGTAACGCGCTAAAGCTCACCCAACGTAAGAAAGATCTCTTGCCTAGAGTGGCTCGGTGGTGGGTATATCTCCAGGATTTCGATTTAGGCCTGGACTATCGCAAGGGTAGCCTCTTACCCCATGCTGAGTTTCTGAGCCGGAATCCAGTCAATGTGTGCACGGTTCAGAAGCCATTGAGCTGGGCGCAGGTTGCTGGCTTCCGACAAAGAAACTCAGGCCCTTATTCAGAGGTTGACCGATGGGCAATTATAAGCGAGTCGTTATATTGTCAAAAAGGACGTCCTCTATGTCAAGATCCAACATACGGGTGAAAACCCCAGACTCTGTTACTTTGTTCCAAAAGGTCACAGACTTGCGTTCTGCGCGTCTTCCACGACGAGCATGGTCATAATGGGTGGATAAAAATCTTGATCTACTTTTGAAACACTTCTGGATTCCGGGGTTAAGAGCTTTTACGAAGAAGTATATTTGGCATTGTGTAACATGCCTATCCCATAAAAAAATCCCTCGTGCCCCTTTACAGCCCATCCATTCGTAGGAAAAGTCAGAAACACATTCTAAAACTATCCATCTGGACACATTGGGCCCTTTCCCTGTACTTGATGGCTATCGTCATGTCCTAATAGCCGTAGATGCTTTCTCGCAATACTTCTTATTGTGTCCAATGTACCGACAAGACGCAGAGGAGCTTAAGATACACTTAACGAATATAATATCTTTGTTTGGGACCTCTAAGTTAGTTGTTGCCAACCGAGGGCGCATGTTCCAAAGCATCGGTGCATTTCAAGGCTGGATTGAAAATATGGGGTGTGACATCACACCAGAGATGCATCAATCCAATGGGCAGGTGGAACGTTACTGCCGCACTGTGCGCAACATGGTTCGCATTGAATGGAATCATAGGCAGCAAAAATGGCCGGCAGTTATGTGGAAATTGCAACTGATCCTGAACATAACAAGCACAAGACTACCCAGCACTCAGTGAGTGAGTGAGTGAGTTTTTTTTTTCTTTTTTTTTGCTTTGCCCTATTTATTGATACATACCATAGCCTTTATTTCTATTTTATGTTGTGATAAGAATCCCTCCTAGTTATAGGGTAGGTATATTGTTTTAGACTAGAATTAGCGCTCACCTTGGAGGTATATCGGGTGTTGCGCTATTTTAGTAAACTTGTCAGTATGCTGGTTTTAGGGCTTTGTATGGGGTATAAGCTAGGCTGGAATTAGCGTTAGCCTTGGAGGTATATGGGGCGCGCTATTCTGGCATTCGAGTGGATGGTCTAGGCTGGAATTTGCGTTAGCCTTGGAGGTATATCGGGCGCGCTATTCTGGCATTCGATTGGGTGGTTTAGGCTGGAATTAGCGTTAGCCTTGGAGGTATATCGGGCGCGCTATTCTGGCATTCGATTGGGTCGTGTAGGTTAGAATTAGTATTAGCCTTGGAGGTATATCGGGCGCGCTATTCTGGCATTCGATTGGGTGGTTTAGGCTGGAATTAGCGTTAGCCTTGGAGGTATATCGGGCGCGCTATTCTGGCATTCGATTGGGTCGTGTAGGTTAGAATTAGTATTAGCCTTGGAGGTATATCGGGCGCGCTATTCTGGCATTCGATTGGGTGGTTTAGGCTGAAATTAGCGTTAGCCTTGGAGGTAGATCGGGCGCACTGTTCTGGTATTCGATTGTTTGGTTTAGGCTGGAATTAGTGTTAGCCTTGGAGGTAGATCGGGCGCACTGTTCTGGTACCATTACACATGCCTGTTGGCAAACATAGGCTAGATTGTGAAAGGGTGATCGGTTCATATAAACGGATGTTCTACGCCTAGTGTGCATAGGAAAAACTTTAGGTTTTTGACCTATAAGTGGCTAGTTCTGATAGCCGTAATTATTAAAAAAAAAATTCTCCCTCTAGTAGGTCTTCTGGTTTTTCCTTTCTTTGTTGATACAGATGCAGAGAATCAAAGGGATGAGTTAGCTATTGATGATGACCATGTTTCTGGGATGGACGACGATATTGAGCCAGAGACAGGCTGAATCGAGTGCTGCTAAAACTGTGAACAAAGAAGGTCCCGTACCCTCCGCACCAATACTAGAGACGGACCTGTGCTGTTGACAGCAATTAAGACAAAGAAAACATGGAGCCTGGGGTCGGTCTCACTATCAGGAAAGGCCGTGTTGGAATCATCTAGACCAGTGGAGGGGGAACCCTATATAAGCCGGTGCAGAACATTGGAACGGACACTTTTTTTCCGCGTTTCGAATCGGCAACATATCGTTCAGAAAATACGTCGTCACTCTGCCCATTTTTAGTGCGGTTTCTTTTTCTGTGTTAGATTCATTTATTTCCTATTTGTGTATTGTGAACGTTGTAAATAAATAATTTGATTGTTAAGCACGTCACGTGCGGTTCTTTTTTTTTTTAAAAAGCCACTTCTGATCAGGTTTCGAAGAATATATGTACATATGTATATCAGAAAGTCGGTGTAAGAGTTCTGAAATAATACTTTAAGTATTGGATTTTTTATGTAATAGTTGTAATAGTAGTAGAAATTAGAAAATCACAGGAAGCCAAACGCCAATAGACCAACAGGATAAGACTAAATAAAAAAATAATAATATCAAAAAGTTATTGTGAACGTGTAATTTGTATCGCAATATATTTGTAAAAATATATTTACTTCTAAAAGATGGAAATATTATTTCATTTGGAAAACTCAAATTGAAACAATTTTTACACAATTTCGAAACGGTAGAAATCACTTTTTCTTTTAATTTCCTTTTAAGGAAGTTGCCAACGATTTTAGATCAAAGTAAAATCACATTGAATTGGGTGGTAGATGATATAATAACTTCTAAGTTCTTCTTAATTATGAAAACTATTCTTAAAAACAAATTACATTTATTATTTATAATTAGGAGGTTCAAAAATGAATCATACTCCTATACTTCTCCTTTTCATTTTGTTACATATTATAATAGTCTAAAATAGGGAAAATTTATGAGTGTCAAAGATGTACGTCATGTTTTTTATTTATTCGTTGATAATTTACACGTTTGATAATACATCAAAGATCTTTTAAATTTCAATTAAAACGATCAAAGCAAATGCGACAGCAAACGATTTAATAATGCTATAGTCATGTGAACTATGTTTGTTTCACTACTTTCTTAGAGATGCTATCATCTTGATATGCAAAAGTATCTTCAGATAGTCAGGGTTCGATTGTAATTATAATTTAATAAACGTATAACATTACTTAATTATATTAAATTAATTAATAAGTAAATTAAATTCAAAATCTTAATCAAAATCCAATTATTGTATTATATATTGATTTAATATAAGTACATGTGTCATATGTTTTTATTATTTTGTTTCTAGAAATGTGTTTTTTTGGTCTTCATTTGTAAAATAGTTACAAAGTGGTCTAAAATGACAAATGTAATACTATTTCATACAAATAATATTTGTATTAGAATCTTGAGTAACTTATGTAATATTCATAAAATAAAGGAAGCTGACGTTTCGTTTAACATGTCGAATATATATTAGAATTAACTTAGTATTCTAGAATTTATGACATAATAAATATTATGTGAATGTAAACAAAAATCATGTTAGAGCATAATATACATGAAAAGCTGAGTATATGATTATACAAATTTCAAACCCGGTCATATATCAGCTAAAAAAGCTGAAAGACTCTAAAAAAAGTTTAATTAAGTAATATAAATTTAACAATATGAGTGAAGGCGTTAATATAAAAATTAGGAATATGCTTTTGATATGAAATACACTTCAATATATCCTTTAAATTTGTATAAGCTACAAAAAGATTTACGAGTATATTTGAACATTTTACATAAAATGGTTAAGATATTAAATGAGTTTTCGTACAATTATAGTTAATGAAAGAGGCAATATTGGTGAAAAGTTTTTGTTTTTATTAATTTATTATATTATAGCAAAATCTTAGCAATTATTTAAGTTGAACCATAAACTTGGCATCTTGTTTGATTGGCCATATAAAAATAAATAGATAAACATAAATACGGTATAAGATATTTTAAGCTATAATAAAGTCACATCTTAATACTTGTAAATGCATTATTTTAATATATTTACATTATTTCCTTTTTTTCTTTACAACATGTCAAATAGAATTGAATCCTTTGAAATGATAAGAGGATACTCGTTCAAATGTTAAACCGACCGGTGAATTTGATCAAGTAGATTTTGCCTCGTCTTGGGGATTCTCAGACATAAAACGATCTATCTTGGACAATCTTTTATTACTTTAGCCACAGATATATCACAGACAGACAATTAAAAAAGTTTGCAAGTACTATGTTATGGTATTTATTTTAGATGCTTCAGTTGATAGATTTGTTAGACCTCGCTTACCTCGCTTTGTAGCGACAATAAGTTCAACATCGCGTGCCTGGATTAATGCGTTTGTTAATTAAAGCAGCTGCTGCTCGCGTATGACATTCGTTTCGTTTGTCGGCAGAGGCCCTAATTATTACATATTAATATCCTATTAATATAAAGAAAAAAAGTATAAATACAACAAAAGCACATAATAATCTTTATTTTAATTTTCAATTGAAAAAAATATAAAGTTCAGCTTTTTAAAATTTACAACAAATTGTGCTGTAATTGTAAAATGTTCATATTTTAGATTATTGGCTGCCTGAAGTTTGTTAAATAAGTAAACAATTTCTTCACACTCCATTAATTTTGTAGAAATTCAAATGGTACGCATCTCATGACTTTGCATTAAAGATTTATTGAGTTAAATCCTGTTAGGTTCTATAAATAATATATCAATGTAGAATTTGGTTTTTTACCAAATTTATTTATAAACAATTAAAATTATCATTTTACATTCTTAAAAATGTAGTACGTTGTGTGTATTTTATTTGATTTGACTTATTAAAGAAAACAATAAATATTTATTTATGACTCAGTTAAGAAAATAGACAAAAAATATGTAGTCACATGTGTTAAGTAATTTAAGAACGACAAAAATCTCAGTTTTATCATATTATAATGAAATATATATTTGTATTGGTAATATTTCCTATATTTATATAGAATTTATTATTTTCGACTATTAAATCGGACTATTTCGAATTATTTGTCATAATTGTATGAAGTTTTGTTTGAAAACAAATGTCCTTTTAGATAAAGTTAATTTATACATGTTCAAAATTTATAAACATTATATGCAACTGAAATCTCAAATGGTCCCAAAAGTAATTTTACTTCACTCCTCATAAATAACGCTGGATTTCAGTAAAAGCTGCACGCAGTAAGCCATTAGGGAAATGTTTTACATCTTGAGTGTTATTTTGATATATTTCTTCACTACTACTTTTATTAAATCTGGTATATGAAAATAGTTTCCTTAAATATGAAATTCAATAGTTAAATATACGATCAAATGACCAACAAGTCTGTATCGTATCTGATTACAAATGGAGTTAATAACTCCATTTGTAATAATCTAATTAATAAATTAACTTAGAGGTTTCCGGTGACTTGACACGTTTTTGCGGAGAAAATCCAAACTATTTTTCTTTATTTTAAGTTCCAAGAAAAGTTAAAGTACCATCCCTCTTTTATTTCTCAACAACAATATATTATTTCCCAGTTAAGTACTACTTTTTCATATATTTGTTTAAATTTGAAATAATTAAAAATTGTATAGTTATGAGGCTAACTAAAAACTTTAAAGCTAAGAATTCTTGTACGCTAAAAATATTATAATCTCTCTATCTATGGACTTTATACTTTAGTATTATCACATATCTGAGAATCTATCAAAGAACTGTTCTCTCATTAAGCAATAATCAGCACTGTCCTGCTGCTGAAACTGAAACTGGTTTGAAAGCCGATACCGATATAGTTTATTTTCAAAATTGTGTTTAAAATTTCAAATATTTTTTTATAAGAATGTTTTGAATGCAATCTTATTATTTATATGTCATGTTGTTTTTTTAAAAATGGAAAGCAAATTATAAAAAGTATGAACAATAAAAAAATAGACTCAAAATCAAAACATTGCCAAATTAATTAATTTCACCGTAATAAAGCAGACTGAGGTCATTTAAAACATTAAGACATAAGAGACATAACTCAAAGAGGGTTAATAATAGCAAGGGTTTCTAAGGATAATTACTGGTGACCACTCAACTGGTGTAACCGTTCATTATTCAGAGTACTGTATCATTGTTTCCATACATACCCTATTGATTGACATTTATAACTATATATCACATGCTGTTTGTTCGTTATAGCATAGAATATCAGAATCAAGGATGCAAACGCAGTTGTAAATAACCACTTTGGTTCAGCTTAAAGTTTTATGCTCTGCTTTGTTCTTATTACTTTATTCTTAGCAAACTGTGGAATCGTATATACTTAAGTTTATTAGTCGTTTACTCGTCTTTCATGTTTAACATAAGATAAGATATTTTTAACCTTATAAGAAACAGTCACATTCTATATAAAGATATTTTATATATATAAATGACTTCTTAAATAAATTTATACATGGTCATTGAGATACAATTAAAATTATGAGTGAGTTTTCTAAGTCTGAAAGTAAAACTATTTTATAAAAGTAAGACTATTTAATAAAACACAGAAATGATGAAAGCTGGGATCAATATTTGTTTGATTTTTTTACCACTTAAAATTTAAGTATATATATTCTCTAAAGAAAGAGTGTTATTTAAAGTTGAGCTCTTTGTGTTACAAAAATGGAGCACACTTATTGTAACTTGAAAATTCTTTTTTTATATTTTTCTTTGAAATTGCTCAAACACATCAGTGTACTAGAAGCGTACAACAAAATAATGAATCAATGGAATTTTATATAAATTTGTACCTGACATATATATAATTTGTTTTTTTAACAACACTGAGAAATCAATTAAATTTAAGATTTGAATTAAGTATCATAACTATCTGCATCTGCATCTGTATCAAAGTTTAAGATTTCAAAATTATCGCAGTCGAGAACTAAAGCTATTAAATATCTTTCATTTACTTCAGATTCGCTTAACTTGTAGAAATACTGAAGATATACGACTGCACTTTATACGAGATAAAGCGCTAAAGTTTAAACTTTTAATAGAAAGCTCTCTAAATATCTATTCTGAATACGTATTTGGTAAGCTGCAGTACTTTTAAAATAATAGTCCAGAATAGTTCTCCTACTGTTTCTAACTGGTTTGAATTTCGCACGAACAACTATATGTTTATACTTTAACATAGTTTTTTTTGTACTATCTTTTTAAAAATGGCCAACTTTTAGATTTTGCTTACTGTATCTTTTTATTGAAGTTTGTTTGGTGTAAAACTTATCAATAATAATATCTTAAAAAAAAGATTAATTAGTTTTTAAAGGTCCAAAACATGGAATAATTTTGATAAAACGTATAACATTTCTCGATATTTCATTTAACATAATGCAGTACTTAAAGTACATAAAATTTTACTGACAACAATCCCATAGAAAATTTACTTTACAAAATTGTTTAATATGGAGTATATTATAAAACTATTATAGGTACTTTTATAATAGGTATAGATATTTATATACCGCTCGTGCGATAACTGGGAAAGTTGGATATCCGGACGCCTTGTCTTCCTCTTTATGTATCAAAAATAAAAGTTCTTATTTTCTTTTCGAGGGTTTTTTACATTAATAAATTAACTTCTTAGTTAAAATGATGACGTTTTGCCATTATAAATACTAATAGCGCACACTGATAGGGATATAGCGTGAAGATAAATAAATGAATAAATAAGTAATGAAAAAATATAGTTGTGTTCTAGGAGGTCAATTTAAGTGATGAACCTTAAAGATTTTTTAGAAACATTCAAGATGTTTTATATTTTTCTCACAAATAGTAAAAATGTAAAATTATATGAATATGTATAAAATAGTATATTAGATTTATCAAATAGAACTGATAGAATAAAACTTGTTTTAAGGGAAAGATCTTTTTTTCTGTGAATTTCCGAAACGAAGCCAATCGACCTCATCAAATTCCAAACTTGACATTAATTACGGACTTTAGTTGCATTTCTATGTTCTCGTTAAGAATTTTTTAATGACGAGGAGTATTTATTCACAAATTTTTCACAAAAATAAAATACAACCTGCAATTGCAAATATTGTAATTACATTGAAGAATGCAAATTTTACACTATAGTTGGTTGAAAGCATTGATGTAATTCATTATTAAATTTTAAATAGTAAGGAATGACTTTTTTATATTAAATTATTTAAAACTTTAAATAAGCATAGTATAATGAATATAGAGGTAATGGAATTGGATAATATTTTGAGAATATCCCAAATATTTATAATAAAATTTTATAATGTGTCAAATTTGTCCATGCTCTTCTATCATACGTCATCTCATTGATGACTTCCTTCTTTACCATACCATAATTCACACACTCTATCCGTGTCTTCTCCTCTTATAACCAGCTACATTCAAACTAAAGACTCTTCTCTCTATCTAATTCAAATTATCACAAACAATGATTACCCTTTAACTGGTTGTACTAAAAGTGTTAGTGTTGGCATTAAGAAAATGTTTTTTTATTACAAAATCTTTATAGTAATTTTAAATTTTAAACAATATGATATAGATAAAGTTAAATTCTGTTAGATAGACATTTCAATTCCATTGTGATAGCGATAGGAATTTCCAAGCTCTCGATTATATAAAGCAATACACTATATACTTCTCCATTACATTCCATTGTTCCGAACACAAGTACAAACAATACTTGAAATGGTTTTGTTAATAAAAATGTGTTAGTATTTTCAAAACATATATATAAAACAAAACAAAAATATTATTTTAAATCTTATATCTTATATGAATTAAATTTTAAAACAACTGCTTCCTCTAACAAACATAACTTACATTAATTCACTAAAAATAGGAACATATATTTAACCTAAATTTGAAATAAAATGTTAATACAACTTTTATTTTCCAATTTCTTATCTCTTGAGTAATTTGGAAAAGTAACTAGCCTGAAACAGATAACTTATGTTAAGTTGCAAAAAGTAATTAGAAGTAACTAATATTTACAGATTAGACAGCAAATACCAGTTATATAGCTATAATATTTTTAATGAAAAAATACCTTAAAATAAAAAATGATATCATCACAACTGTCACTATTAAGAAATTTCCACAGTCACTAAATTAATAAATGGAAGACGTGCTCTAAAACCATTCAAATAATTAATACTAAGTTAGCAAAATTTGTGATGAAGAATGAAAAAACACATACTTCTCAGTCCGCAATTTATTACAAAACATACTTGTATGTATATCAATATGTATTGAATGAATTATCTTCGGAACACTCATATATGTGGAGCGCTCTAATGAAGATAAATACATTATCTAACTCATTTGATCTCTGCATCTCATCTATAAAGATTTATGCGATGTTTTATTCCAGTTTATCCACGACTGCAACACAAACATCTTACGTGAAATTTATTCGTTATTTACTTGTATTAATATATTAGCTTTACACGCTCCTTAAAAGGTTCTTACAGTTTTCAGGTTCTTACAGAATTCGTAATATCACTTTAAAGAACTGTACTTATTAGTTTGAAATAGTATTATGATACTAGCCATGCTAAAGTAAATATGGTAAATTGGATTTCTACTTTTGTAGTCAACGTCAAAGGAAGAATGGAATACAGTGTCTGTAATCTTTTAAAAGATTTTATAGATTTTTAAAATATGATATTGTACAGTACAGTATTGTACATTGTGTTGTGACAGTTTTCAACTTTTGTTCTGTTCTTATACAATTGTTAATCTGATAAATAAAAAAACACTTTCTTTATATCAATTATCAAAAGAAAGTATGAAACAAATTCTTCAAGAATTGCTGGATGTTTTTCATAACAGCGACTCATAAACTAGGAATCGTCAGTAAAAAAATGTTGTTAAGACGTGTAGGAAGATAAAAATTACGAACTTCGGAATGTTATGTTTAAAAGAAAAAAGAGGTGTAGGCGGATACAAAGTTTTTAATAAAGATATAATATTATGTCCTCGGGAAATATATAAAATAAAGATTTTCAGTTCTCTCAGACTCCAGCGAATTATATTTTTATTAACCCGTTTATTTCCAAAAGTATTTTTATAGATTATAATATAAAGAAAATATATTTTATTTATTGTAATTTTGTTTTATACGAGGGGAGGTCCAAAAGTTCGTGGAATGGGGAGGATGGAGCGGGGGTAGTGGTGCTCGCTTAGTGTCATACGAATTGGAGACTCATCATTAGTATAAATACCGAGTTTCAACCCGATTGCGTAATTCGCTTACGAACAGTCGCCTGCTGCATAAGTCAATCCGGAAGAAAACTGAAACTATGGAGAAAATTGAACACCGCGCTGTGATAAAATTCCTTACCAAGCAAGGAAAGAACACTCAAACCATTTTGAATGAAATAGGAGTCGTTTATAGGGAACAGTGCCCTAGTAAATCAATGATTTACAAGTGGCACGGTCTTTATAAACATGGTCGAGAGTCAATTGAAGAAGACCCCCGCTCAGGAAGGCCAGTTGAGGCCACCACATCGGACATCGTCGAAAAAGCAGAGAAAATTGTACTAGAGGATGCCCGTTTGAAAAAAAAAAAATTATCTGCATTAGTTGGAGTATCGGATAGCACCATTTTGCAAATCATACATAATCACCTGGGTATGACAGAAGTCAGTGCAAGATGGGTACCGAGAATGCTCACGCTGTTTCAGAAAGAGCAGCGCGTCGATGCGTCAAAGCATTTTTTGGAGTTGTGTGGAGATAAACCTGCACAGATTTTGGACTGAATTGTTACGGAAGATGAAACATGGGTTCATCGCTTTGAGCCTGAGTCCAAACAAGAGTCCATGCAATGGCACAAAAAGGGTACAAAACCGCCAAAGAAATTAAAGGTGACGGAGTCGGCTGGAATGATGATGGCTACTGTTTTTTGGGATTGTGAGGGAATAATCTTGATTGATTACAAAGAAAAGGGAAGGACTATAACCGGAGAATACTACGCAACGATATTAGAAAAATTAAAGGATGCCATCAAGGAAAAGCGGCGAGGAAAATTGACAAAGGGTGTGTTGCTCTTGCAACACAACGCGCCGGTTCACAAGAGCAGAATAGCAATGGCTGCTCTGCACACGCATGGGTTCGAATCCCTAGTTCACCCACCCTAGAGTCCAGACCTGGCCCCAAGTGATTTTTTTTATTCCCCAATTTAAAAAAAAGACTTAAGGGGAAGGAAATTTTCCGATGACAATGAGGTAAGGGAGGCAATTTCGGCCCATTTTGACGGAAAATTAAAACATATTTTTATAGTGGTTTAGAAAAATTAATTCATAGGTCTAATAAATGTATTGAGCTTACTGGTGATTGTATTGAAAAGGAAAAATAGTTTTGTGGTTTTATTTTATTTAGATCCCTTTCATTCCACGAACTTTTGGACTTCCCCTCGTAATTGACCACATAATATTGAAGAAAATATATTAAGTTTTCAATAAACATATGAAAAAAAGTGTTTTAAATTAAATAATTACAGAAAAAAATACACACAGCACCTTCGAACCAAAATTTAAATATATAAGTAGCTTTCAAAAGTTATTCTCATATTTAATACGAATACAGCATCCAGCAAAGCCTTAATGAATATTCAATGTATAATATAATTGTCTTTTACAATCGAGCAGATCTCAATCCCAACAAAGAGCTTTCTTGCTTCCATTGCACATTACCTTCAGTGAGTGAATTCTTTGAATTTAATATTAATATTAAATTAATAAGAAGAAAAGCTTATCGTGTCATTTTCTTGCTGATTACAACTTTTACTATTAAATAATAACATTATTTAACAAGTTTGTTAAGATTTCTAAAATATTTCTTAAGCATTCTTATGTATTATTTTGTTTTGATATTAGAAAATCACATGAAGCTCAATAACTTTTTTATAATTTTCGGTCTCGGACTCATGGATATCCTGTTTTATCTTTATAGTTACTTAGTTACACAACGTTTAATGATATAAGATTAAACAAAAATTAAGAAAAGAATACTTCTGTGAAAATTTAATGTTGTAAATTTTAATATAATTGTAAAACTACTTAAGTAAAATAAGCAATATGAAGAAAATGAAATTTATAAAATCATACTATTCTCACTTGGAAAACTCAAATTGAAATAATTTATAAACAAATTTCGAGACGTAAGAAATCATTTTTCTTTTAATTTCCTTTTAAGGAAGTTGCCAACGTTTTTGGGTCATTTCCTTTAGATTCCAAAGTAAAATCACAATAAATTGAGTTGTAGGAGATATAAAATTACACTGTAGATACTGTTAATTCTTGTCTAACATTAAGAAAACGTATAAGTGCGAATTTCATTTATCTATACTTATAATAAATCTGTAGAGAGGTCAATTCTGTACATGAAATATATTTACAAAATAAGTAGCAGGGGGTGATTAGTGTTCGATACTGATGCCAAAAATGCAGTTAAAAAAATTTTTGTCTGTCTGTCTGTCTGTCTGTCTGTCTGTTTGTATGTTATTTATAGAAAAAAAAACTACTCGACGGATTTTAACGAAACTTAGTACAATTATTCTTTATACTCCTGGGCAGGTAATAGTATACTTTTCATCACACTACAATGAATAGGAGCAGAGCAGTGAAAGGAAATGTTGAGAAAATGGGAGAAGTTGCTTGATTTTTTAAGCTTCCGTCGCGTGTGCAGCCTTAATGGTTAGAGCTACATAGAAACTATGTATAACGGAAATATTCTACATAAAAATACACGAAAAATATTCCAAGACAGCATATATCTACCTTTTATAGTTAACTCACAATAACACGCATAACTCTCGATAGCTTAGCAGTTCGGAGATTTCTTATTATATTTGTTTACTTTTACGTTTATAAAACCAATAATGCTCACCATCATTCCTAATTAAAAAAAAAATAAACATTAGCTTGGTGCTAATGTTTATTAATTTTCAATAAAAAAAGAATCATTGAAATCGGTATAGAAACACCAAACTTATACTTACTTACATGAAATACGCCAACAAGACATCGCGCGTGAATAGTGAATCAAGCTATAAGGATTATTTTTGCGTAACGGTTGCCGCGCTCGACGGGGCTCGCGGCGGCAGAGTATAAAAGGGGCGGGAGGCGAGCGCAAGCGTCATTCAATATTTGGCTGTTGATGCGTTCAGAGTGTTGAACTTTATTGACAGACAATAATTGTTATTTTATAAACCGTGCTTATCAGCGCGACTTTTTGTCTTTAAATAGTTTATTTTAATTTCTTTTGTTGTTATTTTCTAAATTAGTTTTAGTTTTGTTTAAATTCTTAACTATTAATAGTTCCTATTTTATTTCTTTTTAAGTAGATTTAGATTCGATTTTTAGATTAGATAATAGATAGATAGATTAGATTATTGTTAGATTTTTAGTTACTGATAGGTTAGTTTTGGGCATTTTATGTTTAGTTTTTTTTGTATTGAGTAGATAAAAGCGTAGGTAGGTACTTTTATTAATTATAGTATTCATAGGTATTTTTTATTTATTTTTAAGTGAAGTAGGTATAGGTAGATATTGCCTACTATCTACCTATACTGCACACGTGTTTTAGCTTTATTTTCATTTCTTTTTTTTTTGTACCTAAGTTGTAGGTAGGTAGGTACATATTTCTTAGTTTAATTCTATTAGAATATTAGGTATTTAAGTTTAAATAGGCACTTAGATTTATATTTTTTTATTATATAGCAGCTGTACTTAGAACATCTAAGGTTTTTTTTGTATTAGCATAGGTACTTTGATTAATTACAGTAGTTGTAGGTATTTCTTATTATTCATTTTTAAGTGAAGTAGGTAAGTGTAGATAGTATTGCACACGCATTAAGTATAGCTTTATTTTCATTTTTTATTCTTTTGTAATTTGTAGGTACCTACGTACATATTTATAATTCGATTAGAATATTATTTTAGTTTTAATAGGCACTTAGATTTATATTCTATTTATTATATACTTAGCTATAGTTAGGACCTCTGACGTAAGTTTTTGGTTGGGTAACTAAATAGAATTTAAGTTACCGTCGATTAAAAATAAAATAAACGATGCCACCTAAAAAACGACCATCTTTATCTCGAACTTCGAGTCAAGCTAGGAGAATGAGAATGACGCGTTCTCAAGAATCGGAAGAGGAAAGAGCACATCGGTTAAACTCTATGAGAGTTAGTGCCTCAACATCTCGAGCTAATGAAAGCTCTCCAGAAAGAGAGATGCGATTAGCAGCTGAAAGAGCGAGACGAGCTACAACACGGGCTTCTCAAAGCTCTTCTCAACGAGAGCTAAGGCGTTCCATTGACCGGGAACAACATGCGTTATCCCGAGAAGCTGAAACTGCTTTACAACGAGAATTGCGACTCACAGCTGACCGCGAACGGCATACATTATCTCGCGAGTCTGAAACCTTCACTGAGAGGGAATTACGGCTTACAGCTGACCGCGAACGTCATATTTTATCTCGCGAGTCCGAAACCTTCACTGAGAGGGAATTACGGCTTACAGCTGACCGCGAACGTCATATTTTATCTCGCGAGTCCGAAACCTTCACTGAGAGGGAATTACGGCTTACAGCTGACCACGAACGTCATATTTTATCTCGCGAGTCCGAAACCTTCACTGAGAGGGAATTACGGCTTACAGCTGATCGCGAACGTCATATTTTGTCTCGAGAATCTGAAACTTTTACTCAATATCAAGACCGTTTGACAAATGATAGGGCGCACCATAACATGATTCGATCTCTTGAAGATGAACATGAGCATGAACAACGACTAGAGTCGGGACGCGATTATTACAATTCTTTGAGACAAGAACAATTGATTACTTTATCTAATGAAAGATTAAGAATTGAAAATATTCGGTCGCTTGAAACAGAAGAACAGCGAGAGGCCCGTCTTACTGCAGATAGATTTCGACATGGTCTTAATGACTTAGATATACACGTGGTAGATCAATCTACAAATTCGGTGGCGTGGTCCGATAAATATAAAAGTGGGTTTGCTTATAACCTCACAATTGATTACAGATCATCTTCTGAAATAGGCGATATGAACGTAGTATGTTCCTTTTGTAATGCTTCGAAGTGGAGGAAGGAGTCTGCTGGTTTCTGTTGTTCTGGAGGTAAAATAAATTTGCCTTCGTTCGAAGACCCACCGGAACCTTTAAAATCACTACTTTTAGGGGAACATTTGCAATCCAAACAGTTTTTAGATAATATTCGCACTTATAATAGTGCATTCCAAATGACATCCTTTGGTGCTAAACAAATCTCAGAAGGCCCTTTCATGCCTACTTTTAAGGTACAAGGTCAGGTTTACCATTTGATAGGGTCCCTTTTGCCTGAAGAACAACCTAAATTTCTTCAAATATATTTTGTATCCGATTACAACGAACAGTCGAATATAAGAAATCAATATTTTCCGAATTTAAATACTGAACTCATTTCACAACTTCAGAACATGTTACATCAGGTTAATTCGTACGTATGCAGTTTTAAATCGGCATTAGAAGCCCTTTCTCAAGATGGTAATAACAATTATAAAATTGTTATAAATGCCGATAAGCGTCCAACTCAGGAACACCCTGGGCGTCATAACGTTCCATCCACGAATGAAGTTGCTGTAGTACTGGTCGACCAGGAATGTGATAGGCGTGATATCGTTATACGTTCCAGAGACAATCGTTTGCAACGTATTTTCGAAACCCACAGGGCTTACGACAGTTTGCAATATCCTATGATATACTGTCGAGGGGAAGATGGTTATAATTTCGCTGTATACCAAACCGATCCGCGCACAGGCGCACCTAATTATAATAAAAAGGTGTCATGCCTTCAATTTTATTGTTACCACCTGCAAGTGAGACGGAATAGATTGGTATACTTTCAACGTTTTCGTGGCTTATTTAATCAGTTTATTGTTGACATGTACGCAAAAATTGAAACCGAAAGATTAGTTTATATACGATCTAATCAAAGGCAGCTGCGCGCTGAAGAATACGTGCACCTTCGCGATGCCATGCAGCAAGATAACGATACTGTGAATATGGGTCGTTTAGTTATTTTACCCTCTTCTTTTACTGGTGGTCCACGCTACATGCATGAACGTACTCAAGACGCTTTTTGTTACGTAAGAAAATATGGACGTCCCGACTTATTTGTTACTGTAACTACCAATCCCAAGTGGGATGAAATCACTCGGGAGCTTCTTGAGGGTCAGGCACCGCATGACCGCCATGATATTATTGCAAGAGTGTTTCATTTAAAATTAAAATCAATGATAGATCTTCTTACCAAAGATAACATTTTTGGAGAAGTATTGTGTTATATGTATAGTGTTGAGTGGCAAAAACGCGGCTTACCTCACGCACATATCTTGCTTTGGTTAAAAGATAAGGTTCGACCTAATGATGTAGACAGATTAATCAGTGCTGAAATTCCAGATCCGACTGCAGATCCCCTGTTATACGACATTGTTAAAACTCATATGATACATGGTCCATGTGGTGCATTTAACGCAAATGCTCCTTGCATGCAAGACGGTCGTTGCACTAAAAGGTATCCAAAAGCATTAGTGGATGAAACTGTAACAGGACATGATGGATACCCATTATATCGTCGTTCAAGAGACAATGGTGGTTTTACTGTTGAAAAGCGAATGTCTGGACAACAGGTTACTTTAGATAATAGGTGGGTCGTTCCGTATTCGCCTGTATTGTCCAGAGCATTTCAAGCTCACATAAATGTAGAAATGTGTAATAGTGTAGAGTCAATTAAATATATTTGTAAGTACATTAACAAGGGCAGTGACCAAGCTACGTTTGCGTTAAGAAATGAACATGATGAAGTTACTAGATTTCAGTCAGGCAGATATATCAGCTCTTCAGAAGCTGTGTGGCGGATCTTAAGTTTTAATATTCACGAAAGATATCCACCTGTGACCCATCTGGATGTTCATCTGGAAGGCGGTCAACGTATATATTTTAACGCCGAAAATGTTACAGAACGATTAGAGAACCCTAGACAAACAACTTTATTGGCATTCTTTCGACTTTGCCAAACTGATAATTTCGCAAAGTCTCTTTTGTATGAAGAAGTTCCATCGTATTATACCTACGATAAACAACGAGGTGTCTTTAACCGTAGACGCCGAGGCAGGCCTGTAGATGGCGAGACAGGTATTTTCAAAGAACATGTTCTTGGTAGAGTGTATACTGTTCATCTTAACAACGCAGAGTGTTTTTATTTGAGATTATTATTACATACAGTGCGAGGACCAACATCATTTATAGATTTGAGAAAAGTAGACGATGTTGTTTATCCAACTTATCATGCAGCTTGCCAAGCGCGTCATTTGCTTGAAAATGATCAACATTGGGATGACGCTTTAGCAGAATCCTGTGTTAGTGATAATCCACGACGGTTACGCCATTTATTTGTAACATTACTCACATTTTGTAATTTATCTGATCCTGTCCAATTATGGGAAAAATATAAAGAAAAATTTGCAGAAGACTTTCTTCGGAATTTATCTCACAATAATGAAGGCGCAACTAATGATAATTTTCGAGATCTGGCTATAAATCAGTGCTTATTAGCTCTTCAGGAAGACTTAACTAGTCTTCCTGAAGAGCTTTCTCAAGGGCAGACTTTTCGTGTTGCTGGAGTAGATCTCGGTGTTAGCTGTTTCTCGCATGGTCAATTATACGTCGCTCTTTCCCGGGTTAGCAATTCTAGGAATCTTTACGTTCACGTGCCGGACGGGTCGACTCTTAACATAGTCTACCCAGAAGCTTTGCGCTGAAACATTTTAATTTGATCTAAAAATATTAGCAATATATTATCTTAATAAAAAACAAGGAGTTACACGCTGACCGAGTCGTGGGTATAGCGTGGGTATATTATAATATTCTGCGGTTACTTATATTTTTCAACAGTTTTGTGGATTGGCATATTATATTACTATTGCCCTTCTAAAATACGAAAGTGAATCTGCCTGTTACGTCAAAACTATGAGGGAGGACATCTGCTAATTTTTTTTCGAAAAACGACGGAAACGCGGACGAAGTCGCGGGCAAAAGCTAGTTATGAATAATTATGGCGATCAAAGACGAGTTATGCTTCTATACTTCCACTCTCTTACCAATAACAGTAAGTAGCTAGTTAAGCATTAAATCAAAAGCCATTTATTTGTTTTTAGATAAGATTCTAATAGTTTTAAATTCATACTACAGTTTTCTTAAAAACCTTATGAAAGTTGAAGATATATTTTTTAAATGATGAAATAATTAACACGCCTGATAACACTCATCATTAAAAACCTTTTAAATTTCAATTCAAACGATCAAAGCGATTAGCAAATCGTTATGCATCGGCTGCATCATCTCGTGTCTACAGTTTATCTTCTTGTGAGTGTTATATGTTTAAATGTATCTGTATCTGTTTATGTGTGTACTTTTGTGTGTATTTGTAACATCATAATTCCCAAACTGATGAACCGAGTTTGTTGTTTTTTTTTTAATAAATATAAAATATAATAAAAATAATAAGTATATCATGGCTTAATATTTTTATACATTGTGAGAAGTAGTGATCAAAATAATTTTTTGCTTTCTTCAATTTATCCAAATCTGTCCAAACATATTTTAAGGCTCCTCTCAGATGGATGAGGAAGTTATAATTATGCAAACATTTCTGAAAGTTAAGATAATGTCTATTGTATATTAACAATATTAGGTTTTATATGTATAATTACTATAAAGGTGTAGTGTAATTTGTTTGTTTGTTCAAACACACTAATCATTAAAACAACCGGTCGGATTTGATGTTTTCTTCCCGGATTCAGTATGAAGGTATAGTTATAGCCATTATGTAGTTAGATTCCTGGTAACCGAGTTACGTGATCTTGTTTCTGTGTATGCGGAGTAGCGCGAAACTTAATACTGATTAACGCTCACGTAAACACTGTTTTCGATTAAGGTAAATTAAATTCAAAATCTTTATGCAATTTTAATTATTCTAGTTTATATTGATTTAATATAAGTATAGGTATATATCGAAATAATATTTCTAGAACTGTGTTCTTTTGGCCATTAGTTTATAAAATAGTTGAAAAATTTTCTAATACGACGACTGTAATACCATTCTATAAAAATAAAACTTGTGTTAGAATCTGGAGTAATTTATGAAATCTCTACATCGCAGTGTAGGTATCAGCATTGATCCGGTGCAGCTGACACTTCGTTTATCACGTCGTATATATTTTATAGTTAACTGTTTATTTCAGAATATATAAATTAATAAATATTATGAATGTAAACAAATATTAATATAAACAAATAATATGCATTAAAAGCAACCATATGATTGAAAGAAATTACAAATCTGCTTATATATAAAAAAAATACATATTTTACCATATATAGAATACATTTACTAATTATTGTTCACAATTCAAAATAAATAAATAGTGTCAATTTAAGTTTGTTTTTAGCGAAAGTTTTATGATAATATTTACTTAACATGAAATATATTATTCTCTAATTAATGTCGGCATTTAAAAATATAAGTATATATAACATATATATAATCAATATGCAAAACTAAATTGAAGCTAAAAAAATATTAATATAATCTTCCCCCAAACAACACCCAATTTTAATTTAATAATAAATGTGTATTTACACAGAATCAACGCAAATTTTAAATTTATGAAGTAAATTTTGCTGTTAATTTAATAATAATAAAATGGAGAAATTTAATCAATTTGTAATCTTCAGGTGCGCGTGTAAATCTTGTGAAGTATCAAAGGTTTTCCCTAGCGAGGTGTAACAGTAATTTAATTTACCTTTTATATCGCCAAAATTAACATGTAGTAATACTTAATTACTCTGCGATTGTCCAAATATGAACTTACTTTTTACTTTTAAACACAAAAATATGAATAAATGAAAATCAAATAAGTTTTAGGCAATATATTGCTTTATTGATAGTAAAAGAACGAGAGTTCCAAATAATTTGTAGTTAAATTTCATGATCATAAAGGATATAAAGGAAAGGACAGGATCACAGATAATTACTCTGAGTGTAGGTGAACTTTGTGTCTACTATTAGTATTATGATTAGGAAGTCACGTTTCAAATGGTCCATAAATATATTTAAACAAGTTTTTCATTAATTTAAAATATACTGAGTGACATAGTAATACTATTCTATTATATTGATCGGTTGATATTTACACTGATATTACACTAGTTATTACACTAAAAATGTATTTTATATGAAGTTTTTACTGGTGTTAGTAAAATTGTATGCAGGTTTCATACAATTTTAACTTTTTTTCAGTTCGGTTCATGGTAGCAAAACTTCTAAGTTTCTTTTATATACTAACGCCAAAGTTCATTTTACTTAGATATAGATACTGGGATCACTTAATAAAAGAGTACGAACTTACTTATTTAATTTGTTTGAGAGCTTAAAGAATTAAGATTGATTAAAGGATTAAAGAATAAAAGAACTTCTAAATACGAGAAATGTAGTAATGAGAGATGTTAGGGGTTTGATATAGTTTTTCGCTTCGGTCTAAAAGGTATATATTACATTAAAGTTTATTTTACAAAGAAGTCTATGTCTTCTCGATAGTTAGATTATTATTTGATAATTAATAAAGGATAAATTTATGCACACCTAAATATAAATCGAAATATTTAAGAGTACTGTTTAAAAAAATATATTTTCAAGCTAACATTTGAGTACATATTATCTTGGTATTCCCGCTCTTAAACAACTGAAAGAAAAGTTTCTCCGTTTCTGCTTAAGATTGGTTATTTTTTGTTTATTTGTCTCTGAACTAAACAAACGGAGAAACGAATTTTAAGAAAAATGTATATTAAAATACAAAATCGAATATACTAGAGTTCAGGTGGAATAAATAATCAATTATGACGATTTACCTAAACCATAAAAGTTTTAGTAGCATATTGCATCGTTAAAAAACACTAAATATTGAATTAAGGAATAAAATATATTAAACATTGAAGTGCTGTAGATTTCTGAACTCGATACATAGACAAGACTTGACTGAAAATTGATTTATCACTTACCGACCAATAGTCAATCTGAACTGAAAGGTTATTGAGACCCCCAGGACTTTTCTAATACTTTTCTTATCTGAGATTTTATGGACACCATTGGAAAAGGCAATTTAAGGCAATTTAACGTCTAAGTTACCTTTAAAATAATATTTGGGTATTCAATAGCCTATATTTGTACCAAATATATTTTTTACGTCTTTTTATATCTTCAGTCATTTATGATATATTTCAATAACGCAAGCTTAGTATAAGTTATGATCTCGTATAGCTGACATTAGCCGTTTATTAGGTACTCGTATCAGAATAGCTCACATTTTGTAAACAGATGTGACACGGAGATAATATTATATATAAATCGCTCACATGTAACTAGTATTACGCATTATATGACGTAGAGTTAAATTGTGCTACTGTGTTGGATATATGATTGTAACAGAGTCAAAAAGTAATCAAAAATATCATTAAAAATAAAACGCGGTGAACTTAAAAAGCCAATTTAGCCTTTTTTTGAATACCTTGACGGTACGTATGGTAATGCTTGATCAGTTGATTAAATGTAACATTAAATTTTATTACAAGAAAGTAATATCTGAATACAATTCCTGAACAACACATATACATAAATGTTTTGTTTCGAATGTATTTTCATTAAACGAAAAAAATGATTAAAAATAGACACAGTGCAATATATGATAATAATACCTAACTAATACAGAAGAAATTTGTTGTAAAATGTAAACCTAACATCTAAGCTTATATATATTTATTTATTTATTTTAACGCCATATCCCTTGTGGGGTAGCCAGAGACGACGGAGCGCCAAACGCTACGGTCCCTGCATAACTCTTTCGCGTCGGCCACAGACATCAATCTCTTCATACATGCCCTCCGGGGGGTCCTCATGCTTATAGTAGCAGTTGTATTTTGTAGTATTTACTTACCTTACACGATATAGTAATTAGGGTTATAATAAATATACTTGTATAATATCACTATTAATCTTTAAACATTACTTATAATATGATGGTAATTTTTAACAAATGGTATTTTTGTTTTAATGATGAATTACAATTGTATATATGTTTAAATTGTGGTATAATTTTAATGCATACGGTATTGTCCGAGTCAAAGTAACGTCATATGGTTTCACCGTTACATGTATTCATGAACATTTTATTATATCAGTTTATTTGACCGATAATACTGATTTCAATTTGTACAAATATGTCAAATATAATATTGGTTTTTATTTGCATTGTTTTCTTACTTGATGACTATTAAAAATCATATTTAAACCTAAAGATATGTTTCTAATTATTGTATTAAATAATAAATTATAAGAGTAATTCAATATTGATAAAACATTAACCTCATTCATTAACTTCTATTGACTTGTCTTTCATTGATATTATTTTACCTAGATATAATTTAAACAATAGAATTACGCTCAACTACACCAAGCAATTAATCAAGCCAGAATATTTCACGAATATAAATATCTCTCAAATTATTTATTTATAATTTCTCAAAAAAATGGAGATCGATTAACATTCTAATTTGTATAAAGAATTACTTAGGTCTTGGATAGTATACTTGACAAAAGTAATATTAATCCTACCTAAAATAATTCTTCACATAGTCTTCGTAAAATGAATAATTAGATTACGTTTGTAATTAATATTATAAAGCATTTGTTGCTCAAAATGCTATAGATATAGTGTTTTAATTTAACTAGATATAGTCAAGTACATATTGGTTGTTCAGAGGGAGATGAGAGATGTTAATGAAATGGCATCCAATATCCGTGATGAATCCAATATGTGTACTATTCTATTGTGGCTGCTATAACTTAGTTTATCTGAATTGAAACATCCATAATAGAGATCAAGTTTGTTAGAATGTATTATGTTAGAATATTAACAAGACAGATTTAGTGTAATAATTTTGTGTAAATCCTTATCCAAAAATTCTACTTCATACTTACCTAGTTTTAACTATGCTTAAGAATGCACTATTTAAATTTGGGTTTTTGGTTTGCAAAGATGTAATTTTAAGAAAATTAATGTTAGATTACCACATTAAATTTAATTTAAATTGTTGTATCATCGTAATATGTATGAATAACAACACATAACACTATATATATTATTTATAATTAAAGTAAATTATCTAAATTATATACTGTTTATTTTACAAATATATTATATTATTAAAAAAATATGAATAGTATTACTGTAACAGTCTTAAATAAAAATGGAATGGAATCTATAAATAAAAATGGAAACATGCCAACACTCCTGAGTGTTATTGACACGCCTGTGAAAAGGTCTATGAAAAATTTTGATAAATTATGGCAATTAATACCTATCTTATTCTGGAAATGTTCAATTTGAATACTTTTAATTACATATTAGTAAATCACATATTTTGTTAAGATATTTAAAAGTTGTTTCATACAATTAAAGTATACATAAGTACTGAGTTCAGATGTTTAGGTAGATGTTAATATTAAAGCAATAAATTGGTTTTGATTGTGTTTCTGTTGGTTTATCCGAATTCTTAAAATTTTACATAGTTACTTCTTTTGTGACGTAGACGTCCATTAAGAACGGATGTTACGGAATTCCTATCCCAACGGATTTCAACTTTTTGCATTTCGCCAAATTTTAAATCTGTAGGAGCCATACACTTAACGCAGTTAACATAGCAACGGTTACTATGACAACTGTTATCACAGCAACCTAAGTTCACATCCAAATTAATAGTGTGCCCAGAGAAGTTGGAGGGAATGAGCTAGTAAAGTAATTTAATACTTTTCAATCACATTTTTTGTTTTTTTTTTGTACGTTTGTTTTGAGTAATTAATTTCACCTTTGTCCTTCTTATTAAAATTCATAGTGATTTCATTACCTTTATTTGTATTATCATCTTCTTCTTGTCAGTCTATAGACGCCCTCTGTAAGGCATAGACCTCCCCAAAAGATCGCGATCAATGAGGAAGGGACAAAGGAGGAAATAGTGAAATTTAATATATTAAATTCATTAGCAAAGCACACAGCTCTTTTACTACTTTTCGTGATATATTTGTGTTCGTGATGTATTTGGCTTTAAACTTATTTTAATTACACCTTCACCATCATTATTCGACATGCACCAAAGCTAACAAAATTCAGTCATAAATTTATATAATAACAATATTTACGGATGCACACAGAATTTATGATTATTATAAAATAATTAATAAACAATTGATAAAAAATGAAATGTTTCACTTGGTAATTTTTACAACTTCAAATACAAAGTTGACTTGAAATATTAAGTTGCTTTGTCTTCCTATTGTTATATCGAGTTAAATATAATTTAATTTTAAGTTAATATTTTTAAAACCATATCGAGTCCTAACAATAACTGTACATAGTAGGCTCTATAATGTCAATACAAACTAACTATGAGTTCTGGATTAACTTCCTGAAAACTGAAATCTATTTTACACTTGTATGACAAATCCAACAATGATTATTTTGATGTTGATTTAACATAACAGAAATCTGGATTTGATGCGAAATAGGCTTCAGTGTAATCTTTATAATTATATAATCTACAAGTTGATTTATATTTGTAATATTAAAGTAAAAGTGTCTAATAGTACATAGCTGTTCGTATTAAATGATTTTTTTATAATAAAGTTATATCTTTATAACTTGTATTTATAAATGCAATATTTTAATATATCTGCGTTATTTCCTTTATTCCAATTCTTTTGAACTTTACAAGATGTCAAATAGAATTGTATTCTTTGAAATGATGAGATGAAACTCGTTTAAATGTTAAACCGATCGGTGAATTTCATCAAGAAGATATTGCTTCTCCTTGAGGTTTCTCGAATATAAAACGATCTATACCGGACAATATTTTATTACTTTAAATAAAATAAATTTAAATCTAAAGTAAGTTGTTAACTCTCGGATTTTTTATGGTTGATAACCAGATATTAAATTCATATGAAATATTAAACTTCAAAAAGAATCAGCACAAGATCTAAGTCATATAATCGGTAAGGTGATCAATTGTTTTGTTTTATATTAAGTATTTCCTTTGTTATACTTTACTACTTTCTGATCACAATAAAGTTTATTTTTCTTTACAACACTTAACAGATATTCAATATTAAAATTATTCTTAAATATAACTTTATAAAACCGTGTCACTGTTGAACACAATTATAACAAGTTAATCGAACATTAGAGTTTGTGGAACTATATCTTATAAAGTTTTTTCTTTGAAGATGACGATACAAAGGTAGTGAAATCTGAAAAGAAAAAACTTAGAACAAAGACATCAGTTTTAAGAACTCGGTAACCAAGAAATTCAACTACTATTGGCTTAAGTAATTTTGTTAAGTAAACATTAATTTCTGTGTTTAAATATTCATAGATGTTTTATATACTATTCTCTTCGAAACTATTTGCATGGATTAAAAATCTCCTTATCAGTTATATATTAGATGATAGCGATAAAATTAGCTCCATAATAAACATAGTTTTTTTTAAACTGCTGGCGTAAAATATACTGCAATTTTTACTATCGAAATATTAAACTTAACTTACTTTTTTATGAATTGCATGATTTAAACAAAACACCCTTAACCGAAAATTTATTATTATATAATTTTTAGTTTATTCCTCAAAACTGCATTTATCGTAATTTATCGACATTTCTTGTCAGATTGGGAAAAACCTACAATACCTTACACCAAGATCCAAGTCCAGAAGATGCCTCATATAAAATTATAGTTTGATTAAAAGATGTCTGCAAACTCATACAGAAATACCCTTACTGTCGTTACTTACCATATTATAAAAGACTTTTCTAAAAAAAATAAGGTATCTTTATTAATAAATAAGGCCTCCTTCATTTTTAACAAGGAGTTATTTTGAGACTTTTATTTAACCATTATATCTTTATTCTTATAACTGGTTTTATAATCGTACCATTTACCGTTGGTGTATTATTATTCACAATGGCTTTGTGTTAAAAAGATGTGTCCGTCCGTGTATAGATCCTGTGACATTTATGAGTTCATCAAGTAGACGTCAAATGTGTTGTATCCTACGACTTGCACAGCATCGACACAAATTACAAATTGCATTTTAAACGAAGAGTACACATAAGTGATTAACAAAGTACACCTGCTTATTCTGCAGGTTTAACATGATTAGAATCAGAATGGATTTTCCAGATTTGAAACGGAATCAAATAACTAAATTATATAAAATCAATCAATTTTTATATTTATGACGTTTTTGAAGTCTTAAAAATGAATTCTTAAACAATACCATCGCTGGTGAAAGTCTATAATGTAAAGTTTTTAAATGCTAATAGAAAAAGTTATATATACATGCAATGGTTTTACTGAGGTAATAATAGATAGTCTATGAGATAAAGTTAAAATTATGAACGAGTTTTCTTAATCTGAAAGTAAAACTATTTAGTAAAAGTAAGAGTATTGAATTACAGCTGCCTAAATGTGTTGTGTGAAAGTTAACTTGAACGCTATTTTTAGGTTTATTATTAATCATTAGTATTTAGCACAGCATTGAATTAACTAATTAAATAATTAAATTAGCCCTAATCTGTGCATAATATTTTAACTACAAATTTAAGTTCTATAAGCGCTAAGTGTGTTTATGATTTGAATACAACTGATTATTTTTAATAAAAATAATAAATTAACAAATAATTCAAAGTGATTTTTTCGAAGACATTGATTTTATTAAGTAGAAATTGATAAAAAGTTTAATTACATTCGAGTTAAGCGCAGACGGCATTCTGAGAATTACTGAAATTTATTCTTCGACTTAGCAACAAAAGCAAACAGTTCTTGGAATGTCTTCAATTTAATGAAGAATATAAGAGCAATGAATTATTATTCATGTCAGTGGGTGAATATTTGATTGTGGAATTTGTTTTGTTTACTCGCAGTTGTTAATATTTTATATACATAGGGAAATATATAAACCCCGCGGAACCAATATATATATATATATATATATATATATATATATATATATATATATTATTTACTACATATAGAATACATTTAGCAATTTATGTATACAATTTACAAATTAAAATTTTCTCTCATTTTCGGTTTGTTCTTGGCGAAACTTATATGATAATACTGGATTTATCCGTAAAAATAATCTACATGAAATATATTATTGTCCAACTAATGTCGACATTTAGAGATGTAAGTATATACATTTGTACCTTAGTAAATGAATATACAAAACTATATTAAAGTTAAATAAATATTAATATTACCCCCAAAT
This sequence comes from Melinaea marsaeus rileyi, assembly GCA_918358865.1. Taxonomy (NCBI): domain Eukaryota; kingdom Metazoa; phylum Arthropoda; class Insecta; order Lepidoptera; family Nymphalidae; genus Melinaea; species Melinaea marsaeus. The sequence continues at coordinate 7,602,141 of OU911083.1, read as the reverse complement.
AAAACCGAAAATAATTTAATAAGAAAGGTGTATCTAAGCAACATCAATGCAAATTTTAAATTAATTAAGTAAATTTAATAATAAAATGGAGAAATTTAATCAACTTGTAATCTTCAGGTGCACGTGTAAATATTGTGAGGTATCAAAGGCTTTCCTTCGCGATGTGTAACAGTAATTTAATTTACCTTTTATATCGCCAAAATTAACATGTAATACTCAATTACTCTGCTATTGTCCAAATATGAACTTACTTTGTACTTTTAAACAAAAAAATATAAATAAAAAAATTAAATAAGTTGTAAGCAATATATTGCTTTAATAATATTAAAAGAATGTTTCAAATAATTTATAGTTAAATTTATTGATCGTAAAGGGTATAAAGGATAGGATAGGATCACAGATTATTACTTTGAGTTTACGTGAACTTTATGTCTACTATTATTCTGATTAGGAAAGTATCAAATGGTCCATAAATATATTTAGACGTCTTTTTTATTAATTTATAGTTTACTGATATACATAGTAATACTTTTCTGGTTATAAACAGCCAAGCCAGACTTGATCGGTTGATGTTGACACTGATATGTTTCAGATATTATCCCAAAAATTATTTTATATGAAGCTTTTATTGGTGTTAGTAAAATTGTAAGGCACCTTTAACTTCATTTCAGTTCGTTTCATGGTAGAAAAACTTTTAAGTTTCTCTTATATACTAACGCCAAAGTTCATTTTACTTAGATTTAGTTGCTGGGATCACATAATAAAAAGAGTACGAAGCTACTTACTTTGTAGTTAGAGATTAAAGAATGTAGCGTAGTTTTTAAAATTAAACTAACAACGAAATGAAACAAACCACAATGTTGTTTTAATTACAAATGTATCTTGATGTTCGAGTTCTGAGGCAATTCTAATTTTAAGAATTATGGTATTTAATACGTCTAATGTACAACATTTTATTTCATTAAATGTTATTATATTATATTATAGATTAATTTTAATTAAAATTAACTACTCTCTAAAAAAGTTTCATAATTTCACATAAAATCTATATTTTATGTGAAAAAATGAAACCATTTTTATCTATATAACACTTTAAATATAAGTGAAGACAATTGAATACGTTTTTTGTTATGTTATAGGAGGGCAAACGAGCTTGCGGGTCACTGTTAATATGTGATCACCGCCGCCCATGAACTCTTGCAAAATCCGAGGATTCATAAGAGCGTTTCCGGCCTTGACGTATACCGAACATCAAAGTTTGGTTTGAAATAAGCACATTTTAAGATTAACGTTATTTTGTCAAATATTGTGTGATGTATCGATATCAACGTTGGCCGTTAAATGTATGAAGGTATGATTCTCGTAATGATTATGTATATATACTTATGTGTAGATGGTACAGAAAATGGAGAAGGTATTGGTTATTCAAGTAAATCGTTAAAGTTACTACTTAAGCGTTATTCTTACATTTATTCATTGTTGTTTTTCGTTTACCTCAGTAAGTAAATATTTTTAAAAACATATCAAGTTCCAGTAATAATCATCATTGTAGGTTCAGTAATGTCACTAAAAATAACTGGATATCTGGTTTAAATTTCAGACAATGAAAATTCACACTTGTATGACTAACCCAATGACTATGACAATGAATGACTATCTTGATATCAAATAAAAATAAAATTATCAATTTGTAATTGATGTCAAGTATCTACTCTTCAATATATCATACTCATATAGTCTACAAGAGAAGAAGAATATTAAAGTAAAAGTAACTATAATAGTGTGTAGCTGTGTTTGAGAACAGTTTAGATATAGCGGCCGTGATGTTATATAAGTTTAGTTATTGATTATAATTAATAAAACATGCAAAATAGGCGAAAAAATTTGGCCTAATTTTATCGTTAATCTCATCGTTAGATTTAAGAATAATTAAACTAGTGACTATTACAAGTTATTATAAACTCAGATGTTATATTTATACATGAATGATACCAGTATATTTAGTTATTTCCCTTCATTTAATTCTTTTGAACTTTTCAATATGTCAAATAGAATTGTATCCTTTGAAGTGATAAGATGAAACTCGTTCAAATGTTAAACCGAGTAGTGAATTTGATCAAGTAGATCTTGCTTCCTCTTGGGGATTGTCGGACATAAAATGATCTATCCTGTACCATCTTCTATTACTTTAGCCACAGATATAAAATAGACAGACAATTGAAAAAGTTTCCTTTTACTACGATATGGTATATTTAAAAATTGTTTTTTTTTTTTCTGTTGTCCTTTTTTTGTCTATGTAGTCGTTAGAGTTTGGGTAATAAAAAATGAATACTATACTTAGATATGGGTAATTTATAAGTAATATTAAACTTATACTAAGGATAACTTTTACCGTGTCACATACACGTATGTATATCAATTTTTATGAAATAATACTTCGTAATTTTAATATTTCTGAATGTGATACAGAATAACAATGACATATGCTGTAGGTATACCGGTGTATATGAAAAATGTCCATTCTACTCGTATCTGTGAAGGTATATTTTGGAATTCATAAATCATATGAAGCAATAGTTACCTTAGCATTGAATCATGTAACATATATAAAAGAATAATATTGTGCCTTCATACTTTTTTTTGCAGTTTAATATAAATTTCTTATGCCTGTTTCGTTTTAATCAAATAAATTTAGTTGAAATTCATAGAATTCGTAAGTTGTTAACTCTCTGACTGAAATCAGTAGATAACCAGACATTAATTTATACAAAACACTAAATTTCAGAAAGAATCAGTATTCTTATACTTAATCTTAGATCTTTCTAAGCCTCAAATCGGTAAAGTGATATATGATTTTGTTTTGAGTTCACTTCATTTATTAGGCTTCTCTATTTTTTATCGAAATAAAGTTGATTATAATTTATATAACTTAATAGAGATGCGATATAATAATTATTCTTAAATATAACTTTATAAAACCAGTCAACCTTGAACACAATCATAACAAGTTAGTCGAGCATACAGTATGTAGAACTTTTTCTTAGAAAGCTTTTCCTTTGAAGACAATAGTACAAAGGATCTTGAACTTTAAAAGAAAAAACTTATAACAAAGATATCGGTTTCCAAAATCAATTGGTATAACTAAAAACTTTGTTAAGAAAGATTTTTGTTTCTATGTTTAATTATTTATATACGTTCCTCGCAACTTTATTCGCATCGACTAAAAATTAAGAACATTACACTACATTTTTTATACAGATCTTCCTTTCAGTTATTAAATAATATAAATTAGCTACAGAATAAATATAAATATATTTTGTTTTGGACTAAAAGCTAAAAGTAAATTGAAATTTCCCGTAATTTCCGTATTGAATTGAAATTTACCAAATATTTTAAATTTTCCACAGATTTTGTTATACAAGTTAAATTTTCATATTTTAAATTGTTGGCTGAAGCTTGTTAAATAAGTAGACTTTCATTTACTTCATATTCCATTAATTTTATAGAAATATAAATTATACACAGATCCTTTTATAACTGAAGACATTTAAAGGCTCCTAAATAATGAATTGATATAATATAACAAATATGTAATAAAATACCATCAAATTAAAAGAAAAATAGTTCATTATTTCCATAATGCTTAAATATCTATGATATATATTTATATTTTAACTTATAATTAAAAGTATTATATTATGTATTCCATTTTCGTACAAATGTTTTACACCGGATTAGTGTAATTATTTAATTAAATTACAGGTCCAATATACAGTATAACTTATATTAATTAAACATTTATTATTGAAATTTGTGAATATGTAAATAATTTTTTCGATAAAACATGATCGAAAACGGTAATCATAACAAATATAATAAATAGAATACCGTGAAATATTGAGATAAGATACAGTATTAAAGGTCTCTACTTCCTAGACTTCAGTGTAACTTAGTTACTGAACTTCCAAAATAATCCACTACCTTCACGTATTGTTCACGGCTTTGCTGAGCTATTAAAGTTAGGCAATATTGATCAGATAACGTTGCAAACAGTTATTCGGTAAAATAAATACATTTTTGAAATTAATTGCTTCTTTTGCAACTGACGCTTTATGCAGTTGTATACTCTCTCTCTCTATGAGACTATCTTTCTCTTTCTATCTTTCTTTTATTTAATTATATACTACAAGTATGTACGTATATCGATGTGAATGTAGATAAGCGAGTAGACGGGCGTAGGGATTGCTCGGTTGTATAATATATAATGTAATAGAGAAACATGAAATTTATAAACTATTAAATTATTAATAGTATTAATTTAATAATAAAATAACATACATGCAAGATAGGTATTAGCATATGTATCTTTAGATAGGTCTTAGTAGTGTCTATTTAAGAGTCAATTGTGAAGTCATTATGCTTTTGAATAGTACTTAAAAGCAGTTTTTAGAAAAAATAAAAATACCAGTATAATTATAGAGGGAAGAACTAATAAAACTAAGAGTACTAGTATTGGGCCTAATGGAATTCTACTGCTTGATAAGAATGAAGCAACCCAAACCCAAGGACGCATAAATATTTACAGATGAGCTAACGAGAAGGAATGAGTGTATTAAGACGGGTACTTCCAGTGATACACAAATTAGTTACTTCAATATTATCTGAGCTTAAACATTAGATTTACGAAATTGACGTTATTCATTGGTATTGGTTTTCTCAAATTAAAGTGATTGGAATAAGTTAAATATGTTCCAAAATATCTTATTACAACCTTAAAGTAAATTCTTTGTCTTTTACCATTTTAAATATTGTAAAAAATCCAACAAAATTAGTTTAGTTACATTTGGAGCACTTGACATGAATAACTAAGCAATATTTTGTAATTTATCTATCAATGAAACTGGTGTAAAGTAGTTTGTAAAAAATAACATCAATCAACATAACTCTATAGTTTATTTATATTTGTTATTGAAACATTTAATATTGAAATATTTACTATTAAAACATTTAACAATTAAATTCTTGATACAAATAATGTTATCTAAATAATAATTGGGTTTTCAGCTACTAACAAAACACGATACATCGTACCGGAGAAAAAAATCATCTTTTATTTAACTTAAACTAATAATAGTAAGTGATACGGCAGAAAAAAAACGCCATAACGTATTGAAAATTATTTAATTTAATTTAATTTACCCTTTATTGTAAATTAAATTTAAAGTTATTATTTCTTTGAAGTCAAAGTTTTATAAATGTATAAGACAATAAATATATTTGTAAATATTATACTATAAAGTGTCCTCTTGTTTTATTTTATATCATTTATTTAATGATCAAAAGAGATTCTGAGCGAAATTTGTTTGATTTCAGCGAAATCTCCATAATAAGCTTTACATCTTTGATCAAATTCGCCATATCGATGAACTTTAATAAAATGTTTAATTAACTGATTATAGTTGGAATATCTAGTAATTTATACTGAATTATCTAACCGCTAATTTTATGTATAAGCATAAGTTGGTCTTTGTAAGGTATGCTTTCCATTGTATATTATATATTATATTATCATATTGTATTGATATATATTAATTAATCTTTGCATATATATTAATATTAACTTTTGTACTATTCTGCACGTTTGTTTTACTGTAACCTAAATTAATTTTATCATACAAAAGGACATGTTTCTTACAGAACTACGAAACAATGTAATAAAATTATCATTATACAACCTTTTACAAAACTCTAAACATTTTTTAATACACGATAGAATCTTTGATTTATCCCAATATTGCGATCGATATTGGTTGGTTATTTGTATAAAATAAAGAAAATACTTTTAAATATTTTTGTTATTTAAAACAAATTTTTACAAAACAATTACTAAATAAAACATCTAATTGGACTACGGCAGCCAAACGTGGGTAACACAGAAGAAGAATGTAAGAAAGATGAATGCTGTGGAGATGCGATCTCTTCGCAGAATATGCGGAGTCAGTCTAGCTGATCGAATCCGCAATGAAGAGATCCACAGAATGGCAGGTACTAGCGAAGATGTCACGGTGAGAATGAAGAAGAACGTGCTCAGGTGGTTTGGGCACGTTGAACGAATGAGTGATGAAAGAATGGTAAAAAAGATTTATATGGGAAAAGTGAGCGGTAAGAGAGACAGGGGGAGGCCTCGAGTGACCTTCGAAAACACAGTAGCTACGATACTGGAGGAAGGTCACGTAAAAAGCATGAGGACCCCCCGGAGGGCATGTATGAAGAAGTTGATGTCTGTGGCCGAGGCGAAAGAGGTATGCAGAGACCGTAGCGTTTGGCGCTCCGTCGTCTCTGGCTACCCCGCAAGGGATATGGCGTGAAGGTAAGTAAGTAAGTAAGTAATTGGACTACTCTATCACTTGGTAAAAAAATATTTTTAAATTATGTAAATTATAGCCCAATGAATAATAATTAATTAATTATAATGATAAATGAAATGTTACAGAGTAGATCGAGGCCAGTAATTAGTGTCGCTCTACAACTATGTGTTTCAATTTCGTTTCGTTTGTGTAACCTCCGAAAGAGAAATTGAAACATTACTAATTCCGTAAAGAACTTGCTCAAATACATTTGTCACCATCACTGTTTCGAGAATATTGAAACGAATTTAGAGCATTTTTAAAAATTAAATTAAAAAATATTCAAGTGATATTACTGTTGCAAAGGATTAATATTGTAGAAATTATTTTATAGTTTAGTCTACAGACAATAAGTACTCGTGTAAGGATTGTGGATTTTTCCTATTTTGGGTTTATATTTAACTTCATTAATTTATACTCTGTTTTTATCTCATAATAACCCTAATAATTCAAAATATCATAAATTATTGTAAATTTAAATAACTTGTATATTGAATATATTATAAATCTTAGATGACTGTGTCATGTAGACTACATATCAGAGTAGACTTGATATTGTATGCAAATTAGAAAAATGCAAATTGCAAGTTGTAAATTGCTTTTTTATCGAAGTTGAATACAGAATGAGGTATGTATAAGAAGAACTAAATAAAACTACCATTATTTGTAATGGTCAGCAAAATGTTTGCTTAATTATTTTTACTGACATGGGATAAAAAAACATTGACACGGATTTTATTTAAACTTTTTTAATAGAGGAGAATTTAATATGCCAAAACTACAATAAGATATAACTTTAGATTTTTACTATTTTAAGTGGTTGAAATGTTTATTTTGTGAGGTAACGGACAATATTGTTATAGTGAAGTTATTTGGTTATACAAATTGCGATTAAGAAATAAAATATAACACCTATACACTTTCTCTTATAAACTTCATTACTTATTATAATTTCAGCTTTTTGTTTAATTAAATATACTCGTATGATGAAAATCAATTATAATTTTGGAGTACATTTAACTGTATTATAATGGTTATATAAAACAAGATTAATTATGTAGAAAATTATATTAATCATAGTCCAAATTTAGGATATTAATATTGAATATACCTATCATTAATGGAAAATTCTCGAAAAAGACTTACAATAAGATTCAAGATATAAATAAAACAGTATTACAATACATTTTTATAAAAGGAAACCATTAAAGCGAACGCTTTCTGAAGTTACCTCTGGTTTGTTCCAGTTTCCTGCTTTTTATTTTTCGTGATATTTTCATATAATTTTACTTTGCATGATGAAACGATCATCATGAACATCTTACAAAATATTTATTATTCTGAATATAATTATATTTATCATAAAAGTATCGGAATATAATATTATATGTTACATAATTATAGTGAGAAGTAATTATTGTGATAAATACAAAGATGTGGCTGATTTTTTTTTGTATAGTACTCCTGAGTTGATTAATGCTGATCTTAAACACAAATTGAAATATAACTATTGAGACATAGCTAGTACTTTTTTTTTTGAATAATATTACAATGATTCAATGTTCCATATTTAAGTTGACGGCCAGTGTCGTTACGTAATTGTACGTCTTATATTATATATCGTGTCCTAATCAACAATAAATTATTACATCAAAACCATATAAAATGTACATTACTGAGATGATAAAATGCTATAAAATGTACCTATTCGTATATTCACATGGTAACACAATTTAACACTACGTCATACTATACTTAGTAAGATTTATATGTGAGCGATTTATATTTATTTATAACTAGATGTGCCCACGACTCCGTTCGCGCCTGATATATTCTTAAAAATAAAAGTAGTTTAAGTAATTCCTTATAACTTTAGCTATCCGCATACGAAAATCCTGATTACAGCGGTCCAGCCGTTTCAGAAATTAGCTGGAATAAACCGACGAACAGACAGACAGGCAGACAGGAAAATACTTAAAAATGTGTTCTTTATATAATAACCGTATATATATTTCCATGTGCATTTAGTAAAGAACTGTTAATTTAGAATGACAAACAGACATTTCAATTTTATATATATGTATAGATATTATTTGAGTATCACATCTGTTTATAATATTCAAGCAATTGTGAAACGAGCGCGAAGTATACGACCTGTCAGTTGCACGAGATCATAGCTTGTACGAAGTCAGTCTGTTCAATATTATATTATAAACAGTGAAAATATAAAATGGTCTAATTGTAGAAAAATATAATACAAAAGTAAGTCATTGGTACAATGTTTAATTACGGAAACTTAAATATACATTACATAGTTTTACACCAAATTCTCGTTAAATAATCCAGTACACACAGATCTTTAATTCTAGAGTGATCTATGATAAATAATAAATAATTTATCAATCGCCTTTTATATAATTATATTGATTAGTCGAAATTTAATTACAATAAATAAGCTTCATTTTCATCTATTGGAAAAGAGTATTTAATTATTATATTATACATTAAATATAATGTAATTACGATTATTTACAAGCATGGAATAGAGCTGTTTGTCTCGTTTTTTTATTAAGATATATTTTGAAGTAATACTTTAAAATTTATCTACATTCCTCTCCAAAACAATTTTATAGTGTCATATGTAAGCGGCTTTAAATTCTTTGAACACGATGAAACTTTAAAAAATTACTTTCGGTATTTATCCAAGTGTCTTATTTATTTTAACTATTACTTCTAGTTATCAGAACTTGATCTCACAATTGAAAAAAACTGAAAAGGTTATTGCTTTATATAAAAAATACATTTATTATTTACAGTTATTTAATGTTTATGCGCCGAGGGAGAATATACGAAGATGCAATTAGAAAGAGAATATAAACAAAGAAATGATATTTACTGTAAAATTGACTTTCTCATCACACACATACACGCACATGCTGTTGGTTGATAGTACCAATCTCTCGTAAAATTGGTTCATGCCATCTGACTCCCAACTCTATCACCGCACACGTTTATTGATCCAATCAAATAACCCTTCTCCGATTTTATGTAATACTCTTCCGTCCCTTTTCACAAAATTATTACGACAGATTGCGGAAAAGTAAGAGGAAAAGCGTTATAATTTTTTTTTATTAAGTTTCTTAAATTTCTATTAACGTATGACAGATTCCGAGTTACAAACAGTATCAAAGTGGAGTGGTTATTTGTTTCTGGAAGGATGGTGGTTAAAATAGTAATTTGGTAAGAATATATACGAGTAGATTTGACGTAACTGATATCGATAAGCCTTATAGTTAATATTAAGTGTATTTGATCTAGATCAAGGAGAATTTTAAATAAGAGAAATGCAATATAATTAAAAAATATTTTATTGAAAATAATATAAATCTAAATTTATTATTAATTATAAAAAAATAAAACCGTACCTGTTAAAATGTATTAAACCATAACGACTCAAACAGCACATAATTACACCTAAATTAAACCAACATATTGAAATCTCAAATTTAATTATAAATCGTGAATTTAGCATCTAATTTAAGGACCAACTAAAATATAAAATATCATAAATTTAATTTCCCTTAAGTTAATTATTATTTATCAGCAATTATTATATTATAATTACGTTCACATATACATTGTTTAGTACTTATTCTAACTAGATATACATAAACCAGCATTTGTTTTGCCGGTTTTACAATTCCAATCACGGATTTGCTTTACGTGATACATTTATATAATAACTATTTGCAAACATGAAATTACTGGATTTTAATATAAACCAGTAACTTAGATAAATAGTTTAAGGGATTTATACTTAATCATTTCATTAAGTATAAAATCTTTTAAACTATATACTTGAACATTTCAATAAACCTTTAAATAGCGATTCTACTCGAGTGTAATGAATAGCGTTTTTTATTTTTACTCTACGTTTCAAATCCTTTGCAGTAAATCAGTTGAGTCGGAATGAGATATGTACTACTTTGTGATAATGTTGTAGGTTATTAAAAGAAATACATAAATAATAATTATTATTATAATTATTAAATATTATATAATGTTAAATTTAAATAAGAAAATGACAAGCCCTAGAGTTATAAACACCCCTTACAAATTGCTTTTTTGTCTTTTTTATACCAATTGAAAATATAATCAGTGAAAATAAAATGGTAACCATAATTTAAGACATTATTTTTGTTATTTTCATGCCCGTTTTAAATAAATACATAATCGTCGGCAACTTCCTTAAAAATAATCTAAAAGGGATTTCCACCGCCTCGAAATTTTTTTAACAATTGCTGTAATTTGAGTTTAGTAAGATGTTAATCATCTTAATATAAAATGATTTTTTATAATAAAATGAATTTTCATTTATTTTCTTTATTACCAAGATATAAAAAAAACTCATAATAATTTTACATATAATATTATGCTCTTTAAAGTATTGAAACATTATCAGTATCTGTTTTTTTGATAATTAAAACGTAAATCTTCATTATTTTATAACGTTTAACGATACTTTCAAGTTACAGTTAGTTTTATTGGATTTATGCATGAAAAATAAACACTTTATTGTCCCCTGGATTAATATCCGTAACCATTCTTAATTTTGATTTTGGTACTAAAATATTATTGTAAAATGTATCTTAAATAAGACTTTAAACTAAACATAAAGATTGCACTTTGCTTAATTTAGGAATACTGTTATAGAGTTAATTTAGAATATCATTTACTATCTTTTAAGAAAATGTACAATCTGGCTTAAATATAAATTATAAAGTAAAATTCAAATATAAACAAATCATGTAAGTTTTATCTTATCCTCTTCTAATGTCATTTTAACTTTATACCATAATTAATGTAATTAACACTAAAGTGTCGTTGACGTCGTTAAAGTTTTAACTAAACATCTCTACTAATCTGATGAATATTCAATTACTTCCACGTTACATAAGCTTCTCACCTTAAGATGCCTGAAACTATTTTGAATAAACTTATATTTATATGTATAGTTATATGAAATTTAGATTTTTAAAATATATTTGTTACACTTTTTTATAAGTTTTATTTAAATGTTTAGAAGCTCTATTGTTCGGGGTTCTAACAATATATATATAACTTAACAAAACGAAGGGTTTGATTAAAACGTTAAATGACATGTTGTTTATACATCTTTATATACAATGGTGTGATATTATCAATACTACGAAGTAATGTGGTTGTATACAACTTAATTAGTGAAGTGGTTTGACAATACCTCATGTCATTATATATACAACTAGCTTTAGCTATGTCTGAGTATTCGTAATATTACGAATGTGAATCTCATTTGAATTAGATCCCATTTTAAACATTGATAGAATTAATTAAAATATTTTCATAATCAATAGTGGAGGATGTAATACAAAATGGTTCTTAAACGGTATTTTATACGGTATTAAAAATATATATAAATAAACTATAACTTTAATAAAGCTTGAAAATCAAATCCTTAATTAATAAAAAAAACAATCAATTTTTTTCGCAACTTGATTAATAAAACTAGTTTTTGAATACAATTGAGGCAAATTGAGAGCGAAAATATTGTCTCCAAAATCTGATGTACATATTTATTTTAATCATGTTTATATAAATAATATTATTAAAGATTTTAAATTTGACTGAATAAATATACGCATAGAGTTTTGTTGTATGTAAGAATGACTAATTTATTTATTTATTTAAATACTTTATTGCACAACAAGGTACAAAGGGTGGGCTTAACGCTAAAGCATTTTCTACCAGTCCACCCAAAACGTGCAATTAACTTTTTAACGGCAACTTTTTTTCTGGTAAATATTCCCTCCTCCCAAATGTTTTTAATAGAAAGGTTATTTTTTACTCTAAATTTAAGGCAACGCACTAGGTACTCCTTTAACAATTTTTTTTGTATGTAATGTATCTTGTATCCGTACTACTTTGTAAAAATATCTTTTTAATATATAAATAAAACTTAAATTAAATTCTTATTGAGTCGTAACAGACACTTAATATTTTAAAATTCAAAATATTAAAAATATTCTTATATGTACTATATAGAAATAGTTTAATATAATTTGTTGTTTAAATAACATGTTGTTAATTTATTTATAATGCATGGTATTTTTTTACCTTACAAAAAGTGAGCTGAGGTCATGTGAGGAAAAATTAATTAATTTATATAATAATGATTAAATTACAAAATTGCGTTACGGAGTCGAAGGCGGGACTTAATTAATCAGTGTACTTAGAGTGACTGGAAGTTTGTATTTCTCTAAGATGGTTTATTTTATATATTAAAACATCATAATACTGTGTTATTACACATGTTATCTCTATTTCTTGCATGCGTTATGGCAATCTCACCCAACCCTTTATACATTTTTAACGAAACAAGCTTTTCGACCATTTATTTGTTACTGACATGATATTAAAGTTAGTCACTCACTTCGGGGTAAAGCTGTGCATTGATATAACTTCACAAGTCAAGATAGAATACAATAAATAGACTAATAACAAATAACAATAAATATTTACTTGTTTTCTTAATAGGTAGTGTTACAATAATTAATTTTTCTGTTAATTAAGTCTATGGAGTATGTGCCTACGATTATTGTCTCTTCTGAAAAACTTTATACATTGGATAATATAAAGCTATTTGCTAAAAGTTTTGATATCTAAGCTCGTAAAAATTAATTCGATGTTACTTTAAAAGTATATATATAAGTGTGGTGTACCATTCTATTCTATTTATTAGTTATTTAATAACAGCAGTTATCTCTTTGTTTTTACTTTGATCTCAATGATTCTATAATATCAGTAATATATCGTTATGTTAAATAACTATTTCAGTATCGAAGTAATAGTTCCCTAATGAAGTCAAGTTATCTGGATTTATTGTTTTCGGAGTAAAAATAATTCAACCAGCAATGAGTGATATTATAGTTTCGAAATGTAGAACTTACAAGAGGAGAGAATTTATTTACCTTCGTATAAATAATCAATTTATTTGAAATTGTTCGGGTAATTTAGAAGTTTAATGTTTTTAATATAACATAAGAAGTCACAAAAACGAAAAGTCTCTAGTAAATTAGTGAATGATAGACACTAGTCGGAAGTATTTACTTTCATAAAATATTTTATGACATTAATTTTAACCTTAAAGAATATAAGAAAATGATTTTGATTTGTTTTAATCGAAACGAAACGTTTTACAACACAAAATGTAAATAAGTTTATTATTTCCTAATAACTTTATTGTTCAGTAAGTTTCATGAGATCAGTAACATTTCATTATTAAACAAAATATATACAGACACATGAACAGTGAATCTATAAATATCATTAAACAAAAAGTATTAATTTTATATTATTAAAATATTTGAGTGTTTGCTTGAGATGCGTGCTCAATTAACATGCCAATAAAATATTATATACGAGTATATATAATGACATACGAATGACTTCAAAACAATGAATATATATTTCATTCATTGTACGTAGACGTAGAGATGAGATAGGTAGTAACTCAATGAAATCGATATTCCCAGAGATAACAATGCATCGTAATGAATATGCAACCCGTCCACAAGATGCTGTTCTCATATTGTATAATGAACTTAGTACATAAACATATATTTATAGGTAGGTATGTGTATTAAGTAGTCATCTACTTGCTGTAATTTATCAAACTTTTCATAGACCTGACCTTTACCAATTAATTTAATTACAACCAAGAGAGTTTTGCATGTTTCCATTTGTGAAAGTGTGTATTTTCAGATTGATTACGTTACCATTATAAAATCATTTTCATATTATTACTTATTTAATAAAAATTTATATAATCATTACGTTCTTAAATAATAAGTGTAGTTAAATAAATTGTGAAAATAAAATTACTTGATGTAAGACTTATTAAGATATAAAAAAGTCAATCAAAATATACGAGTATACTTGTAATTTATAAACCTTTCCTCTTGTTGTAACCAGTATCAACGAGTATCAACCGAAACTAGTTTTAGAATCGAACAGAATTTTAACCGTCTCCTTAGCACTATGGCCATGTCATAGCCACTTATTAGGTTATTTTACGAGTACCACGTATGGCGTCCTCTATAAATTGGCGTTCGCTCACTAGTCCCTTGGCCTGGAATAGTCGTTATATTTGCTACATAACTGGATTGGTCCTAGGTGTAGCCAACTAATAGTATCTCGGATTGGCTCGACCAGAATAAATTCCGCAAAAGAAAAACATAAACCAAAAAAGACAGACGAACAGACAAACTACACTATTTAAATTTTTCTATTAGGTTGATATTACAATTTTAATAAAATTAAATATATACTATATAGCTTGTTTTTTTTTATTGTGCCCACAATCCATCTAAATTAATAATAGAATAGATTATATATTGTATTAATTACGGATATTGGATGTCATTTCATTAACTTCTGTTGCCTACAGTAAACCAATATATAATATATATCTATATAAATTAGCATACTGTAGCTGTATCAGTATGAGAAACAAACACTTTATATTTATGTAATGGAAGTACAAATATAATCCTATCACAGATTTTTATTAAGTATTTTGTGAAGACTTATATATTTTAGTTACGATAAATATGACCTTTTCAAGTATACAGCTTTTGATAGATGTTTATCTTAAAGCTAAGCTAATCGATCTTATTTTGTTCTGTGGAGTTTATATTAACTTTGTTAATCTCGTGCTATTTTAATTTATAAGTTCATTCCGTTCAATGTTGAACCTTAAGTTGGAATGAGATTCTTAATCCTGGAATATTCTAGGTTGATTAATTACTTGGAGAAATTGAGCGTAATTCTATTTGGTTTAGGTAAAATAATTGCAATATAACTCAATAGAAGTAAATTAATAATGTAAGTTTTTGAGGTTATTTTTCATTATTAAAAGTTAATCAAGAAAGGAAACAATGCAAATAAGAACCAATTTTATTTTTGTCATATTTGTAAAAATTTAATCTCTAATATTAGTCAAATAATTTCTGACACTGATTAAGTTTTAGCTCACATGTAAGAGTCAATTGTGAAGTACAATTTGATAGTAATTGTTACTTAGTATTTCGTCTGATCGAATTCTTCTGCTTGATAAGGCTAAAGTAAAGCTAAGCCGAAAGATAAATGTGTCGAACTAGACATTTCAATTCACCTGAAACATTTGCATTACACCAACTTCTATTCTATCTTTTATTTTTTGTATAAGATCCATTTCTAAGTTCTCATTAAACTACTTTAAAATTATGTGATTTATTATTTATTACTATATATTATAATTAAACTGGAGGCAGCACAGTTTGTAATACAAGAAATAACATCAATCTATATCTTGATGGGTTATTTCTTTTTTTCTGCTTTGAATAAACTTGCAAACTAGGAAATATTTATTTTCATTAAGTATTAAATAAACGACCATAAAAACCTACCTTCTTATCTTATAAGTGTTATCATCCATGGATGTTTCCAAATGTACAAAGTTGTACAAGAGTTGTAAATTTCAGAAAGAAGAAAGGATAAGAAGAATAAAGTTTTATCCATCCAATAAAACTTTTACTACTTATTGAGATCACTTCTGATTTATTATTAAAATAACTATACTATACTATAAAATAACTATACGTTATAAATATATACATATTTATACACATGTTAACTCTTGTAAAGTTTATATACTCACAATTTTTTTTTACTAATTAGTATCCATAATTTAATCATTAAAAACTGGTAGCTTAATTAATGATAAATGTAATATGTTTGTTGTTATGTTTTTTGCAGATACTAAACATAAAAAATCATTGTATTGCATAGAAGGAAATTTTTATATTTAATATAAGCTAGTTATTGTAACTAATGCAACTTTTCAGTAATATTATTTTATTAAAAATTACTAATTTCATTATATGCGACAAAAATCATTATTGCTTTGTAGCCAAAACTTTTGTAAAATCAAATATTTAAACAATTAATGTATTTGCATACAATAAATGAATGTAAATACTATAACTTATTTTCTTGTTAAATTTTATATTCCTGTCTAAAAATAGATGGTACGATATTATTCCAGAGAATTCCACGACGAAGAAACATTTCCTTGAGTAATTTCACCAATTCATCAGTTTAACTTCTCTCTTCTATTCTATGGTTATGTTGAAATATTTTTAATAGTTAAAATATGTAGTAGTTTTTACTGAATTATTTAACTTCTGATTTATTCTGTATACAAGTTGATCATTAATAGGTAGACACTCCATTGTTTATTGTACGTTATTTCATATTCTAATTGTCTTTTGATACGTAACAATTTACTATGTTTCACAGTAGCAAAAATTGATTTTAGCATACAATTTTATACTAATTAAAAATAAAAATTAAAAAACATTTTTTAAAGCTAAGGTTACAATGTAATAAAAGTATTGATAACATTATCTAATAAGCTTTTAATTTTTGTTTTAAAAACTAAATAATTTAAAACCAAAATTAAATACAAGAATTAAATCAGATTATTAAACTACAGTATAAAAAGTAACCTTAAATTAGACAGGGACATTATAGCGAGATTGAATTATTAAAAAAATAAAAATAGGACAGAGTTGATCGATGCTGGCAATTAGCGTCGCTCTGCGACTGCGTTTCGTTTTTGTAATCTCCGTGTGATAAATTGAAACATTGAGAAATATTCCTCTAATATCTTTATTTTTTTTTACAACTGTCATTGATACTATTATAATTAATGTGAATTCGCAAATTACTATAATTTTATAAAAAACTTCAAACCATTACAAACCGTAGAAGTCTTCTACGATAAAGAGTTGCCAGTCATTAATAGTACAATTGCCTTACCTCAGTATATAAAGGCTTGCCTTATAAAATGATGAATGTCTTTTTTTTGGTTGAATCCAACATCTCCAAGATAACTAAGGTAAACCTTATTAAAAAAAGTTGTTGTATCTTAGAAATTTTGGTAAACTACATTAATACAATTTTAAAATAATTAAAGCAATTTATATAAATAATATCGATCTAGAAGTTGATAATTAAATTTCAATTTCCTTCCAAAACCACAAGTTGCCTCTCCAGTATAAAATGAATTAATTAGTAATTATATAACAATTTGTCTAATAAAATACAGATATATTTCGGACAAAAATAAGGCTGTCTAAGTCCTATGAGATGGACTTTTATAACCTATTTTAATTCATAAAACAATCAAACAAAACACCGTTACAAAATAAAAAATAAAGTTTATTATGATTTTACCCGAAATTAAAAGTTCTAAGGTGATTATATTTGTTATAGGGTTAACCATTTTTTAACTACGTAAATAATATTATTTTGTTCTATAACGAAATTAAACTCAAGTATTTGCGTTTAATTAATGTAAGGAGCTTTTGTGAGCTTGCGGAGGTTATAGTTAAATTCAATATTGTAATAATTGAGTTATCTTTTCAACTAACAATAACCATAATCAATATAAATAACTTCTATATTGGATTTATTATTCTTATACATTATTCCGTCAAGTAGACTCGTTATGTATATGTATTGTATTCTTGACTCGCAGAGTTAAGATGCAAATTACAAATTGCTTGTTTACGAACGTTGAATAATACAGAACGAAGTACGTATGTATAACTATATAATGCTATTTTTTATTATATATTTAACCGGCTATACTTTGGTTGATTAAATTCAATTGAATAACTATTTTCGCTAAATAATCGCATTCCTTAATGATGAGCTAAAAGTACGGCAGAATAACGAGGAACACTTTCAGAGGCATTAAGTTCGAGTATTTCCCTTAACGATAGGTTTAATTTAAAATGTTTAATTTATTTAACAACAATTACTCTATTGCGTTATATATAATTATTTTGTTTTAATTGTTTTGCTTACGATAAAACTTGATGAAATTATAACCATAGGAGCTATACTTACAACAAAATATTTTAATTTAGACTATTATATGACATATAGTCCAGAATTAATATATATGTATTATATATTACATGCATCATGAAACTTAAATGGACATTTCTAGAACAAAAATGTTATAATAACTTTCAAGATATAAATAACGCTACCGTACTATATATTTTTAAAGGGGAAGCTATTAAATAAATTCTTTGTCAAGTTGCCTCTGGCTTTTTCAAGTTTACCGAGTTTTATCTTACTTTTTATTTTTATATATTTTGACTTTGCAGGTTAAATAGTTTATAACACGAACCTTATAATTCTTTGTTCTTTTGACATTATTACTTTTCTTACAAAAAAAAATCAATACATTCGAATGATAATTGTTATGATAATTATGTTCTTTTTTATGATAGACAAATTTCAATGGTCTCAGCCGAGAGATATTAAACAACGATTCTTTTAACCATTCTAGTGTTGTTACATATATCTAATACTATACATTTTATTGTAAATTGCAATCTTTCTAACAATAAATGATTACTTCAGACCTATATAAGATTTAAGAACTCTAAAATTAATGAGATATTGAGAAACGCTATAAAGTGTATTCGTATATTCAGCACAGTCTCAGAATTTATTTCCACACTATAGATAGTCGTATTTCTACGAGAGCTATTTATATTTATTAATAATAATATCTAAATGTCAGATCTGTTTATAATATGCAAGCAATTGTGAAACGAGCACGGAGTAAACGACACATGTCAGCTGCAAAAGATCATAACTTGAACCAAGCTTGCGTTTGTGATATATTGTATCATATAGTACTAAAAACATAAAAGACAAAAATATTCTATACAAATTAAGGCCACTTATTACCTAAATATATAATTACTTATTACACGAGCCGTATCTTAAAATGCCTTTTCCAATTATGTAGTTTTTTAATAATCTACATTTAAATTGCCTGGTCCTTAGAAAGTCCTAGAGGTCACAATAACTTTTCAGTTTAGACTGACCATCGTAAGTTATGTTTTGTTTATATATAATTTATGTATAAAATTTATAAATATACTACGTCACATAATTCAATGTTTAGTATTCATTTTTTAATGATGTAATTTGCAAAACTTTCTCGTTTCTCTAAGTGGTCACATGGGTTACCTATTCGATTTTGTCTTTTGGCATTAGTTGGCAAATATTCAAATTGATAAATATTACGTAGTTATATTTGTTTAGTTCAAAGTGTATTCTTTCGCAACAAACACACGAGAAACATTTTTAAACAAGAAACTAGTCCCCTCGGAAAAGCGAAACAGTCGAACTTTTTTCTTAACTGTTATAAAGCGGGGACATCAAAATAATATGTGGTGTAATGTTATCTTTGGATTTGGGTAAATTTTGTAAAAGTCTATTTTTTAAATACACTCATAAAAATTTCGATTTAATATTAAGGTTTGCATAAATTTATCCTATATTTCTTATCAAATAATAATCTATCTAAAAGACTGCCATTATAGACGATAAACACTAAATAGCCGCAATATTTATTAAATATTTATTGTGCAATGCAGTATGTGTAGTTGGCCTTAAATCTATTTACTTAAATTACATTATCATTACATTAAAACTATGTCCTTAAAACATTATTCATATAAAAGTAATTGTTTCATACATAAATTAAATAAAGCTATGAATTCATCTTATAAAGTCTAATAAGGTTATAAAGTTGAAATAATAACAATTAACACATTCTAAAACACATTATAAAAGTTAAGTTCACAGATATATATATATGTTTAGCATTTATTTATACCACATAAGGTATGCATTTGTTTTGAAATCTACCCGTCTTTTACAATTCCAGTCACAAATTTGCTTTGGAACGTGACTCGTTTATAAATACGATGTAAACATATGTTATAAGATGTAAACATGAAACATTAATGGACTTTTTAATTTAAACATAAAATAGTAATAAAAATAAATAGTGTAAGTGATTTTAAATTTAATTTAATCTTTGAACATTTCAATAAATTTTTAAATTGCGATTCAATTCAAGTGTATTGAATTGCATTTTTATTTTATTCAATGTTTGAAATCTTTTGCAGTTATCGGATTGGGTCATGTTTAGACATGGACTACTGATATGGAAATGTTAATGACTATGAGGTAGGCCGGTGAAAATATCACAATTCTAGTTATATATACTTTATTTTCAAGAAATCCTTTATTTTAAAATTACATTTCTTATTTTATAGCTTTTCTTTCATACCAATTACAAATACAATATATCAGATTAAATAGCCATAACTTTAAAAAAAAAGTTTTAATGATTCTTTTAACACAAATGACCCGTCGGCAATTTCCTCAAAAGGAACATGAATGATAAAGTGGTTCCCACCGCCTGTAATTTCTTTAGCGATTGTTTTAATTTGAGTTTTGTAAGATTTTCCATCATTTTAATATGGATGAATATTTATGATAAAATTAATTTAAATTTACCTTCTTTATATAATAAAAATATATTAAAACATACTCAAGAAATAATTTTATTTTTAATAGATAATATTTTAAGTTCCGTTCTTGTAAAATTTAAATTATATACCTTAATGAATGTAATAATCACTTTAAAGTTGTCGTTAAAGTTTTAACTAAACCACATCTCTACTAAACTAGTAATTATTTAAATACTACTACGAATTATGAGCTTCTGCCTTTAAGCTACTGCCTGGGAATTGCTTTTGTTTTTTATTTGTTACAAATATTTTAGACTTTCTGTGTTTAAAGGTCAAGTTTCAAAAGAAAATGTTTTTGTTTTGAATCCTTAATCCCTAAGGATTTTTTTACGACACAGTCTCTTACAGTTTAAATTTCATTACCAAAAAAGTTATATAGGAGATATGACATTCGTTACAAAAGTCCTCTATTTTTAAATTAATATAATATAAAATATTATTTGTCTACGATGATTATAAAATATCAACAAAGCCGAATACGAAGGAACTATTTAAAAATAATTGTGTTAAAAGTAACGAGTATACAATGATATGAAATAAATATTTAAATGGTTCATTTATTTTTGACCCTAAACCTTTAAAAGTAATTTGATTTGTGTTCTTGTTAGTTCTAAACTTAATCTCTGCTGAGTTGTTGTTTAGTGTACGTACGTGGCTCTATTTAAAGTTCTTGATATTTCTTATCTGATAATTAATATCAGTAGAGGAAGCACTCGTGACAACATTCATTTAAATTGAACACGAGCTCTTAGCATCTTATAAGGTAGATCCTATTTTGTTGTTTATGTTTTTATATAATATATTCTATATTAAAATTATATGTATTTATATATTATATTAAAACAACTAAATTATCTACCCAATATTATTTACTGATATGAATTATTTAATAATTTAAGTACAGAAATATTTAAAAATATTATTACCCAAAAGTATTTTAGTTTCAAAGAATTCAATATTTATTTTAAATATTGAATTAAATTTGATTGAATCCAGTCAATAAAAATTAGCGGCTTAA
Source organism: Melinaea marsaeus rileyi (assembly GCA_918358865.1). Classification (NCBI taxonomy): domain Eukaryota; kingdom Metazoa; phylum Arthropoda; class Insecta; order Lepidoptera; family Nymphalidae; genus Melinaea; species Melinaea marsaeus. Next base: position 7,580,224 of record OU911083.1, on the reverse strand, counting down.
ATTAATAAAATAACAATTAATAATAAAACAAGTAATGTTATCTTAGTACTTGGAACAAAATTTGTCGTCTGAGATTAATATAACTTAGTTAACTTAGTTAATTAATATAACTTAATTATACAATTGTTCGTGTTGTATAATTTGAAGTTACTGTTGTTAATACTTCTTTCATAAGGTTATTATTTGAATATATTAAATAGTAATTCTGCATATTCAGTAAGGAATTGATACGGTAAGTTTTTCTTTTTATATAACAAAGTTAATGTCATGAATATGAAAATCAAAGTATTCACTTACTAAAAATAATGTGCAATGGAAGCCAGAAAGCTCTTTTTGTGATTGAGATCTGTTCCATTGTAAAAGACAATTATATTGTAAATTGAGTATTCATTAGGGCTTTCCTGAATGTTGCATTTATGTTTCAAAATAGTAATATCTTTTGAAAATTTGTGTTTAAAGGTCCAATGTATTATTGTTTTTTTTTATTTTTAAGCAACTTTTTTTAATATGTCACACATTTAGCACTTAATATATTTTCTTAGCTTTGTGATTGAAGTAAATTTATTTGTTGAAAGCGACATTTTTATTCAGCTGTTAAATAACATTTACCTAATATTATTGATTAAAAATAACGAATATTTAGTTTTTTATGTACCTATTGTTCTGAAGGTATTGCGAAGCGATAAAATTAAGATTTATAACATAGCAGGCTTGAATAAAATCATGGTGTGATTAAATTGGGAAGAATGCGATTAATGGTATTCTTTTAAAATTATCGCCCCGTAGAAAAAGTATAATATAAAAGTTTACTGCAAAAGTTACAAAATACATTTAACATCCCGCTGTATCTGTGTTTAAATATTTTTAACTTATTAGTTATTAAATAATGAAAATCTTGTTATTAACTGACCTTGAAAAGGATTATCGAAGGAATATTTTGAAACACTTGTGTAAAACAAACAAACAAAAATACTATCACAAATATTACCCACTACATTTATTAATCCAGTAACATGTATACATGTAATATCATGTGAGAACAACTGGTATAATGTTATAAAAAAACTCTAAGATCTTTTAGTTTTACAGTAAAAAAGGATTATTGATTATTTTTTGTTATTCCTTTGACGTTTATGAAAAAGGTAAAATCTATTTTTCCTTATATTTACTTTACTTAATGTACTGACACTTCTGGCCTATATGCATAGTTTTTTAAAATGATACTACGGATTTATTTATAACGAATTCGTAAGCTTAAACAACTCTTTATATGTTATTTATTACCAGAAAGCAGCACATAAATTTCAGATAAGTGTATTTGTGTTAGATTTGTGGGTAAAATGGAGTAAAAGATCACATAAATCTGTATAGATGAGTTGCCGAAATCAAATGAGTTAGATTTTTTTATGAGGTTATTCCGCATATATGGGGCGTCCAAAGACAAGACATTTAATACATATTAATACATATAGATGGTGCATAATGTATGAGAAACAGAAAAAACAACCCGTTAATAAAGATATTTCCTACAAATTTAGTTTCTCTAATGTGAGGAATGAGAAATATGTTTTTTTTCATTCTCCTTCATAAATTTTGGTAACTTGGTATTCAATATTGGTTTTAGAGCAGTTCCGTTCATTAATTTCGTTTTTAATTTTACAAAATCTTTTCTTAATAGAGATGATTGTAATGATATCATTAAAACCTGAATTTATGTTTTATTTATAACTTGAATTACCTTTTGGAAGTTAACATACGTTGTCTGTATGAGATTAGTTACTTTTCCTTTAATTACCCAGGCTAGGAAATAAAAGTAATTGTTTTATAAATTAAGTATTAAAGTAACTATTAGATATATAACTTAGATGAAATCATAATATTTCAACAGAAATGTCTTAAAGTAAAACTAATAACAGATATTAACTAATTCGATAAATTCAATCAAGGACATGTTGGATCGTTTTCGGTTATATTTTGAAATAAAACAATGTACCCTCAGACTATCTTTTATTACATTACAAATTGTTTCCAAATATACCTGTATTACATATTATAACATTAAAAATATATTCATTTGATCTTTTTATTAAGGTTAGCTACATGGTGTTGATTGTTTTATAAAAATATTTTTAAACAAAAGGGAGATTTTTGATCTTCAGCAATATAAATAGCACTTGTCAAATCTCTTTACATACTAAAGCACTCAATCGTTTATTCATTCTCGTTTAACACTAAGATTCTAATGAGATTTACATAAATATATTTAAACATAAATCATAACTTGTTTACTTATTTTACAAATAGTTTCATATGGGATATATTATATATAGTAGTACTTAAATTAATTTTTACTCTTTGTTTAAAGAAACCTTGAAATTTTAATAAAAAATATATTTTTAATAAACATTGTTTTAAAACAAGAACAGATTATATTCGTGTTTTTAACGCAGACGTCAATAATTTCAGGTTAACTTAATATGCTAAATATGCGGATTTCGGAGAATATTCCTGTGGAAGGTGTCGTGAAGGCAAGTATATTTACCGTTACATAAATATTTATAATACAAAAGTATAAATATTTTATTTAAATAAAGCAAAAAACGCTAATGTAAATTTGTAATTATCTTTTGCACCTACATGTTTAATCAAAAGTAGAACATAATTCTTCATACAGCATACATAGTAGCTAGCGTGAGTTTGCAGAAATGTTCAACACAATACATCTAACACGAGTGTTTACAGTACGATATAGATGTAGTTTTCAGATATTGTTTAACTTTGAAAATGTATGAAAGAGCTGTAAATTTGAAGCTGACTACTTATTTGCTGCATATAATAAGTAAATTAAATTAAAATAAAGGGTCTACAGGTTCTGTTATTTGTTATACAAATTTGATCACTACCGGAAATTAAATCAGTCGATATAGTGGATTTAAATATGTTGTTAATATATTAGAACCTAGCTAGCTTATATGGATATAGCTAAAGTATATTATGGCAATAACATAATGCTGATTTGATACGCAATGAGAGGTTAAAGATCTTTAAACTGATTTCACGGTCAATGCTAATTATAATTGCTAAATATATTATTAAAATATGTTGAGATTTATTGTACTTCTATCGTATGTTTAAAGTGTAGTTGTATTTCATCGATAAATAATGAATTTCGATAGTCGGACCACGGACCGCTTATATATATACACACACTAATATCATCATCATCCATAAAGATTTTGCGTTTTTTTGACTTACTTTATTCTTATTAAGCCGTAGAATTGAATAATATAATAGGATTGGAATACTATAATGAACATATATATATATATATATATATATATATATGATAAGTACACTTAGGTTTATTGTTGGTAAAGTCACTTTTCACGCTGTCAATTCAATTTCAATTTTGTTAAGCCATATATACTTTAAAACTATCTTAAATTTTAGAAATAAATTTTTATATATCTTAAATACGAATCCTCGGATTCGTATTAAAGACGAGACGAAGCCTCTTAGCATTCCATGGATTCAGCATGCGGGTGCCGGGCCCATCGAGTTGCAAGGAGAGGAACGCAAACTATGCCTGGGACTTGCGACCCAGGTGTAGTTTTAAGGGACCCCTTTACTATGTGCATACACGTTCACCTTCACTGTTCACGCTCCTCTAACCTAACCTAACCAAATTTCATAAGAGCCTACAAAAGCCGCTTCGGAAATACGTTCAAGAAATGAACCGATGATACTTCTAGAAAGACCAAAATCTTTAAGTAAGTGGAAGAGAGATTTTACTGTAATACCTCTCTCTCCGACTTCTACAGTGTACAAATTAAATATAAATTTATTCCTGATCATTTCGTTAATTAGTTCGTAATACTTGTTAGTTTTAGTAACGTTTTATTTACATATATTTATTAATATCGAAAAGATTATTTTATTTATAAATTATATAGAACTATCAAATACAATCCTGGAATTGCAGACTGCACATTAAATTACAGATATAACTTACTGGTATATAATATTCAATTTCAGTTAGAACTTCTCATGTTTTAGACTTGCATACTGTTTGACATTTTCTTACAGCTAATTAATGTTCTTGTTTTTATTTACCCCTGTTTTAATTACGGGTGACCTTTAAGCTACTATTAAAATGAGGACACGATTTATGTCAACTCATAAATATTTCTTTTATAAATTATATTTTTCATAATAATTTCACTTTATTTATATCTAAAAAGCAATATAACCAGTGTCGTACACGAGAGAACACTTTAATAAACTTGCCAAAGTACTTAAATAAAATATTTTAGAAATTCGAAACACAATGTTGATATTATACTTTACATTTAGACTTTATACCCACAGGGATTCGAAATGTTTTATTTGATTGTACACAAAAACGTGAAGTGCGTTTCTTACGAGGATTTGAAATTAAGCATTTCCATGGGGTTTAATAAAAATAAACTTGTGGCTTAACCCCAGCCAAATAATAAATCTTAAAGTTTATTGCTTTTGTTTTAATTCTTTAGTACACACGTTAAATGAATTTTTGAAAATTAATTATATATAAAGTGGAGTAAGCAAAATAATATAATTACTTACACTGTCTTCATTATTATCTATGCTTGCGAAAGACTGCAGCAACAGCTGGTATTAGTTACTGATAAGATAGTAATTATTAATCTATTCGACTGATTCACTTGTGCCTCTTTTCGGTTTAGCGACAGCCTTCTTATATATAAATATAGGAAATTTCCTTTTGTAGTATAATCAGACCACATTAAGTTTCTGGATATTGAATATTTTTTATTTGCTTTTAACCCAAAAAACAATATTTTAACTTACATGTTAAAGCTGACCGCTGGCTTGTTAGTGGATGGTAGTTAAATATTTATTTATTTATAACCGTAACATAAGTAAGAATGATTTTGTGTTTTTATAATATTTTTCATTTCACTAAACATTTCAAAGAAATATAAATAAATAGTATTAAAAAAAACTTTTTTTGGACGCAATGTATGCCAATGTGTAACAGTCGCAATCTGCTTGTCATTGTATATTATCACAACTTTGTTTCGCACCAAGCTTGTGTTGTCGATGTGAGAATATATCATTCTTATATCGCTATTGTATCGAATCAAGAATTCATGAAATATACATTCTATTATAACTTCTACATCTTACATTACATTTAGTAGTAGTAGTAGTAAAAATTGCGATTAATACAATATTTACTTGTGTTATATTAATTATTAGTTAATGGTATTTTGTTAGTGCAAAATGTAATTTAAAATACATGGGACTCAAAGTTTCTTCTTAATACTAAAATAATGTAGATTTGTTCCAGAGTTAAATTGTTCTTAGAGTAAGTTGCTGCGATGAATAACTTTTTAATCTCTTAACAACTTAGCTGCATCTGCTAGGTTTTTAACAAGTTAAGGAGTAATGAAAATTATAAACTGTCAGTGGCTGTAGAGCAACGTATATACCTAGCTAAAAATGTTTTGGAATAATGAATTAATATTGATCAATGTTTAATGATTGTTATAATTAATATTATTCTATTAGAATGTACCAATTGTACTTGTACATTTTTCCAAAACATTTTAATGTGTTTTTTTGATTACAAGTCGTGATAAAAAAATTATTACAATTTGAGTTTTAATATTATATGTATATAGAATTGCTTAAAACTGTTTCACCTACTATCTGATGTAAATGGTTTATTTGGGGTATATTTTTCTGTTTTTGGCATTATACGTAGTTCGCTAAACAAATACAAAAAAAAAAAATCATCACATGTAAGTCACACAATTTATTTTAATTTCGTGACATTTAAAGTTTCCAAATTTTTATACACTCAGAAAAATTTTAATAATATATATGACTTAAACTAAACACAACTACTTTTCTTTTATTTCCACATTAATATAGTTTTTTATCTTAACTTCTATGTTTTATCTTTATTAACATAATAAATAAGTATATAATTTATTCACAGATCAGGGCTTAGAGAAAGATATTACTGAAGTATTGTTTTGTGAAACGATACAATTACTTTTTTATTAATAAAATTATAAAAACCGTATTACGTACCGTAACCGTATAATTGACAGGGTAACCTATAAAAAAATATAGAACTGAGAATAAATAAAACTATTTCCACATTGAAATATTCACCCACTGTCATAAATAATAATTCATTACTCTTGTGTTCTTCATAAGATTAAAGTTTATCCAAGAACTATTTGTTGTTGTTGCTATATCTGAGAATAAAGATCAGTAATTCTCAGAATTCAGACTTCTTTTAATAAATCTCACGTATAATAAATAGAGTTTTTAATAATTTCTACCCAATTAAAACAATGTCTTTGAATAACCCACGTTGGGTTATTTGTTATTTTACTATTTCTATTAAAGATAATCAGTCAAGTCAAATCCTAAACTAACAACATTTATACATAATAAGGTTACATTAATTATTTAATAATTTAATCCAATTGCTGAGTATTAATAATTAATTCTACACCTGAAAATAGCGTCCATGTTTACTTTAATTCAACATATTTGGCTAACGTTAGTTCAAATACTCAATTAGGTCTTGTTTAACCTATTTCAGTGTCAGTGTGCGCTGCTTGCCAGCAATATTTAAGATGGCAAAATGTTATCATTTCATTTAAAAAGTTTATTTTAATGAAATGATTTTTTTTTCAATTCTACTATGTTTTACATATACGAGTAAGTGTGAAAAACATTAAGCGGTTCATAATGACATTATTTCAGTCTTTTGGTACTTTTCTCATAATGACTGAAGAATGATTAAATTTGACTGATTTCATTTCACTGTTTTTATTTCACTGTTTGTAGCTTATATACTTTAAAGTTCCTTTAAGTACAAAAGTAAATGAACACGACGAAAATATTCAATATATTTATATTTTTCTACGACTTTTACAGATTTTCATTAATAAAGATTTAAAATTATATTATCATAAATTAAATGAAAAAAATTAATATAAGTTCCTAGATGGAATGTTATTTCTGAAACTTGTTAGAATAATATTATAAATAAATTAAAATCAATATTCTTGTTAAAAATAATATTTTCACTTTTTATGTAAATAAGATATAAATATTCAGACGTTTAATTATTGTACAATTGTTAAAGATTGTTTGATTGTTTGTTTGTTGTAATGTATCTACGAGTAGATTATCCTAAACATTAGCATGAAACACGAGTAAGCGAACAATAAACTTAAGTGACCTCGATTCCGCTTTGAGGAATTCTACGGCTTCTTAAGAATAAATTAGTAAAGACGTATGAATGAAAACATAAATATATTTGTATGTTCCGAATAGTCTAGCTACAAGGATTTTAAATTAGGGATCATTAGGGATCTTCAACATACTGTATGTGGATTTGTATGCACATAAAATGTATATAAGATTGCATATTATGCGCAATATTAAAGTCATCTTTCTTACCAGATATAATATAGAGAAGCTCCACTTTATCTTTACATGAGGAATAAAGATAGTAAGGGAAACATATACACATTAATCTTGTTATTGAAATAGTATCATGAAACATGTGGTTAAAATAAATGTTTCCAAAATATTAAATGTCCGATAATGGCCTATCTCAATGGAGAGTAATTATATTAACTATCAAGATTGAGTTTCTTGGTATTCTAAATAACATTTAAAACATTAAACTGAACCCTTAATTTATTTCAACTGTGATTAAATACTTGCTTTTGAATTTTAATAAAAGCCATATATATATATATATATATATATATATATATATATATATATATATATATATATATATATGTAGTTACAAACGTCAATTAATTAAGGTATATATAGAAACAATGATACAGTACTCTGAATAATGAAAGGTTACACGAGTTGAGTGATCACGAACAGTTCTCCTTAGGAGATACCTTGATATTATTGTCTCTTTTGTCTTTATATTACAAAGGATCCCAGTATTAGTTCCTTATTACAGTGAAGCTAATAAATTTAGGCAATATTCTGTTTCCATACGTTACGTTTTACATTATAGAAATTCGAAACAATTTTTGTACAATATATTTGTAGCTTTCAAATAAACAAAGAATTTGAAATGTTTCATATATTTATTTATTTATTTAACTTCACGACATATTCCTTGCAGGGTAGCCAGAGACGACAGTGCGCCAAAGCTACGGTCCCTGCATACCTCTTTCGCCTCGGCCACAGACATCATTTATTGTAAATTAACATTTAATCATAATACATGTTTCATTTATTGCAAATTAAGCTTTAATCGCTTATGTATAATCTAAACCGCCGATCTAGTGACATACTCGTAAATCACAAAGCATGAGATTAAGCATTAGTTTGGAAGAGGTACCAACCACTGCAGTAAAGTATAAATGTGTGACAATAAATTAATATGTTTGGCCACACAGTCGTTTATATAATCTATCATATTACAATAAAATTTGATGGCTTGTCCAATACAGGTGTCTGTTTGCATAAAACCTATGATTTAAGACTAATTATGATGTTTTGTTAAGATTATTTGAAAGAAAGCAATACGAGAATAATCGTTTACTGGAATGCGTGAGTTAAAAATATTTCATATTATTTAAATCTTCTTTTGAATTTCATAATATTTAAATCTAGTTTTATCTTTTGAGGCCTGCGGTTACTTTCAAGAATCATCGTCAATAATTTATTATTATTGAACAAAAATATTTTTTTAATCCATTGTAGTAAAAATGAATGTAGTATAAATATAATGTTTTTATGTTTTGTTTTCACTGTTTACTATTTTACAAATTGCAAAAATCTTTATTGAAGAAGGCTTTTTGATGCATTTTATTGTTTATAATATTTAATAATTTATTAATATATAATTTAGTAATAAACAATATAAATTCCACGATAAAAAAAATCATCAATTTACATAAATAATAAATAATTCATTATACGCACATTACATAATGAAGACATCCTAAGAACCGTTTGTTTCTGTTACTATGTTTGAGAATAAATTCAACAGTTTTCAGTAGTCCTCTAAGGATTCTGATTGTTCTTAATACACTCGAATGTAATAAAATTTTATACTGACAATGTATTAAAATAACTCACTTAAGATTATTTAATACTTTATTATTCTTATTAGAAACATTCAGTTACAGTTACATTTACATCCTTAATAAATTGAATCTTCAAAGATTCAGGTTCAAACCTTCAACCAAATTAACGCTTAATTAATGATTTATTAAGGTTATTCAAATCAATGACTATGCTGAATATTATTAAATTTAAGCACAAAAATATTGTTTAAGTTTACATTCATACTAAAAGTGTATTTACATAATGCTTCGCCACCCTTGGGAATTTCTGAAATTCATAGAAAGGCTGTATAATTATGGGTCAAACACTGATAAATGAAGGATCTCTCAGATCTGTTGATACTTACAGTGACGGAATCACGGAGGATGTAGATTGAAGGTTTGATTTTGTAAATATATTTTCATTCATATTCATTAAAAAAAAACCAAATTATTATTGTTTATATGTTTAATAAATATAAAAGTATGTATTAACCTAGATAATTAAATAACTTTGTGAAAATATTTACGATATCATGAACAATGGGTATTGTTATCGAAGTTCATTGACCAACTTGAACGGTGATATGAACTGTATTCTCTTAAGTATGTAACTATCACCGTGTTTTCATCTTAAAATATAAATTTACGTAATATCTTCGATCATGGTGTAATGATTAAAGTCATATAAATGTTAATTACTCGATAAGTCTAAATTAAATGACGAAAAAACTATATATTTTAGGTTTTGTTAGGAACCAAAACTGTTTCATGTTTTGAAACACGAAAGTGCATCGTCAATATGCTAAAAGAATTCTGTGTTAAAAAATAGAAAGTGGAAAATAAAAAGAGATACCTTTTCGTCATTTTTATTCTTTTAGTTGAGTTTTTAGTTTTGTTAAAAAGGAAACAAGGAATTCACTTTTGAATTCTCTCATGTTGGTCACTCTTTTTAATAACTGAATAATTAAGGTACAATATTTTAATAAATGTTATAGATAGTTGTGTGTCCAAATTGTCATCAATACAAAATTATAGTAGATAAACCAAATAAATCTTTCTTAAAGAGAGATTAAAAAAGCTTAAAAATCTGACTTTGAAACCATATAGATAGTTTTTTGAGCGTAAGTCAAACAAGTGTGTAATAGTATCAGAACCATTCTAATAATATTATTAGTGACCCGGGAGTAATAGTACTCCCGGGTTTAGTTTTAAAAGTACTGATACGAGGGAGGTGAAAAGTTCTCGACCTAACCCATTTATTTATCTTTCTGGTAGCCACAAAATTTTTATTTTTTTATGTTGGCACACTCTTTGAAAGAAAAAATACAAAATTTGAGCCATGTAGCACGACCAGTTCCTTTTACACAAATTTTGAAAGTAGACGTGTCGTGTGTGTTTCACAAAAAGGATAAACTTGAGTACCGTTCGGTCATAAAGTTCTTTGTGTTGGATGGTTTATTGCCATCTGAAATCCTTCCAAAGTTGGTAAAAGTATATAAAGACTCTGCATCTTCATTATCAACAGTAAAAAAATGGGCAGCTGAGTTTTAACTTGGTCGAACATCGATTGATTTTGATCTGCGGGAAGGAAGGCGAAAAACTGCTACCACCGAAGAAAATACCGAAAAAATACACAACATGGTTTTGGATGATCGACGATTAAAGATGTATGAGATAGCTGAAGCTATACGCATCTCAGAAGAAAGGGCATATCTTACATGAAGAACTGAGTATGAGAAAGCTTTGTGCAATATGGGTGCCGCGTTTGTTGAATGCTGATCAAAAGCAGACGAGGAAACGAGTTTCTCAGCAATGTTTGGACCGCTTCAAGAAAAATCCATCCGATTTTATGCGCCAATTTACAATACTATACGCCGGAGACAAAACAAAAGTCCAAACAATGGGTAGAAGCCGGTGGCTCTGCACCGAAGAAGCAAAAACAATTAAAGCATCGGTTGGCAAAGTCATGACCAGTGTTTTTTGGGATTCCAAAGGGATTCTTTTGATAGAATGCCTGCCAAAGGGAAAAACAAAAGGGGGAATACTACGCACATCTTATTGATCAGCTAGATAAAAAAATTCGTACCACCAGGCCTGGTTTGCAGACGAAAAAATCCTCTTTCACTAGGACAATGCGCCTGCCCACAAACTTACTTGGCAATGGGAAAATTAAGGTATTTGAAATACGAATTACTGGAATTAACATCCACCTTATTTGCCAGATTTGGCTTCCTCTGACTTTTATCTATTCCCAAATCTCACGAAATTTCTGGCTGGAAAACGTTTAGGGTCAAATGAAGAGGTGATAGCAGCGTAAATGGGTATTTTGCAGACCTTCCAGAATCTCACTTTAAAGATGGGATCCAGCTATTAGAGAAATGTTTGACAAAGTGCATTGAGCTAAATGGAGAGTTTGTTGAGAAATAAATGCATTTTTAAATTAAAAAATTCACGTCTTCATTGTTAGAGACCTTTTCACCTTACCCTCGTACGTACAAAATTTGTATTTAGAAGAGGAATTAAGAAGTAATAATGAAATTCGATAGTGTATTTAGAGCCGCGAAGGCGTATACAATACCAATCGTTGGTAACATGATGGCAAAATATGATCCACTGTATCTATATCTTTAATAAACTATACTAAAAATCGTTGAGAGGCTGAATTGTAACTTGCATCTTTACTTTGGGAGTCATGCAGGATGTAACCTGTACTTAAACGACGTCTACATCACGAGCTTATAAAAAGAAGGCAATACCAATACACTAAAAGAACTTCATTGATGATATTATTGAAATATATGAGACATGAAAATTGTCATTCTATAAAAAAAAACAGCGTTTTTTTTGTTTAACTTTATAACAATTTTTTTTTATGTAGCCGATAAGATTCATAGGATAAATTTTCTAACACCTCCACTTCTTACTCTAAATAGGTGTAAATTAAAAAAAAAATCGTTTTAATGAAATAAGGGGGGGGCATTACAAAAAACAAACATAAATTTAAAACGCTAGTATGTTAAAAATATTAACCTAAACAGTAAAAATACGTAAAAACCTAATCTTGACACTGATTATTGGTTTAGTAAATACTTATGTTTCTCTATAAACAAAGCATTAAATAGTATAATATAGTTAATATATTCACATTATTAAAAGAATATGATAAAGATAGTAGAAGTAGTAGAACAATATACTTATATTTATAATTTTTGAGGTGATAGTTTGAGAAAAATATTAGTAACTAATAAGCTTTTAGTTCTTTTAGACTATTACTTGTTTGAAATGTTAAGGATATTCAATTCGTTACCCAAAGAAAAACAGATGCCTTATTAGTTTCTGACTGTATTCAAAAGGTACGCTTCGACATTGAGAATTTTTGTAGGCTTCTTACAAACAATGTTATTGTTTATGGAATATAAAAAAATATTACTTTTAGAACTTTCCTCAAGGCTTTTATTATAAAAGTATAATACCATAAAAATGTATGAAATGGTTTTTTAAGTTTATTATTTCATTGTTTATAATTTAATTATTTGATCTCTTTAAAATTATTGAAATTTGGTAGAATAGTAATGGATTTAAAATATTTCTTTATTATTATTATTATTGTTTTGAAATACAAAAAAATAAGTTTCTACTTCCTAATATAATAAGTCAAAATTATAGCTTAATTCTTAACTATGAAATGTTAGAACGGATTAATTCAAAAATTTATTAGGCATAGGTTACATAAGGGGGTCCAATGGAACCCCCGTCTCTCAAAAGTCGCAGGCAAACTCAGCTTGACTGTTTATGAATATTATAAAAGTAATAAAATTAATGAACGTTAATTCGGATCGACTTGTTTATTTTAGTTATTTTAATAGTATTTTATCCTATGTTATTTTATTATGGGGCAGTGCCGCTGAAATTAATTCTATATTTATTATACAATAAAAAAACTATACGGGCTTAATTAACTTGAAAGCAACTGATTCTTTGACAAATGTTTTTAAAGAAATTGGTATTTTTACGGTAGCCTCTCAATATATATCATTAAATGTGCGCCATATTATTTATAAGATAAAATTTAAGTACGTATCACAAACAGTGACAGACGCACGATAAATACAAGAAATAGAAATAAACTCGCATCGCTTAAATTTTGCCTAAAAAAGGTAACAAATCCTTCATGGGCTTCAGTGTACACATATATAATAAAATTCTAAATTAGCCGTACCTTTTCTTACTTTTAAAACTGAAGTGTATTATTAAATAAATCTTAATTAATAAAAGAGTTTTTAGTTGATCGAAATAGGAGCAACTTATGGTTGTTGACTCATTTGCAGGGTAGATTTTGTATACATCAAACATTGTTGAATTTCTTTGAAAAAAAAAACAATTGAGTTTCTGGCCGATTCTTCTCAGCAGTGCAGCATCCGGTGGTACGTACGGACTGACTACGCTGACCTTATTTAATTTAACGATGGACGATTCAAAAGTGCATGTAAATGCCTACCTGTCATCACATAGCTTCTTCTAAAAAGATCATGTGCCGAACCGAAACTGTTTTTGTAATATTGAAAAGACAATTGAATTCTAAAACAAATCAAGATTCATTGTAATTCTATGAAACGGTAATATTTGAAAATTTTGCAAATAATACAAAACGCGATTCTTTGCCCAGCGATTGGCAGCCGGAGCAAATTTCGATAATCATTTTGCTCGATTTTGCTCCGCCCCTTTGAGGTTAGTAAAACGAAAGTAATGCACAGATAAATTAAAAAGTTGTATATTTTACTACGATTTTCTATGTAATATTAAAAATTATTTTAAGACAAATTTGATGTGTAAAACTGATTAGAAATTTCTAATCAAAATTTTAATTCGGGAACCAGTTATATTTTAAAAATAATATATACAATATATTGTAATTTTAGGCAACTTTCTTGGTAATAAAAATACTACTTCCTCCAATATTATGAGTATTTTATAGGACTCCGCAAAAGTTTAGCAAAACAAGAGTTATTTAGATATTTTTTCTTATATTTAAAAATTATTTTAAAGTATTTTATAATCCATCAAAATAAATGCCAATAAGCACGCGAATAAGCAACCAATAAACTTAAGTACACAGTTTTCCGCTTAATGGAATTCTAATGCTTGATAAGAATAAAGTAAGTTGAAAGAACGCATAAATCTTTACAGATGAAACGAATGCGTGATAAAAATATGTTTATCTGCTCAATTTATGTGACGAATTTTAAAAATAAATAGCAATTCAATACTCTTTGTGCATTAGTTTGTAAAGGCAATAGAACACATTTTTTGGAAAAGATATTAAACGTAATAGTTTTTTAAGTTTTTTATTTATCTAGGGTAGGTATAAATAAAAAAAAATTTGATAGAGACAAACAAAAGGACTAAACATACTAAGGAAGAATTTAACTTCTTTGAAGAAGATATTAAATTTAAGATCTATGATATGATATTGTGTTATTTTGTTTGTAAATTCAGTGCACAAAACATGAACCAAGGGTCGTTGATCCAAGCTTATTACAAAATATTTAGGTAGGGTAGGCCGGGGTGAATTGAAACTTTTTTTATAATATTTTTGTACCTGTTTGATTAATACTGAAACTATACTGGTGTAAATTAGGTAAAGGTTTGTACCCAGAATTTTGTCCATTAGATAAAGTATAGATACAGTTAATTATATGAATTAATAACAATAGGATGTCTTTTATAGGTAATAGATATTAATAACCAATATAATTTGTTTATTTGTATTCAACTATTTATCCTTTATACTATATATTCTACACAATGACTTTTCTCAATGCGTTTTTAATGAATTTCCAGATTTGCGTTTCCATGGTTCTGCATCTACACAGTTTCTTTGCATTTTACATAACAACTTTAAACTGACTCGGAATTTAAATATTTTATCTATTAATAATCAATCATTACGGGATAGATAGTTTTAAACGTTTTTTAAATAAACTAGTCCAGGAACAGAAATAATGATTATAACTACTACTAAATAACGTAAGGTGGTGTTTAGTAAATCGGAGCAGTTACACGTGTTGAATGATACTTATATTTTGCAAAAAGATCAATTCGCCTATATAGGGATCCTCCGCTATCATTAACCTTCTTAGAGTTATTTATCTTGCTCTACTTTATCCATGTTTCAAATGACTCGAGTTTCGCTTGTACGGTAATATTTATAAATGAAAACAATGCTCCGTTTATGATATTTTTGTTGTATTGAATGTTCCTTGTTATTATCGTGAACTTGATAAATGTTATCAAATATTTGTTGATGTTTATTTTGAATTTATTTTCCTTCTGCTAAATATTTATATGAATAAATTAGTTCATACTTAAACAAGCAATATTATATTTATTAATAATTTTGTTATTTCAATTTTATATCCAAAAAAACACATAAGCAGGATGTAAAATGTTACATATGTGAAATATTTCTTTGTTTTGCCGATTTGTTTCTTTTCCAATGATCCTAGTGATGGCGCTGCGGCTGTAGCTGATGTGATACTTCAAGGCATGGAACTATTTGTACCAAGTTCTACGGTACCACTTGGTGGCAGATCGCGGCCTTGGTTTGATGCGTCTGTCAGGGCTGCAGCAGCTGGCAAACGGCAGGCTTATCAAGCTTGGGCTAATGCGTTAGTTACTAAAGATTCGAACTCAAGAGTTCTGAAGAGGAAATATAATCGTGCCTCCAGATTCTTCAAACGGCAAATTGCTAGAGCAAAGTTCAAGCATGTTATCAAAATTGGGGATCAGCTGATAAAGTACTCGCCTGGCACGCGCAAGTTCTGGGCGCTGTCTTAAGCCACTCTGGGAAACTTTTGTCAGCCATCCCTACCGCCATTGCACACTGAGAACGACTCTCTGGCCTAAACGGCAAAAGAGAAAGCCGATCTCTTGGGCACTCTTTTTGCTTCTAACTCGACTTTGGATGACCAGGGGCAGACACCGCCTATCATCCCGCGGTGTCCAAGCCTAATGCCGGAAATAGTTTTTCGGCAAAAACTCATCCGAAAGCCCTCCTTTCCTTGGAAGTTCATAAGTCGAGTGGGCCAGATGGTATCTCTCCAGTTGTGCTACGAACATGTGCCCCTGAGTTGACACCAGTGCTAACGAGTCTATATCGGTACTCCTGCCTTAAAAGCGTAGTCCCGGTCTCATGGAAGCGTGTCCTTGTCCATCCGATCCCATCCCAATATTAGCTTCTACTATTGGAACGGAGAGCCGTTCGGATTGTCGTGAACCCGGTGCATTGTCTATGAACAGCTGGACTCTTTGGCATTGTGTAGAGACGTTGCATCTCTGTGCGTCTTCTACCGCATTTACCACGGGGAGTGTTCCGAAGAGCTATTCGATCTGATGCCTACCGTCGAATTTTATCACCGTCCAGTGCGCCATCGCCTCCAATACTATCCGTACCACCTGGATGCGTGGCGATCCTCCACTGTACGGTTCTCAAGTACATTTTTTCCTCGTACAACTCGAATGTGGAAGGAACTCCCTTCGGCGGTATTTCCATATCGGTACGTTATGGGTACCTTCAAAAAAGGCGTTTACTCCCACCTTCAAGGCCGACAACGCTCCTGTAAATCCTCGGATGTTGCTAGAGGTAATGGGCGGCGGTGATCACAAACTCATCTGTGAGCCGCCAGCTCGTTTGCCCTCCTATTCCACAAGAAAAAAAATATAAATATGAAACATTAAACAAAACATGACGCGCATTAATTACTTGAAGTGTTTAAACATTTTTATAAGGTATCTTTAAAAAAGCTTCTAACGTAAGTCAAACTAATTAGTTTAACTCTAATTAGTTTAGAAATTACTTCATTTGTTTTCAAACGTAGATTAAAACGATTGATGGCACTCAATTATACAATAAATAGAACCAGCTATACGATATAAATAACTATAATGTTTATAATTAACTAAGTTCTTGAAAGCAGGGACTGCTGGTGTTATTGATGATGATAAATTACTATATAACTCACTTGAGTCTCTTCTTGGATTAGCGATCGTTTTATTTCTAAATGTAAAAACTTTTCTTTTATTAAAATAATAATTTTAGCCCGTGAATGTGATTATTTTTATTTATTGTTTTTATCCTACGAAAATTGTTTCCACTTCGATGTTTTCAAGTCAACCTATATGGTATATAATTTTCAAATTATTTCATATTGACCTACATTCAAAAATATAATAAAATATATGTATGCTCAACTAGGAAAAAGTTTTTTTTCGGAAAAAAAAGAAGAATGTTACGAGAATGTTTGGGGAAAAGTTTTAAGCTTTTTTGGACTTTTTTAAAAATAAAAAAGAATTAGCGTAGTTACGAGTATCTACTCATTTATTTTTACTATTGCTTTGCAATTGCAAAAATGTTTATGTAATGAGAGTGGGCTGAGTTCGAGATAAGGTTGTACAGCGTGATTAGAACGTGCATATTGCTTTCAATTGATGATTTATAATTATTTTATTAGCTATTGATTGTCAACAGGAAAATAAATACATACTTATATTAAATAGTTTTGTTATCAATATTTTATTTAAGACATATATATTAAAAGACGAATATTCTCATAAAGCTACGAGTAGTTGAGTAGTTTTATGCATTATGTTCGTCAATAATACTATATCCATTGGCTGGCAAAACTACAATCCTGGTGGATGTAATCCGAAAAGAATGTATCTAGTTTATGTCTTTTTTGTTCCTATTTATTTGCAATAGTTTTCTTTAGGACTGTTATGTTTCCCTAAAATAACAAGGTTCGACATAGTTATAAACCGATTTTATAAACAGAATAAATAAAATATTTATTAATTCAAAAAGTTAGAAAAATAATACAATACAAAACTAATATTGTATATAGAATCTATTAAAATAAATAAGACAATATTGACGATTTGTACTTTCCATAAGAAAAAAAATTACGAGACCCTAATAACCACATAATACAATTAAAACAATATGATGATAAAATATGATTTTATACATATATACAAAATAACATCGAAGCAATGTTTGTATTGTATTAATGTAAGAGGTAACTATTAGTTAATATAAGGTATTATCTTTCTGACCAAATCTTTAGCTATCACAAACAGAGAAGTTTTCATTGTAACTATCAATAGTCTGGTACACAAACACTTGACTAATAGCAAGCATTAGATGGTTTTAAAATTTGTATTAGCCTTCACACCACTACTTCATGTAATGCAGTTATGGCGATTTGGTTTTCTTTATCACCCTAGTCCATTTAAATAACAAAAAATAAGAAAACACAATGAACAATCGAATAAAAATTATAGATTTAAACTTCAAAAGAAATATTTTGTTTATATTCATTTTAACAGTATATATGGGCAGATAATAATAACTAATTATACGATGGGAAAGTATACTTGTATCAAACCACTGAACCAGACACGTGAAATATTAAACAACATTTTCCTTTATCATGTAGAATCTCTAAGTAGAGGATCATGTAAGAGCTAGATAAGACTGAATTATTTTACAAAGCGATATTACTACTTTTGTCGAAATAAAAAATGTATATGTAGTTAAAAAATCGGTCACGTAGCCTATTATATTACAAAAGAACAATATTGTACCTTCCAGAAAAATCTCTATACAAACAACATATACAACAATATGTTGTCCGAGTTCACTTAGTAGCTCTTAGTAGAATCTTTAATAATATAAAAAATATTACATGAATGAAATAAGCTGACTTTAAAATGTTTCGTAAAATGTAAAGATACTTGGAACTCAATCTCTAGTCTTCTCTCAAGCGGCCTGCGGTTACGTTCAAGATACGTCGTGAATAATTTATGATTAATGTCTTTTACAATCGAATTACCCCCAATCTGAACAAAAAGGTTTTCTTTGTTTATCTGTATAATAATATTATTTTTGTATATATAATTCTATGAATTGTAAAAACCTGTGTTTGAGATAATTTTTTGATGCATTATTATTGATGATGATCGTTTAATAGTAACAATAATTTAAATTAATTACAAAATTTTATATTTGACGAAAAGTGTGCGCTGATGTAAATAAAATATTAGGAATATCATTATATATGTACATATTAATGTACAGAATGATATACATGTTTAGTATAGAAAAGTAGACTATTTCTTGTCTTAGAAATAATAAAACATTAATATAATAATTATAATGTTTAAAGCCTAAGAATACTACCAAGTTCTCTATAAAAAATAGTAGAATTGTGAGTAAACTAGATAAATATTCATCCACTTACGGTAATAAGAAGCCACTGTTCTTACATATTTCATATCATTGAAGACATTCTCAGAACTATTTGTTTTGTTGTTCTGTTAGAATATAGATACTCATCTTCTAACAGATCTTATCCAATAATATATGGTTTGCGCTATAGATCATAATCACGCCCGTCTATAATACTCCTTCTGAATAGAAACTTCATTTTTGCCATGTCATTATTAAAACAATCCATCTATGTCTTCTTCGATTGCAGTGTTTTCTTTCAATTACCCACATTTATACTAAAGTATTAACACTTTTACTTTCAGGCTTTACATCCCTCTACATACATTTTACTTTTCTATCAGCACGTCAGACATTCATCTCAAGATTCGCATTTCAGCCAAATGTTTATAGTCTATTCCCGCGGTAGCCCGGCATTTCAATCCACAAACTTGGAAGGTCGTATTATTGTTTTATAAATTCTTTGTTTTAAGGAGAAAAGGAATGTATGCAGATTGAAACGACTTAACTGGTGAAATATAAAAAAAAATGAAGTCACAGTCTGTATTTTTTTTTATTGAAATGGCTTATATATTAAGGCGTTTTAATTATTCAGTAAGTTAAACAAAGTTTATACAATGCGGAGTATTAATAATTAATCTAGGAGAAGAAAATACCGTTCAAAGTTTGTTTTAACACTTAAAGTGTATTTGCCCAGGGTTAGTGTAAATTCTCAATTAGATCTTCTTAATCGTATTTCGGCGTCAGTTTGCGTTCTCATTAGTTGTGGTGAATAAATTTTAATGTCTTTAGGTTTGATGTTATAAGTTGTTTTAATCTGTAAGTATAACGGATTAATCAATGTATCAAGACTATTCAACAATATATTAAAATATTAAAATCCGGCTTTTAAATTCTTTTAAAACTTTTGCTTTTTAGTTCTTATTTTATAGACGTTATCAAAGACAAGAAAAATAATATTTTTCCGTAACTTTTCAAGTTTCTTTGGTTTTCTTTCTTTACTGTGCTGAAGCACAATACTTATATAATTGTAAGTATAAACTATTCATATTTTATTCATATGTTTTTAATCTGTATAAACTATTCAACAGTTTGAAACAGATAATTTACTTATAGAATATATATTTTTTATATATATTTTTCACATTTATATAGTTTCATTTTACACGAGATGAAGTCTAAAGTTGTAATAAAAGCTAATTTATCAAAGAACTTTTAAAATAATCACTCAGACCTACTTTAGTTTTGTAATATTATTATAGACTTATTATGCGTACAGTTTTAGTCAAAGAAGTTATTTAATAATTAAATTTTATTTTATTGTAATATTAAAATAATATTGTAATACTACACTTGTAACTATTACAAACATTGTTATTAGAAATTATTTTTATCATATGTGGCTAGTCCTATCCTTATACGAAACATTATTTCTTAAGCTTCTTTCTTTATTTAAGTGATTCTACATTTTAGAGAAAGGCTTTGTAATTTCATATTTATAGATCGGTGGTTGGAGTTGTTTTTTGTATAAATTAGTTTCTAAATTTATATATATAGAAATAATATATAAAACTCTGTTAAATTAAAATTAAATTAAACTATTTCTTAGTTATTTTCAAATAAAGGTATATTTGAATGTTACAAAAGTTTTTTTTTAAAGTCTAATTATTTATATTACAAACTTATAATAATAAAGTGTCAATGAACCCTTAAATCACAAAATTATTTTAAACATAAATAATGGATTACAGTAAAAGAAGACCGTAGTAAGTATTAGCGTAATGGAAGCGCGGGTAGCTTCGTGATTTGTTCTAGTTTACCACGTGTAGATTTTATTTGACATTTATATTTATAGATCGTCAAAATAAGAACTATTAAAAGTGTGACTTAGTGTACTGATATTAGGTCAATAAAAATGTTCACTTTTAGGACAAAATAGTTTATACAATTTGAAAATAATACTTTATCTGTCACAGATACGTTGACATCTATAATGTTAAATGACTATTATGAAAACGTCTTACAGTAAGTACTTAAATAGAAATTATTTCATTGAATATATAGTTAGTAGACATAGTTTACCCGCAACATACATGTCCCATGACAAGACGACAAGAAAGGCCTTTTGTAAGCAACACATAAGAAAAGTTTTAAAATTATAACATAACGATTTAAAGTTATCATATTGTCCAAAAATTTTACCCTAATTTAAGCTGTAAGTCAGAAAAATAATATTTTAGTTATCATATGTAGAAATGTATGTAACTAAAATAATTAAGTGTACATTGTATATGTATGTATTATTAATTATGTTCTGTTCTCTTTGAAATTACTTTTCAAATTATGTTTAAGAAGTTTCGTTATGCCAACTCATTTAGCTTTTTCGATATTTTTTTTGTTCGCCCGTCATTAGCACTGGAAATAATTGGTTTGTTACTTCATAGGTTTGAAATTAATAATTTAATCTTAAATGCTAAGAAAACTAAATGCATAGAGTTTGCACTTCCTAATGTTAACAATGAAGTGTTAGAACTTATTAACTCAAGAAATTTCTTAGGTATAATTTTAGATTAGGAGCTCCAGTGGAACGCCCCCCTCTCACAACACTCGCAGCCAAACTGAGCTCGGCCGTCTTTGCAATTAGAAAAGTTAGACAATTAACGGACGTTAATACTGTTCAACTTGTTTATTTTATTTATTTTCATGGTATTTTGTCTTGCCGTATTTTTATAAGCTAGTATTTCCGTTTTTTTTTTATTTAATAAATCTTATTATATCATTAAAAAGTTTTTAGTCGGTAAATGTGTGGAACTTGTTGTTGTTGACTCATTTGCAGGGTTGATACTACAATGTATAGATCAAATGTTAATAAAAATCATTGGAAAAGAGCAACAGTGTCTGGCCGGCTTTTCTCAACACAACAGCATTCTGAGCTGGAGTTAGCTTATTCACGGACTGACTACACTGACCTTTTGTAATCTAATAATTGACAATTCAAAAGTACGTGTAAATGCCTCCTTGAATAAAGATATTTTGAATTTGAATTTGTCAGCCTGAATTGCAGGAATATTTGAAATTTATTGTTTATTTTCCTACAAACAAAAACAAAGAGTTATTGGAATGTTTTAATTTCATGAAGAATGTACATGTAATGAATTACTGTTTACGTAAGTCGGTAAATATTTTACTGTGGAATGTATATTACTAAGGTGCAACTCTTCTCTACTCTCTTAAGTCTTTATAAAGCGATACTTTCTTCTACTATTGATCTAAAACATCACATAATGTTTTAAAAAACAGTTTTATGATGCGAAGAAACAGAGAAAACCTTTTTGTTTACATTGAGAGTAATTTCATTGTAAAAAATAATAAATTATTCACTACATATCTTAAATTTAACCGCTGGCCGCTTGAGATGAGACTAGAAATTGAGTTTAAAGTTAACATATTATGACGCAATTTGAACTTATACTTTAGTATATTCTTTTTAATCACTTTTTAGTTATTTAACTAATTAGTTTCAACAAAGTAATATACAACAAATTGATTTAATTTAATTGTAATGACGCTTTTATTACATATTATCTTTGTGACCACAGCTATACTGTAGAAGTATCGTTTCATAATATTATGAATACTTTAGTTACATTTTTTCTCATAAGTTCTCGTTTAGTGACATTCCATGATAATAATTTCTGTTATTTTATACAAACTCACACAACCTTTATTAATATTTTTATGAAAATATTAATAAATGCTGTTTGAGTACTTTTATTAAAAATCTCTTTTAGATGACATCAAATCATTTATGTTGCAAACTGACAAACATCACGTGCAACTATAAATACAAAAGTAATTTTATTTATCTTATTTCATAAATAACGAGAGATGAATTAAAGATGAAATAGCTGATTATTTTTGTTAAAATTATGAATTACCCCGAAAACTTAACAGATATTTATTGTTGTCTAATTTTACCACTTCTATAAATATTTAACTATTTTCTTTCGAGTAATATTTGTTTTTATTTCGTACTAACTTGTTGCACTTAATTAATAAATTATTATCTGTAATCATTAAAATGTATTGAAAACCAGTTGTAATGCACAAAAATCTAAAAGTAGGAAGAGATGATTTCAGGGAATGTTAAAGTTATTATATGTACGTAAAGCGATCACAGTACACTATTATGACATGATATATGGTATTTATCATGCAGTATACATAATCTACGTATCAGGAATGGCATTTCATAAACAACATGAGAGAATTTTTATTTTGTAGTTTTGTATAGAAAATAGACTGGGATTTAAATTGTTACTTAAAAATAAAAAGTTTTGGAATATATAATTCGATGGGCACAAAATTTACTATAAAAAATTTAACATTTAACTGAAAAAAGACGTACACATACAAAGTTAATAAAAATATAAAATGCATCATTGGATCATAAAGTTAAATATCAGTAACTTCTGTTAAGTCGGACAAATCTAATTTTTATTTTCTACTAATGCCCTCCTACATATTTTTGTTATATATTCTGCAATACTATAACCATATGCAAAGATTGCATGCAGATGCAATCATTGGTAAAATATGCAAAAAAACTTTTTTACCGCTGGGATATCTTATGACCTTAAAGACCATTTAGATATCGAACTCTGGGCTTCGTCTCACAGAGTTCGAAAAGTTCCTACGGTAATTTATGAGTTCTTATGGTAAGTATTAAGTGCTTGCAATATATTCTTACTAAAATACTATTTACATTACACTTATATTGCTTACCGCAATGCGTATTTTATAATATAGTAAGGTCTTTATTCGATACGAAAGCGACAAAGACTTCACTTTATTATATAATAAAGAAGTATATTTTGTTAGGAGAAAAACAAATAATTATGAGTTTATTTTTAATTAATTAAATTTTGTTGTTTTGTTGTAATACATAATTAAGCATTTCTTTTATTTATGTCCGAGATCAATAAGTTATTATCCCGAAGGATTTTTTTAGCGAGATTTCTTTCTATTTGTTGGTTAATAAAACAAAACAAAAACATTTTTTATTTCATATATAACTTTGTAATACAAAATATATTGTGTAACAAAAAACATTAAAATAATTACTATCCCAGGACGTAAAGTATTTTGTTATCATGGAATTAAAGGAAAGTTTTCTCATTAATAAATAAGCTACCCACTAAACCGAGAAGAAACACAAGTGAGTTATAGAGTAATTTATTACCACTAGACTGATAACTAACACCAGTGGTCATCAGTTATTTTAGTCTGTCTTCTAAACAAGTTAATCATTAACCAAAATAATTAGTTTAATACATTACTTAGGTTTAATACTACTCTTACTTTAATGAAAATTTTTAGTTTCAATACTCTAAGAAATGTGTTTTTTTTACATACAAATTAAACATATCAATCATGCAACCGCTCTGACTTCAAACAATTCGATAACTATTAGTCTTTCTTAAAAGTAAATGTACAGAAGTACATATCCTAGTCTAGGTTCTTAACGTTCGTATCTGTATATCACATAGAGAGTTTTCGTTATTTCATGTAATATTTAAAGTGAAGCTGTGAGAGCGGTTGAAACAAACGACGCAACTTAGGGCAAGTTAAAAGTTTTAAATCTTATTTATTTAGAATGCCAAGAAGTTTTACAGATAAGGCAGACCGGTGAAAGGTCAATCTTGAAAGTTATAAAGAATGCTCTCCACTGAGATGGACCACTGAATTGTAAATATTGCTTTAAAAATAAATAGTGAAAACTAATTATCAAAATATATTGATACCACACTAATAAAAGTAGCTAAGGTTTTTAAAAATACATTTTCTAAAGTATTAGCATACGTAAAGGAAGATAACATGAGGTAATATAATTTTTTCTTTACTGTTATATATGCTAAACACAATAATTATTTTATATTTTATACCTTAGGGGAGACCGGGATGGATGACTAATTTTCAGTTTAAAAGTTAATATGTTTATTGCTTTAATGATTATGTTTGTGAAAAGTGATTCCATTGATAGTGACACTCTTCAGCTCTAGAAACAAATTACAATAAGCTCGATATCAATCAAAACATAGTATATAGGCTCGATTTTATAGAACGGGAAAAACGAGTCAACCTACCCCGTGCCTGGGGCAGGTTGACTTGTCACTAGGGGTAAGTTGACCTAAGAAGTAATGAGTACCAAGACTACGAAGGAACAAGATTAAAATACTAAAGTAAATGCAATCATCATTTTAAAGAACATCTTCAACAACATTAAACATCGTTAAGAACCTATCGGTCCACCTCCAGTCTTAAATAGTCTTTGATAGTCCTTTAGTCTAAAATAGTCAAAATAGTATTTATAGTGGGAAAATGAAGAAGGGAAGGACCATATTGCCGAGGCCGAGATAACAACTGCGACTGTCACCAGCAAACCTCGGTCAGCAGACGTCATTTTTCCCAATTTTTTGGTGCCAAGATGAGCTATGTCTCTATCAGGAATGTGAACCGTTGTCAGGTCTGTTTCATCTACATTCCAAATATACCTAGGGCTTAAATTTAAACGTAGGTAAACGGTTATTAGGTAATCAAAGAACAACTGCACGTTGTTTTTGTTGAAAGAAGTGACTCGAAATAAACTCGTAGCTTGAGGAGATCGAATAGAGAGAATAGGATGACGTTTAAGCAAACTCCCTACCCAACCTTCATCAGCAATCTGTTTTTTATCCCATGATTCAGGAATAGACTCATTATTTTTTTTCGCTATTCATATGCAAATTTTCGGAACTCATAAGGCGTTAATCCATAATAAACATCAGCAGTCCGGGATTGCATTCTTTTTTTTCATATTTACTAAATGGCGATATCTTATATGGCATAACAAATTCTTTGAATTCATACTTTTTTCGGCGAAAATAACTTGTCGACATACTCTCTCCAGTATGTCCTTACGTCGATTTGACTTTCGTTTATAGATTCGCATCGTTCTAAACTGGAAATATTAGCTTATATATTATACCAATTTATATCTAGTATATCCAAAATTGTATGGGGCAGGTTGACTAGATAGTCAACTAACCCCTTTCAAAATGAGTCAACCAGCCCCAAACAACCTAGTAATTTTTAACTACGTGCCTAAACCTTAAAATGGTATTGTAATTAAAAATAATAAGGAAGCATACAAAGTTCGGAAATCAAACATTCGTATTAAACAGTTTGACAAGCAATCAAAACAAAATGAAAAGAGTTATAACAAATAGAATTAGGAAAAAAATAGTTACTTAAGTGTCTTGTTTTTGAACAATAGGCTCTAGCTGACAAACGGTGTGCGTCTGCTCCGCGGTTTTTCTGATGATTGTGCGCGGGGGAATAATGGATACACTCACCTAGTCGGTCGATGCAAAAAATTTGCCTAGCTCGCGTTTTTGACAATTAGTCTACCTGCCCCTATAGTCAACCATCCCCGGTCTCCCCTACTCGTGAAGCGTGTATCGACCAAAAGTACTCCTTTCTATTTAAAAGTACTTTTGCTTTTAACCGATACCTACATGATCTTATCTCATATTTAACCGTGGATTTGCAAGTTTCTTCACCTTTTTTCTTGGCATAAAAAACTTATTGGCACTGAACTGTTTTTGTCAGGCACCATATTTCGTCGTCATTTGTGTTATCATTACATTCCACTTTTGATAACTCTAACCTGTGATCTAACTCTGACTGTAGTAAGAGTATTATAATATTTTTGGACGCCACCACAAAAACTGACTTTTTTTTCATAAATTTATTTAAAATCTTTTATTTATCTATCAATGTATAATGACAATATTTGTGATGATAAAATTTTACTAAATTCAAAATTTATAAACAAAAACGATCGACAAGAGTAAGTATCGATATTTAACGGCCGATTCTGTGTCGAGATAAAGTTTCGATACTTCAATGGTATCGTTTCATCCCTACTCATCTCCAGGGGCTTGCGGTCACGTTCAAAAACATCGTGAATAATTTATTATTATTGTCTTTTCCAATCGAATTACTCTCAGTCTGAACAAAAACTATTTTCTCTTTTTCTTATATATTTCTACAAATTACGAAAATCTGTCTTTGATAATAAACATTTGATGCATTTTTATTGAATATGGAAGTTTTAAAGTAATAATAATTTTAACCTAATAAACAAGTTACAAAATTGAATATTCGATGAAAAGTGTGCGCTGGTGTAAACCTAGTATACTAATGTCTGGAATTATATTAAATTTAAATTCAAATTCAACATATTTTTATTCAAGTAGGCATTTACATGTAGGTACTTTGGAATCGTCAATTATTCTATTAGAAAAGGTCAGTGTAGTTAGTTCGTGAGTAAGCTATCATAGGCTCGTAATGCTACTCTTCTGAAAAGAGTCGGCCAGAAATTGTAGCTCTTTTAAATGATATTCAATAATGTTTGATGTTTACATTAAAATATCAATACTGCAAATAAGTCAATGACCTAAACATCAGATCTACACATTTTGATTCATAAAAAATTTTTGAATGATATATGTAGATTTATTTAATAATAATAATGTTTCGTAACTTTTTTATATTTTACTGTCCTTATAAAATATGATCATAAAAATACCAAAGAGGTACCAAAACCTTGAAGTGACCTCTAAACCTTTTGATTTTTTTTTCAATACTTTTATAATATTAATAATGTATAATTCGGATTCTATTTGCATTCACTAAGAAATATTTTTCTCATATTGGAAATGGATTTTAAAAATATATTCATTAATGTTTAGAACATTACAATTAGGGTTATCTTTCAAAAGTATTAACTTTCATATTTTTATACATTATTAGTAATCATTGTTTGTAAATATTACTTAAAAAAATACCATTTATATTTTAAAAAGATTCAATTATCAATATCCCTTATTGAATGTAAATTGTCTAAGTTTTATAATAATTCATTAAGATT
Source organism: Melinaea marsaeus rileyi (assembly GCA_918358865.1). Taxonomy (NCBI): domain Eukaryota; kingdom Metazoa; phylum Arthropoda; class Insecta; order Lepidoptera; family Nymphalidae; genus Melinaea; species Melinaea marsaeus. The sequence goes on along the minus strand of OU911083.1, from coordinate 7,551,849 downwards.
GGCTCATCTGTTAACCCAATAAAAACTTGTGTATCAATTTTGATTATGAAGTTATTGAAAAAAGCCTTTAATGGAGTAAAAAATGCGTAATGCGCATTTATCCTGTCAAGAATCCTGATTTGTTTCAGAATTTGTCTTTTCAATATTTCAGTCACAAATTTGGTCTTACACGTGACATGAAACTATTATGTTGAATTGTATTGTAAACTGGTCATCGAGAGAAAGAATTTTGTTGATTCGTCAAATAAATAATTAACTTTCAAACATTATAAACTATAATTGGGTTTTTAATCACGTACTTTATTTTATTAATCTTGGGAAAGAGGTGAAGTTTTTAATAACCGATAATTGTTTTGTTCTGTATATTATGAGTTAAAATCTTATAAATGCTGACAATTACATATTTCACATATGTTGAACTAACATAACTGAATTAAAATTTCTATACTTATTCATGAGCTCGTCAAGTAGACATCGTTTAAGTGCTTGCTTGTTTAACATCCTGCAACTAACAAAGTGAAGATGCAATTACTTTTTTATTGTAGCAAAGTTTTTCCACATAGATTTAATATTATAGACGAGTTATTTATTTGAAACTACTTAGTAAATTCAATATTATTTAATTATATTTAAATAAAATGTGTTCAATATTTGTTTGATATTTTACCAGACTTTTTGATAATAATTATACAAATTCTGAAAAGAAAAAAAGAATTTTTTGAAGTTGAGCCTTTGTGTGTTAAAAAAGGAGCACACTTTTTGTAACTTTAAAATTCCTTTGAAATATTTTTCCTTTACACTGATCAAGGGCAACAGTGTTCTTGTAAGCGCTGTACAAAATAATGAAATATTGCTAGACTTTAATATTATATATAAAAAATTTAGTTATTAAAATAACTCAATTTTTTCATTTTTACTTTAATATGGTTAATTTTTTATTATTTTTTATAAATTTGTAATAAGCATTTTTACAATTAATATTTTTATTGTAAGTATTATTCCAAATATTGCAGATACATTTTATATCCTTAGGATCCATTCGGCGTAAAATATTCATTGTATTGCTCATTACAGTTCCAACTACATGTCCATTTTATTTCTTTTAAAAAGTTTGTATTTTTTATGCTTGTAGGGTTCCGTAGTCTAATAGAATATAACTAATAAGTATTTCGTTAGTTACGTTCGTTCATCTGTCTGCAGACTAGCTTTTAAAAAAAAGGATGACTATCACGATTAAGTAGGCTTTACAAGTTTACGACTAAAAGTCGGCTAACCAATATATATATATATTTGAGAACTTATATTGCTAACGTTGGCTAAATCTCAGAAGATATATCTTCCTCTTTATCATCTTAGAAGATAATCTTAAATATATTATATTTTTGTATATATAATGTATACAAATATATAATATATCTATCTTAGAAAGATCTATAAGAAGTCTGCGAGTCTGAACACAGACGTGTTCGTCTATCGATCTTTCTATCTGTCTATCTATTATACGGATGCAGACCATACATTGCGGCCAGCCCGACATTCTTATGTTGATTTCGTCTTGAAATATTTTATTTTTCTTTGTTTCCATTATACTATTAAAACGAATACTCATTAACTGCAATGGTGATTAGTTTTCTATCAGATATGTTAGAATTTTATATCTGTTAAGTAAAATATTAAAGCTTATGAATAGCTTAGCTTAATGAATTGGACTTACATATTCAGTTCTTTAAAGTGATGTTACGATTTTATGTATCTATTTTAAAGGATTTCAAGGTATTAAACAATTGTAAGAACCCTGTAAAGAACCTGGAAAGGTATAATATATTATTACAAGAAACCAATAAATTTCAAATTCAAGTGTATTTAGTGATTATTTGAGTTAGATTTATAGGCAGAATAGAGTAAATTATCGCATAAATCTTTTTAGATGAGCTAGCGAGATCAAATAAGTAAGATTATTAGGGTGTTATTTATTAGGGTGCTCAACATATATGGGGCTTCTAAAGATAAGCCTTTCAACACATATTAATATATATAGACAGTCCCTTATATAAAAAACAGTATAAAATCAACCGATTTATAAATAAATCCTACAAATGTTATATCTCCTTAATTCAAAACTTGATATTATACTGATTAAAGAGCATGTCTTATATTTTTTTATTACATTTAGCTGTGAATAATTCATATTTCTTTCTTTGTACTAAAACCTTTGCTAATAGTTAACATGCATAGTTATAATGACATTACAAGATCAATTTATACTTCACTTTTTAAACTTTTACCATCATTTCTTTTACACTTTTATAATAATTTCAGCCATAAACCTAGCATTTGTTATTTATTAATAAAGTATATAATATTAATAACATAAGTTATGTATGTATTTGTTATTTTTTGTTTGTTAATGATTTAGGAAATATTAGGAAATAAAAGTCATATAAACTTTATTTCAGATTTTATTATAGATCTAATATATGTTACTATTCCTTGAAAATTAATGTAAGTTGTGTTAGGTTAGTAGTTGAGTTAGATTTAAATTGATATATGTATTGATTTAAATAATTAAAAAAAAATGTATGATATATAAAAGTGTTTTGGAAAAAATTACACATATTTATTAACGAAACCATTTCAAGTATTGTACTTGTGTTCCACACAATGGAATGTAATAGAGAAATATCTACTGGATTCCTTTATACAATCGGGATTCTGGAAATTCTTATCGCTATTGCAATGCAATTAAAATGTATATTATTCAAGTTTCTAACTAACTAGTACAATTAAAATTTATTGCTAGTATTTTGTTACAAAAGTCTAAAGTAATTGAAAACCATACGAATATTAATTAATTCTATAAATATAATTAAATTTTTTTTATAATTTTTTTGGTAACCATGTCAATGTAATCTACATAAAGGTAAAAATATATATATGTAGAATTGAAAATGTTTTGTTTTCAATTCATTTAGTTAGTATTGTAAATTAAAATTCGGCTTGGCTACACTGAGTTGATTGACTTATAAAAATATTTTTAATAGACATCTTAGAGGAGATTTTTCTATGTTCAACAATACATATAGCGCTTGTCAAATCTATTCGCTACATAGTTTTGCACTTATTCAATTTATTCGTTCTTGTTAAACACTCGGATTCCATTAAGCGATACGTGAGTCTACTTAAACACATACCATACCTTGTTTACCTACTTTGCAATTGATTTATATTTATACATATTATTTACAATATAACTGATCATCGAAACTCATTTCCGTAATACCTAGTACCTGGTCCAAATATGACACAGACTGAAAACGCGGACCTTACAAAACTAGGATACGGAAAAGGGGAAAACTCGGGCATCCTCACAATCAACGAAGCTCAGGGATTAACATATGTGTTGACTTACTTCTTCTAACTTATTAACTTAGCTTAAATTTATGACTTATACGAAACTTTTTACGTAATTATAATATAGAATTACTAAAGACCATGAAATAGATTTCGAAAATTTGTGCAGATTTACAATTTCCTGCAAAGTCATCATCATAATTAAAATCATGGCAATATTTATTTAAAAATTACTGTTATAGGCATGGGACGAATGTCTATGGATGTCAATTTATAACTTTAAAAAACTTGTATTTATATTTTTTAATATAACTTACAGTATTAATAAAATATGTTAAGTTAAATAACTGTGAAAATATAAAGAATACCGTAAGACATTGGGGATTGTAATCTTTTTCAATTGTTATTGATTGATTGATAAGATTGTTATATTAACGGAGATATGAACTTAATTCTGTGTGGTTTGTGCTTTGATGATATTTTGTCAATTGGTGGTTGTCTGAAGATAAAGATTTTTATACAATCTCTGAGCACATTTATATATAGATATGATACAGGAAATGAAGTAGGTTTAAAGAGAAAAAAAACTGTAATAAATCTTTTCATTAAATCATAAGACGCAGACGCAGACGCCGACGCCGACGCCGACGCAGACGCAGACGCAGACGCAGACGCAGACGCAGACGCAGACGCAGACGCAGACGCAGACGCAGACGCAGACGCAGACGCAGACGCAGACGCAGACGCAGACGCAGACGGACACTGATATGCTTGAGCACTTTAAGGTAAAAATATTTAAAAGGGTTCGTTTGTTATTCGTTCGACAGGGTCGAACGTGTTAGGTAGATTCCCGTCACGCGATTCTCGATATGCAATATGCGAAGGTAACAATGAAACCGAGAATGCGATAAACATGTAATAATTGAATGATGTACTTTCGTTGTGGGGGAGAGGGGATCGGATCGACAAAGAAAAACTAATCAGCAGTATTTTACTAGTCATTACGAGTCTTATGACGGATCACTCTGCATATATTGGGTGAGGGGGGAACCGCCCCCCACCCCTATCTCATAAACGGGGAGTCGGATCAAAAAACTCTTCGGTCAAAAAAGTTACCTCTTTTAATTTGTTAATTTTCTAGGATTTTTCCGACGCCAAAATTTTGCCTCCTTATGTGACTTTTTTCGGTTTTTAACTTTCAACTCCCCCAGCCCCCCAATCCCCCGACCGATTTCCCCCGTTCAAGAACTTAACCTTCATTTTGTCCTTAAGAATGTGTATACCGAGTTTGAAAATCCTCCGTCAATATTTGCGACCTGTAGCGTGTCCCAATGGTTTGCACTTTCACCCCGATTCCCAGACCCCTTTCACTTTTTCAAAAAAACGAGATGCTACGTTTGTCCTACTAATTTATCCTATTGACCTGTGAAGTCAGATTTCGCCTACGATTAATTTGGACTGATGGATCGTATATACATATATATATATATATATATATATATATATATGTATATATACATATATATATATATATATATATATATATATATATGTATATATACATATATGTATATATGATCATAAAGAAAATATATATATCGGGATATATATATATATTTTCGACGGTTTCTCAATCTCCAGATCATAAACGGCGTAGCGCCCCTACTCTGGGGTGTGGGTCCCGTCATCGCATCGATTGCAATTTACCAGCGATGTTATTGTTAACAAAAAGAGATAAACAATTTAGTTATTTTTAAACATTTTCTCAAAGGCGTCAAATATAAAATGTGACATCAAATATTAAATATAAAATGTGAGTATTTTTTTTAGTTAAAAATTTGATTTATTTTAAAATCTAAAAAAATATGCTATCTTGGTAACAGGTTTATACTATAGTTACACGGTTTCATGTCTTCGCTCGGCTCTTGATAAAAACACAGTCATGTACTGAAGACAATCCATGACTGAAATAATTAAACCACCATTGAGTTTTGAAACAAAATAGGATTAATGGTGGTTCGATCACACAATAAAATTTGTAAAGTCTATATTGTGCAGTTTTTGCTTTAGGTTGACATTTGCGCTGATTTGATATTAAAGCTTGGAGAATTATTAAAAGTTAAAATAGAAATTTTAACAAATATCTGCTTTTCTTTATCAAACTAATATAAACTTTTAAATATTTTTTTACTAATATTTTAAAAAAGGTAAATAGATGAGTCATAAACATTATATAATTTTGATTTATAGAGTTTAATAACAGGTAGGAATAAATATTGCTTTTCGATTTCAAAACACGCAAATTTAACGGTGTGTTTATAGTATTATGACAAATTGTTGAACAAAAATAATTACGAATTTCTAAAGGGAATGAGATTTCTAAAACTAGTTATATTTTAATAATATAATATATATTATATAAACACGTTCGAGATGCTAAGTATGAGGCTAGGTAGAAATATTACAAATGGTTCTTTTATAATAAACCAGGTTCAGGGACAAGTTGGGAAGAGATGTGTAAATCACATAAAATTTTCAAAAGTAGTAGTAATTTCAACATGTTTTTTGTTAAATATACTTTATAGCGAATCTTTCAAGCCAACAGAGAGATTTATATTATAAGGAAGGAATAGAACATTATAACATTCTATTCTTCTAGTGTTGGAATTAAACACTTCCATGAAATTTCATTAAGCAAGCAAACAAATTAATTTCTAATTATTTAGTTTAGAAAATTATTTATTTATTAAGAATATGAATTAAACGATTAATGACACTAAATTATATAATAAATACAAACCGTAAGTTAATTTGTTAACTTGTTAGCTTAATTAATTTGTTAGCTGCTATTAATTACAGATACCGTGGTGATAAATTACTTTATAATACTTACTTGTGTGTCTTCTCAATTTAGTGGCCTGCATATTTATTAATTAGAGAATTTTCCGTTGACAGCTTGATAAGATAATACTTTAGAACAGTGGATAGGGATTATTTAATTTTTTTAGACTACAAGAATTCTTATCTCTGATATTTTGGAGCTAACCTCTTAAGTATATTATTTTTAATAAATGTTTGCTTTACTAGGGATTAAAACATTGAGAAAATAGCATTTAGTACTTCAATTAAAACCTCTGAGATAAATAATTCAAGTTTTTTTTTTGTCTTCAAACCGATAGAATAGTCATATGTAAACCATAAATCTTTTATTTTTCATTTAAAAATACCCAAATCATATTAACAGGTAATAAGATTAATTGTTTTTACGTCGTTATCGAATCAAATAATGAATTCATTGAAATAAAGCGTATTGTAAATATTATATTTTTGTACAATTATTACGTGTGTAAAAAGAAGATGCTTAGTTGTACTATTTTATAAGAAATGATAAAAAAATATATTAACGAAAAAAATTATTATCCGGTAAAGTTTTTCTTTTTATTCGTTTAATTGGATATGATAAATGAAGTATGTTTTTTTCAATAATCGTGTATTAAAGTTTCATTTTATATTTCAAATAAACTATATTTTCAAATTCAATAGAAGTAGTAATGAAGAGATATATCAAAAGGACTCTCAAGGCGTACTACATTTTCCTAATGGCTTACTGCGTTCAAATTTTACTGAAATCCTGCTTTATTTATGTGTAGTGAAATGAAATTACTTTTGAGACCTTTTGAGGTATCAGTTGCACGTGATGTTTATCAATGTTTAAGATATATGAAATAACCTTGTCTAAAAGATATCTCATAAAATAATAACACTATGAAATAAAAATAATCATTCGACTAAAATAAAAACTCACAATTATTATTATTGATTTTCTTAACTTTAAGAAGTCAGTTCAGTGTAACTATATAATCTATTTTATTCCGGTATTTTACAAACAAAACCAAAACTTATATTTAATAATATTTAATACGATTTTTTGTTTTATTTTTAAAATTATAAAATGATAATTATAATTGTTTAAACATATATCTATAATTGTTTAAACATATATCTACTTTTATTACATTACATCGATGTATTATTAAGGTTATATTATTATATATTTACAAAACCAAACAGAAGTTATTTCAATAAACATAGAATTGCGAATTTGTTTCAAGTCGAATGAGATGCACCCGCGTATAATTTGTATTTATAAAAAGTTAAAGGAATCTGATGAAATGAAACTCTACTTATTTAACAAAATTCAGGCCGCCAAGAATTTAAAATATTAACATTGTAGAATTACAGTAAAATTTGTGGTAAATTTTAAATATTTGGGAGATACTATTCTAAATAGCTGAACTTTTTTTTTTCTACAGCTTCTAATACTTAAATGAACGGAAAATTTAAATAAAAATTGTCGTGTGTTTTTATTGTGTTTGTATTTTTGAAGACATTTTTTTTCTTTATATTCATTAGGTAGTCCAACGAGCATGGAAGGATAAATAATCGTGGTAATTAGGGCTTCTGCCTGGGAACGAAATGAATGTGCTATACAAGCAGCAGCTGCTTTAATTAACACATACTCGTACATCGATCCAGGCACGCGATAAATATAATAAAACAAAACCTTTCCGTCAATTTTGCTTCTTTCATTTATTATAATCGTACTTAAATTGAGCATTTTATGCAAACTGTTCCCAAACAACAGCTATAAACTAGTTAAGATACTTTCACATTTATATTAATTATTAAACTGTAAATAATATTGGGTCTTCATGGGTACTATATAATTATAATGTTTATATTGAAGCGTACTTAATATCAAATCCAGATTCCTAATATTTATTTTATAGTAACTCAACATCAGAATAGTAATAGAACCCATAAATTCAACTACAATCATTGTTATCAAGTCTAATACACAATATTTGAGAAAATAACAGTAAGTTTTATGAAATTACAAATTACCTGGTCACTAATTGCAAACCTTTCAATAAAGGTTTATTTATAATTTAAATGAAATATTTTTTTTTTGCGAAAGTCTTTCAGTTTTAAAATGATTTCCTTAAAAGATAAATTAATATAATATAATAAGATTTTTAATTAAATTATTAAAACAACATTGTTCGGTTCGTTTCATTCTTTTGTTATCTTAACTTTAAAAATTACGATACATTCTATACTCTATTAAAATAAAATAAATAAGTAATTTTAGTATCTATTCTCTTCATTAATGGAATCCAGCATCTACAAGATCTAAGCAAAATGAACTTTTGTCTTAGTAAATAAAAGAAACCAAAAAGTTTTGCTACTATGAAATGAAATTAAAATAAATGGAGGACCTGAGAACTAAAAAAACTAAAGTCTTCCAACCAACTAACCTATAAAATACAGTTTTGAAGATATAACTGAAAAAAAATCCAGTATCGACCAATCAAGTCAAATGGCTGTTAAAAACCAAAAGTAAAACATAAATAAATGAAAAATATATCTAAATATAATTATAGACCATTTGAAACGTTACTTCCTTATCACTATACTAATAGTAGACATAGAAAATTCCCAAACTCAGAACAATAATCTGTGAATCCTGTCTTGTGTGAGAATAGAATCCGCTAAAATCAAACATACATAATTTTTTTTGCATAGGTTTATTGTTTAATAAGCGACGATTCCAAATATCGAAAATATTACGAAAATCATAAAATGTGACAATAAATAATTTGGAACTCTTGTACTTTTAATTTTAAATTAATATATTACTTAACATATATATTTTTTTTCATAATATATTTTTTTGTTTATTAATACAAAGTACGTTCATATATGGATGGATGTACGTTCATATACATCATTATAGTTTTGTATGATGATTAAATAAGATACAAATTTATGTACTTATATCGTCAATTTTCGTTGAACGAAAAATATGTACCATGTAGAATATTTTTTCAATTTGCTCCTTCTTTGTTTTAGTTTACCGCACGTAAGTCTTTCCTATTTCCATATATTTCCGTGACCGTTTTGCCTAAAAAGTTTTAACGTGTAACGAAAGCACTCAACAAATTTATTTTTGTAAAATTCAGACATTTGCCTTTTATAGTCAGAGTGAAACTGAATTCTTAACCTATGACATCTAGGATTAAAATTATATAGGTAAATTTTAAATCAAATGTCCTTAAATGTTAAATTGTGACACGATGAATACCTTGTCGACAAGCCATCTATAATAACTTGAACTATATGATTTTTGTATGAAATAAAATTAAGGTTTGTTACACCTCATTGCTTGTGATTTCAAAATGGAATGTTATATGTTATATTTTTTTAGTCAGTGATTCTATATGTGAATCTATTATAATCATATATTCAGTTTTTAATGTATTGTATATTCTATTCTATCATAATATTTCTTTACATTTATAATATTTGTTAAGTTATTATATTCTGAAATATGCAGTTAACTGTAAAATATAAACGTGATAAACGAAACGTCAGCTGCACCGGATCAATGTTGATACCTACTTTGCATTAAGAATGTTTCATAAATTACTCAAGATTTTTACATAACTTTTATTTTTAAGGAGTGGTATTACAGTCGTCTTATTAGAACTCATTTCAATTGTTTTTAAATAATGCCAAGGGAACAAAGTTATAGAAACAACATATGAAATGGGATGTAATTGTGTATCAAAAACTGTATTTTTATTTAGTATAAATTTATTAGTTCACAATAATGATTAAATGATAGATAGATGATGATGAGTAAGATGAAAAATAAAATACGATGTGGTTATGACGGTTCATTAGTATGGGGGGTTATTTTAAAGAAATTAATGTAGGTGGCACTTTAATACGTTGTTTATTTTTCTGTACTGTATTAATTTTTATATTTGTAATAAAATTATGAAAATATATTACACTTGAGTAATTAGTGTCATTTTAGAGAGCGTGTACGCCATATGTACATACTTTTATTTTTGGGAAATTTATTCTCTTATTATTTCAGTCACGGATTAGCTTTGGAACGTGATGCCTTTATACAAGTAATGACAATGAAAAGCTAAACCTTACTGTTTGTAATTTACACCTATCACTATGTTAAATGGTTAAAGAGATTTTGTATTTCATTTACTTAATTAAGAGAAAGGTAATAAATAACTAACGTTATCAATCTAAAACTGTAAATAAAACCCTGTCTACATGAAATTACTTTGTGTATATTGAGGTTTAAAAACGCACCTCTAAAAAAATAGGCTAAAACAGAGCAAAAAAAAACATATTTTCAACATTTTCAAAATAAAGTTGAAAAATATGCAGAGGTATTACTATATTTTTCTTGGTGTTTATTTAGTAGTTTAAATGAATGATAACTAAAATTTCTTAAACTGTAAAAACAGTAAAAAACAATTAACCATATTCCGAATCATAACCCTTTAAACAACTCGACTCATTTGAGTATTTTCTTTAGTGTTGCCCAAATTCAGTCTTGGTCTTGCAGTCTTGGTCTTGTTCTTGCGTTTTTGCAAGACCAAGACCAAGAACAAGACCGCGTATTTTCAGCAAGACCGAGACCAAGACTGACCGTGCAAGATTTGAGCAAGAACAAGACATAGCCTGCAAGACTCTTGCGTCTTGCAGCTAGGACTTAGCGCTATTTCACTGAGTAGTTAGGTGTAACAGTTCGGTGTTTAGGTAGGTACGCTTAGGAATTCTATGAGACGCAAAGACTGTATCAAAGAATATGAAAAACTGGACCTATCTATTAAAATCAAACTGAGTGCATGCATAGTTATGTTTTAACCATCGGCACTTTGATAATGCGGCATCAAAGGTTTTGTACTTACTTCTCAAAGAAATTTTTTCGGAAGTACATGGTTATGATACACGCGCCGGCGGCTTCTTTTGAAATCTAAAACAATCGTTGCCGCCACGCCGAAATCATAACATTTGACACTATTTGATTGCCGCCATAGGGCGTAGGCGTAGGTATACTCATGCAAAATAATTTCGAATTTTAAGAGTACCTACAGGTGTTCCAAAGAATAAATAAGTTTCAGAGTGCTTAGAATGAAAATGAATACATTATACTGATCACGCAAGTAGTATTATGATTGGGATAAAATGGTAAGGATAGGTAGTAGATGTCATATTAATTCATTCTAGTAAGTATATATTATAATATTGATTACTTATATGGTTTTAAACTAATTACTTAGGTACTATTATTGTACATTTAGTCATTATATTTCTTAAGTTTTTACAAGAAAAAATAGCAAAAAAGTGTTCAAATATCACCCCGCACCCGTTTAATAAATATTGTAGCCACTTTTAAATATACTTGAAACGTGTAAAAAAAATCTACAAAACTAATAAAATAATATAAAAAGCGTAGGTACTTACCTACTAATAAAATAAAAAGCCTGCGATAAGAGTTTTGTATTACTTACCAGCCCGAATATCTCTGAGAGAGATGATGAGAGTAAGTATTTACTAGCTGTGCCCGCGACTTCGTCCACGAGGAATAATAACGAGCCGACACGTGGCGAGGCGGCGCGGTACAAAGCAAGGAAACGTACTAATAAATAAAGGAATTATTTTAATTCCAGTCATTTCCAATTGAGCTGTGCTTCGAGTCTAACTTAATAATTGTTTTTACTAATTCTCGTTGTTTTCTAAAAACGTATCACGTGTACAATTTAATATGAGTGACGAAGATTCAAATTATTCTAGTCCGAGTAACGAGAGTTTGAGTCACAGATCTAAAAGACCCAAAAGCAAATTTGAGGAGTTTTTCGAAATAATTCATGCATCCCAAACTGCCTTCTGTAAATTGTGCCAACATAAAAAGATTGAAATAAAAATGAAAAACAGAAACACTTCAGGCTTAAGGAAACATCTAATATCTTTCCACAAAAAGGAATCAGAAATATTTCTTCCTGTTAAACCAAAATTAAGTGGAGATATCACAAGCTTTTTAGTAACCGCTGGAAGAAGTGGACAGGTAAGAATATTTTTTTAACAGTTAAAAGAATTTTAACTCTGCGTAGCTATTCATGCGATACTTTCAAAAACGCCATTAACTTACGTAAGTATTTTTGAGTTAGTGGTGTTTTCATCTAGGGGTGCGACATATTAAGTATGTAATTATCGTCTTAAATATTTTTTATAAACACCCATATTTTCATTTAATCGGCCAGTAACAACTAAGTACTTTATTTTGGTAAATTACAGTACAGTGCAACCTTAATATAACAAATATCAATTTAACGATTTTCTCGATTTAACAACAACAAACCTCCTCCTCTTATACGCTCAAACCTAGTATGTTTTAAATAATAACACAAGATTTATTGTTTTGTTTCAGTCGGAAAACAGCAGTGACAACATCACGACAGGTACAGTTGATTGGGTGGTGAAAAAATATCTTCCCTTCTCATTTTTCGATGACGAAGCTACACAAGTGTATTTTCGACGTATTTGCCTTAATATGGTGTTTCCTAAAAGGTCTACACTTAGAAGGAAAGTCAAAGAGCGATTTGAAGAGCTCCAATTGAATCTCAAGGAACGACTTCAACAATTATCATCTAAAATGTCTTTTACCATTGATGGGTGGACGTCAATTGCTGGTAGGAGTTACTATGGGGTTACTATTCATTATATAGACAACGAATGGAAGTATCAATCTGTAGTTCTTGATTTTATACCATCACGCGGTCGACATACTGGGGAAGATATTGCAACGATTTTCCATGAATGTTTATTGGAATATGGCATAATTGATAAAATACAAGGTATCACGGTCGACAACGCAACTGCAAATACCAAATTTATGTATGAACTGGGCAAACAGCTGCCGCCACACTTTGATTCAGACAATCAACATTTCCGGTGCTTTGCTCACATTTTAAACCTTGGTGTACAAGATTTATTAAAGACCTTAGCATTACACTGTGAGTCTGACACTAACGCGCAAGATCAGCAGTACGAAGACTATGCAGACGAAACTGAGGATGAGGAAGATGAAGAATCTGCACCAAATATTGCTGACTCGCGTACATCTGTAACAAAGTTACGCAGTATTTCCAGTAAAATAAAAAGAAGTGAGATAGTGAAGAAGAAGTTTCAGTCTGCTTGTGAAGCAGCTGGCGTGCCATCAAATCTAAATGCCATTCTTGACTGTCCAACGAGATGGAATTCCACACATGATATGATTGGATTTGGTTTAAAAGTGAGAGCGGGCATTGACATATTGTGCAGTTCTGTCACCGAATTAAATGATTTTCAAATCACAGCTAATGAATGGCAGGTACTCGAAAAATTACATAAATTTCTAATAAACTTTAAACTTTTAAGTACAAAACTTGGTGGAGACAAATATGTTACATTACCGCTAGTCATTGTATCATTCAATCAAAGGCTCATTCTAGCTTTCCAAGCAGCTCGAGACAAAATGCTTAAACATTACAAGAAGAGCAACTGGATTTATTGTACTTCTTTAATTTTAGACCCAAGGCATAAGGCTCAGACTTTTGACCTGACAATGTGGGGGAAGCAACTTAAAACAGAAAGTCTGCGCAAGTTCAATGAACTTTATGAAGAATATAAAAGTCTACACTCACTGAACAAATCTCTGGAATTACCAGAAAAAGAAAATAAAGTATGTGATGAAGATGAAGACGTAATAGACTTTGATAAACTCTATGAATGTCCCTCGACGTCATCTGGATCTTGTCTTCAAGGCTTAGTGATAGACGAGTTGGAGGAGTACCTGAGAAAATCAAGAACTGCCAGCTCGGAAGACATTTTAGATTGGTGGAGGACGCATGAGACAGAGTATCCGATTTTATCGAAAATGGCCCGTGATTTTCTCTCAATACCTGCAACTTCAGTACCTGCTGAGAGGTTATTTTCTAAAGCATCATTAGTAATTAGAAAACATAGAAATAGGTTAAATGATGAGTCAGCCAGATGGTTACTTTGTATTAATTATTGGTCAAAAAAATTGATATAAAGTATCATAACCTAATGATAAAGCTGTTGATTAGTGTTGTATTTTATTTTTTGTTCAAATAAATGATAAATCGTAAAACTCTTTTATTAAATTTCTTATAAGTTGAGGGTTCAATCTCTTTCTAGACAGATAAGTATTGTTCTTTAAAATACAGTCAAGTTATTGTAATTAATTTGTTTTTTTACATGTTTTAGCAAATGTAAGCTTATAAATCATAAATGTTTATTAAGAAACAGTTACTTCCATGGAAAACGACATATAGGTCAGTTGATTTTTCGAATTTCTTATCAAATCTTCAGTTATTTATTAATCTGCTTGATCTTTACTATGGCTATGTTAATTCAAGCTCACAATGTTCCAATTCTAATACGTTTTTTAAGATTTAAAGTAAACTTTGATAAATAGTAATAGACTAATAGGTAATTGCAAGACTTGCAAGACTCTTGCTGCAAGACCAGGACCAAGACCAAGACTGGGAGCGCAAGACCAAGACCAAGACCAAGACCAGGTGTATTGGCGCAAGACCAAGACCAAGACTGGCTAAGTCTCGTCTTGTTCTTGCATTTGGGCAACACTAATTTTCTTTCATTATGAGTGAACACTCAAAAACAAAACAGGAGTGCTAATTATAAAGATATTTAAAGAATAATAATATATATTTTTACTCTTTCATATGTTTTTGCCATTTCAGAAAATACCTACAGCCTACTGTTATATCTTTGCAACCCAATGTAATATAATTTTACTTACTTAAATATAAAGGAAATGATACAATAACGTTAGCAACTTCCTTAAAATGAAATAAAAAGAAAAAACATTATTTCTACTGTATCGAAATTTCTTTATAAATTAATTTAATTGGCTTTTTCAATTTAGATAATATAATAACCTTTCAAAGTTTTATTATATTACAATATGTATATTCTTCATATTGATTATTTCAGTTTAGTAGTTTCACAAGTATATTGTAAATTATGAAATATGAATAAAAAAATAAAAATATTTGTTGACTAGCCTATTCCCTTTCGCTTTCCTAGGTACACTATAATTTTTGAACTGAACTTACGTTGCTATGGTAACGTTTGTCATATTATCCGTCGTCATCGTAACCGTTGCTATGGTAACCGTTGATATAGTAACTCTTACCCCCAACTTAAGTGTATAGCTCCTACAGGTTTAAAACTTGGAGAAATGCAAAAAAAAAAAAATCTTAGTAGACGTTTACGTCACAAAAGAAGTAACTATGTAATTGTAAGTTAATCGGACAGATAGTTTCGGAGATTTCGTGATGAGTCAGTGAGTGGTAAATCGCTTATAGGTATATAGATATGTATATAGATATATAGATATATAGATATATAGATATATAGATATATAGATATATAGATATATAGATATATAGATATATAGATATATAGATATATAGATATATAGATATATAGATATATAGATATATAGATATATAGATATATAGATATATAGATATATAGATATATAGATATATAGATATATAGATATATAGATATATAGATATATAGATATATAGATATATAGATATATAGATATATGGATATATAGATATATTGGTTTTAAACACGGTGTGACGACTCAGCGGAGATAAGGATCTCCGCTGAGTCGTCACGCTGAGTACGTGGTGTAAGTACGTGTTTCTATTTATAATACACGTTATCTGTTTTCTGATAATCCCAATCAGTTGAGGAACCACTTGTGACAACGTTGATGTAAATAAAGCACGAGCTCGTTATATCTTAAGATCTTATTTAGTTGCTTATTTTTGCAATGTGTGCATAATATTCTGAATATAACATATAAACGGAAATTAATTTCCATCCAAAATATTTTTTCTCTCTTGAATCATAATAATCGTATTATATTTAATATAAAAAGTATATAAATTTGTTAAAATAGTGTTATTTACTCAAACCAAATGACTATTTTTTATATGTATTAGTATTTAATTTTTTTAAAAGAATTAAATATTTATTTTAATAAATGTTCTCGATTGAAATGTTTTAATGAGATTATTAAATCTAATTAAAAAATTATAATCAAATTTAATTAAAATACAATCCTTACTAATTAAAAGAGTAATTCAAAAGTAAAGTTGTTTTAGCTTTTGGAATTAAAATTTCCATTTGAAATTATTATAATTAGAATTAATAAAATTATACAATTGTTCATTTTGTATAAATTGAAATTCCTATTTTACAATTTACGCATTATTTTATTTTTAATTTGAAATTATTTTATTTTTAATACTTTCGTAGATAATGTTATTATTTAAATATATTGAATAGTAACACTTATACTATACAATAAAAAAAATATTAAAGTTAAATCGCATATTAATTTAGAAACTCTTCGTTGTATTTAACATATTTCATATCATGAATATTAAATTCAAAGAATTGAGATCCTGAATAAAATGTGCTATATAAGTAAGATAGATCTTTGTTGGGATTGACTTTATCTTTTGAAAGCTATATTTATTTAAATTTGTGTTTTTTTTCTGTTTTTTTTTATATAAAACACATATTTTCATGCATCATACCTTTAGAACCTAATATACTTTCTTTTTTTGTTGATTGAAATACATTTCCACTTGAGATATATATTATATATTTCAATTTCATAATAAAAAAATAATATTAATCTACTTTTTTTTATAATTATATAATATAAATGTATTTCAGGGAATAGACGGGGGCGGATAATAACGAATCGCTGGAGTTTGGGAAGATTTATTATTTTGTACATTTCCCGAGGACATAATAATATATAAGTATGTTTATTAAAAACGTTGTATTCGCCTACATTTTTTTATTTTAAATATAACATGCCGATAGCAGACGGAGAGGAATTACAGATATAGGGAATATTTGTAATTCCTCTCCCTCTACACGTCTTGACAACATTTTTATCATACTGTCGACTCTTCAATTATGTGAGTCCGTTATGTGTCACTGTTATTAATATAAAAAGCATTCTCGAAGAATTTGTTTTATGCTTTTGTACATAAGATTTTTTTTTAAATATTTAAAGTCCTATCAGTTTTCAGTATTTTTAATTCATTATGTATTAAAGTATGATTGTTACGTTCATGACTGACCGTTTAAATTTTCCGATGAAAATTTTAACAGATTTTTGGGTAAATTTAAAATAAAGCCTATCACAACTTGGTAGTTGTAGACTGGTAGTCCTACAAATTAATTTTTCCCTGAATGCTAACTTGACATAAAGTACTGACTTAAGAGCGTGTATTAATTTTTTTAATACATTAATCTTTTAATAATCTACACTTTTTAACTTTTTTCTTAACGCTTTCTTAATAAATAATACACGTATAATAATATTATAAAAGTTCAATTTATATTTTACAATTTAAAGTTGTTTTAACATGAAGTTTTTTTACATTTTGGGTAGACCTCGAGGAATTCGGTCTGCCCATTCATTTGTACCCGACTTTCGAATTTTGGAAAAATTTCTTCACAGGAGGTCTTCTTATGACCCCCTGAGTCCGAAATGACCATTGGTCAAAATGTTTATATATATATATATATATATATATATATATATATATGCGTGCGTGCGTCCAGATTCGACTTTTGTCAGCACGATAGCGGCTGCAGTTTCGCTAGGATCACTTTCAAACTTTGCACAAAAATCAACCAACCAAAAATGAAGGTCAAGTTCGTTAACCAGAGAAATCCGGCCACAGGGGGCGCTAGGGCTTCACTTTTTCTGATTTCAGTTTTTCGACCATAACTTTTTCCCTATACAAAGTAGATCTATTGCGTTCATATTATATGATGTCTTTGATGAATACCTATAATTTATGTACATAAACCGAAAACCTAACTTCAATAACTTAGGAGCGGGGGTAAAAAAACCGAAAATTTTTGGAAAAAAAATCATAACTTTTTTCTGGTAAACATTCTTACATCACAAGTATTTTTAATAGAAAGGTTATTTTTTACTCTAAATTTAGGTATCAAAAGTATTTCCAAAAAAGACACCTTATCCGAGAAAAAAATAAAAACCGCTTTTTGCTTGAAAATTTTTGATGTAAACAACGGCATCATGTGTTATTCTTAGGTAGTGAGTTATATTTTAAACGAGTTAACGAGGTCTACCCACGCGTGTCCCTCTGCGGGCACGGATTTTTTAAAATTATTTCAGCTGTAAATCTGATATTTGTTATTTAATCATAAATCATATAATAGTTCTGTTTGTGATAAAACATATAATAATGTAAAAACTAGTTAATTCTAATTGCCTTTTGAAAATCAACAGACGTTATCTGTATTAGTTTATTAACTTTTCCTAATTACCCAAGAGATATTAGGAAATGAAAGTTATATTAACATTTTATTTCATATGTAGGTTTAAAGTATATTGTTATTTCTTGCAAATTAATGAATGTTGCTTATTAGAACAGTAGCTTTGTTAGATTTAAATTGATTTAAAATTATATCAGACAATTTATTATTTAATAATCTTATGATATATAAAATGTTTTAGAAGAATTAACAGATATTTTATAAAAAAATCATTTCATGTAATGTATATATCTAATGGATTGCCTTATACAATTGAGGGTGTGGAAATTCCTATCACTATCACAATGGAATTGAAATGTTTATTGTTCCTGTTTCTATCTCAAAGAATTTAAATTTACTAAAGTGTATTGTGTTTTACAATAATTGGTTTCAAAAGGGGAATGTAAATAAAATAAATTTAGAGAATTGGTTTCATTATTGTTTAATTCTATAAGTGTGGTTACATTTTAAAATTATTATTAATATTTTGGTTTCCATGGTAGTGTAGTTTAAAGTAACATATATTTTTTAATTTATTGAGCGAAGTGAGCAGAGCACTTTACTGGAGACTTTTTCACATTCTTTGTCTCGAATAGATTCGAAAACTACTCGACGGAAAATTATGAAATTTTGTAATCAAAAAGACACACATCAGGTGATGGTTTAAAAAAAATCATGTCCTTGAGGAATAATCGTCAAAAAATTGATATTCCATTGAAGTCAATGGGAAAAGATGAGTCAGTCATGAGCTCGCTTCGCTCAATATACAAACGGCACCCGAGATTTCGCAAGCGCAGTGAAATTGAGGGTCTGTTGGCGGCTCTAGTTTACAGATATTATAGTACAACCAGCTTACATTAATAACTTAAAAGGTTTATCCTTTGTATAGTAATAATTGAATTAGAAAGAGAGTAAAGTCTTCAGGCCTAGTGTAGCTGGTTATAAAAGAAGTCGGTAGAGGATTATAAGAGATGAGTGGACGTTGAAGACAGGAATAGATTGCGTGAATTATTATATGTCAAAGCAGAAAAACATTGCTATGATGACGTAGGATAGAAGAGTGTGGAAGAATTTTTTGTTACGAAAGGTGAAGGTAAGGCATTTTTTCTAACACTGTAGAGCAATAAAACGTACAATTGTTTTATGAATTAAAACGATTAACGCCATTGCGTTACGAAACATTTTTCGTTATATTTAATTTATATGATATTATAATGCAGTTTTGCTACCGACGCTGTTATACGGCAGCCAAACGTGGGTAACACAGAAGAAGAATGTAAGAAAGATGAATGCTGCGGAGATGCGATCTCTTCGCAGAATATGCGGAGTCAGTCTAGCTGATCGAATCCGCAATGAAGAGATCCACAGAATGGCAGGTACTAGCGAAGATGTCACGGTGAGAATGAAGAAGAACGTGCTCAGGTGGTTTGGGCACGTTGAACGAATGAGTGATGAAAGAATGGTAAAAAAGATTTATATGGGAAAAGTGAGCGGTAAGAGAGACAGGGGGAGGCCTCGAGTGACCTTCGAAAACACAGTAGCTACGATACTGGAGGAAGGTCACGTAAAAAGCATGAGGACCCCCCGGAGGGCATGTATGAAGAGGTTGATGTCTGTGGCCGAGGCGAAAGAGGTATGCAGAGACCGTAGCGTTTGGCGCTCCGTCGTCTCTGGCTACCCCGCAAGGGATATGGCGTGAAGGTAAATAAATAAATAAATAAATAAATAAATAAATAATGGCTTAGAAATATAAAATATTTTAGAAATGTTCAAAGCATTATTAAATTGTACACAAAAACGTGAAGGGAAATTTAACATTTCCTTGTCGTTTCATAAAAAGAAACCAAACAAATTAATCTTAAAATTTACAAATGTATTAATTTTTAATAGCACACAGATTAAAAGAATTTATGACAATTTGTTATATAATATGTAAAATAGCAACAGCTGGTATTAGTTATTGATAAATTAATCTATGACTCACTTTTGCCTCTTCTTGGTTAACCGAACAGCTTCTTATTTATTAGTCTGAGAACTCTCCTTTTGTAGTATGGCAAGATAACACGTTAGCGTGCATAATTTTTTAATTGTTTTAATGGTACATATTTTTTTTTTTTTTATTTTGGTGATTTAAGGCTGATATCATATAATTTTTTAATTTATTTGATACTAGTTGTGCCCACGACGTCGATCCCGCTGAATATGTTTTTTTTAATATAAGCAGCTTTCTCCTTATAACATTACCTACCCGCCAGTGAAAGTCCTTTGAAATTGGTCCAGCCGTTTAAGATAATTGCTAAAATATACAGACAAACAGACAGAAAGAGAAAAAAATCAATATTCGCTTTGTTAATATAAGTGCTGTATATACTTTTTATGCATTTGGTGAAAAGCTGATTGTTAGGAATTACAAGCAGACAATTTAATTTAATTGTATTAATTTATTAAGAATATATCGTTCTTATATCGCTCCCGTATCGAATAAACATTTCATGATATATGCAATGCGGTAATAATTTTTCAGAAATTCGCGAAAAGTCGCTAACAAGAAGCACATCTTTGAACTGTAAAAATACAACAATTTAAAATCAATCTTTCTACTACTACTACTACTACTACTAATAGATAAACTACATGAAAATATTGCATTTATTATCTTTAGTTTGTTAGTCAAACAGTAATTTTCTTAATAGCAAAATAATGTGGATTTGCGATAAATAACTTTTTAATCTTTTTAATACTTAGCTGCATCTGATAGGTTGTAGTAACAAGTTAATAAACAACGTTAATTATAAACTGATAGTTATAGTAGAGCGACACATATAACAGATAGAAATGTATTTTTACCAATCATACTTGTACACTTTTTCTAAATAATGTTATGTGTTTTTTTATTACATGCATAATGTATAACGTAAAAATAGTATTACAATAATATTTTTAACGCATTTATATGGAATTTCTTAAAACAGTATCATTTTCAAATTATCATGTAAAGTATTAAAGTTTATTTAGGATATATTTAAATTTACTGTTCGTAAATTTAAATAAATTTGCTTTACGTATTTGTTAAAGAAACATTTGTTTTGCGATAATAGATTT
The DNA here is from genome assembly GCA_918358865.1 of Melinaea marsaeus rileyi. NCBI lineage: Eukaryota > Metazoa > Arthropoda > Insecta > Lepidoptera > Nymphalidae > Melinaea > Melinaea marsaeus. The sequence goes on along the minus strand of OU911083.1, from coordinate 7,530,105 downwards.
TATAAAAAATATTAAAATATAGAAATGTTACAGATTTGATTATTTTTATGTATTATAATTAAATGATTTTCTAGTTTTAACTTGTTAATTTAATTGCCATAAGATTACAAAATAATCAGTGCATATCTATACTTATAATAAATCTGTAGAGAGGTCAATTCTGTACATGAAATATATTTACAAAATAAGTAGCAGGGGGTGATTAGTGTTCGATACTGATGCCAAAAATGCAGTTAAAAAAATTTTTGTCTGTCTGTCTGTCTGTCTGTCTGTTTGTATGTTATTTATAGAAAAAAAAACTACTCGACGGATTTTAACGAAACTTAGTACAATTATTCTTTATACTTCTGGGCAGGTAATAGTATACTTTTCATCACACTACAATGAATAGGAGCAGAGCAGTGAAAGGAAATGTTGAGAAAATGGGAGAAGTTGCTTGATTTTTTAAGCTTCCGTCGCGTGTGCAGCCTTAATGGTTAGAGCTACATAGAAACTATGTATAACGGAAATATTCTACATAAAAATACACGAAAAATATTCCAAGACAGCATATATCTACCTTTTATAGTTAACTCACAATAACACGCATAACTCTCGATAGCTTAGCAGTTCGGAGATTTCTTATTATATTTGTTTACTTTTACGTTTATAAAACCAATAATGCTCACCATCATTCCTAATTAAAAAAAAATAAACATTAGCACCAATTCAATAAAAAAAGAATCATTGAAATCGGTATAGAAACACCAAACTTATACTTACTTACATGAAATACGCCAACAAGACATCGCGCGTGAATAGTGAATCAAGCTATAAGGATTATTTTTGCGTAACGGTTGCCGCGCTCGACGGGGCTCGCGGCGGCAGAGTATAAAAGGGGCGGGAGGCGAGCGCAAGCGTCATTCAATATTTGGCTGTTGATGCGTTCAGAGTGTTGAACTTTATTGACAGACAATAATTGTTATTTTATAAACCGTGCTTATCAGCGCGACTTTTTGTCTTTAAATAGTTTATTTTAATTTCTTTTGTTGTTATTTTCTAAATTAGTTTTAGTTTTGTTTAAATTCTTAACTATTAATAGTTCCTATTTTATTTCTTTTTAAGTAGATTTAGATTCGATTTTTAGATTAGATAATAGATAGATTAGATTATTGTTAGATTTTTAGTTACTGATAGGTTAGTTTTGGGCATTTTATGTTTAGTTTTTTTTGTATTGAGTAGATAAAAGCGTAGGTAGGTACTTTTATTAATTATAGTATTCATAGGTATTTTTTATTTATTTTTAAGTGAAGTAGGTATAGGTAGATATTGCCTACTATCTACCTATACTGCACACGTGTTTTAGCTTTATTTTCATTTCTTTTTTTTTTGTACCTAAGTTGTAGGTAGGTAGGTACATATTTCTTAGTTTAATTCTATTAGAATATTAGGTATTTAAGTTTAAATAGGCACTTAGATTTATATTTTTTTATTATATAGCAGCTGTACTTAGAACATCTAAGGTTTTTTTTGTATTAGCATAGGTACTTTGATTAATTACAGTAGTTGTAGGTATTTCTTATTATTCATTTTTAAATGAAGTAGGTAAGTGTAGATAGTATTGCACACGCATTAAGTATAGCTTTATTTTCATTTTTTATTCTTTTGTAATTTGTAGGTACCTACGTACATATTTATAATTCGATTAGAATATTATTTTAGTTTTAATAGGCACTTAGATTTATATTCTATTTATTATATACTTAGCTATAGTTAGGACCTCTGACGTAAGTTTTTTGTTGGGTAACTAAATAGAATTTAAGTTACCGTCGATTAAAAATAAAATAAACGATGCCACCTAAAAAACGACCATCTTTATCTCGAACTTCGAGTCAAGCTAGGAGAATGAGAATGACGCGTTCTCAAGAATCGGAAGAGGAAAGAGCACATCGGTTAAACTCTATGAGAGTTAGTGCCTCAACATCTCGAGCTAATGAAAGCTCTCCAGAAAGAGAGATGCGATTAGCAGCTGAAAGAGCGAGACGAGCTACAACACGGGCTTCTCAAAGCTCTTCTCAACGAGAGCTAAGGCGTTCCATTGACCGGGAACAACATGCGTTATCCCGAGAAGCTGAAACTGCTTTACAACGAGAATTGCGACTCACAGCTGACCGCGAACGGCATACATTATCTCGCGAGTCTGAAACCTTCACTGAGAGGGAATTACGGCTTACAGCTGACCGCGAACGTCATATTTTATCTCGCGAGTCCGAAACCTTCACTGAGAGGGAATTACGGCTTACAGCTGACCACGAACGTCATATTTTATCTCGCGAGTCCGAAACCTTCACTGAGAGGGAATTACGGCTTACAGCTGATCGCGAACGTCATATTTTGTCTCGAGAATCTGAAACTTTTACTCAATATCAAGACCGTTTGACAAATGATAGGGCGCACCATAACATGATTCGATCTCTTGAAGATGAACATGAGCATGAACAACGACTAGAGTCGGGACGCGATTATTACAATTCTTTGAGACAAGAACAATTGATTACTTTATCTAATGAAAGATTAAGAATTGAAAATATTCGGTCGCTTGAAACAGAAGAACAGCGAGAGGCCCGTCTTACTGCAGATAGATTTCGACATGGTCTTAATGACTTAGATATACACGTGGTAGATCAATCTACAAATTCGGTGGCGTGGTCCGATAAATATAAAAGTGGGTTTGCTTATAACCTCACAATTGATTACAGATCATCTTCTGAAATAGGCGATATGAACGTAGTATGTTCCTTTTGTAATGCTTCGAAGTGGAGGAAGGAGTCTGCTGGTTTCTGTTGTTCTGGAGGTAAAATAAATTTGCCTTCGTTCGAAGACCCACCGGAACCTTTAAAATCACTACTTTTAGGGGAACATTTGCAATCCAAACAGTTTTTAGATAATATTCGCACTTATAATAGTGCATTCCAAATGACATCCTTTGGTGCTAAACAAATCTCAGAAGGCCCTTTCATGCCTACTTTTAAGGTACAAGGTCAGGTTTACCATTTGATAGGGTCCCTTTTGCCTGAAGAACAACCTAAATTTCTTCAAATATATTTTGTATCCGATTACAACGAACAGTCGAATATAAGAAATCAATATTTTCCGAATTTAAATACTGAACTCATTTCACAACTTCAGAACATGTTACATCAGGTTAATTCGTACGTATGCAGTTTTAAATCGGCATTAGAAGCCCTTTCTCAAGATGGTAATAACAATTATAAAATTGTTATAAATGCCGATAAGCGTCCAACTCAGGAACACCCTGGGCGTCATAACGTTCCATCCACGAATGAAGTTGCTGTAGTACTGGTCGACCAGGAATGTGATAGGCGTGATATCGTTATACGTTCCAGAGACAATCGTTTGCAACGTATTTTCGAAACCCACAGGGCTTACGACAGTTTGCAATATCCTATGATATACTGTCGAGGGGAAGATGGTTATAATTTCGCTGTATACCAAACCGATCCGCGCACAGGCGCACCTAATTATAATAAAAAGGTGTCATGCCTTCAATTTTATTGTTACCACCTGCAAGTGAGACGGAATAGATTGGTATACTTTCAACGTTTTCGTGGCTTATTTAATCAGTTTATTGTTGACATGTACGCAAAAATTGAAACCGAAAGATTAGTTTATATACGATCTAATCAAAGGCAGCTGCGCGCTGAAGAATACGTGCACCTTCGCGATGCCATGCAGCAAGATAACGATACTGTGAATATGGGTCGTTTAGTTATTTTACCCTCTTCTTTTACTGGTGGTCCACGCTACATGCATGAACGTATTCAAGACGCTTTTTGTTACGTAAGAAAATATGGACGTCCCGACTTATTTGTTACTGTAACTACCAATCCCAAGTGGGATGAAATCACTCGGGAGCTTCTTGAGGGTCAGGCACCGCATGACCGCCATGATATTATTGCAAGAGTGTTTCATTTAAAATTAAAATCAATGATAGATCTTCTTACCAAAGATAACATTTTTGGAGAAGTATTGTGTTATATGTATAGTGTTGAGTGGCAAAAACGCGGCTTACCTCACGCACATATCTTGCTTTGGTTAAAAGATAAGGTTCGACCTAATGATGTAGACAGATTAATCAGTGCTGAAATTCCAGATCCGACTGCAGATCCCCTGTTATACGACATTGTTAAAACTCATATGATACATGGTCCATGTGGTGCATTTAACGCAAATGCTCCTTGCATGCAAGACGGTCGTTGCACTAAAAGGTATCCAAAAGCATTAGTGGATGAAACTGTAACAGGACATGATGGATACCCATTATATCGTCGCCGTTCAAGAGACAATGGTGGTTTTACTGTTGAAAAGCGAATGTCTGGACAACAGGTTACTTTAGATAATAGGTGGGTCGTTCCGTATTCGCCTGTATTGTCCAGAGCATTTCAAGCTCACATAAATGTAGAAATGTGTAATAGTGTAGAGTCAATTAAATATATTTGTAAGTACATTAACAAGGGCAGTGACCAAGCTACGTTTGCGTTAAGAAATGAACATGATGAAGTTACTAGATTTCAGTCAGGCAGATATATCAGCTCTTCAGAAGCTGTGTGGCGGATCTTAAGTTTTAATATTCACGAAAGATATCCACCTGTGACCCATCTGGATGTTCATCTGGAAGGCGGTCAACGTATATATTTTAACGCCGAAAATGTTACAGAACGATTAGAGAACCCTAGACAAACAACTTTATTGGCATTCTTTCGACTTTGCCAAACTGATAATTTCGCAAAGTCTCTTTTGTATGAAGAAGTTCCATCGTATTATACCTACGATAAACAACGAGGTGTCTTTAACCGTAGACGCCGAGGCAGGCCTGTAGATGGCGAGACAGGTATTTTCAAAGAACATGTTCTTGGTAGAGTGTATACTGTTCATCCTAACAACGCAGAGTGTTTTTATTTGAGATTATTATTACATACAGTGCGAGGACCAACATCATTTATAGATTTGAGAAAAGTAGACGATGTTGTTTATCCAACTTATCATGCAGCTTGCCAAGCGCGTCATTTGCTTGAAAATGATCAACATTGGGATGACGCTTTAGCAGAATCCTGTGTTAGTGATAATCCACGACGGTTACGCCATTTATTTGTAACATTACTCACATTTTGTAATTTATCTGATCCGGTCCAATTATGGGAAAAATATAAAGAAAAATTTGCAGAAGACTTTCTTCGGAATTTATCTCACAATAATGAAGGCGCAACTAATGATAATTTTCGAGATCTGGCTATAAATCAGTGCTTATTAGCTCTTCAGGAAGACTTAACAGCAGTAGGCGGTAAATCACTTTGTGAATATGGTTTGCCAACGCCAACCTCAGTCGGAGAGGTTACCAATAGGGAATATTCCGCAGAGATTGGTTACAACCCAATGGAACTGCTGGTAACATTAGAAAACGGTGTCCCAATGATGACTGCAGAACAACGCTTAGTCTATGATCGCGTGTGCGAGAGTGTGCAGAATAATTTAGGAACAATATGGTTTTTAGATGCACCTGGAGGAACTGGGAAAACTTTTTTGACTAAATTAATATTAGCTTATGTTCGAAATCAGCGTAAAATCGCTCTTGCCGTGGCTTCATCAGGTATAGCTGCAACATTGCTACCAGGAGGTAAGACTGCTCACACTATGTTTAAAATACCAATTAATTTAGATCGCACGGAAAGTCCAACCTGTAGTATTTCAAGAAATAGCGACAAAGCTAAGGTATTGCGTGAGTGTAATTTAATCGTATGGGATGAATGTACGATGGCCCATCGAAAAGGAGTAGAAGCAGTAGACAGAACTCTAAGGGACATAAGACAAAATGATCGACCAATGGGCGGTATTACGGTTTTATTTTGTGGTGATTTCCGACAAACCTTACCGGTAATACCACGGGGAACCCGAGCTGATGAGATTAGGGCTTGCCTGAAAAGCTCTTATTTGTGGCGTGATATACAATCGGTGCATTTGACTATAAATATGCGAGTGAGAACTGGAGACAACGCAGATAATCGTGAATTTTCTGATACATTATTGAAGATTGGTGAAGGTACCTATCCACAACTACACCAAGGAAAACTTATTCTGACACCTGAGTTATGTTGTATAGTGCAATCCCAACAACATCTTATATCTTCGGTTTACGGTGACATAACAATTATATTAAATAGGGACAATTCTTGGCTTTGCGAAAGGTCCATTTTGACTCCTCGCAATGACCAGGCATCTGAAATTAATAATAAAATACTGTCTAATATACAGGGAGAAAGCAAAGTTTATAGTTCAATAAATAGAATGGTTGATGAACAAGAAGCCACTAATTACCCGATAGAATTTTTAAATTCTTTAAGTATGCCTGGACTACCTTCTCATATAATTTGTTTAAAAATTGGCATACCGATAATTCTGCTCCGAAATTTAAGACCACCTCAACTTTGCAATGGAACTCGGCTAAAAGTAACCCAGTTGCAACAAAATGTAATCGAGGCTCAAATTTTAACAGGTTGCGGTGCAGGAGAAACTGTCTTTATTCCCAGAATTCCCATAATATAAAATAATTTTCCATTCCAATTTAAAAGAACGCAATTCCCAGTATCGGTGTGCTATGCCATGACTATCAATAAAGCTCAAGGGCAGACTTTTCGTGTTGCTGGAGTAGATCTCGGTGTTAGCTGTTTCTCGCATGGTCAATTATACGTCGCTCTTTCCCGGGTTAGCAATTCTAGGAATCTTTACGTTCACGTGCCGGACGGGTCGACTCTTAACATAGTCTACCCAGAAGCTTTGCGCTGAAACATTTTAATTTGATCTAAAAATATTAGCAATATATTATCTTAATAAAAAACAAGGAGTTACACGCTGACCGAGTCGTGGGTATAGCGTGGGTATATTATAATATTCTGCGGTTACTTATATTTTTCAACAGTTTTGTGGATTGGCATATTATATTACTATTGCCCTTCTAAAATACGAAAGTGAATCTGCCTGTTACGTCAAAACTATGAGGGAGGACATCTGCTAATTTTTTTTCGAAAAACGACGGAAACGCGGACGAAGTCGCGGGCAAAAGCTAGTATAAAAATAAAATTATATACCTAGGTGGTGGAGCCTACATTTTGCTCGGGCTGTCCGTCGTATCTGGGACAGGCAAAGTATGACGTTTTGTATTTACTAATAGAGCAGCAACTCGATCTACTCCAAATATGGAATTTTGCAATATTCGGAAACTTTATTCCAACCTTAAACCCGTCCGCTATCATCTTGAGACAGAGCAGGTTAACCTTGCTGTTTTTGATGCATACTCAGATATCTCAAACTAGCGAAACAGCGACACACACACACACACACATGCTTATAACATTTCATCACCGCACAGCACATTATAGCCTGCATCCGAAAGATGTTGAATGAACTTTCTTCAGCGGTATTTTCACATCGAAACGACAAGGGTACCTTAAAAAAGCGTATACTTAAGGCCGGTAATATTCTTACAAATCCCCCCTCTCCCCCGATTGAGTGGCGGTGACCAGTTGTTATCAGTGATCCGCACACTTGATTGCCCTCGTCGCCCATAAAAAAAACGTAATAATTAAATTCTGAAAACTTTTTTTCTCAAAAGTGTGAGTAAATATAATGACTTATATTTACTCACACTTTTGAAAAAAAAAAAGTTAATATATTTACTTGACAGTAAATATATTAATTTGAAGAAACACTCAATAGAAACATGTTTTCTTCATTACAAAACAACACTATTAATAAAATAATTATTATGTGTTATTTATAAAAAAATGGTAAAATTGATTATTAATAAAGCAGATTCCATAATAAAATATTCACCCACTTACATAAATAATAATTCATTATTCTTACAGTCTTCATAAGATTTAAGGTATTCCAAGAATGGTTTGGTTTTGTTGCTATGTCGGAGGATAAACTTCATTAATTCTCAGAATTCAGCCTGCTCGTAATAAACTCAAATATAACAGAATTTTGTAACAATTTCTACTTAATAAAAACAATATCTCCGGATTACCCACGTTGGTTTATTATTATTTTTATCACAAATAATCAGTGATAATGTAATCCTAAACTAACTTGACCTTTTAAGTCTTAAACTTAGTTAAAACGATTTACACAAATTAAGGCTACGTTCATTATTTAATAAATAAATCCAATGCTATATTTAATAAACTGTTTAATCCTTATCCTGAATATAGCGTTAGAATAGTTAGATATATTTCGGTGTCATCTCGCGCTGTTAGTATTTATAATAAGTAATATTAGTATTTACAAAATGTTATCATTTTAAAGAAGGCGTTGATACAAATGTAAAGTTCCCTCAAAAAAAAAACATTTTGCGAGTAATTGAATCTTCCGAGCACCCGACTCTCTCAGTTACTGTATGATAGGTACGTACATAATTATCCCTGTAATATGTTATACCTATATAATGTTACAGGTTATAAGACACAAAATATTATTTATATTGTAAAAAATAGTTTTAAACTTTAGAAACCCATTGTAGTTTTAAATTTGTTAATGACAGGCTATGATTGGAGTGCAATTTTCTTTGAATAAGAGAAGCATAGAAGAAATATAAAACACTTCAACGAATAAAAATAGTTATTTAGCTTAGTTCTTTGTGAAATGAATTATGTAATGTCTTTTTGCAACAATCGTATTCCATTTTATTCCATTGGCTATCGCTATCGCTATTCCATTTTATGTTTTAGTTAATCTTTATCTATTATATCATATACTAAATTCAACAGAAGTAATAGTGAAGAAATATATTTAAATGACATTCAAAACTTACAGCATTTCCCAAATGGCTTACTGCGTTAAACTTTCAATGAAATCCAGCGTTAAGTAAAGTAAAATTGTTTATGAGAAACTATGAGATTTCAGTCTCACATTATATTTATAAATTTTTCAAATATTTGAAATGACTTTGCTTAAAAAAACTCTTATAGTTTTCAAACAAAACTTCATATAACTAAATATGAGTAATGCTCAAATGTGTTGTTGACTTAAAGTTCAAGATAGTAGTTGGCTTAACTTTTGCTCTTCTTTAGACAAAGCTTCTTCTTTATACGATATATACTGTAAATTGCGTTGAATGGAGGGAATTAGATCACCATTTACTGAGATGGAGATTTTCAAGTATCTTCATAATTTACGTCCAGATTACGTTAGTTATGAAAAAAACATTTTTTTTATGCTTGCATTCCGATATTACTTATTTTGAATTTAAACAAGGTTTTAAAAGAAAATATATCACTCCAAAAAGCGATAATATTTTTTATAATAATTTACAAAATCTGCCTTTAATTGGTAAATTGAAGTAAGTATACGGTAATAAAAATAAGAGCTTATAATAAGAGAATTCAAGTTGTAAAAAGTATTAAATATCTTAGATATATATATTGGTCGGTCAGTGGGTCGCTTAGATTAAGTACGTTTTTATATGATAATAGTTTAAAAACAATTTTGGAAAAACTTACTAAAATTTAAAATATATGTATAAGAATTATTTTTGGTTTTATAAACTGACGCCTATAAGTGTAATTTTGTATACCATCCTTAATTTTTAGAAGACATTTTTCGGCAGCCAAATTTTGCAGAAATGTGAAACCTTTGAAAATAACGACACATTATTCATGTATTAGAAAAATTACAGTTACTATGTCAACGTAATATCTTTTGGCAGCATAAAAGAAATTCTTCACTGTTTACTTTATTTTACTATAGCAATTGTGTATATATATATAAAACCACAAAATTACAAATATTTTCTTTGAACACTTGCTTATGATATTCTGGATTCTAGTTATCTGACGAAATTCATCAATAAAATTGTTATCTTGCAGTGGATACTTGCTTATATAGGTTTAAAATGTAATGATATATCAGATAATTTATAAAGATGTATTGTATTTTTATATAGATATATTGTATTTAAGTCGTCGATGTAGACAGCTATGTATTTTTTTAAAGAGCGTTTCCTTCATAAGGGCATCCGGTATAAGACAATTCAGACTGAATCTCAATATCTACAAGATTTATAGATGGCGCCAATATGGAGCAGAAATTATACCATAACAGCTTTCAGCTTCGTTCCGGACACATATCTTCAAAAAGTTTTAGTTTTCTTATGGAGAAACAATTATTACCATATTGTTCTGAATGTGACGTAGTGGAAAAAGCTTTTCTTGTTATGATGTGTTTGGAATGAAAGCTAAAGGCTTGAGTGTTTGGTAATATTAATTTAGAAGTAGGTTTGTGTAATATTGTTCTAGCCTTTACAACCAACTGATGTTCGCAGAGCACTTTATAAAATAGTAATTGAAGGTATTATTTAATTATAAATTTAAATATAATTCATTGTAAATTTGACATTTGTCTTAAAGAGGTAAGATAAGAAATTTGTTTCTTAATAAGTAAGTGTAGTACTTTAAGGATGGCATATTCTATTTAAATAATTAGTCTCTCTAAACACGTGAAAATAATAAATGATTTTTGTCTATATAAATGTAACAATTATTAAAAATGTGATCGTCGTAATATAATTCGATTTTTATTGTTCTTAAATTACTATATATTCAATTAAATACCCATGTAAATTATAATTTTGGACATGTCTCCAAAACTAAGTAAACGTTTATTGTTTTCCTTAACAAGTCAGTTCAGGAATAGAACGTAGTAAATTTTATTCGGGTATTATTTTTTAAGAATATTAAATTATGTTTACAATTGTTTATACATATATCTACTTTTATTACAATACATCAATGTAACACTAAGGTTGCATATTTACAAAACCTGACAGAATTCAATTAATTAATAATAACAATGCGAATAACATAAAATGTAGTGCTTTATGTTGAATGAGATGCACCCGTGTACAATTTGTATTTATACAAGTTTCAAGTTAATGGATTCTGAAGTAAATGAAACTTTACTTATTGCAGAAACTTCAGGTAATCAACAATCTACAATATGAACATTTTACAATTACAGAATTTGTATTAAAACTTAATAACTTTAATAACTTTTACAGAAGTACAGTTCGGTAAAGAACGACTGTTACAAATTCATTCCTTATGAAATCTTACATATTTAACTTCATTTATAAATACTTATACATTCAGTATGTATCAGTATTAAATATCATAATTAACAGCATTAATACAAACGATTAATACATATAGATAGAATCATACATATAATTAATGAGATGTACGTAACATAGAAGCCATCACCCTGATATGTCTTACATATAGGGCTTATCTTATATAAAAATGTGATGTAGAATTTAGATCACTTATTACAATATCTTGACGTTTGTGTTTCTTGTATAATAATTATTACAGACAATATTACTTATATTATTTTGTAAGTATCCTATACAAAATAAAACTTTGGTTTCTTAATACAATTTTAATTATATTTTAACTAAATATTTTCTTTAATTTATTATATGTATAAATTATTTATTAAGGATATGTTACATAATCTCAGAGACGTGACATCTTATTATTAACTGGTTAAAGCAAGTGTACTTCGTTAATCACTTATATGTAATCGTTTAAAAAGCAATTTGTAATTTGTGTCATCGCTGTGCAAGTCGCAGGATATAACATGTCTGACGTCTACTTGACAAGCTCATAAATAAGTGTCACAGGATCTATACACGAACAGACACTTCATTATTTTATCACAAAGCCATCGTTAGTAATATAATCTTCGGTAAATGATATTATTAAAACGGCGATAGGAATAAAATAATAATCGTTAATTAAAAGCTGGTCAAAGCTTAAAAAAACTCTTTGTTAAAATATGAAAATGTATAAGGCATTATTTATTATTTTGATATGGATTTTTCATAAGGCAAGCTTAATATAATATGGCAAGTGCAGGTAATGCTTTTTGATTCTCATAGTTCTAAGATAATATTTCGAACTTGTAAATTGTAAATTTATCAAGAAACTCTAACAGTAAATAATTACGAACAGAGTCACATGCAACATTTTAACTGTCTGAGAGTGTTAAGGACGCATTATGTCCAAACTATTAAAACCTATTTGAAGCCTTGGTTAAACATATTTTAGATTTTTATATAGACTTTTTAGAAATGGCGATACATTACGCTAAACGTAGTGTTCTTAGAAAGTAAATGTTCAGTTAATAGTATTTTGTTTGAATCATGAAACTTTTAAATAGTAAAGTATAAAATTTTTAAAAATAAGAAATAGTCTACATTTAACTACTCAACAACATATATTTAAGAAAAATAAATTTTAATAAAGTTAAAGCATGAAAATGTTAGAAATTAAAATAATTGCTATTATATTTGAACATATTATGTTGCGTATATGGAGTCGAGTTGTTATTTTTTCATTGGGACAAAAAAATTAAATTAAGACAATTCTGATTTATTTTATAGGAAAAAGATGTTACATAATCTAATATTTATACGAAATAGCTATCTTCTACAACGGAATCAATAATAAAAGGTGCATTTCTTTGTAATTATTAATTATTTTTCTCAAACTAATATAAACAATTTTATGTTACTACCAAATAACACGTAAGTAATAACTATTAAATTTATATATTTATTTATATTCATCAATTAAAAACATGTATATGTATGTAACAAAATGACATAGTATCAGTTTTAGATAAAGGAATATTTTTTTATTATTTAGTTTCAGGAATTATATTGAAACGCATAATATTAGTTTAATTTAGTTCTACAAACTTAAACTGATAATATTATAAAGTGTTCTTATATTCCTTGTAAATTTACATTCAGAAACAAAAATACAAAAACTAAGTTTAAGATGATTTGGTATTTTGAGACCGGATCAACTTACATTTCAATTTAGATTCGATAGAAATATGAGTTGAAAATCCCAAAAGAGTAAAGGAAATCATTCGAGATTAGTAAACTTGTTCAACTTTTTTTCTCAGTGATGGATAATCGCAAAACAGAAAACAATATATGTAAAAATACACCCTAAAGTAGTAAAGTAACCTACGGTTAACTTATTGCTCTGGTATCTTTTCTATTTTTTGGACCTTTGCTCATTTTTTTTTTAAAGTAATTATGTTGAAAGATAACTTAATATACTGTGATAACATTTACCAAAATAAAAAGCTCTATTTGTTGATCTCTTAAAACTAAGTAAATAAGTAAGTTCACGCTCTTTTTACGAAATGAGCCCAGCATCTAAAAGATCTAAGTGAAATGAACTTTGGAGTCAGTGAAGAAAAGAAACCTAAAAGTTTTGCTACCAAAGAAGAAATAAAGGAAGTGCTTTCAGATATTAATCACAAAACTAAAAGCTTTCTATAAAATACATTTTTGGACGAATAACTAAAAACAAAATCAATGGATCGAAATCAGAATAGTAATACTATATCAGTAAATAAAAAAAATCTCTACACACATTTGAAATGTGACTACTGGTAATAGAATCCTTTAATTTACTTACTACTTACTATATATATACTTTTATTTTCAGAAAATGGATGGAAGGATTAGATTTGGAACGTGACGGCTTTACACGAGTAATGACATTCACTAATTAAATCTTACTGGATTTTATGTATACCACAAAATTAAATAGTATAAGGAATTTTGAATTTAAGTTATATATGACTTTATCAAATATACTTTAAAATAATTAACGGGAGGATAATGCTAGCTAGCGTTAGACATTCATGAAATTAAAATTATAAATTGAACACTGTTTTCTTGAATATACTTTGTGCACATCGATATGTAAAATAGCACCTCTAAGAAAGTAATCAAGAAATACGTAGTTCACATGCTTATAGTATTATTTGAATATATTCAAATTGTATTAAAAATACCCTGTTTGAAATTCCTTTCTATATTTTTCTCGGTTTTCTGTTAGTAATTTAAATAAATTACAAACATAATGGTTTACGACAGTGCTTGAAATAAAATACATTCTGAACCTTAATCCTTAAAATGACTCAAGTCATTTTGAATAAAAATGTTTTAAAACTAACTAATATGTAATTTATAAAAGTAGGCGTCTTCTCTTACAAACTTTAACGTCCTTATTTATCTATTCAACTTTCAGCTGAAGGAAAATGAACTAAATTGGTTTTAGATTTAACTTTAAAGTTAATATGAGTTAAATGCAAATAACGATTGCATAAATATGTTTGAGTCAACCGGTGTTCGAAATTTCGCACTAAAAGTATTCCGTCCGCGTGGACAAATAAAGAGCACTAATCAGTTTTAAAAAAATTTACTACAAGTCGGGCGATAATTATACATTTATACTGAACCCGGGAATAAAATATTTAGTTCAACCGTGGTTTTCAATGATGATAGTGTTTAAACAAACAAATTAAATTACACTATAATTAAAATCAATCACTCACTTAAAAAAGTACATCAAAATCGGTTCATCAATTCGGGAGTTATGGTGCAAAGACACACAAAGGCACATATATAAACAAATACAGATACAATTGAGCCACAAACATAGACAAGAAGACAAACTGTAGAGGAGATACAGCAGATGTACAACGATTTGCTAATTGCTGTGATCGTTTGCACTGAATTTTAAAAGGTCTGCTTAAAAGGTCTGACACGATGTAAGATGTTATTGGGCGTGTTAACGATTAAGACATTAAACAAAATATAACACATATTTTTCACTTTCATAAGCTATACTATTTCAGAGTATTATTATATTTAATGGAATCTGTTAATTCTTATCAGAAGTTTTTAACATATTATTGTTCCTAGCTTCTTTGTTTCTTCTTATCTTTAAATAAGTGAATTTTCGTTAGGAAGATAAGTAAATTTTCTAATGAAAAGCTAATTAAGAAAGTTTGAGTACGATTTTAGATTTTTAAAAACAAAAAAGACATTTAATTTAATTTTTAATTATTATAACTAGTAATTTAAATAGTTATTATAGTATTCTTTTCGAAAAACTAGAATTAAAAACTACCTACCTAGGTAGTTTTAACTTACTTCTATTGTTGTATACTTATATATATATAAACTCAATTTAATGTGAATTAACATTGTGATTTAAAGAAAATGACCAAAAAACGTTGACAATTATCATTTAAAAAAAAATTAAAAAAAGATTAGTCTTAGAAAAAGATTACTCTTAAGTCATTTTATATGTATGTTGCCGTTTATGGAATTACACGTTCACAAAAATATCGTAGCTTTTTTTTCATTTTTTTTTACCTGGTTGGTTTATAGGCTTACATGCTATATGTATAGCTAAGAAGATAGACAAAACAGGAGTATCATGGTTTCAATACTTAAAGTAGTACACAAATTAACCAACCTTTTGCAATATTTTTATAAATATATCTCTCATGACATAAAACTTATAGCACTAATATAATCCATCTGCTGAATATTAACATTTAATTTTATGATGTGTCTTGATTACTACAATTTGTAATTCTAAAAAAGTGTTATAAGGTCAATATTAAGGATGTGGCAAATTATTTTAAGATCCTCAAACATCTCAATTGTACATCTAATATCCGCTGAGTCGTCATCTACGAGTGTTCGTACGTGGTTCTATTTATAGTACTCGTTATCTCTTATCTGATAATAAATATCAGTTGAGGAAGCACTCGTGACAACGTTGATATAAATTAGGCATGAACTCGTAGCATCCTATGAGTTTAATCTGATTATTTTATTTATTTTTGCAATGTACGCATTGATATATAGAATATGTTAAAACTAAATTTGTATGTATATGTCATATAATAATTTAACTACAAAAATAAGTATATCTGACTTTAAATTAGTTTCAACGGATTATTGTGATTTTTGCTTTACTTTTGATTGAATACAATTAGCCAAAATTTATTAATTTAACAAATTTATTACAATTAAAAAATATTCTTAAGTAATTCTAAAAGAAATTCAAAAGTAAAATAGTTTTAACATTTGAAATAAAATTTGTCGTGTGATATTTATATAATTTAATAAAATAAAATTATACAAATATTCTTGCTGTATAAATTGAAGTTGCTATTTTACAATTGACTATTTTAAATACTTCCTTAGATAATGTTACTCTGAATATATTGAATAGTAATAATGATACATATTTAGTAAGAGATACCAAAAAAACCTTTGTGTTATTTTAGAAATTCTTTATCTTATTTAAAACATTTGATATCATACATAAAACATGAATATTAAATTCAAGGAATTCTGTTATTGAATAGTATGCGCAATGGAAGCCAGAAAGCTCTTGGGGTTGGGATCTGTTCAATTGTAAAAGACAATTACATAATACATTGAGTATTCCTTAGGGTTTTGCTGAATTTTGCAGTCATACTAAATTTAATCATATCTTTTGAAAGCTACATATATTGAAATTTGTGTTTTAGGATCCTATCAATAAATATATATATATATTTATATACTACTTCTAATATTATATATTTAGAACTTACTATTTTTTTTTCGTTTTGTAATAAAAGGTAGAAGATAAAACCAATAAAAATTTATTTATTTATATAATCCATAAAAATATTTTAGAGAATGGACGTGGGCAGCCAATAAACAATCGCTGGAGTTTTAGAGAACTGAAAATCTTTGTTATTTTGTATACAACTTTGTATTCGCCTACGCTTCTTTATTTTTCTTTTAAGCACAATATTTGAATTCACGTGTTCGTAATTCTTCTCCTCCTACACGCACTATTTATCGCTGTAGTAACTTTTTAAGTTAATTAGATAAAGAACTTTTTAAAACTTCAAAATGCTGACAGATTTCTAATATTTTATTATTTATTAGGTTTTAAATAATAGTGGTTCCATTCTTAATTGATCATTTAAATTTATCAATTATATTCCTTTTTTGTTCCTTTAATGTAAATATATAAAAATCCAGATTTTTATATATTTACTTTACTTAAGTTACTATTTCCAACTTACGAGTAAAGTTTACTCCCCAAAAGACACAAGTTTGTTGACCACTAAGAACACCCCATTTTTCGTTTCGCCAGTGGGCCTCGTAATTTCGAGCGACTCACTTCTATGGTCACCTGGAGAACAAGGCCAAGTTGGCCTCAATAAAATTGGGAGTGATCAATAGAGCAAGGCAGTATTTCAAACCTGGCCAAAGACTTACACTTTATTTGGCGCAAGCCCGACTACACATAGAGAATTGTTCTCAGCTCTGATTTGGATCATCCCAAAAATTTTCATTGAGATTTTTATTTATTCATTTAGACATTCACACTCACTTTTTAATCGTGAATTATCTAAGTAGTCATTCCGTTAGATCGCTACCACGGGCTCGGAATACAATTTCATGTAATTATAGCCATACATCTGATATTTGTTATTTAATCATAAATTGTGTTTTGTTACCAATAACATCTAACAATGTAAAATCTCTTTGTTTACCTACAATGGAATGTAATAAAGAAAGATCTAATGCTTTGCTATATACAATCTAGAGTGTGGAAATTCCTATCGCATTGGAATGAAATGTTTATTGTTTATGTTTCTAACTACCTAATGGAATTTAAATTTATTGCGAGTGTATTGTATTGTAATTTGTTCTAAAAGGGGAATGTAAGTAAAACAAATTTCGAGAATTTTTTTGATTATTGTTATATTCTTTTAGTATCATTACATTTTAAAATAATGGGAACCATAGTAATGTAATATAAAGAGAGATATATTTTTTAATTTGTTCATAATCGTATGACAAAATTATAAACTACGATATGGTTAATATGATTGAATAATTTATCTTGTGTATGATATTATTTGACTTAAATAGAGAGAAAAGACTTCACTTTGAATGCAAATGGTTGTAATAGAAACGGATAGGGATTTATAAGATAAGAGTGGCCGAAAAAAGACATAAATGGATTGCGTGAAATATGTTACGGAAAAGAAGGAAGTCGTCACTGAAATGTAGTATGATAGAACAGCGTGGCAGAATTTGACATTGTATATTTTTGTACAAGTAAGGTAACGCACTTTTTTTAAGAGTATTACAGAAACTATTAGATATAATATGAAATGATAATATCTCAAATAAAACACCATAAGGTTAAACTACAAAACAGACGTTAAACTGTTTCATTGAAATAAAAGAACCTAATCTAATCTACCCTCAGAAAATATTATTTAATAGCGTATTGTTTAAAAAAATATATTTCATAATAAAAGTTTGACAATTTTTTTTTTTACTTTTTATATTCCGTTAGTACTGTAAATTGAAATCCTATTCTACATCTGCATTGGGGTAATTAATAACAATGAATAAATTTATTACATATTTCAGCTCCTATTGACTTTATTCATTCTTGTTTCATACTCGGATTCTATTAAGCGATACGTTAATCCACTTAAACATATACCACGACTTGTTTGCTTACCTTAAAAATAAATTACATATGGGATATACTTACATATATTGTACTTGCTTCAACAAAATTTTTGTATAATGAACGTTATTTTAAAACAAGAAGAGAAAATAATCATATTTTATTGTAGTTTTCTTCTATAATTACACAGGCACACAAAAAAAAAAAAATGTCATGAACCAGAGGGGAGACCCCATTATTCTTAGGTTTTTGGGATCGCTGAAACCGAATATGACAATAAAAACTAATTTTAAATGCCAGTTTTCCCGCTAGCACCCCCTTACTACCTCTTAAGGGGTGAAAATTGAAATTTTTGTATAAAATCAAGATAGATGTGTATTTCTACGTTTTTTGGGATGCTGAAATCGAAAATGATAATTAAAAATAAATTTTTGACCACTATCATCCCCTACCACCCCTTACGGGGGGTGAAAATTTAAATTTTTCTATAAAGTCAAGATAGATGTGTATTTCTACGTTTTTTGGGATGCTGAAACCGAAAATGATAACTAAAAATAAATTCATGACCACTATCTCCCCCTACCATCCCTTACAGGGGGTGAAAATTTCAATTTTTCTATAAAATCAAGACAGATGTATATTTCTACGTTTTTTGGGATGCTGGAACCGAAAATGATAACTAAAAATAAATTCATGACCACTATTACCCCCTTACCAACCCTTACAGGGGGTGAAAATTTAAATTTTTCTATAAAATCAAGATAGATGTGTATTTCTACGTTTTTTAGGATGCTGGAACCGAAAATGATTACTAAAAATAAAATTTAAGACCTCTATCACCCATTAACACCCCTCACCAACCCTTAAGACTGAATCATGATTTTTGTCCTATTCTTCACAAGTTTTTTCACTTTTTGGTTTTTTTTTTTTTGCTTTCTATTTAATACTACTTATACTGTTATCCATCCGGCAGTGTTGTAAAACGCTTAAAAGATGCTGAACCTAATTCTATGCCTCCGAAATAGAATTGTTACTATTTTCCTGAAAATTTAGGAGACTAAAAGATGCTGAACCTAATTCTATGCCTCCAAAATAGAAGGGACTATTTTCCTGACAATTTAGGAGACTACAGTGAGGAGCAAGATGCAAGGTTCCATCAGGATTAGAGTAGAATTAAATCATGAATATATATCAGATACTTCTGATCGATAAAGCATTTGAATTTCTAATATAAGAGCGAGAGAGAGAGTAACCTCAAACTAGTTTGATAAACATGTCACTTACAGTAAATCGTTAAAATTTCTAAATCTTGATTTTATACAAAATTGAAACCCCCCATTAGGGATGGTTAGGGGGTGGTATTGAGTAAAAGAGGTATCAAATTCACTTTTGGTTGTCATTTTCGGTTCCAGCATCCTAAAAAACGTAGAAATACACATCTATCTTGATTTTATAGAAAAATTTAAATTTTCACCCCCTGTAAGGGGTGGTAAGGGGGTAATAGTGGTCATGAATTTATTTTTAGTTATCATTTTCGGTTCCAGCATCCCAAAAAACGTAGAAATACACATCTATCTTGATTTTTATAGAAAAATTGAAATTTTCACCCCCTGTAAGGGATGGTAGGGGGAGATAGTGGTCATGAATTTATTTTTAGTTATCATTTTCGGTTTCAGCATCCCAAAAAACGTAGAAATACACATCTATCTTGACTTTATAGAAAAATTTAAATTTTCACCCCCCGTAAGGGGTGGTAGGGGGTGATAGTGGTCATGAATTTATTTTTAATTATCATTTTCGGTTTTAGCATCCCAAAAAACATATAAATAGATATCTATCTTGATTTTATACAAAAATTTCAATTTTCACCCCTTAAGAGGTAGTAAGGGGGTGCTAGCGGGAAAACTGGCATTTAAAATTAGTTTTTATTGTCATATTCGGTTTCAGCGATCCCAAAAACCTAAGAATAATGGGGTCTCCCCTCTGGTTCATGACTTTTTTTTTTTTTGTGTGCCTGTGTTATAAAGGCATGACGTTGTCAATCATATGGGATTCTATTAGTAATTTGACACAAAATAACGTAATCTCGACATAAACTTGATGTTAAGAAATAACTGTAAAGTAATTTAAAGTAATTCGATAATTTCAAGCTAAAGCCCCTTGAAAAATATGTTCGAAATCTACATAAAAATAACTCTAAGTATAGGAAAGTTTTGCTTTGGAAGGTGTCGTAAAAGTAAGTAAATTTACCATTATAGAAATATTTTTGTCTTAAAATACGCTGCTTAAAAATTTAAATTTTCTAAAATATTTATACTTACTTATGTATATGGTAAAATTATATCTTTTTTGTACCTTCATTTTTATTGGAGAGAAAAAACATCATAATTTTTTAAGTAGTATATATTGTTGTTAGTGTGAGTTTACAGAACTTTTCAACACAATGCAGCTAACACCACTGTTTACAATACGATATGAGGTAGTTTGAAGAAATTGTTTAGTTTTGAATTTGTATGAAACAAGTATAAATTTGAAGCTTTCAACTTATTTGCAGCATATAACTATTAAATTAAATATAAGCGTTCAAATACTGGATCTGTTATTTATTTTGCAAATTTGTTCACTGTTGGTAATCGCATCAGTCGGTATAGTGGATTTAAATAGGTTTATATATCCAGCTATATTAAATTATCTTTAACTGTGAGTGGGTGTGGCAATTATCACAATGCTGCTTTGATACGCGATGAGAGGTTTAATATCCTTAAGCTGTAATTTTGCGGTTTTTTATTTGACGTGGACAACCAAAGAAAAACATGTACACAAACAAATATGTTTGTTCAGTCGATATTAGACCCAAACAAGATATAAATCTATAACAATATTATAACAATAGAAATCTGCATTTATCGTTACACCAAATCGTGAAATTATAATTATTTAAAAAATACTCTATTTTTTATCAACAAAAGACTAAAATAAATTCAATGCTAAATTTTTGTTTTATAAAATATTCATAATCATATAATATTGTTCTCAAAATACTGTCTAATTCCATTACCTCATGAATGTACGGAACGAAATTAATTTGTTAAGTCGTTTTAGTGTGTTGAATAAACTTTGAGTTTATTTGAGAGGTAAATTGTTATAAGAAAAATATTTTAACTGTTCGCTTATTTTTAATCACTATTCCTTAGTTAGGAAAGAATAAAAGTTTATATGCATTTTTTTTTAATTTCTAAATAATATAAATATATTAGAGTATATATATTTAAGGTTGAGTAGTTAAATACCTTATAGTAATTAAAGTTACGGTTAATTTCTAATCGGGCGAAAACATGATTTTATACGAACCTCTGTCGTATTCATATTCATATTCATATTTATTTATTTGGTAATATTTTTGGTTTACAATGTTCTTAAAACTATTTCCAAAAATATAAATTTGCCGGTTAAGGCGTTCCAAATCAGTCGTCAAAAGTATCATTTACACTTTACTACATTAATTAACATTCTCTGATAAATGTTGATAACTATATCAATTAAAATATTCAAATCATTATAATTAAACTAAAATGTCAAAAATGTAAAGAAAAAAAAAATTAATAAATAAATAATTTTAAAAAAAAAGTAAAATACCGAAATCATAATAATAAATTTAAAATACGAGTGTCATTAAAATATTTGTATGTCAATATTATTCAAATTATCCTTTAAAAATTCGTCATAACTATAATAAACCTTTGATGTCAACATTTGTTTGATCTTATTATAAAAAATATACGTAGCTCAGTTATCCAACCCCTATTAGATAGTAGGATGTTAGTTGAAACTGTCAATAAACATGTTAGCACTCTTATTCTTATTTCAAGTTGTAGTCAATTTAGTTGAAAATATAATTCTTTAAGTATTTTAAATCTAATAATGAATCAAATCAATGCTTTGGACATTTTAAAAACATGCAGATATTTTATAAATTATCGAGATAACTATTGTACAAAATTGGGTTATTCCATTGTTATTATAACATTTCTAATTGCAGCAATTGTATATTATTTTTAGGTAAAAATGTATGAAAAATTCGTCTACAAAATTATAGAAAACGTAATGAGGACGTAGATATTCAGATAAAGGCAGTAATGAATATCAAGTATTTTAGCTGTTTTTTTAAAATTAAATTGTAAATTTTTACATTTTGCTAAATAAAATAACATTGGTTCATAAGTTGTTTTTAATTAAATTTTATCCAGTTTAAAAATATATAACAACATAAAAAACAGTATTTTTTCTATAAAAATATCTTTAAAGTTCATCAACTACGAGTATAAGTGCAGTGAACGAGTGTAACTAACTGCCTTGAACACATAAATATATTTTTTCACTAATTAGTTCTTCATCACATTTGTAAACAAAACACTGAAGGAACGCATAAGTCATGCGTTCTTTCAGTTTACTTTATCCTTCTCAAGCAGTAGAATGCCATTAAGCGGAATGCCGGTACACTCAAGTTTATTGGAAGTTAACTGGCAACTCACGATACTTCATTTAGTTAAACAATAAATATATTAAGGACAATTTAAAATATTAGAAAGCAATTCTATAATAACAATATTTGTAAAAAGCATATTAGATACCTCAGATATGACTGATTTAAGAAATTCAATTTCTATTATTATTAAACTAAGAATTAGTTATTATTATATAATATATCAAAAAAAATAATTTCAGTAACAAAAATATATTATAGCGGCTTAGTAAACTAGTACAGACGATATTGCAACAAAAATCATAATATATTTATGTTATTTTTATTATAAATATCTACATTATATTAGTTGATTAAAGGAAGTTATAAGTTATTTATGACACAGAAAACTTACAACATAACAGAATGTATTTTGATATCTTAAATATATTTTCGATCTCGTCTTTGATTACAAAATTATTATCTAATGTGACAACTTAGTGACTGTAGAGCGACGCATATAAATAGTTAAAATGTGTTAATACTGGACTAATGTTTATTGTTTAATAAAAATGTTTTAGTATTGCAATTCATATTTTTCTATTCTACACTTATTTCCAAAACATTTAATTGTATTCTAAATCATACACTATTTCTTATTCAGGTTTTAGATACATATAATAGATAAAAGATCCCAAATAATAAATAAGTGAATAATTAATAGTATATGCCTAATAATAAAATACACGAGTTTTATAAATTATTCACCAGTGGGCGCTGCTATTTCTTGTTAAAAATACGATATTATATTAACAAAATTATTATGTAATTCCATGAGTTTTATAAGTTATAGTATTTATAAAAATATGGTAAGACCTGTAGAACGAATAAACAACACAATTTCCACAATAAATTATTCACCCACTTCCATAAATAATAATTTATTTCTCTAAGTATTCAGTTTACTCTCAATCTAATATAATAGAATTAATTATGTTAATTATTTAATAAATTAGAAACAGCAGTAAAACTATTCTAGACGATTATTTCAAACGCACTGCAGTGCACCAAATACGTATTCAGAACATATATTTAAACAAGTTTCTATTAAAAGTTTAGACTTTAGCACATCTCGTATAAAATGCACTCGTATATTTTAGTATTTCTACAACTTAATGGAACCTGAAGTAAATAAAAACTGTTTAACTAGCTTTAAGCAATAGTTATTTCTAAATATTAAACTTTTACTTTTATTTTTTGAAATAGTGGAGGTGTACTACATACACTTAATTTTAAACGATGTTTCGCTTCATGATGTGATAAATTTTGAGCCTATAGACTTAATAGACATAATACCAAACTATCAATATCATAACTGTGTAAAAGAAAGATGAAGTAATTTGTAAATTGGTCAAGATATAGGTTAGTAATCTAGTCAAATCTAAATCAAATTTTATTCCTTAATGTTTTTGAATAAATGTAGATGAAAAGAATGTTTTATTAAATTTAATTAAACTTCCATTGACTTAGATAAAAATACATTTATAATTACTATATGATTACTAATAATATTACACAAAATAGTGCAATATTGTCATTTTCTATAACGCTTAAAAGTACACTATTGTGCTTGAGCACTTTGAAGGAAAAATATTTAAAATAAATTTTCAAGTTATTAAAAACGTCTCCTTTTTATTACACGAAGGCTCAAATTTAAAGTACTCGTTTTCTTTACAGAATAAATTTAATTTAATTAAAACTTTCTGGTAAAAGTTTCAGATAAATAATGAATCCAAATTTCATTATTTTATTGAAAATTCTTTATTTTATTAATTAGTTTTACTTTCAGACAAAGAAAACTCGCTACTAACTTTGTCTCATAGACTATAATAAAATCATTTGTTAATCAAGTTGTAATTTGCCACTTCTTTAGTCACAAGATGTTAAAACATACAATTAAAATTTTCATGAACAATTATTAAGAGTAATGAGAAAAATCTACTTAGATTAAAAATATGTGCTTTAAGAATATTACTTAATATAAATAGACTGTGACTGGCACTTATCGGTAAGGTTTAAAATATCGAATCAGTAC
This sequence comes from Melinaea marsaeus rileyi, assembly GCA_918358865.1. Lineage (NCBI taxonomy): Eukaryota > Metazoa > Arthropoda > Insecta > Lepidoptera > Nymphalidae > Melinaea > Melinaea marsaeus. The sequence continues at coordinate 7,505,117 of OU911083.1, read as the reverse complement.
CGCAGTCCAAACAAATAAATGAATATATCTTTGCCCATTAGGATTTATAAATGTTGCATTTCCGGAGTTGTTTTCCAACAATGTTATTATTTTTAAAACTTTTCTCTAAGACTTCAAATATAAAAATATATATCTATAGAAAAAAAGGAAATTGGTTTCATATAATTCAGTTATTTAATTTCTTTTACTGCAAAAACTCTTATCTTGGTAATGATTTTACAATAAAATCAGGCGGTTTCATATCATAGCGTGGTGCTTAGTAAAAACGTAGTCACGTACAGAAGTGAATTCGTGACTGAAATGTTTAAAACCGCATTGAATTCGAAGACAAATCAAGATTAAATGTGGTTTCATGACACAATAAAATTTGTAAAGTGCACATTGTGCAGTTTTTGCTATATGTTGTCAACTGATCCAATCTTGATACTTGGTGCAGTAATTATAAAAAGTAAAGCTTCTTTGTAATTCATATTAATATACACCTAAGTCTGTTTTTACACGGTAGATTTGTTCCAGAAAACACCGTGTAAAAAAAACCGTGTAAAAAAACACATTGATCGTATGCAAAAATTGGTGATTGGTTCCTAATCTCTAAAACCTATTAAAATTTGTGAAAAACAAGGATTTTTAAGAACAAGTATTCATGTTTATTTAATTAAATCACATATACAATGTTTATTTTTACAAGCATAGTTAATAAAGGTAAAAAAGATCATTCACAAAATATTAACACATTTCAATTGCTCTGACCAGTAAGTAAATTTGCTTCTATGCACAAAAAGGGAATTCCCCTAAATTTGTGATGTGAACATACTTCGCAAAGATTTTATTTGACAAAAAAAAATTAAGCCCAAAAAATTTTTATCGTGCTAAATGGAATAAAATCGTGTAAAAAAATTAAAAATGTTTTATTTTCAAACCGTGTTATATCACTTATTCGAGCTTTTGGATTATTGGTGACTGTCTATTGTTTTATATAAAAGCTATACAAAAATTTATAATAATGTAGATTAACATAAAAATCAATAATTTTGGATTTTTGGCGTTAAAAAAAGATGAAAAAAATATTTGTATTTGATATCGAAATACGTGCTCTGCAATTTTACGTTGTTTTTATAAAAGATTATCTTGAATTTTAGTCTTGATTTTCCTTATATTTATATGAAGTTTTTTTTTTCAATTTCTTCTAGAGTCGTCTTGAATATGAATGTTAAATAAGAGACTAATTTGATGTGATTTATAGAATCACTTATATTTTAATAATATGGCATAATATACATAAATTAAAATAGTCTAAATTTTTGGTAAAAAATACTATTGTCACTTACTATAAATAAAATATATTTTTCATACAAAAAAACTTTCATTTCATATTTTTTAATATTTAGCTATTGAGGAATTGTTTCTGATATGTCTAGATGACTCCAATTAACTTAGGTGCACTCGATTCTGCTTAGTAGAATTCTAGAGGTTAATAAAAATAAGGCAATAAGAACACAGATCTTTACAAATGAGATGATGATAAAAAGTGAGGGGAAATTAAATGTCTGCCTGTTCCGTGCAGTCCACTTATAGGTTTCTCAAATTAAGAATGTTGAACATATTCTCGACATAAACTACATACAGGATTGCAAATCATGTGCAATAATAAAGTCGTCTTCCTTATCGGAGATAATATAAAAAAGACGAAAATATTTTTGATCATGAAACACATTTATCTGTTGATGTAAGTATTTTTTTTCATTTTATTTGTTTTCATTATGGAAAATAAGAAGACACAATGAAGAGACAAAGATAATAGATAATAATAATATTCTCGAAATGGTTGAATGATATATAACGTTTGATGAATGTCTTATGGCTCCATATCTGCAATTTTAATATATATATATGTATATGTTTAAAATGGCCACCTATAGTGATTTCCTAAAGACAACCTATAGTAGTAGTAATCATCATCATCATTATCAATATTAAATACAAACACAGATATCTATAGATAATCGCTCATACAAATGTAAAAATGTAAAAATAGATTACACTCAAGTAACTAGTGTAATTTTAGTGAGCCTGTACGTCATATGTATATTCTTTCATTTATAGGAAAGTAGATGGCATTTTATTATTTCACTCACGGATTAGCTTTGGACCGTGATGCCTTTATATGTAATGATATTCAAAAACTAAACCTTATTGAATTTTAATGTAGACCTATCACTAAGGCTTAGGGGATTATTAATGTAATTTATCCAATATTTTATTAAAATTGCCTTAATATAATTAAGCGGAAGGTAATAACTATCTACCGTTATTCATTTCTAAAATTTGTTAAAACACAAATCGAATCCTATCTACCTAAATCTAGATATAAAATAGTACTTCAAAGAAAGTAGTAAAGAAAAACGTAGTTTACATGGTTATAGCATTATTTATATTCAAGATATTATTATCAGTATCATTCTAGAATATTCTTTTCTATATTTTTCATGATGTTCATTTAATTTTAATAAGTGATAACCATAATTGCTTACAGTCTTTGAAACAGTATTTGAAATTAAATACGTTCCAAACCTTAATCCTAAAAACGACTCAAGTCATTTTGAAAAAAAAATCATTTTAAACTGATTCAGTAATTTGTAAAAGACATCAGAAGGCGTCTTCTCTTAAAACATTAACAGCCTTAATATTTATCTAATGAAATTTAAAGCCAAAGGAAAATAAACTCAATTGGTTTTAAATTTTACTTTAAATTACGTCCCGTGGACAAATAATGGGTAATCAGTTACTACATAACATTCATATATCTTAATACATAATAGCAAATAATTATGCCTTCATACTGAACCCGAGAACTTAATATAAAATTTGACCGGTTCTTTCAGTGATTAGGGCGTTTGAAGAAACAAAAAAATTACGAATTAAAAAAATTATAACATATATTTCTTACTTTCATATGTTTTCGCCATTTTAGAGAGTCCCTACCTAATTCTGCGATTCAAAACAGAACCATCTCAATAGGGAGAGAACCTGCAACTAATGCATGTCCACTGGCTCTGAGGAATCAGTTTCACCAGTGGACTAGAGATTAGCTGAAACTAACAATAAACGTTCGAAACCTACACAGTATGAAACTGGAAGGAAACGCAACAACGACTTGAACACACACACACACGACTTGAATAGGCATGAAAAAGGGGACTCGAATGGTGTGCTGGAACATCAGAACTCTGACCAGCTATCAAACGCTGCAAATGAAACTTGATTGACCAGACGTTCCGAAAGGACCTTGAACTTATACCGGGGCAAGCCCAGGACTGAAACCGGCAGACCTGGCGTCGGACGATTATCGCAGAGGCGAAGACCGAAAAGGATGGCGCCATACTGCCCCATATAAAGAACACAGTAAAACAACTCAAGTATGTTATTATACATTTAGAATTTAATAAACAATATTTTCTTCGTTTGGTAATTGACGTTAATTCAATTATAAGAATAATAAAAAAAAAACATTTTTTTTATTTCATAAAAATATTTTAGTGAATGGACGGGGGCGAGTAATAAATAGACGCTGGAATTTGGGAAGATCTTTGTTATTCTGGTATCTTTCCCGAGTACATAATATTTTATAATTATGTTTATTAGAAACGTTGTATTCGCCTACACTTTTTTTTCTTTTAAACATAATATTCCGATGCCCCTGTATTCATAATTTTGCTCCTCCTACGCGTCTTTAATGATTTTTAATTATACTGCCGGTTCCTAAGTTATTTGCGCCCGTTATGTGTCGCTGTAATAAAAAAACAGCATTATTGGAGAATTTGTTTCATTATTTTATTGCATAACGGAAGTTTTATTTTAAATTAATTTTATTTCATTACTTTAGTTAGTACTGTATCCAACCTATTAACGGAGTTCTTAAAAGTAATGTATGAATTTATGTATGTATGTATGTATTTTTATTGATTTTATAGTCTTAATGAATTTTAAGAACCATGTAAAGAACCTGTAAAGCTAAAATATTTTATTACCAGGAAACTATGTATAAATTTTAGATAAGTGTAGGTATTTGTGTTAAATTTATGGGTAAAATAGAGCAAAAGATTTCAGAAATGTTCATAGATGAGGTGCAGAGATCAAATGAGTTATAAAATATATTTATCTTTATAACTTCACATATATATTCAAAAATAAATTATTCAATACACATTAATATATACAGATGGTGCAGAATGTAATCATAAGTAGCAGTAAAAATTTAACCGAATGATAAATTAGTCCTACAAATTAAATTTTCTCTGAATGCACTCGTTATTAATCACTGATTTTATAGCATGTTTTTAACTTTTTTTATTACATTAATCTGTGAATTGTTATTTAATCATAAATTATATAATAATTCTCTGCTTGTAAAATGTAGAAAAAAAACTTAATTTTAATTAACTTTCGGAAGTCAACAGACGTTATCTTATATATTAGTTTATTTACTTTTCCTACCCAAGAGATATCAGGAAATAAAACTTATATTAACATTTTATTTCAAATATTAGTAGAACTTTTATTTGCTAATGTTGCTATTTATAGCAAATTAATGAAAGTTATGTTTGTTAGACAAGTGGTTGTGTTAGATTTATAGTGATATACCTATAGTAACACTGTACTAAATTTATACATATATAAAAAATTATTTGAATTAAATTTAAAAATTAATACATATTTATTAACAAAACCATGTATTGTACTTGTGATACGTACAATGTAATGTAATCTAAAAAAAATCTAGTCGATTGTTACATATGTTATTTATAGTCGTACCAAAATTAACAATTATGGTACAACAAGATAACGTTAGTAAATTAAAAGGTTTATGTATGAAATTATTAGATAGAAAGAAATATCTTCAGTTTGAATATTGATGGTTATAAGAGAAGAGTAGCCGAAAAGACATGAAAGGAATTCGTCACTGAGATGACGAATGATAGAAAAGCGCGTCGAAGTTGATAATTATATTTTTATTAGGACGGATTACGGTAAGACACTTTTTCTAACACAAGAAAGAAATAAAAGATAAAATTATATATGAATTAATAAAAGTATTAGAGAAAATATTAGTAATATTTAATTTAAATAAAACACGTACACACATGAAGTAACACGTTAAACTGACAAGGTAAATTCACTCAAGGACATGTTGGATCGTATGCGGTCATCGTTTGAAATAATACAATCTACTCTCAGACTACAATCATTAACCATTGAGTTACTTCATTTATAAAAGTACTTTTATCCTACTTCCAAAAAGAAGGTTTTTCTTTGTTCAACAATACATATAGCGCTTGTCAAATCTCTTCGTTACATACTTTAGCACTTATTCACTTTATTCATTCTTGTTTAACACTCGGATTCCATTAAGCGATACGTAAATTCACTTAAACATATATCATAACTTGTTTATTTACTTTGTAACTTAGTTACATATTATTTACAATATACTTTAACTTCTACTTTATTTAAGAAAAACTTGAAACTAAAAATAAATATAAAAGACATTATTTTAAAACAAGAACAGAACATAATCCATTACTATATTTTACATATTTAAAAGTCACATTTAACGTAATATTGATAGGAAGAAATAAATGCTTTTTAAAATCATTCGATAATTTTAGTCTAAGTTAATCTAGGAAATATGTTCCAAAATAGCATAAAAATGTATTCATCATTATAAAAATATTTCGAATTTAAAAATGTGCTACTTCAACATAAAAATTGTATATATGTATATAAATTTATAATTATCTTCTTGCACCTTCATGTTTAATCGAAATAAGAACATCACTTCTTTAAGCAGAATACATTATTGTTAAAGTGAGTTTACAACAATTTTCAACACAATGCATCTAACACGAGTGTTTACAGTACGATATAGATGTAGTTTCCAGACTTGTTTAATTTTGAAATTGTATGAAACAACTACAAATTTGAAGCTCACAACTTATTTACTGCATTTAATAATTAAATTAAACATAGCCTGTATTTGAACACAGGTTCTCTTATTTATTAAACAATATTGTTGACTGCTGGTAATCGAATTAGTCGAACTGGTGGTTTCATATAGACATGCTAAGCTTAATTATCTTTAGCTATAATACATGTTTCCACCGCGGTAATACTAACATCACTGTAAGAGATTATTGCTGAGCATGGATTCCTTCTGAGTTACGTGTACGTAAAAAAATAGTGCTGCTTCGTTACGCGACGAGGTTTCTTATCCTTAAAACATGGTCACGGTGTTTCATTTTTATTATTATTATTATATATTTCATTATTATTACAACATTTGTAATTGCAGCAATTGTATTTTATTTCATGTGACAAATCTGTGAAAAATCCTGTGCCTCATTAAAGAATTTTTAATGAAGACGTAGAAATGCAATTAAAGTCAGTTATTAATGTCCAGTTTGAAAATTTTATGAGTTAAATTAGTTTCGTTTCGGAAAATCACAGAAAAAGATCTCAATACAAGTTTTATTCTATCAGTTTTGTTCATAATTAGAAAGATTCACATAATTTAGTTAAATTTCACTATTTGCGAAAACATTATAATTGGTTCATATCTTGGTATTAAACTGAGAATTTTTCTTTATCTACCGAGTATCTCTGCTTTGTATATATACAAATATATATTTTCACATATTCGTTATTGTTATCTTACTTAACGAAAGAACGCATAAATTATACTTTTTTTTACTTACTTTATTGTTTTCAAGCCTTAGAAATCGATTAGTTATAAAACATGTACACTATTGATTATTTCATTGATTGATTTGCATAGCTTTATTGATTGTTGTTACTCGCTTAAAATTATATAGAATTTCTTTAGTAAATTTTAGTTTATAACTTAAAGCTTCTTCTTAATAGCAAAATAATGTAGATTTGTTCCAGAACTTTATTCGTAGAGTAAGTTGCGATGACTAACTTGTTAATTCCTTTATACTCCGTTGCATCTGATAGGTATTTTTAACAAGTTAATTAATAATGAAAATTATAAGCTGATAGTGAAAGTAGAAAACCGCATTTAAAAATGTATTGGAATGTTGAATTAATATTGATAAAAGTTTAGTAAAAATAATTGTTATTGTAATTCCCTTTATTTTTTATTAATAATTATCAATTATAATTGTGTTTTTTTTTCCAAAACATTAATAAAAAATAATTACATTCTAAACTATAGTCCATTGTATAATTAGGTATTAAAATATATAATAGATAGACGGTCACAAATAATTAATATACAATGAAAAATATATACCTAATAAGATAGAGAAAAAAATGATTTTATTCAACACTGAGCGTTGAAACGAAACAAGATTGCTTGTTAAAATAATTACAATGTAGTTTAGTTTACTAGTTTATTAAGTTCCCCATTTATTAAAAAAATGGTAAAACTGCGAGTAAACAAATAAATTCCACAATAAAAAAATTACCTGCATCCATAAATAATAATTAATTACTCTTATATTTTCCATAAACTTGAAGGCATTCCGAGAAATGTTTTTTGTTGGTATTTCAGATAATAAACTTCAGTATTTCTAAGATTAAACTCAAATATAAAAGATAGAAATGCATTTGACAAAATCACGTTCGATTATTTGTATTAAAAATAAATAGTTATAGTGAAATCCTAAGCACAAGCTAATCCTGTTTTGCACAAATAAAGATTACGTCATGTATTTAATAATTTAATCCAATTCTATGCTGAATATTAATAATTAATCTTAAACTTAAAAATAAGGTTTAAGTTTACTTTAATGCAGCATATTTGGCCAGCGTTCAGTCAAATTCTCAATTTGGTCCTGTTAACCATACTTCAATGTCAGTGTGCGCTGTTAGTAATTATGATGGCAAAATGTTATCATTTTAATTAACGAGTTGATGAAAACTCTCGAAAAGATTTTTTTTTTTTTTTTTTTGTATAGCGAGAAAGGGAAGTCGAGAAGGTCCGGGCACCGACTCTCTCAGTTACAATATAAAAGGTGCGTATCTAATTATACTTATAAAATACCTATATCCTGAACGTGGCTATAATAGTACTGTAATATCTTAATATATTTTTCCAACCAGCGCCAGAAATGCTTTTCAGTGTAAAGGTTTGAATTTTTTTTTATAAGAAATTTTTTTCTTCGAAATTATGTGAATGCCAATTGTATTGTTTTTTTAGAGTGTTTGTAGATATAATGTTTCAGACGTAAAATATTTTCTTCAGTATTTATGGGTTATTTTTAATAATTTTTATAAAAAGTTTTATAAAGAATTCTTAATTCATTCAGTGATTCATTCAGTGATGGTGACGGAATGACAGAATTGGTAGGACCGAATTCTGTTTGTGTAAATTTATTTTTCATTATATATATATGTATATATAAATACAGAATCTTTGTTGTCTATGTTATTAATTAATAATTGTGTTAAATAGACATAAACGTATTATATTAACCTAGATTATTAATACTACTACTAATATAACTGTAAAAATATAAAAAATATATTAAACAATGAGTAGTGTTGTTTTTGTTCATTAACATACTCAAACCGTGATATGAACTGAATTCTGTGTGTTTTGTGCACATATGATGTTATGTTACTGAGTTGGTGTCAGAAAATAAATATGTATATACAATCTTAGAGATTTTAATGAGTAAATTTTCTATACAATTTAAACAAAAGTGTTCAATGTTTGTGACTTTTAAAATGATATCTTACATATACTGGTGATGATCGGTTTTCTTGCTCCGTATTAATTAATACTTATCATAAAAGGAAATAAGGATTTATCTTATAACTTCTTTCTTGCTATATTATGTTGATCCATTATATTATACATCAATTCTACATCACAAGGACGTCTAATAAAGTATTCAGTCATTTTAAAAAGGATACAAATATTGCTTATTCTTAAAGCATAAATATATAGTTGTTTGAGCCGAAAGCCAGTTAGAAATAGTAAAAGAACTATTCTAGAACATTAACTCAAAACATACATACGTATTTAGAAGAGATGTTAAGACGGAATTATATTCATAGTTTAGACTTTTGCACTTTATCTCATATAAAAAACACTCACCGGAAGGAAATAAAAACTATTTAATTAGCTTTATTTCGCCTCATTATGCGATAAAGTTTGAGCATAGAGAGATAAAAGAGATAATTTATACATATTAAATACGGATATGGATACAGATATAGATATAAATGTTTTTAATCTTGCACATAAGTGACTGTCACAATCTACTTATGTATAAAAGCGCTAGGTTTAATATTTATCTGAAATTTTTACTAGTGTTGTAATTTAATTATAATTATTTTATAAGGAAAAGTAATATGTAAAGTTGAGTCTTTTATGTTATACAAAAGGGGCACACTTTTGTAATTTGAAAATTCCTTTGTAATATATATCCTCGAAAGTACTCAAGCACAACAGCGTGCTTGCAAGCGTTATACAAAATAATGAAATTTCGCGAAATGGTAAAATATTGTGAGACTTTAATATTACATATATTCTAATAATAACGTAGTTTGTTTTTAATAACTAAATTATTGGGAGTTTAAATAAATTTCTAATATTAATCATATAATTTCCAATAATATATATTAAAAACCACTAAAGAAATCAATTAAATTTAAGATTTGAATACAGTACTATACCCAAAGTGGCTTTAAGTAGATCATGACTGTTACGTATCTGTGAAGCTTAAAATAACTAATTATTACCCCAGTCAAAACAAATGATGTATTTATACTTATGTCCACTTTTCCCATTGGACTTTTAAAATATTACATTTATGGAAGCTTTTTACCACCAATGTTATTGTTAAGAATTCAACAATTTAACTATTTTCAAAAAAAATCTCAAAGTCAGCAAATATAAAAATTTAATTCTGTGGAAAAGTATATGAAATAATTAATTTATGTTTATTTTTTGTTTTTATATACTTTAGTTACTTGATGTCAAATAAAATTTTTTGTCATTATTGATTAATTATTAAAAACTATTGATAAATTATAATTATTATAATTAAATAATTAAATTATAATTATTATATAATTAAATTAAAATTATTGATAAATCAAATGTCAAAAACAGAGTACATACCAAAGCGAATATTGAAAACAAATTGAATTCTTAAATAAATCAGTATTAACTGTGCTTCGATACCACAATAAAGTTTGTAAAGTTCGCATTGTGCAGTTTCTGCTATATATTAACAACAGATCCAATTCAGTTTTGATGATTGGAGCATTATTTTAAAATTAAAAAAGCAGTTTTAAAAAAGTAATCACTTTTCTTTGTAAAGTTTATTAATATACACTTATGGAATATTTTTTGTGTATAACAAAAAAGTGTGGAAAAGGGTTACCTTTTAGGTTCATAATTAATTTTAGCCTTTCGGTACCTCTCCTATATTCTTATAATAATATTTTTTTCAGTATTCTCTGTAGTCATCTTTTATGTCGATGTGTAATATTTGACTGATTGTTTTCTATTGTTTTGTAGCTAATATTCTTTTAAGTTACTTTGGTAATATAAGGTAAGAAACATAATTTTTTTAGGTAAATAAAATATAAATATATGGGCAACTTTGATTTCATATTTATAAACATTTAGCTATTAAAGAATTCTTCAAATTGTTTCTAATAATCTAATCTAGATAAGATTACCTAAATATTTGCATGAAATACGAGTAAATAACCAATAAACTTACGTTTTTATCATTCCGCTTCTTGGAATTCTACAGCTCGATAAGAATAAAGTAATAATAACATAATTCTTTACAAATGGAATGATGAGAAAGAGTGAATGAAAACATAAAAATATTTATCTGTATCGTGCAGTCCACTTACAGGGATCTTGAGCATACTATCTATGTACATATAAAATGTATACAAGGTTGCATATTGTGAGCTATATTAAAGTCGTTTTCCTTATCATAGATAACATAGAGAAGCTCAGTAACATTACCTACATGTAAGGAATAAAGATAGTAAAAGAAACACATGCATACTAATTTTAATGTTATGCAAATGGTATCATGAAAAACATTTATCTAGTGCAATAAATATTTCCAAAATATTCCGGTCATGTTTTATTTACTTATAATTTTCTGTTTGTTTCTGTGTACATTTATTAAAAATATTAAAATTGAGTTTCTTGGTATTAAAGTAACTCGAGTCGTTTGATTCAACTACGCTTATATCCTCGCTTCTGATATTCTATGCAATAACGTAGAAAATAAATGTGATATTTAGTTACAAACGACAATTAATTAGGGTGTGTATAGAAACAACGATACAGTACTCTGAATAATGAGCGGGTGAAATTGAGCGATCACGATCAATTCCCGCTAGGAAATCCTTTGCTATTATTAACCATCTTTGAGTTATGTCTTTTGTTTTTCTATGTTCCAAATGATTCCAGTTTTTCCCATTCTTTACAGTGTATTTGATAAATTTTGGCGTTGTAATTTAAAAATGTAAAAAAAAAACAAAACTGTTTTTGTTACACTTTTTTCTCTATTTCTAAAAAGCAACATGAGATGTAGTGTTGCACAGAAGATAGGTACCCTAGTTATATAGGATTAAATTAAATTATATGTAATAATTTAGGAATTTAATGCTTAATGAAACTCAATTATACAATAATAAATTTTACTGTAAGTTTATTTTTTTAAGTTTCTATAAGACCATAGCAACAGCTGGTGTTACTTATTAATGACATGTTGATAAATTACTTTATAACTAACTTATGTATCTTCTCATTTCGTGGCCTGTTTGTTAATAAATGAGAGAACTTTACTTTTGTAGCTAACACTTTAAGTCCCTGGAATTTTTTTTTTAATTCGTTAGCCTTTAAGATTTTTTAGCTTTTGAAATTTTTAAGCTTAACGAATTTTTTTATGAATTATTTAATATTTACGTTAACTTTAAAAATTAATTTAAAAATATAATATGTAAAAAGTGTTTGCTTTACTGCGAAATAATATATTGTTTGTTGGGAAAATATCATTTATGAGTGACACTCTTAGCTTTCTTTGAGTTAAAAATAGCAACCTCTGAGATATATAAGTATATTTTTCTATACGATATTCATAATCCATGGAAACCATAAATCCGTTATTTCGCATTTTAAATTATCTTATATTATTAACAGATTATAAGATTAATTGTTCTTACTTCGTTGTCAAGTCATATAAAGAATTCATTTAAATAACTTTTATTATAAATATTATATTTTTGCATATACTTGTATGATTTTTTTGTAGCTTTTTATTAGAGTTTAGAAGAGACTATTTTAATTTCCAGAGAGACTATGACTTGGGGAACCCGCCTACTATCAATCTTGTGTGCTGCTTTAAAAGTAATATTAGATTTCATTCATTATTTACTGTGGGATTGTGAATTATTACATTCGTTCTTAAGTTACAAAAATGTAATATATATAAAAAACTTCAATAGACTATTGATTTTTTTTATTTACTTTAGTTAGATTTTGAAAATAAATAAATGAGGCATTTAATACTTTTGTTAATTTGACTTATATATATATATATATACTCGTATATAAAATTTTTGAACATTTTCTGAACTAAGTCATAAATTATTGTTTTATTTGACATGTCAGTTCAGAATATGTCAGTGCTTTGCTCGGGTATTATGTTTAAATAAAGTATTTGTCTTTATACAAAATAAGCATTATAATTTTGTTTTCACATATTACAAATAACAATCTAAACCACCCATAAAGTACCGAGAAAGATAAAGATTTCCTATACCATGTAGAATGAATAAGCATGAGTTTGAGGAAGTATATTACTGAAATATTGTTTCATGGAAGAATACCACTATAATAAAATACAAATAGGAATGAATAAAAAATATTAGAAATAGAAAATGGTCGTACCGGCATATATAATATAATCTATCATATTATTACAATGATATAAAATAAATTGTTTTACTTGATCTATCTGGAAAATTAACAAATGAGCTAGCCTTTAGTTTAAATAATATATATTTTTAAGATTATTGGGATAACATGTACTGGGATTCGTGGGCTTATTATTTCATAATATTTAAATCACCTCTAAAGTCAATCTCTAGTTTTATCTTGATAGATCTGCGGTTACGTTCAAGAACCATTGTGAATAATTTATGATTACTGCCCTTTACAACCAAATTACAATCAATCTGAACCAAAAGAGATCTAATCCATTGCTTAATATTATTATAAAATCGTCCATATAGTTGTATGTATTGCACCAATGATTAATGAATATGTTATTTTAAAAATTATTATAATCTATTAAATTAAATTTCACAATAAATATTCACCCACTTATATAAATAATAATTCATTATTCTCACATAATACAAAAAAGACATTCTAAGAACTATTTGTTTCTGTTACTATGTTTTGGGAATAAATACAATAAATTTCAGTGATTCTTAGAATTCAGTCAGTTCTTATTAAGAAATGTCTGAACTCGAATATTATAGACTTTTATTAGTTTTAATAATTTATTCGAATGATAACTATGGATTTATAATTTCTAGTATTTTAATTAAAAACAGCCATAATAAAATAGTGTTTAAATTGAATCCTTAAACAGTTATCTACATTAATATTAATTTGAAGCACAAATATAGCTTTCAAAGTTTTCTATCTTCCTTCACGCGGCACACAATAATGACAATTTCCGACACCTGATTCTCAGACATGTTATTTGCCTTTAACATCTCAATCGACAGGTTCAGTGTAGGTTATAATTTAAATCCATTTGTATTATTGTTAGGATTAGGATTAAGAAGTTATTAGGATGCTTCTTGATTTTAAACGCCTCGGGAACTATTTTTGAATAATAATGAAATTCGACAACGACTACTTTAGAGTAATAAAGAGGTATCCAACGATTGATACCCGTTGGGAAAAGATGATCCACTGTAGTTGTATGTAGCTGTACGTTAAACTATGCTAAAATTGAAATTTGCATCTTTACTTTACTAGTCACAGGATCTGACATATTCCTAAAGGACATCTACATGACGACCTTTATTTGTATTTTGATTAAAAACACGTGAGATGAAAATTATTATTATATAAAAAGTTTACACTGTTTTTTTTTTAATGACAGTTTTTTGTTTCTGTAGTCGTAATTCTTAGGATTGAATGAATTGAATACTAAAATATGTTAAAATTATCAGATATATAGATTTTAATACAAAATTATTAGAAACAAGATATAATTTAAAATGTCAGAAAATTAAAAATAATTATTTTAATATGTAATGAAATAACAAAACTTACATATATCATTTGTATAACCCCAACTTGTTAAATACTTATCTTTCTCTATATACAAAGACTTTAATAGTATAATATGTTTATATTATTAATGGGGTGTAAAAATTTATATATATAATTTGAGGCAAATACCCGATTCAAAAATGACTTCAAAAGTTACAAACTTTTACTTCTTACATAAAACTTGTAACTACTTCTTGTTCGAAAGATTAAGGATCTTCAATTTATTTCATTATATTGAAAAGACAATTGAACTCTGAAAGAAAAAAGGATTCATTATACATAGTTCTATGAAATAGTAACATTTGAAGTGTGCATTATGCAAAACACTTTACTTTACTATAGCCTTTTTTCAATGAATGTCTTCGTTGGGTTGAGAAAGGAGCAATTCGAACTTAATGCTTGCTGCATTATTATAAAATAAAAACTTATATTCAAACATCAATTTGAAAGCAAACCTTTCCTTAATATTTGTTGTAGAATCATTGGACTTCTTGATATCATAATACATACATTGCGATTTTGCATTATTTCTATAAAAGTGTTAAAAATTTTAAAAGGTTCTCTTTAAATTCAATTCTTTTAGCATCACCCCCATTTTTCTTTGACAATATTTTTTATTGTTGTTACTTATGTATTTAAATCCCTTTAAGTAATAAGCACTGCAAAAAGATATTAAAAAATAGTGTGTTTTTACTATTATACTATGTCTATAACTAATTTCTGATTGTTTTTCATTTTCGGATTTCATATCTTTTTTGTTTGTGTCTAATAGTAATAATAATTTAGACCTTATAAAGTAATTACAAAATTGAATATTTGGTGTGAATAAAAGTGTGAATATATGCAATTTTTAAATATCATTATAAAGAATTTACATTATTTGTATGTTTAGAATGAAATTCAAAAATAGATACACATTTCTCTTTATAAAAGCAGTACAAAAATTATACAATAATTAAATGTTGTTTTTATAAACAGTTAACTTGCTAATATTATTGGGCTTTAAGCAATTTAAGTAAGTTTTATTTATACTAAATAGTACTGCGAGTAAACTAGGTAAATTTCACAATAAAATATTCATCCACTTACGTAAACATAGATTGTGCTTACATACTTCACATAATTGAAGACATTCTATGAACTGTTTGTTTTGTTGTTCTGTTAGAATAAATATAGTCAAATTAAATTATTTAGAATCCAGTCTTGATATAATCCTTACTATATAATAATGACCTAATTGACTCTGTATGCACGCGCATCACTTATCACTTACAAATCACACAATAATGTGTAATACATCAAAAAAAAGCTATTGAATCAGGCTACAAAATAGGGTGGATGCCAACCTTACACGTGACATTTGACCCTTTCCGGCCCTTCGGGCCGGGAAGTTCCCTCGTTATACTATAATATAATTTGCAGTTGCAGTACCTAAAGACTTTTTCATTCTTCTAGCAAGCTTTATCCAATAATTGACGGTCTATAAATGTGCCTTCTCAGTAGAAACTAAATTTTTACCATAACATTATTAACACAATCCATCCATATCTTCTTCAATCAAAGTGTTTTCTTTTACTTATCTACATTTATGTTTTCTTTTCGTTATCCACATTTATGCATTTAGTTGTAACACTTCTTGTCTATGCTTTATATCCCTCAACATACGATAAAATTCTATCTTTTTATCACCGGTGCTACTTTCGAAATAGTTCTTATATAAGCATTTTTTACTTTATTTAATTTCCACTACACACATTCGCAACGTTCACATTGCAGCTACATATTTATTATCTATTCCAGCCGTAGAAGAGCATTCCGATCCCTAGAAACGGAAGATCGTATTATTGTTCGACAATTTCTTTGGTTTAAAGGGGAAATAAATATATCTAGATTTTATACGACTCAACAGAAAAATGTACTAGAGATAATTTTCTAGATTCAGTCTTTTATTAATTTGGCTTATACAAATTAAAGCGTTTTAATCATTTACAGGGTTAGTGTAAAGTCTCAATTAGATCTTCTTAACCATATTTCGGCGTCAGTTTGTGCTCTCTGTAGTGAACAAATTTTAATGTTTTTAGGTTTGATACAACATCAAGTTGTTTTAATCTGTAAGTAAATCCAATTAATTAAGGTAAGACCATTTAATATTATATTAAAATATTAAAATGTGGCTTTTAGCAGACAATTCTTATTTAAATTAAATGTATATTTATTGAGCGAAGCGAACGAAGTGAGCGGAGCGTTTTACTGGAGACTTTTTGCATTCTTTGTCACGAATTGGCTCAAAAACTACTTGACGGAAAATTATGAAACTTTGCAAACAAAAAGACACATATTAGGTGATGGTATTTAAATAAAAAAAAAATAAAAAATATTTTTTTTTTTTTTGGAAACAGTGAATACACTGGGCTCGCTTCGCTCAATATGCAAACGGCACCCGAGATTTCGCGAGCGCAGCGAGTCGAAAATGAGGGTTTGTTGGCGCCCCTAGTATATTATATATATTTAAAATAATTTTACACTACAGCTTAAACATAATACTTATGTAACTATGTTTTAGAACACAAAATAATTATTGTTTGAAATCTGGATAAAATATTCATTGTTATTAAACAGGTAGTTGAGATATGGAAGCTAGTTAATTAAATTATTTTCTCTTCAGATTCTAGAAATTTGTAGAAATACAAAATTTACATAGTTGCATTTCAAATGCAAATGCATAATTTTACTGATGCCTTGGAAAGATGGTTGTAAATAATTGCATATTTTTAAAGGAAAGTCGGAAAATTGCTAATCTACTTGAGGTTGAACGTTGAAATTAAATAATACTCTTGAACAATACTAATTTGATGCAGAAAAAAAAACTATCATCTATTATCCACTACCATTAGACACTTAAAATGAATAACTTTTCTTAATATCGCGTTATCGAGTACTTAAATTATAAAAAAAACTCCTCCTGGTCTACATGGCATAAAAATGCATTTTTCCTTCTAATTTAATTTCTAGTTTGGTACAAACAAACAAAGTTGTTACCCTTATTCTATTATTATAGACTTATTTTAGCCTAGCTGTAGTCATTTGATCGCATTTGTTCTATAATCAATTATAGGTGGCGCCACTGTTGTTTACTATTCTGAACCCGAACTACGTTTTCTTATAAAGTTATACTTATTTAACATTTAAATTACCTTAACTAAATATTACTAACAGAAAAAAAAATGTATCTCAATTTATATATCGGATCAGGATGCCGATCAGATGGAAAATCTTGGCTCTTGTCCATGATTAAGAACTGAAACGTAGAACAGTTTCTAGGCAGGTGTTGTTCGCACGGTATCTTCAGATCGAATGTGTCTTCGTTCGGTATTGTCTCCACCACCAAACCTACGCCATCTTGCTCTTACGAACTTCAGTCTAGAATCTGTCAAAGCGCAGTAACGTCACGCTTCCGTTTCGTAGTCAATTGCACTCCCGTACTAATGACCGTTCCGACATACATATAATATAATAAAACATAATAGACAAAAACAAATAATATATATAAAACACTATAAATATAAAGCAAAATTTAAAAAAAATACTTAAATTGTTTCATAATTGTTTTGATATAAAGATATATATAAATATATATTTGTGTCGGTGTAAGTCGCAGATTTTATTTAATTGAAAGTTATACTCATTTGGGAACATTTTATATCCAATGGCCTTATTTCATTTCTATACATTTATATATATAACATGTATTATATACGGAAGTGCTACTATGTCGTTACTACCATAAATATCTATGTAGAAATATTAAATATTTTTGCTAGTAATAATTGATTAATATTATTCATGTATTTATTTTTAGGTACGTCATGTACAGTTTGAAATAACATTTTAGCTTGTCGGATTTTTTTTATGTTCGCCAGTAGTTAACACCGTTCTTAATTTGTTATTTCTTAAATGACGGTAAACATACCAAGAAGAAGCAGTGTACTATTACAAAGATTCAAAAGTCATTCATGAATACTTCTATAATTTAATTTTCATAAAGAGCAAGTGTACCTTATTTTATTATTATAAAAAAGCTTTCAATCCAGCGACTTTTTAGTCAGGAACTAACGTTAATAGGAAAACTATTTTGTTATTTATTTATTTATTTATTTATTTATATCTTTTCCACTTTGAATCATTATCAGTGATCACTTGTGTACGTCAAAATGGAAGTGTCAGGAGGGCCTATTTCGATACCAGATTTATCGTAATAAGTCCTTCTGTAAAAGCACAGTCCAACTTAATGTTAAAGCTATGAGGGTTCCAAACGCGTCCTAGTCTGAGAAGAACCACACAACAAACTCAGCCGGATATATATTTTATTATATTGTGATCACTGTTTTACAAATATCAATCTTAAAAGCTATTTTGGAACAACTAGAACCGTCGCAATATAATGAAAAAATAATAATAATAAAAGCAAAAAAAAAAAAATAATGATAATAATAATAAGAAATAAAAATAGGCCTGCTACACAACCAGTCATCACCCCCTTCGCACATATTTGAGGGACGAGCGCAACCCGACTCCCGACGCTACCGCAAGTAATGACTTCTAAGGAATCGGTGTGATGCAACAGGTCGATAAAACGAAATTAATCTACAACAAAAACAAATTGCGGAGATTACTAGTTATTCGCAATATAATACAATTCATTCCCAGGCCATACCGTCGTTGATGTAATTCTGTACACTATAGTAGGATTTTTTTATCAAATTTATTTTTATATATAATTTAAATTTATTTAATGAAAAACTTAAGGCTTCATTTGGGAGCTTATTATAAAAACGTATACAACTAACCTTAAAGGATTTACCTATTTTATGGAGCCTAGTGTTGGGCATAGCGAGTTTATTTTTATTTCCCGTATTAATTTTATGAAAATCACTTTTTTTTTTGAACTTAGAAATATTTTTATGAACGTAAATTAAATTTTCATAAATATATTGATTATAAACAGTCATTATTTTAAATTCTAAATTTGTTTCTTAGGGATTCTTTAGATCTCATATTATATATTGCTCGAACAGCCCTCTTCTGCAGTGTGAATATGGTATCGATGTCGGCTGCATTACCCCATAAGAGTATACCGTAAGACATTATTCTATGAAAGTAACTAAAGTAAACTAATCGAGCAGTTTCCATATTTGTCAATCTGCAACAAATTACTGGCGTTAAACCATTGTACAACATCTGAGAGAGCATTATTTACATCGTCAATAACAGATTGCCTTCTGCTAACTTTAAAAGTAAGAGAAGTATCATAAGCAAACAACACTATCCCATGTTTTTCCCTCACTAGGTGAGGTAAGTCATTTATGTAAATGAGGAACAAGAAAGGCCCTAAGATAGAGCCCTGTGGCACACCTATTTTTACCAAAGAACCGGGGGAACGTATTCCATTTACGTCTACTTTTTGAATTCTATCATTAAGATATGAACTGATCAAATCTAGGGACTTATTCTTAACTCCATAATGTTCAAATTTTTTTATGAGGATTTCGTGTTGAACGCAGTCAAACGCCTTAGATAGAGCACAGAAAATGCCAAGTGCATCCTGGGATCCTTCCCAGGCTTCACATATATTGAGTAAGATAATAAAGTTATTAATATAAGATCCACAGACTGTAAATAGTGATTTATTTTTAATAAGTGAAAACTGAATTTAGTATTATAAATTTATATGGTTATAATAAAAATATATAATGAATTTAAAAATTAATTTATTTTTAAGCAGGATTGCAATAAAAGATATTTTTTTACATTGCTGATAATATGAGCTGGGTATTTTTAGACCCGAAGCAAAGGATTTTTTATTTTGCAATAAAAGTTTCATAAAAAGACATCTGAAAACTAATCTTGATTAATTTATTTTATTCATTTTAGTGATACATTTTACTTCAGAAAACTTAAACTAGAAGTGAATTAAAATAAGATAAGCACCACATTTTTTTTGTGGTTCAAGAACACTTAAACCCGAAACATTATTTTCTCAGCAACTGTGTTATATTTCCTAATTGAGCAAAAAAGTGTTTTTTGTCTGTCTTTTTTATACTTTACGTAGTTTTCGCGTCAAGAATTAACTGACCGCTAGGCACAAGTAAGATATAGTGATTGATCACCACGTCCTTTGTAACTTACACCAGCTGCCGTCGCGTAGTTTATTATATTACTAATTACACTAATACCAAACAGCGTAATTAGTATTAGAAATTTATCTATTTATTATATTATTCTATTTATTTATTAATAAAGTATCAATCATCAATTCCTTTAATCTGTGTTCTAAATTTCTTATTTTTAAGGTTTTATAGATGATAGAGAAAAGTTGTGGTAGTTAGTCGGGCTAATTCCAAAAGGTCGAAAGGCCAGAGTCGAAAAAGATCGGCTTGAAATAGCTTTTCTAGCTCTTTTACGTGCAACAAGTAATAGAGTAGGAAATTCAAAGAGTTCTTATTAAACAGAGATTTACTCCTAACATATCTTATCCTCATCATAGATATAAATTAATTAGAAAGATAATATCAAGCATATTGTTTTTGCACATAATAACTTTGTTTTATGTTATGTCAAATAAGTGCATAAACAGTATTGAAATGTTACATCTAAGATCGCTTAAAGTAGACTGCAACAACGTAAAAACTAGTTAATTTTAACTATTTTTTAACTGTATCAAATTATTAGATTAGTATAAATTTATATTAGTATAAAATTATATTTAAGTAATTTAAATATTTTTATGATACATCAAAATGTTTTGGAAAGACCACCCCCGGTGGTAGACCATAACATCGAGTCGCCGGCAAGGTTACCACCCATCGGGCAAAGTCGTGCCGCAAAGCGACCTAGTCGTGTTCCGGCACGTTGTTCGATGAAGCCGTCTATATGAGAAATGGGTCTGAACAGTTGCGTTGCGTTGGCGAACCGGTTTGGCGTTGAGTTGGTGCTTATTGTGTCGGGTGTCTAGTCGAGGAGGGTAGCGGGATCCGAAGCGACGGCTTTCCGCTGGCCGCCCGCAGATAGTTGGGGGCCCAATTAGTGGGCCAGCCACCCACGAAAGGCTGCCCCGCCAGCTGCGTAAAATCCCAGGGTGGCTCCATCGTGCTGGTTGGCGACCAGATGAGGAGGCCCGATGGCGATCCCTGGGGGGGTTCGGGCGTCCCCGCAGTCTCCAGACTAGCCTCCCAGTGGCATGACATCACCAATTTCGGCGCCGGGTTTGATACGTACCGCCTCGTTCAACTGCCATTTCTCATCCTATTCACTCTTTTATTTTATTTTTTATCATGAAAAAGTCCAATAAAAAGAAGAAGTTTTTACAGCGGTTGCACTCCTCCTCATTTAAAGTGCACCTCACTAACATCAGGGGCTTGCACTCTAATCTCTTACCTGTCCACCACCACCTGGAGACAGAGCAACCGCACTTGCTCTTTTTGACGGAGACACAGATACAATGTCCTCTAAGCGTTGCGTACCTGGATCATCCCGGTTACTCGTTAGAGTACAACTTTCGCTCACGTGCCGGGGTCTGTGTATACGCACGGAACGACCTCTGTATCCTGCGTCTCCGTCACCTTGAAGACCCCACTTTTTCTTCCTTATGGATTTTAGTAGACACAGGAAACGAAAAAATCCTGTATTGCTGTGTCTACCGTTCGCACAGCGGTGATCAGGAGACAACTAAATTATTTGAGTATCTCGGTGAGGCTGCTGATATGGCTCTGCATCAGTACCCTTCAGTGCAGCTCGTCTTTCTGGGGGACTTTAATGCCTGTCATCAGGACTGGCTATTCCCGTACCAGAAGACCGACCATGCTGGAAGAGAAGCGCGGAATTTTGCGTTGTCTTTCGACCTCTTTCAGCTGGTGAGGCAAGCGACAAGGGTACCAGATGTAGTTGGCCATACAGCCAATTGCCTGGACCTTTTGCTGACAACTGATCCGGACAGGTATCGTGTTGAGGTGACCTCCCCCTTGGGAACCTCCGATCACTGTTTGGTGAAATCTGTATTTACATATTCCCCACCAGCTTTCGAACCACCTGGTGTTAGGCGAGTATGGAAATACAAGTCAGCAGATTGGGATGAGATGCGGCATTTCTTTGCGTCTTATCCTTGGCGGCAGGTCTGCTTCTCTTCTTTGGATCCGTCGAGTTGCGCGGATGCTATAACCGATGTGGTATATCAGGCAATGGATTACTTCATTCCTTTTGCTGACGTACCCATCGGTGGCAGAGCTCGCCCATGGTTTAATGCCGAATGTGGTCATGCTGAAGACCGAAAACATTCGGCATACCTAATTTGGGCTGATGCTCGAAGCTGCAAAGCTCCGGATGTAAGTTTAAAGAAGAGAGCCTTTAACCAAGCTGCCAAGTCCTATAAAAAGGCATTACGGAAGGCTCGTCGCGATCGTATCGCTAAGAATGGCGAAAAGCTCTCTGTCAGACCTACTGGCAGTCGAGCTTTCTGGTCTCTTGCCAAAGCGATCGAGTCGAACTTCTGCCAACCCTCACTACCTGCTCTGCTGAAGCCGGATGGATCTCTGGCCCATACAGCGACAGAGAAAGCGAATGTATTTGCTTCTCTGTTCGCTGATAATTCATATCTAGACACTGGCAATGCTTCTCCAGCGCATCTTCCTCACTGCGGTATTTCGATGCCTGAAATCCGCATCACTAACAAAGAGGTATGGAGAGCATTGTGTCGTCTTGATGTGAATAAAGCCAGTGGCCCTGATGGTATACCAGCCATTCTGCTCAAGACATGCGCAGCTGAGTTGTCTCCTGTATTGACACGTCTGTATCGTCTCTCTTTCAAGTCTGGAATAGTGCCGAAATCTTGGAAGCTTGCTAACGTGCAACCAGTGCCCAAAAAAGGCAGTCGTGCCGATCCTGCCAATTATAGACCGATTTCAATCACCTCCATACTCTGCAAGATTATGGAGCGTGTATTGAACTCGCGCCTTTTAGCGTACCTTGAAGGTAACGATCTCCTCAGTGACCGACAGTACGGGTTTCGCCGAAATAGGTCCACTGGGGACCTTCTAGTGTACGCTACGCACATTTTAGGCGAGGCCATCGAGAAGAACGGAGAAGCGGTCGCCGTCTCTCTTGACGTCTCGAAGGCATTTGACAGGGTCTGGCATGCGAGCCTTATAAGCAAGCTTTCAACATACGGTATATCTCCTGGTCTGATCGGTTGGGTAACGGACTTTCTGAACCAAAGATCTCTCCGAGTAGTTGTCGACGGGTGTTCCTCGGAACCCTTGACAATAAATGCCGGAGTGCCTCAGGGGTCCGTTCTTTCTGCAACTCTATTTCTGCTGCACATTAACGATCTGCTGAAACCCGGTATCTATGGGTATGCAGACGACAGCACAGTTGTAGAAAGATACCTGCCGAGTAGTCGGGCTAGTAGAGATCAAGTACAGTCTGAAAGAGAAGCCGTGGTGCAACGTTTGAATGACAAACTTCAGGCAGTCTCCGCATGGGGCAAAGCCAATCTTGTCAAATTCAACGCCACCAAAACGCAGACGTGTCTGTTCACCGCCAAAAGGAGCCCTTTCACCTTGGCTCCTACTTTCCAGAGTGTATCTTTGGAATACAGTGACCGGCTTCAGTTGTTAGGCTTAGAGATTTCCTCGAACCTCAACTTTGGTCGGTGTATTGAGTCCAGAGCAAGAGCAGCTGCAGGAAAGCTTGCCGTTCTTGCGAAGGTCCGTCAGTACTTTACACCGGGACAGCTACTTGTATTATACAAAGCACAGATCCGGTTGTGTGTGGAGTACTGTGGGCATATATTCGCTGGTGCCGCTAAGTCTCATCTTGCGGTTCTGGACTCAATTGAGAGGCGAGCAAAGAGGCTTATAGGCGACCCTGAATTGGTTGAAGCCAACCTCCACAGCCTTGAACACAGGCGTAGAATTGCTAGCCTCTCAGTATTCTATAGGATACATTTTGGTGAGTGTGCGCAGGAATTACATGATTTAATTCCTCCATCCCCCTTCCATCACAGGACGTTCCGACGCACGGCAGATATCCATCCTTACGTTGTGGACATTCCCCCTGTCCGAACAAAGCGCTTTGCTTCGTCTTTTTTAGTTCGTACAGCGAAGGACTGGAACAGCTTGCCTGCGTCGGTATTTCCGTCCCAATACGATGTGGGTGTCTTCAAGAAAAGAGTGAATAGGTTACTGGGTTAATGCGCCTTACCATCTATGACTACATTTCCACTTTCCATCAGGTGGAATGTAGTCAAGCACTAACCCAGAGGGTATAAAAAAAAAATTAAAAAAAAAAAAAAACTACAACTATAGCAAGAGAATGGAAACTTTTATTATTTCTGTTTCTGAATACCTAATAAAATTAAAATTTATTAAAATTTGTTATAAGTTAAATTGTTGTGTAAGTAAAATATTTTTTGTTATTTTGTTTCTATAATATTTAATTCGATATATATCATTTTGAAACGATTATACATATATTGGTAATCCTAGCAATGTAATCTAAATAAAGGTTGAAAGATATACTTTCTATTTATTTATACTCGTATGTCAAAATTAACAATTAATTAATTAATTAATTTGACAATTTGCGCCTACATTTAATAATATTCATTAGAATAGGTGAAGGTAAGGCACTTTTTACACTACAAGAAAGCAATAAAAGGGATTTTTCTTATGAATTAAGTATTGAAGAAACTATTAGATTTATTTAACTTAGATAAAGTAATAATATGTCAACAGAAACGCAATAAAGGAAACTTCAAAATAACAGGCGTTCAACGAATTGAGTGAATTCAGTCAAGGACATGATCGTCTTCGGTTATCGTTTGAAATAAAACAATTTACCCTCATAACATCTTTTATTGCATTGCATATTGTTTACAAATATATTTCTTAATATAAAATTGGTTTATATTTCTTTGACTTTTTAAAATATAACTTTGTTAGTACTGTAACTTGAAATCCCGACCCGCTAAATCGAGCTCATTGATTAATATAAATATTTTTAAACGATTTACAAAAACGAGCTTTTTCTTTGTTCAACAACACATAAGTTCAACAGCGCTTGTAATTTTTTTTTGTCAAACTTTTAATAAAAAAATATATACCTGTTCCAAAGATCACCACGATGACCAGTCTGGTTCAACATCCCTGAGGCGCAACCTCCCTGAGAGGATATCCCATAATCAACACGCTTGGCAGACGTGTTGGCGCTCGCATTCTAGTGTGGTGTGTGGTGCGCAGAGGATGCTGCTTCCTATGCTCCGATAAACCATTTCCTCTGTGGCCTCGTGTGACAGCGTGGAAGAAAATGTTGAAATCAAAAATATTGAAATAAGTATAATAAACATTATTATAAAACAATTATAGAACATAAACACTACTTTACTATAGTTTTCTTACATTATTACTATACGATTACGATAGCTAAATTGGGTTCTATCAATTATTTGACACACTTTATATGGCATATTTGATATAAACTTGATAGGAAGAAATAACTGCTATTTAAAGTCATTCTATAATTTTAAGGTAAGTTAAACTACATCTTCAAGAAACGCTGGCATTGGAGGTGGACCTGGCTGAGGCCTGAAGGCGTATCGAAAAACGAGATTGACTTCATCATGTCGACAAGAAAGAAGATATTTAAAGATGAAAGTAGATATTTAGCACTTTCTATAGTGGTAGAGCCTACCTGACCGCAGCGTGTATTGGGCTAGCTCGACCGGGGAAGAACCCCATGCAAGATCGACGTATAATAACCAAATTCACTTGGGTATATACAGTAATAAAATCGGGAGAAAGATTCTCGAATTTTAAGACGCACATTCGTCTACCGGACGTGGACAGCCAAATCACTTCTTTGTTGGATTTTCTGCTGACCTCACATCCTGAAAAATACCAGGTCAATGTCTAGGCTCCCCTCTGATCATTGCTTGGTACGGAGTGTAGTACCTATTCAACATCCGGCTCACTAAAGACCAGCGACCCGACGCGTTTAAAACTACTCGGATGGATTGCGGTTTTTTTTATTTCATACCCATGGGGGCGAATTTGTCTCCCATCCAATGATTACAGTGACTGTGATGCGGCTGGAGATGATATAATACTAGAAGGCATAGAATTATTTCTACCAAGCACTGTGGTACCACTTGGTGGTGGATCGCGGCCTTGGTTTGATGCGTCGTTCAGGACTGCTGCAGCTGGCAGACGTATCAAGCTTGAGCTAATGCATTAGCCACTAAGGATCTGAACTCAACGAGTTCTGAAGAGGAAAGACAACCGTGCCTCCAGATTCTTCAAACGGCAAATCGCTAGAGGAAAGTTCAAGCAAAACATATATTTATAGTAGGAATGTAGTAGGTTATATTGGTGTGTTATAATCCTTAAATTAAAGAAGCATAGGGAAATATAAAAACTTCAACGAAAAAATCGATTATCTGTAAGTGTTTTCTTTTTATTGAGATTAATTGCATATTTACTTTAATAAAAAGCATAATATAATGGTTTTTCCAATGATCGTACATTACAATGATGATGACACTCAAAATATTTATTATTTCCCTATTGTCTTTCTGTGTTAAACTTTTACTGCAATACATTGTTTTTGTATGTAGTGGAAAAAAATCCTTTTGGGACCAATTGAGGTTTCAGTTGATTTTTATAAATTTTAGATATCTAAAAATTGTCTAAAAAGATTTTTATAGGTTCAAAACAATAATAAATCAGTTTTGTCTATATAAATGTAGGAATTATTAAAGAGTTTATTTAAAAATATAAAAAGTCTATGATTTTCATTTCTCTTAGATTACTTTATGCGCAATTAAATGTCATAATCCACACAAGTTTTTGTAAATTTTCATAACTAAATCATAAATAAACTTTTATTGTTTTTCTTAATAAACCGGTTCATGATATTTATGTACTAACTTTTTTTGGGTATTATTTTATATAACGTATTTGTTTTATATAAAATTATAATTATGCACATGTCTACATTTATTATATTACATCGGTATATTATTATGGTTACATTTAAAAGAAGGTAACAGAATTTAGTTCAGAGAATCTTTCATTTCAGAAACGAGAATAATTCAAAACTTAGTGCTTCATGACGAATGAGATGCACCGGCGTATAATTTGTATTTCTACAAAATTAATGGAAGTTGAAGTAAAAGAAACTTCAGGGAGCTAACAATTTAAAATATGAAAATTGTGTGAAAAAAGTAACTTTAAAGTATGTGGAATAACGCATTTTATATTTTTAAAAGACGCAATTTTCAAAAGTTGAACTTGAAATTTGTTTCAATTGCTCCAAATTCTTATATGTTTGAAAAATTCGAATGAAAATTGTTTTGTGTTTTTGTAGTTTGTACTTTTTGAAGACATTTTGTATTCTGTATATTAATAGGTAGGTAAATGATTATGGAAGTATAACTATCCGTGGTAATTAAAGCCTCCGCCTGAGAACGAAACGAAGCTTATATTGAAGCAGCAGTTACTTTAATTAAACATTCATCATACTAGGCACGCGATCTACTACGGATTGGCACCACAGAGCTTGGTATATGTAAATTTTTTATGAAATGTCAAATGGAAATGTCAATTAAATATAAAATATTACATAATTAATAAAAAAAAAACATCGTAGAAAAGTGATGTTGAATAACTGTTACAGAATTGAGTTAAGTAACAAGAATATTGCAATATCATTCCTTACGATAAACCTTATTTATCTAACTACATTTACATTTATAAATTCTTAAGTGACTTAAATATTCACGTAGATGTGTGTGTAGATATGCTTAGTACCCATTAGTACCCATGTCGTACCGATCTGGAAATACCGCCGAAGGAAGTTCGTTCCACAAGCGAGTGGAACGTGGAAAAAAAGTCCTTGAGAACCGCACAGTGGAAGATCGGCACGCATCCAGGTGGTAGGGATGGTAAAGAAGTCGATAGCGCGCTGTGCGGTGATGAAATTCGGCGGCAGGCATCAGATCGAATAGTTCTTCGGAACTCTCCCCGTTGTAAATGCTGTAGAAGACGCAAAAAGAAGCCACGCCTCTACGCAATGCCAAAGAGTCCAGCCGTTCACAGAGCACCAGGTCCCCGACAATTCGAACGGCTCTCCGTTGTACGCAGTCAAATGGTAGAAGCTGATATTGCGGTGATCCGGACCAGAGATGAGAACAGTACTCCATGTGTGGCCGGACCTGCGCCTTATAGAGCGCAAGTCTTTGGCCAGGTTTGAAGTACTGCCTCCCTCTATTGATCACTCCTAATTTCTTCGAGGCCAACTTGTCCTTGCTCTCCAGATGACCACGAAACTGACAACCGCTCGAAATGTCGAGACCCAGTATTCTGATACTTGGCGAGGCAATGAGGGGGGTGCTCTCGAAGAGCGGTGATACGACAAATGGGGTTTTCTTAGTGGTAAACGCGCAAACTTGTGTCTTTAGGGGATTGAACTGAACGTGGTTTAGTTCACCCCACTCAGAGACCATCCCCAAGGAAGTCTCTATAGAAGACACAAGTTTCTTTCGGCACTCGTCGACGTTTTCCCGAGAGAGACCTGCACGGCCGAAATACACCGCATCCCCAGTGCTGTCATCCGCATAACAATGTATGTTGGAGATATCCAACATATCATTGATGTGCAGGAGGAACAGAGTTGGGGATAGCACGCAGCCTTGGGGTACACCAGCGTTCACGGGCTTGGGGTCCGAGCAAAAACCGTCGAGAACGACCTGTATGCTCCGCCCAGTGAGGAAGCTGGTGATCCACTTGCATAAACTCTCGGGAAGCCCATAGGAAGGTAGCTTCGAAAGAAGCCCCTTGTGCCATACACGATCGAAGGCTTTCGCCATATCCAAACTAACTGCCAGACCCTCTCCCTTGCTTTCAATAACAGCTGCCCAACGGTGTGTGAGATACAACAGAAGATCACCAGCCGATCGACCATGGCGAAAGCCATATTGCCGGTCATTGACCAACTGGTGATCCTCGAGGTAGGTTAGGAGCTGTTTATTGATAATGCTCTCCATTACTTTGGAGAGCAGAGAGGTAATTGCGATAGGTCTGTAGTTAACTGGGTCCGAGCTATCACCTTTTTTAGGGATCGGATGGACAAGGGCACGCTTCCAAGAGACCGGAACTACGCCTTTAAGATAGGAGTACCGAAATAGACGCGTTAGCACTGGAGTCAACTCAGGGTCACACGTTCGTAGCACCAACGGAGAAATACCATCCGGCCCACCCGACTTATGAACGTCCAAGGAAAATAGAGACTGCCTAATAGTTTTCTGCCGAAAAACTATTTCCGGCATTGAGCTCTGACACCGCAGGATGATAGGCGGTGTCTTCCCCTGGTTGTCCAAAGTCGAGTTGGAGGCGAAAAGAGTACCCAAGAGATCGGCTTTCTCTTTTGACGTGTGGGCCAGAAAGTTATTCCCCATGTGCAACGGCGGTAGGGACGGCTGGCTAAAGTTGCCCAGAGTGGCCTTTGAAAGCGCCCAAAATTTGCGCGTGCCAGGCGGGTACTTTACCAGCTGATCCCCAATTTTGACGACATGCTTGAACTTTGCTCTAGCGATGTGCTGTTTGAAAAATCTGGAGGCACGATTATATTTCCTCTTCAGAACTCTAGAGTTCCTTAGTGACTAATGCATTGGCCCAAGCTTGATAAGCCTGTCGTTTGCCAGCTGCTGCAGGCCTGACAGACCCATCAAACCAAGGCCGCGATCTGCCACCAAGTGGTACCACAGAGCTTGGTACAAATAGTTCCATACCTTGTAGTATCACATCAGCTACAGCCGCAACGCAGCCACTTGGATCACCGGAAGGGAAACAAATCAGCCCCCATGGGTAGGATGCAAAAAAGGACCGCATTCCATCCCAATCCGCTGACTTGTAGTGCCAAACGCGTCGAGTCACAGGTGTTGTGCGAGCCGAACGTTGAATGGGCACTACACTCCGTACCAGACAGTGATCAGAGGAACCTAAGGGAGCCTCGACAGTGATCTGGTACTTTTCTGGATGTGTAGTCAGCAGAAGATCCAACAAAGAGGGCATATGGCTGTCCACGTCCGGTAGACGAGTGTGCGTTTTGACCAATTGGGACAGACCATTTGCCAGAGCAAAGTCAAACACAGATCTCCCCGCGTAGTCGGTGGCACGTGACCCTAACCAATCGGCATGGTGCGCATTGAAGTCCCCGAGGACTACGACTTCAGCGGAGGGAGTCTATGAAAGCAGATCGTCAATCTTCGCCTGAACTTGGCCCAAGAGTTGATCCGTATCTGCATTACCACTATGGGACCTGTACAGGCACGCGTAGACTCTAACATGGTCGTCCATGTCCACGCGTAGCCAGAATACAGACAGATCCCGACCTTCAAAAACCTGAAGGCGACGGTAGCAGATATCCTCCTCCCTTACAAACACAGATACCCCGGCGTGTGGAATAAAATGGTGTTCTAGTTTATACCCGGGGTATGAAAGGTACGCTGTGTCGCTAGGTTGAGATATCTGCGTCTCCGTCAGAAACGACAAGGCCGGCTGCGCCGTCTCCGTTCAAGTTGGAATGAAGTCCCCGGATGTTACAAAAGTCCACATTTAAAGTAGGTCGGGGTGCCGCTGCGTTGACTCGTCGTTTGCCCTCAAAAAACACAAAAGGCGATACTTTGCCCGCCCCAGACGACGGGCAGCCCGAGCAAAATCCGAGAATCATTTCCCCGATTTTGCTCGGGGAGGGGGTCCCCGGCTTCATCAAAGCCGGTACCCTCCTGGGGTATTTTTTTTTTGGGCATCGCTTTCATGTTTGGCGGGGAGGAGGGGGGGTTTGGGATTCCGGATTCTCTCACTCACCGACGGAACATAAACAAATGAATTTGGTTACTATGCGTCGGTCTTCTGTCTTCCTTCCCCGGTCGAGCCAGCCCAATACGAGCTGCAGTCAGATAACTACAGCTAGGCTCTACCACTTTTTCTTGAACTTACCAAATTTCTGAATGAATTCTATTGCTCTGTGGTAAACAGAGTCTTAAGTAATAGATAGTTAGTTTTAAAAATAAATATCATCTATAATATTTGAGAACGTGTTGTTTCGGGTACAACTCTATTGAATTTTATTTGAAGCATTGATTAAAGATTTTCTAGATTTGGATTTTGGTGTAAGTTATTGAGTTTTTTCCAATCGGACAAAAAATGAAGATTGATATAAGTGCAGTATTGTAAGAAATAAATAAAAAAAACATATATACAATTAATCGAGTTAAATCATGATACTTAAAAAATGAAAAGATTCTAAGGCGAAGTATAATATTTTAAAATATTAAGGGAAATTTCAATTCATTTTTAGTTTGTAGTCTAAATAAATATTTTTATGTTTCTTATAGTTCTACTTGTAATATTATTGTATAATAGCTGATAAGGATATCTGAGCAAAATATTGAAAAACTAATGTCCTTAATTTTTTAATAATGCACCTATACAGTATATAATATACGTTAATTCATCTATAAATGAAAATTTACTTAAAAAAGCATATTAAGTCTGTAGTAATTGAATTTCTCCGGTAACAACTTCTTAGTAATACAAATATATTTTCAAAATCAATGTCTTTGTTCTAAGTTTTCCTTTTCAGATTTCAGTACCTTGTGTACCGTCGTCTTCAAAGGAAAAACTTTATAAGAAATAGTTCCACAAACTCTAATGTTCCTCGACTAACTTGTAATGATTGTGTTTAATTCTGATATGTTTTCATAAAGTTATACTAAAGAATAATTATTATATATATAAATCAAAGCAGTTTTTTAATAAAAAATAGAGAAGCCTGATAAAAGTTTTTTTTTGTAGTCGTTCTTAGAATGAATTGAACAATAGAATGTTATAATTATTAAATTTATAGATTTTGATCAAATAAAATGGGTAATAATTAAAAACAATATTTAATTGATAATGTTAGGAAGTTAAAATTAATAATTTTAATATGAAACTAAAAGCAAACTTACACAAAAACCCATTTATATTAAATAGATGTATTTGTTATTTTAGTATGATAAATTGAAAAAAATACTCGAAATTAAAATGACTTCAAAAGAAATAGCCTTTTTAGTCATTTATATAGCTTGTGACTCTATTACTTATTTATTAACCAACTAAAAATAAATGCTTCATTAATTTCCTTAATTCAAAAAGTATGCTTCAATACTTAAACTTTTTTCATGGAATAAATATATTATTACTCTTAAAACTTTCTTCAAGGGCTTCTAATATAAAAGTATAATACCATAGAAAAAAATACAATACGATTGTTTAAGTTTATTGTATGAAATATTGAATAAAAGACTGTTGAATTCCGAAACTAATCAAGATTTATTGTAGTTTTATGAAAAGTGTGTGTGTGTTAAAAACAATATTTACTACACTACAACCTTTTTCTCACTTGTCTTCATTGGGTTGACAAAAAAACTAATTTGAATTAATACTTGCTGCATTATTGCAATACAAATAAATAAAATACCAGCGTGAAGCGGGAATAAGCAACCAATAAACTTAAGTGCACAGTCTTCCGCTTAATGGAATTCGACTGCTTGATAAGAATAAAGTAAGACAAAAGAACGCATAAATCTTTACAAATGAGACGATGAGAATGAGTGAAAAAACATATTTATTTGTTTAGGGCTGTATGTGTAACGAATGTTAATAATAACATTATATAACAATTTTAGTTATAAACTATTTATCATTTATGTTATACCATCTAAACAAAAGGCTATTCTAAGTATCGCATCATTAATTAATTTCGAGATTTGCGTTTACACGGTTATTCCTCTGTACTGTTTCTTGGCATTTAAAATAACATTCCAAACTTATAGTGACTTGGCATTTAAATTCATATTAAATGTTTTACCAGATGCAATTAAATAGACTACGACAGGAACAGAAACAATGATTAAACTTTGAAGAACGATTAATATTAAAACGAATAATAATAGTTCAATGAAATCGGAGCGGTTACATGTGTTGAATAATACTAAATTTTGATAAAAGATAAATTTCCCTCTAAAAGAAGATCCTTTGCTATCATTAACATTCTTAGAGTTATTTATCTTGTTCTACTTCATCCATGTTTCAAATTAGCAGTCTCTCCTGTACGGTAAAATGTAAAAATTATAAATGTTAAGTTTGTGATATTTTTGTTTTATTTAATGTTCATTAAAAAAATTGTGATTTATATTATCGAATGCCTTAATTAATTATTAATTAATATTAATTGCCTTCCAAATAGTTCATTATTATTTTATTACTTTTTGTCTCAAAAAACAATATAATCAGTAGTATCGTACACACAAGAATATTAATAAGCTTGCCTTTGAATATCACTTTTATAAAAGTAAAAAAGTGATTTCATAAATTTGAAATATTTATTTTTGTGACCAACAAAAACGTGAAGCACATTCCCTGAAATGTTAAAACTAAACATTTTTATAAGATATCATTAAAGAAGCTTGTAGGGGTAAACTAAACTAATTAGTTTAACACTAATTAGTTTAGAAATTTGTTATATGTAATAAAAATAACTGTAATGTTACCTAAGTTATATAAGTTAACTAAGTTTATAATAGACCGCTGCAAGCCCTGGTGTTAGTTATTGATGACACGGTGATAAATTACTCTGCTACTATAACTCCCTTGAGCCTCTTATCGGATTAACGGCCATCTTAATTCTAAATGCAAGAACTTTTCTTTTCTTAATACTTTAAGTCCGTGGATGTGATTATTTTTATTTATTATTTTTATCTCTCGAGAAATTTTTTCCCCTTCGATATTTTAAAGTTGACCTTATAGGTTTATAATTTTCAAATATTTCATAAAAAAAAAAATTAAAAATATAATAAAAGTCGTGTTTGCTCAACACAAAGTTATGTTCGAAAAAAAAGTATGTCTCGTGATAAGGGTTTAAGCTTTTTTGGACTTTAAAATAAAAAAAATAATTAGCGTGTTCATGTCAAAACCAATTCTTTTTGGAATAGATAGAAAAACTTGAGCCTTTAAAAGAGTATTTCTTCCATAATTATTTGATCAATGATAAAAATAATTGTAAATATTATAATATGAGTCACTGGGCTTATATACTAACAAGTCTAATAAGGGGCTTAATAGTATATAAGCCTAGTACATAAGAGCAGTATATAGGGGAAGTTTATAAGGCTAATAAATGAGGCAAGTACATAAAATTAGTAAATAAGAAATTTTACATATGACTAGAAATTAGGCAAGAACATAAGGCCAATAAATAATATAAGTAGTAGGAGGGCTAGTACATCAAAGTTGTATATGTCATTACGGATATCAGAATCTATACAATGTATCTGCCACGACAGGTAAAATTAAATTGTTAAACGCGGTGCACAATTATGTTATCAGCTTCGTCAACAACAACTTCAAGAAGAGATAGTCATAGTCGTTGATACTTTTTTAATTTTACTTTCACCAAACACCTCACAAGTGTAAGATTGATCATAATAAGGTTTATTGGTCTTTACTGAAATCAATGTAATAAATTAGTCCTTGTCCAATTTCCAATTAAAGATTCTATATTTTTTTTTATGTTCGTATTTTATTTTCTTTTACGACCGTATTTTATCGAACTCAGGAGCAGGTTGTAATTTTATTTACGTTTCTGTGACTGATTTATGTTGATCATAAATGTATTTTATTCCTAATATAGAATACATTTAAATATCAACGAAATTTAATTTTATATATATTATAGATTTTTAATATTTAATATATACATATATAGAATTAAAAAAAAACGTCAAATCAATCCTGCGACCTAGAATCCTGGAGATTTGTCACCATCTCCGTCTCCGAATTGACATTTTTTTTTTAAATAATTAATGCAAAAAATAATCAATCCTTACAGTATTTAATAATAATTTGAATATTATTTTTACAAGATTAACAAACGAAAAAATAAGCCGAACGTACAGCACGTTCAAGATTCAAAAAAACGTGTGTTCAAAGAAACTCGTTGTATCAAATTACACAAATGACGTGAAGCAACAGTCAAAGTTGTAAATAGCTTGACGGAAGAATATGCATATTACATGGGTTTGTCGAGAATTTCATAACGCTGCTCGTAAGTAAAAATTTTGAAATAAAAGTTACATTTATAAGAGGTAATATTACAAGTATTTACTTTTATACCTTTAGGGCCTTTAGGGTGACTACTGAGTGATGAAATATGGAATCGTATATGTAAGTAAGAGAGGGCTGAATAGAGAAGAGGTTAGGATAGCTTGGTTAAGATGTACATATTACATTCAATAGATATTTTATAATCATAAATTTAGCTTTATAACAATAAAGAAATGATCTATTAATATTTTATTAATGATATACAATTATTAAAAGACAAATATCCTCAAAAAAGAAGTTTGTTCAGTTTTGTGGATTATGGTTCGATAACAAAACTAAACAAAGTAAGATTTCTATATACATAGAAAGCAATAAAATATTAACTATTTATATTGTCCATAACAAAAAAATAATAGTTAGCACATTATATAGTGGAAGTAATATGAAAATAAACAAAATATGATTTAATATTATGTATAAAATCACATAAAACTCAATATTTTTTTCTTTCAATGGAAAAATCTTTATAAAAAACATCAAATATATTGCCCGAGTTCGCTTAGTAGCTCAGAATTAATTTATAGAACCTTTTTCAGTAGTTCGCTCGAGTCCCTGGAAACGGAAAGTTAGAAGGTCGCTTTTCATAATTTGAATGTACTGTGAAAAATATTTGATAAAAACAACGTACTAAAATGGAATATGCTAACCTTAAAATATGTCATAAAATGTAAAGATACTTAGAACTCAATCTCTAGTCTCTCTCAAGCGACCTGCGGTTACGTTCAATATACCTCGTGAATAATTTATTATTATTTACTCTGAAAATCGAATTACTCTCAATCTAAGCAAAAATATTTTTGTTTATTACATATAATTCTATGAATTGCAAAAATCTGTCTTTGAGTCTTTGAGATATTTTTTCGTGATTGTGATTTTTGTGATCGTTTATTAGTAACAATAATTTAAACCCAATAAACTAATTACAAAATTGACAATTTTATGAAAAGAGTGCGCCGATGTAAATAATGTTAATATTTGTATATTTATTCTATTAGTATATGGAATAAATTGACTAATTCTATAATGATATTTGAAAATAGATACATGAATTCTTCTCTATTTATAAGAAATAGTAAATCTACCAGTAAACTTTCTCAATATAATTGAAGATTTTTTTTTTATTTTTATGATCCAGGCTGTTATTATTATACTATAATATAATACATTTATTATACAAATTTTTAATTACCAACAACATATATTTTCGAGCAGAACTTATCCAATAATTTAAGATGTGCGCAATGGTCATCCCCTTCTAAGTCCTTTTATAACACGTCGTCTCTGTAGAAACTTAATTTTTACCATATTACACACATACACACAAACATCACATACATACACACGCCACCCACATCTTTGAGCGCAGTGTTTTCTTTTACTCATTTGCATTCATTTTAAAGTCTGAACATTTCTTGTTTTATGCTTTACACCCCTTAACGTATGATTACATTTTATCTTCAGTGTCACCGGTGCTAGTTTTAAACTGATTCTTACACAAGCATTCTTTATTTTATTCAATCTCCATCCCACACATTCATCTCAACGTTTGCATTTCAGCCACATGCCTTTTATCTATTGTGGTGTTTTTTATTATTTTTATTATTTCTTTCTTTTAAAGGGAAAAATAATGTATTCATATTTTTTCGACCTAATAAAGAAAAAATACCGGAAAATTTTTTTTAAGAACATTCAGATGAAGTCGCAGTCATAATTTTTATTAAAATGGCGTATATAAATAAAGGCCTTTTAATTATTTAGTAAGTTAAACAAAGTTTATACAATGCGAAGTATTAATAATTAATTCAGACGACGAAAATACCGTTCAAAGTTTACTTTAACACTTAAAGTGTGTTTGCACAGGGTTAGTGTAAATTCTCAATTTGATCTTCTTAACCGTTAGTTTGCGCCGTCTGTATTTATGGTTGACAAATTTAGGTTTATAATCGAGTTCTTCAAGGTCCAAAAAAATTTATAGAAAAGATTTTTCTGTCACTATCATTGTACGAAACACTATTTTTAAGCCCCATAGTCATTGTACACTTTAGAGAAAAGCTTCCATATTAATAGAATGATGGTTGGAGTTGTTCTTCGGTATATGTATTGTTAGAATTTATTTTTTATGATATGTAGTACGAGTCCAGTATTTCAATATTCCATGTTCGATAATTTATAACAAACCTATTCTGTTAAGAGATGAACACTACATACGTATTTTACAACATACAGATGAAGCCAGCTATAATTTATACGAATTTCCAACAATCAATAGTAATTAAAAAAATATGTTAATATATATTACGCATTTAATTTCTATAATATTTAAGGGTAGTAACGAATTATTATTCTGTAATTAATTATAGAAAGTGGCGCCACTGTTGCATACTATCCTGATAAATAATACTTTTTCTTATAAATTAATACTTATTTGACATTTAACAATTACTAACAGTAAACATTCGCTTTTAATTGATATATATTAATAAACATAAATAATATATATATACAATACACACACATACACACAATATATATAAAATAAAGTTTTAATAAATTGAATTAAATTATTTCATAATGGTTTTAATATAAATATATTTATATACGTGTTAGTTTAATTCACAGCTTAATTAGAAAGTTATAATCATTTTTATTATCAAATGGCTTTATTTAATTACTGACATATACACTTATATATGTAGCTTACGTTATATATGGAGGTGCTTCAGCGAGACTCATAACACAGAACATTAGTCATAGTCATATGAAATCCTATTTGAATATTACAAATCTTTTTCAAAGTCAAATCATTGATGTTACAAACATACAAATATGAAGTGTCACGGCCTCAATGGCCTCTAAAAGAAATTTCTTCAGGCTTAAATAAAGGATATCAGTATAAGAAGAACACAATAAACATAGACACATAGTAAGTAAGTACACAGTAAGTGTAGTACACACACAGGTTAAGTAGTCTCGGATTGTTTCGTGACTTGTTCTAGTTTATCAACTGTAGACTATTCAGACACTTATGTATATAGATCTCAAAAGTAAGAACTATAAAATATGTGATTTAAATTACTATTGGATTGTTTAAAGTACTATATATCTAATATTGGAACAATAAGAACTTTTACTTACAGAGCTTAATTTTCTACACCTTAAAAACAATATAACCTATAAAGACAATATAATAGAGAGACAATATAATATAAAGACAATATAATAGAGACGTTTTGATCAATAAATCTCAATCACTAATATGAAAATATTTCACAGTAGTTAAATAAAAATGATATCATTGGACTTATATATTATGGATCGGTCATAAGCTATACAGATAATAAATTATAGTGTATATATTTATAATATCTAAAGCTAGCAGGACATGACATAATTTACCCGCGCCATAATTGTCCGATAATAAGACGTCGGGCATGGCATTTTTAAGTAAAATTGTAATTTAAATTCAATTATGTTCTATTAATTTCATCATTTAAATTCATTATTATCTAACTATTTCATTTAGTTTTTTGAATAAACTTCTTGCTCACCAGTCGTTAATGCCGGACATTTCTTAACTGAAGCTAAAAATACCAAGGAGATGCAGCTTAATTTTACAAATATGAAAAAGTCATTCATTACAACTTTCTCTGAGAACTAATTTTAACAAAGAATAAGTAAGTGTACGTTATTTTATTAGTATGAAAAGCTTTGAATATATGGACTCAAAGCCTGTACTATGCAACGAAAGTTAATTGAAAGACTATTTTAATATTAATGTAACTTCTGCTTATCTACAAAAACTATTATTAACTATGAAGTATGATTTGTTATTGCTAAGAGAGAATTAAGTCTAGTATAATTCATTCATAGTTAATTTCAATATTAAAACATAACAAATTAAAATCAATTAGTTATTATGTACATAGTATAGCGATATCAGATTGGTATTTTCTTAAATCACTGGTACTATGAGCCAGGTGTTTTTAGATACGAATCAAAGGATTTATGTTTTTTTGCGATAAGAGTTTCGTCAGTAGATTACCACGAGGTTTACGCATGGGTATAGTATCTGGAAAACA
Source organism: Melinaea marsaeus rileyi (assembly GCA_918358865.1). Taxonomy (NCBI): domain Eukaryota; kingdom Metazoa; phylum Arthropoda; class Insecta; order Lepidoptera; family Nymphalidae; genus Melinaea; species Melinaea marsaeus. The sequence continues at coordinate 7,465,422 of OU911083.1, read as the reverse complement.
AAATCTTGAGTTATTTATTTTAGTCGTTTTAACAAAGTGATTTTTACCGAGAAAATCAAAACTAGAATTAAAGTATAAACAAGTTTTTTTTTTTCATTTTAATAACTAATCTCGAATCATGACTTTTTAATAACTTTTTTATATTTAATAATTATATTTTATATTTAATAATAATATCTTTTTTTATTATTTATTTAATATAATTTTTTCCTCACTTGAAATTTTGGCACAATCTAACGTTAACTAACAAAACTAATTGTTTCATTTCTGGTGACTTTATTATCAATTAAATTACAGAGGTCTCAACATCTTTAGTAAAATATTTCATTTGGAAAAAGTGAAAATGTATGTTGTTATTAAAACGAGAGATACTCTTAACATATTTAGTCCTTATTATACATGAACGTAGAAGATAATATTTAGCATAATATTTTTGTACAAAAATATGAATTTTATTTAATACAAAGGCACAAACGGTATTAAAACGTTACATTTCAGATCGTCTTCTATAAGTGGATCGCCCGAAAAGGATAAATATTTATTTTTTACTCATTCGTTCTCATCGTCTCATCTGTAAAGATTTATGCATTCTTTTGGCTTACTTTATACTTAACATGCAGTAGAATTCCATTAAGCGAAATACAAGTACACTTAAGTTTATTTGTGGCTTACTCGCGACTCACGCTGGCATTTTATTTATTTAAAATAATATATACTTTAAGACATTCGAATGATTTTTTTTAAACCTTTTTGCATAAGTACTTAGATTAAGTATATAAATATAATATATTTTTAAACAATATAAACAAACATCTAAACAAATTGTAGTTAAAATATCCTGTTCTCGTATTTGAATTTCTCCAGTGCTTACTATTCCCAAAGGAACTTCAAAAGTTATCACTTACGACATTACTGAACAAAGACATAGAACAGGTTGTTATTAAGAAGTATCTAACACTCCGGAAGATATTGTAAAAATATCACCATAAAAATAATATTTTAATATTTTTCATCACTTTTAAAAAAATGCATAGTTCGTTTTCTGTCTCCAATCAGCAGGTAATATTATTTTCATATTGGAATGGGAATATATTAAGTTTTATATTTATCTACATTATAAGTAATCTTTTTTATAAATAATATTTAAAACAAAGTCTAATCATATGTATTCAAAAATATTCAATTATCAATATCTCTTGTTTTAAATATTAAAACAAGACAAATATTCACAAAATTAATGTAAATAATGTAACAAAAAAAAGCGATACATTTTTATGTTTTAGTCAACCCAATAAACACTTATGTATTTGTCTTGATTATAAAATAATTTAAAAAGCCAGTAATAGAGTAAAAAAAATCTGCTCCGTGCACACTTTACAAATTTTATTGTATTGTTGAAATACAATAAATTCGGATTTTTTCAGAACTCAATTGTCCTTTTAATATTTCAGTCATGAATTCGATTTTGCACGTGACAACAAACTATTTTATTTTATTGTAAGCTCAGTACTGAGAGAAAGAATGCCATTGATTTTCGAAGAAATAAAATATTGATATGATGACCAAAAACTAATTAACTTATTTAACTTTGAATTCAATTATAACTAGTTTAATTATCATATACTTTTTTTATTAACCTTAGGTGAGAGGTGAGGCTTTTAATATATAATAATAATATTAATATATATCATTACATTTTATAAATGCTGATACTGTTTTTCATAGTATGATAAATAAATACTAATTTCACATATTTTGAACTAACTGAAATGCTTTTACTGTATTAATATTAGAATACTTATTCATGAGTTCGTCAAGTAGACATCGTTTAATAGTATGTTTGTTCAACATCCTACAACTAACAAAGTGAAGATGCAAGAAGCTTCTTAACCAAATTGTAGCAAAGTCTATCAGTTAAATTTAATATTGACATTACTTAGTTTAAAACTACTTAGTAAAACTAACATTATTTAATAACATATTTTAATAATTAAGTTTGGGTTCAATATGGGTTTGATACTTTTATCAGACATGTTGATTATAATTATAACTACACTGTAAATAATTAAAATTTATTCTAAAGAACCTTTTATGTTTTAAAAAAGTAGCACACTCGTTGACGTGAAAATTCCTTTGAAATATTTTTCCTTGAAAGTTCACTTGTAAGTATTATACAAAGTAATGATATTATAGGAAATATTGGAATATTGCTAGACCTTAATAGCTAATAAACTTTATATATTTTAATTTATTTTGACTGAATTTCACAGTATTGTTTTAAAACTCGTAATAAATTTTAGAATGATTTTAAGTATATTTTGTGATTGTTATAAATTATTATTACTATTTAAAACATTGAAGACACATGTTATATCGTATTTGGAATAAAATAGTCATTGCATTGCTCTTTATTTTATAGCACTTACTCATTTTATTACTTTTAAAAAGTTTGTTTTGTTTCTTTTTAGGGTTCCGTATTTTATAAGAAACCCCTATAGTTTCGTCATGTCTGTTCACAGCCTAGCTTTGAAAAGGAAATCAACCAAGTAGGTTTTATAAATTTATAAGTAAAAAAATCGGTTAAATAAAAATATTTGTCTTGGTAAGCATACATTTCACCTCATTTATATATATATATATATATATATATATATATATATATATATATATATATATATATATAAATGTATATATATACATATGTATGTATGTTGTATATGTATATATATATACATATAAAACATACATACATATTAACTAACTATGCAACTGGGATTACCCTATACTATGCGTGGCCCTATGCGCACTATGCTAGTTTTTAAATTTTCTTATCATGATTTCACCTTAAAGGATTTCGTCTTAAAAAAAAATTAAAAGGAAAAGTTTAAATCTTTTAAAATGTAGTCAAAGAAAAAGTTTAAATATTTAAATTGTAGTTTGACAAAAACTTATTAATTTTTATTGCTTTTTGGTGCTTACTTTTCTGTTAGGTATGTTAGCATTTTATTTCTATAAACTATAATAATATTGTTTATCATTGAATATTTCATAAGTAATACTTAAATTAAATTAAGTGATATTAAAAAAAACTAATAAGATGAGATTTAGATTGAAGGTTGAGATGAAATTCATAAATTTATAGCTTCATTATTACATTTCATGAGTGTATCAAATACTTAATCCGATTCCTAAACTATTAAATTGAAAAGTCAACGCACTCCACTCCCTTTTATAAATAAAAATTGGTTTTCCAAATTAAAGATATTAGTAACTAAGGCGTTCAATAATAAATAAATGGATGTTCACCCTTTAACTAATATTTCATTTTATAATGAAATGTACTGTGGTGACCGATGTCTTTGTTAATAACATATTATTAATATTTCAAGATCGCATGGCGCCGGCCGATGACGCAGTAACAGCCACTCTGGCTAACTGCATACTTATTTCCAGAAAAAAAGTAACTTTTAATTAATTAATTAGACTTTTGTAGTTTGTCTCTTTTACCAGAGGCCACATATTTCATTTTACTTTCAATTATACCAAATAAACAACACTTCATCCTTAATCTATTTTAAAATAATAAACAAACAGGTGAAAATTAGTTTTTATAAAATCTGTACACAATCGAGTCCGTATTGTGTCTGTTTCTTGTTAAAAAACAGGTTTAACTCTCTAAAGTTTCAGGTTGTCATATTAAGATTTTAAAAACATTACAAGTAATTGATATTTCTTTAAACTTATAAATTCATTTGCATCAGTTTAAAACTATTTAAAATAATAAAAAATTAAAGAATCTGTAGATATTAAAGTTACACGATAATTATTACTTGAATGTAGTGCAGTTTCCATTACGTTTGTAGGAAAACCAACTATATGTTAGTAAATTTTGTACGAGATGAAGCCATTACATTTAAACTTTGTTTACAAACTTGTATGAATACTGCTTCTGAATACGTATTTTGTTGCAGTACTTCTATTGCTATTCACACAAAGTGTCACAAAACAGATCCTTGTTTCGTTTTTACGCGAACTATTTTATGATATTTATCTAAATGTTTCTTTGTTTTGTACCGTAGTTTTTGTGCAGCCGTATCTTCATTTAAAATCCAAAAATAGTCTGACTATAACACAGCGTCATAAGAGCCTAAATGTTCAAACTACACAAAATAAGGTTCATATCACTATTCGAGTTGTTAACAAACTTGAATAAAATTTCCCATTGTTCAAATACCGTTTCTATTTAGACTGTTTTTTTGTTTTAATCATCGCAGCTATACTGTAGAAGTATCGTCCCAAAAGAATATTAAAAAGGAAAATGACATTTCGTTATCAGGATCTTTATAATTTCACGTTTGTTATGTGTATAAACTATTATTATTATTTCCTTTTATACCAATGAAAGTCAAAAACAAATATGATATATAAATAATACAATTATCATTACAAAATAGATGGAAGAATAAAATTAATTAACTTGTTAAGAACGAAATCGAATGTTCAATTATGACTTATGAAAATCCATAAAAACTTTGTAGTTATCTCCAAATTATTGAATTTTCATGAGCTACATATTTATTTAGAAAAAAAATAATTTTAGTATTTTTGTTTTGACATAATTATTCAAGAACAAGACAAGACAAGTTCTTCTATGCGGCGTTGGGTACCGCCAACCAACACGCCATGTTCCGAACGGCGGAAGGTGGAGGACGGAGCTACAAATAGCTACGTGGAATGTAAGAGGAGGAATGGAACAGAAGATGAATGAATTATTAGATGTGATGGATGACAAAGATCTGGATGTTATTTGTGTTTCTGAGACCAAGCGAAAGAACAATGATACGACCGATTTGCCTGGCAACCGGGTCGCATTCTGGGCTGGTGTTCCAGAGGGTGAGCGAGGTTGCCAAGGTGTAGGCGTGTTGTTGTCCTCTCGAATGGTTAATGCAATGGTAGAATACAAGGCTATCAACCCGAGACTTTTTTGGGTTCGCTTTAAGCAGGGGATAACAAGAGTATTCTTGTTAGCCGTTTACGCGCCAGTATCCTCAGCTCCAGTGAGCGAACCCGAGGAGTTTTGGGAGGGTGTCAGGGATGTTCTAAGTAGTGTCAGAAGTAATGAAAAGTTGATAGTATGTGGAGATATGAATGGATGGGTTGGAACCGCGCGAAGCGGTTACGAAAGCGTGCTAGGCAAATACGGTGATAGGAGGGTAAATGAGGCTGGAAAGCTTATTTTGGAATTTTGTAAGGAGAAAAATTTGTTTGTGGCAAACACGATGTTTGATCACAAACAAATTCACATGTACACATGGGAACGAGCGGAAGAAAGAAGTATGATTGATTTATTCCTAGTGGACCAGCGTATTCGAAGTCAAGTTATGGACACGCGAGTGTTCAGAGGTGCTGATCTGGGAACGGACCACTATATAGTCGTTGCTAGAATAAGAGGTCTGTTCACAGGTTGGCGCAGCCGCACGGCGTGTCCAAGCTTGGCGTCGAATTATCGCATAAGAAGCTGGAAGCTTCAAGATCCACCGATCAGAGAGGAATATCAAGAAAGGGTTTCCAAGAAGCTTGAAAGCTGTGATTCTGGAAATGAAAGTGTTGAAGTATGCTGGCAGAACCTTAGGAATGGTATGGTGAATGTAGCGACAGAGATATGTGGTAAAAGGAAAAGAGGTTTTAGTAAAAAGCGCGATGATTGGTGGGATGATGAAGTGAAAGACGCTGTGGAGTTAAAGAAGAAAGCATGGCTGGATTATAAAGCCTCGGGTAATGATAAAAGTATGAGAGAGATAAGAAAAAGAGAGTACAAGCTGCAGAAGCACAAAACGAAAGCACTTATAAAGATGAAGCGTGAAAATTCTGAGAGAGAAAGGGATGAAAGGTTGACGAACAACTTCCGGGAAAACACAAAGCTTTTCTGGCTAGAAGTTAGTGGTTCCCGGGGTTGTTCGCCTAACCTGTAGAATGAAAGGGGTGCTTTCGAAGAACGGTGAAATTTTAACTGAACAAACACACGTTTTGCAGCGGTGGGCGGAATTCTATAAGGAGATGTATGAACGTGAGGACGCCTCGGTCTTGACTACCAGCGTAATGCTGAGTCAAGACGTAGCCGATGGTGAAATCAGTTTGGAAGAAGTAGAGAGCGTGATTCGAAGTCTGAAATGTGGTAAGGCTGCGGGAGCAGATGAAGTTACTGCCGAGATGATCAAATATGGTGGGCCACGCGTCTGGGACCTTTTCTGGTTTTTGTGCAATTTATGCTGGAAATCCGGGGAGGTCCCAGACGATTGGCGAAGTGCAGTCATCGTACCTTTGTATAAAGGCAAAGGTTCACAGATAGACTGTGCAAGCTATAGGGCCATCAGTTTGATTAGCTTGGGCGGTAAAAATTTATGCTAAAATTTTAGCGAGAAGAATGCAAGAGAGATCTGAAAGGCTGTTGTGGGAGGCCCAAGGAGGTTTTAGACCTGGAAGAGGGTGTATAGATCAGATTTTTTCCCTCCGCATGATCACGGAAAAGTTTTTGGCCCTAAACCAAAAGGTTTTCTGTGCTTTTGTGGATTTGGAAAAGGCGTTTGACAGGGTTGTGAGAAAGAAGTTATGGGAGATACTGCCCCGATACAATGTGAACGGACCCTTGCTACAGGCTGTAAGGTCTCTTTACCGAGATCACTCAGCCTGTGTGCGAGTAGGAGCTGGCATGTCGCCCTGGTTTGACATCCAATCGGGTGTTAAGCAAGGTTGCGCTATGTCAGCTTGGTTGTTCAATTTGTATTTGGATAGTTGTCTCCAAGGAGTGAAAGATAGTGACATGGGAGTGAAAGTAGGTGGCCTTAAGGTCAATTGCTTGCTATATGCAGATGATGCGGTGCTCATTGCATCATCAAAATGCAATTTGCAGGCATTGGTCACCACTTTGAAAGATGGGTGTGAAATTAATGGTCTTAACCTGAATGTAGATAAGACGAAGGTTCTGATATTTGAAAGAAATGAAGAAAGAACAGAATGTAAGATCAACGTAAATGATAAGATAATAGAACAAGTGAATGAAGTGGTATATTTGGGAAGTATGTTTAGCAGAGACGGAAGATACGAAATGGATGTGGAAAGACGTATTGCTGCCGGTAACAGAGTTAACGGTGTTTTGGCTGCATTGTTAAGATGGCAAAACGTCAGCATAGCTGCACGTTTGGCTGTACACAATGCAGTTTTGCTACCGACGCTGTTATACGGCAGCCAAACGTGGGTAACGCAAAAGAAGAATGTAATAAAGTTGAATGCTGTGGAGATGCGATCTCTTCGCCGAATATGCGGAGTCAGTCTAGCTGATCGAATCCGCAATGAAGAGATTCACAGAATGGCAGGTACTAGCGAAAATGTCGCAGTGAGAATGAAGAAGAACGTGCTGAGGTGGTTTGGGCACGTCGAACGAATGAGTGATGAAAGAATGGTAAAAAAGATTTATAAAGGAAAAGTGAGCGGTAAGAGAGACAGGGGGAGGCCTCGAGTGACCTTTGAAAACACAGTAGCTACGATACTGGAGGAAGGTCACGTAAAAAGCATGAGGACCCCCCGGAGGGGCATGTATGAAGAGGTTAATGTCTGTGGTCGAGGCGAAAGAGGTATGCAGGGACCGTAGCGTTTGGCGCTCCGTCGTCTCTGGCTACCCCGCAAGGGACATGGCGTGAAGGTAAGTAAGTAAGTAAGTAAGTTCTTTATCTTCATAGGAGATTACGCGAGGCTCCTAAATCAAAATCATATTAAATCCTGTTTGAATACAAATGTAAGCGTACATACAACGCAATTCATTTATGTTACAAACTGACAAAAATTATATGCAACAGAAACCTCATATGGTCCCAAAATAAGTTTAATTTCACTACATACTCGTATATACAACGTGGAATATAATGAAATAGTACAAACTAAGCCATTAGGGATAGTTAGTACTGTCTACGTTACTACGACTATTTTTAACCAATTTAATAGGTTACACTAACATATCTAAAATATAAATTTACAAAATAGTGTAAGAAATATTATAAGACAAAATAGCATGATATAATTGTCATCCTATTGATATAATTATTTCCTTGATAACTCAATGAGACTAACATCTTACTTGTTTCAATTCAATTAAAACTAATTTAAGTTATATAATAATGCATAAGGAAATCACTCAAGACCAAACGTGCATTCAGTCGTTATATTTCGTTCATTGCCAACAGTACGATTACCTGTTTTGTTTTTAACGATATTTCTCTTTAGTAACATCGTTCAAAACATAATGATCACACCTAATAAATAAAGTTATTTTTTCATTTTAATAAATAGCAATATCTCAAAATTAAATTTTCAAATTAGAATATAAATTTAAAAAAAAATATTCATATCGTTAAAATTATCAACTATCGCCAGACCTAATTTATATAAACATTTTTATTGTCTAATTTACAATTCACTTATTTTAAACTTTACTAATTTCTTTCGAGAAATATTTGATGCACTTAATAAATAAAACATTATATCTATATATAAAACATATAGTTATTAAAGTATAAACAACTGGAAATAAAAATATCTAAACAATTAGTAGGACAAATATTATAATATCAAAGATTTTACTAATTATTAGAAGTGATATAGCTCAAAACTATTATGTTTATAGTACGTAAAGCAACCACAGATTCGTACATGACATACTTTATATGTACTATATATAATCCACGTGTCAGGAATGGCGTTTCATAAACCACATATGGGAGAATTATAATGTTGTTGTTTTCTGTAGAAAATAGTTTGGGATTTATAATTTAAATCCCAGGCTTAGAATATTTCGGAACAAAGTATGCAGACATATGATCGGCACTAAATTCATTACTACAAAAATAATATATTAAACATAAAAAAAAATTAAGGCAAAAGAAAAGTAGACTTAAATACACATATTACTTAAATAATATAAATATAAAATACAATATTGCATACTGTAAGGTGTATTTGAAATAGATTATAAAAAATAATTCGTAAAAACTTAAGAGTTATAAATGAGTGCCTATATATCAACAACATTAACAACAAGGTGATGACCGAGGGTTTATATGGGGCTACCAGGAAGCATAGAGAACACTGCCATTTTCAACGCCAACCACTAAAATGTCATCTTGGTACAAGGGAAAGTTCTCTCGTTAATAAATAAGTTAGCCACTAAACCGAGAAGAGACGCAAGGAAGTTACAAACCAATTTATCACCATCTCATCAATAACTAGCACCAGCTGTCACTGCGGTCTTTTACAAACTTAATAAATTTAATTTATTGTACAAATAACTGGTGCAGTTTGTTCATTTCTTCTATAATACAGTTTAATCAATTATTATAGTCTCTTTTATAAACAAATTAATAACTTGCCAGAGTAATTAGTTAAAACGAATTAATTTGGTTTAACAGTATACCCTACTTTATCGAAAACGTTTAATTCCAACACTTAAAAATATATACGCCATAATAAGTGCTAAGAAATTTAATAATATAAATCATATCATCACCGCTCTGAGATATGATTAAATACTAATCTAAAACCATTATACATTTTTAAGGGTACTTCAGTATAATCATTATTTGTATACGTATGCCAATCTATAAATATTCCAATCATTCATTGACGTTTGCACCTATAACATGTTATATGTACCTAACCAATGTTAACCTATGTTATATCACATATAGATTGTTCGTTATTTGATATAATATTTCAAGTAAAGGTGTGGGAGCAGGTGAATTTTGATTCACTTGCTCCCACACCTTCACTTGAGTCGTTTGCGACTAAAGGTAATTTAAAAGTTTTAAATGTTATTCAGAATGCCAAGAACTTGCATATATAGGAGGAACCCGTGAAAGGTCAATCTTGAATTTTGCATAAATTGCTCTCACTGAGAGAGGCACTTAAAATTGTAGATACTGTTTTAAAGGTAAATAGTGAAAACTAATAAACAACATAATTTGATTATCTTTATCTTTAACTCACCTTTTACCTTTTAATTCACACCAATGACGGTAGCTGAGGTTTTTAGAAATATATTACGAGACTTTTTCAAAACAATATTTACCTAATTTATATTCATAATTAAGGGATAACAATATGAGTTAATATTAATTATGTTTCACTTGAGTCCAACCTACCTTACCTATATATTTTATAATATTTATAGATTATTTATTCACTTTTATCATAAATATATAGACGCTGAAAAAAAATTTTTTCATTACTTTTCACTACAAAATATAGTTACTACAGCATATTAATAATATAATTTTACAAGACAAAATGCCATTTGTACGAATGAGGAGATAGCGGTCATAAACCATGAACGTTCATGACCTGTGAAAAAATATACAAACAAAATAACATAACATAAATGTTATGTTATTTTGATATTATTTTGATGGCGATTGTTTGGAAGCTTAGTTGAGAATGCTCTTCAGCATTGTTATTTACAATAGCGATTCCTTTAGACAGCTAGTCTTGTTTTTAATTTATTCTCTGTAATCTTTTGAGCATACTTTGTTAACGATAATGGTAAAAATTTAAAATAAAAAAGAACATCATTGTTATTGAAAAAATCCTAATATTTTTCTTAAACAAAAATGCACGCATTTTAATCCTAAACTGTCACTTTAAATATATATTTAATACTGTCAACATTTTTATATATCTATTATATTTATTACTCGCGGAAACTCGTGTTCAAATAAACTTATATTTGAATATAAAACAAAACAATGCAATCCTATTATAGCCGTTACATATATTAAATCATGTATATACTGTAGTGTGACTGTACAGATTTTCCCAAATATTTAGTCCCAGAATAATACTGCACTAAGTAGTTTATTTCAGAATCCTCATGCTTAATCACGGTAGAGACTCTTCAAATACTTTGCTGACTCTTTGCTTTACATTTTTATGGTCACGACTACTCCATTAGGTGGGGTATGGTTATATCGGTCGGGCCTTAAGTCGTATGGTGGGTATGCTTAAACAATTTTTGATTAAAAGATTTGTTTGTGAAAAATGAGGTTTTAAAGTGCAAATTTTTTGTAGAATTAACATAAAATAGGAAAATTAAAATTTTTATAAAATCCAGTTTTTTTTTTACGAAAACTATTTAGTTTTCTGTCAGGTATGTTATACTTATATTTCTATACAATTATTTATAGGTATAATAAAATAATATTATTCTACTACTATTGACAGATCTATTGTAGTTTTTTTGTTTTAAAACTAATGATATACAAATATATATATAATATTTTATCCAAGTAACAGTCAAATAAATAGTTTCATAGCTTGTCTCTTTTACTAGTAGTCAAAATATTTCCTGTAAATAGATATCATATGAAAAACACTTAATTCACAAATCTATTTTAATACACAAAACACATAGCTAAGCTTTAGTTGTTCTAAAATCTGGACACAATGTAGTCCGAAACTTATCTGTATTTTATTGAAAACGCCATGATGAACCCCGCCATTATAAGATTCAGGGTTACTCAGGTTATTAAAATTAAATAAAATGCCTACATAGTTAATGATTTTTATTTACAGTTATAATTTTATTTGTAGCAGTTTAAGATAATTCAAAATAAAATACAAATGAATATCTAAAATTTGAGATGTTACTTTAGTGCATTATAGTATTCAATGTTGTTTTTTTTTGTACTCGCAACTCTGCTCTACTCTATTATGTTTCTAAATAACAATACCAACTAATACTCTTGGACCTAAAACGTCACAAAATTTTCTAAAATACAACAGAAAAAACCACTTGGTTCAGATTGAGAGTAATTCCATTATAAATAACAATCACTATAAATTATTCACAACGTATCTTGAATGTAACCGCAGGCCGCTTGAGATGAGATTAAATATTGAATTCAAAGTTTACATATAATGAAGCACTATTAGTTTTAGCTTTAATATTAGTATATTGCTTTTTATTAAATAATATTCAAAATAAAAAAGATTTATTAAAAGAAAGTTATGTTCCCATGCATCGCGGGAACCGCTTAGCAAGCGTTGGTGCAATATGTACATTACATTGCATCAGAATCCAGGAATATTAACAATCGTAAAGCTGAATCTACATTTCACACAAATTTATTATTTCATTATAATTTTATAACAATCAAAAAGCTGAATGTGCACTTGACATAAATGTATTTCTTTATAATTAATTTTAAATATAATTGTCACTCTTGTTTTCTAATATCGGGCAAGCAGTCGTCATTTTAGTTGTAACTTAAATTGTAATTTTAAATAAAGTATTTTTATAATTTTGGTTTTTTTTGGATCCTCGGCTGCCACCGTACTTAATTGGCGCAGTCGGTAGGATACTCGCGGGCCGGGTCGCGAGCAACGTAAATTATATATATTCTTAAAATCAAGATAATCGTCTTGCGGTCCATCCGGGAAGCTATCAAGTTTCAACACGAGTCTCCTGAATCTACGAGGCGGCGCAGCGAGGCGTATCCGAACATTGATACTCCAGAGAAACCGAAATTAAAATTGTAAGTACATTAGAATCTTTCTAGTGATTGCTTATCCCTATTTTGTAAGATTTATCCTTCCAAGATTTCCCTTCTGCGGCAATCGAAGACCTCTAGGATTAGTACGTATAGTAATAGAGCGCGCTTTCAAGACGCGAATAGAAATTTAATATTTTATAATAACGTTAAACTAAATTTAGAGAAATATAATATGGCCGATTTAGGTAGCATTTTTCAAGCCTTACGCTTATTGCCTGAATTCGATGGAAACCCAAATGTATTACCTAGATTCATAAAACTTTGTGACCAGTTAGTCCAAGAATTTGTGATTAATAACCCTGAAAATAATTTATTAAATGTTGCTCTTGTAAACGGAATTTTAAATAAAGTAACAGGCTCCGCAGCACGATTAATTAATACTAACGGTATCCCTTCAGACTGGACTGGCATTCGTAAGTCGTTAATTAATAATTTTTCTGATCAACCAGACGAAACTGCGTTATACAATGATCTTGCTCTTTTAAAACAAGGGTCCACTACACCTCAAGAGTTTTATGAACGCTGTCAAAACTTGTTTAGTACAATTATGACATACATAACTTTACACGAGAATATTGGTACCACAATTGAAGCGAAAAGGGTTTTATATCAGAAATTAACACTGCAAGCATATTTAAGAGGATTAAAAGATCCTTTAGGTTCACGTATTAGATGTATGAGACCCGAAACAATAGAGAAAGCATTAGAATTCGTGCAAGACGAATTAAATACTATATATTTACAGGCTCGTTATGAACCTGAAAGGAACAAACACCCTATGGCATTGTCATCTCAACCTTTTAAGGTAAATTCAGATTATAATTTTAACACAATACAGTCTAGGCCATTTACATTTCAAAACCAACACCAACCGCGTCATCAATTCCCAACTCACACACAACGACCACCATTTAGACCTCAACCGGGTCCAGGTCCCTCATACACTCAACAAATATTTAGGGCCACACCTCCAAATTATAATCCTCATAATGCATTTAAAATGCCCCAACGTAATTTTTATCAACATGCTAACCAAAATCCCCAACCAGCCCGTCCTATGAGCGGTGTAACTCATTTTGTAACTAAAAATTTACCACCTACTGGACATGACTGGAGGAAACATGGTAATCCACCCCCAACGAATTATTTTAAAACTCGGGAAATGAATTTCCACGAGAGTAATAATCAAAATCAAAGTTATGACCATTATGACTATTATGAGACTGACGATTACTACGACAATTACTATGACGATTATAACCAACACCCAGAATATTATTACAGTGACTATCAACCTGTAGAAAACCACCAATGTCTTCAACAATCAAACGACCCCATACCCTTTGAATATACTGTTGTTGAACCTTCATCTTCAACTTCAAATAACCAACAGGATTTTTCGAAAAATCAAACCATTAGACAAACCAAAGTAGAGATTAATGTTCAATCCCAAGGTCAGTTACCTTATATTCAGATTAAAAATCCACCCTTAAAGTTTCTTATAGATACCGGTGCAAATCAGTCCTTTATAAGTCCAGATGCAGTTGAAAAATATTTTAATAATTTCAATTTAAATTATGAACCTTTTGAAGTGTGTAATGTTAATTCTGTGAGCAAACAAAAATATTCTATAACCGTTCCTTGCTTTAATGAGTTTAAAAGTAATGAAAATATAAAATTTTACATTTATAAATTCCACAATTATTTCGATGGTTTAATAGGTACAGATTTCTTAGATAAATTGGAAGCAACCATAGATTATAAGAAAAAGTTATTTGTAACTAAAAATGCTTCAAACCCCATACAAGTTTATAGTAAGTATAATAGTAATGCAGACGCGCTATCTCGAATTGAGATTCACAATGAAGAGGCTAGCTCAACAATTGTGAATCCCTCTGAAAAATCACAGTCCAATATAAGCTCTCGAACCGCCACTGTACACTCTGACTCAGAAAATCCCTTTTTAGAAATCCCTATAACAGAACAACTATTACAACAATACACACAAGACCATCGTGACCGCATGATTAAAGTCTATGATAATATAAATGAATACATACATAGACGTACCCGAATTACTGAAAACATTAATAAAAAACGAGAATCTGAGACATGTTACTTACCTGACCAACAAATATTCTTACGAAACCCTAAAGCATCCCGAAAAAAACTTGCCCCTCGCGATACTCATGACAAAGTTATAGCCGACTTACCGATACACATTAACACAAAAAAGAAACGAGGCCCAATAGCCAAATCTAGACTTAAAAGAGTACCTATATGTGCTCAATTGTTACAGAATGACGATCCTGTTAGCAACCTTGACGAAAGCAGAAGAAATTGAGCTAAGTAGCCTGGATAATGGACCGGGTATTTTACCGTTTAAGTTAGGAACCGCTAGAATCATTTCCCACTATCACTCCTTTATACAATGCGTAGATTTAGTAAAGATTCGTGATAGTTTAAAGTTAGTTCAAGAACAAATCCACAATATTAACCCAATTTTAAGAAATAAAACCCTTTCACTTTTTCAAATGCACATTGAATATCTTGTAACTAAATTAGAAAAAGTTTCACAGCAATTAAAAACCTTTGAGACTAGTCGTGTTAAAAGAGGGCTTATTAACGGTTTAGGGTCAATAATAAAAACTATTTCAGGAAATCTCGACTATACGGATGCTATAAAGTATGATAATGCAATTAAAATATTAGAAGGAAATAATAATATAATTGTTAACGAATTGAACAATCACATTAGTTTAACCAAAAAATGGTTATTTCAAAATAATGAAATTATTAATAATTTAACAATTAATCAAAGAAAGTTGGAAAATTTGATAAATAACTTAACTAGTGTCAACAGTAACCTCGAAACGGATATTACAACTTTTACGCACTTGACTCAAATATTCTTAATTTTAGCAGATAATATTGAAAGTATAACGGACGAATTATTTCGATTAGAAAATTGGTTAGCTTTTATTCATGCCCAAAGTACACATCATTCAATGTTATCTATCAATATGCATAGAGATATTTTAAATAAGTTAAATAGCCTCTACGAGAAAGAGGAACTTTTAGACATTAGTTTTAGAGACTATTTCGACGTTATTAAAGTAGGTTACTATTATAACGATAGGAATATTGTGTTAATTTTTAGGTTTCCGATTGTCTTTCCCAAATTTTATGTTTTATATCATCTATCCGCAGTACCGAATAAGAATAACCATATACTTATTCCTTCTAAACCATTCCTAGCAATTCACAATAAAGATTTTATGTACATAGAGGCTGAATGCCCGAAGGTCAACGGATTTTATCTCTGTGAAAACAAATTTAACAATCACTATGGAAAACAGCCCGATTGTATAGAACGCCTCATTACGACGCAGCAGATAAAAAGTTCATGTCAATTTGTATCCTTGATCCTGACTACGGAAGCCGTGGAACAACTTGACGACAAGCATTATATTATAACATTTCCGGAGCCATCAAGTTTAAAATTATCCTGCAATCAGCAACAATTTATAAAAGTACAAGGCAGTTATCTTGTAACCCTACCTCTGGGATGTTTAATAAAAAGTTCAGAATTTACAATAATTAATAGCAATGATCATATAAGAGGGAAGCCACTGAAAATAATAGACCTACACAATTCTGAGAAAATTGAAGTTTCACAAACGTCATTACAACTAAACTCCATCGACCTTAAAAAGCTTCAAGAAATAAGTAATGAAATGTCATTGCAGCCGAAAATTTCAGGAATAACTGAAAGTAACAGTCTTTATCATACTACAATCCCATTATATGGAATAATATTAAGTGCAGGTGCACTAGGCATTGCTGTTATAATATATAAAAGTCTGAAGAATCGTAAAAGCCTTATAGTTAAGAAAGAACAAAAGCTAACAAAGGACGAGGAAGGAAATCATGATCACGTGGAGAAGATTTTACAGCACTATTCGAGATCTAAGGAAATCAAATAGATGCTGTTCTTCAGGAGGGAGGAGTTATGTTCCCATGCATCGCGGGAACCGCTTAGCAAGCGTTGGTGCAATATGTACATTACATTGCATCAGAATCCAGGAATATTAACAATCGTAAAGCTGAATCTACATTTCACACAAATTTATTATTTCATTATAATTTTATAACAATCAAAAAGCTGAATGTGCACTTGACATAAATGTATTTCTTTATAATTAATTTTAAATATAATTGTCACTCTTGTTTTCTAATATCGGGCAAGCAGTCGTCATTTTAGTTGTAACTTAAATTGTAATTTTAAATAAAGTATTTTTATAATTTTGGTTTTTTTTGGATCCTCGGCTGCCACCGTACTTAATTAGAAGACTTCTTTTTTTAACCATTTTCAAAATAATTCTAACAAACAAATTTTATGGAGTATAAAGTTATGTACAAACCTTATTATATTGTACAGCCCTATTATCCGGATATTATTATATAGATTATCCGGGAGTCATATGTAACTTATGTTAATTTTAAATAGCTAAATAGAAATAATGACTTTGAAGCCAATTTCCTATGTACTCGATGCTTATTCGATACTTCTGTAAGGAGAATAACACAATGTAACAACTAAAAAGCTAGAACTGTATATATAAAATAGTATATTGTTTTATTATACATTTCATTTATAAGGTGTCAGAGATAACAGTCCTGCGTCACTTATAAATACAAAACTGCAATGGGACAAGGAGATTCAAAAGTCAATATAACGTAGAAGTATTATGATTATTGTAAAAGCGAATAACTCAACACAGAACTTTTTTTTTTATATGTTATAAATTAATATCCAGAGACATATATTGCCTTTCATTGTAATTTTAAAACAATTTTGCCATCATTTTCATTATGGTGGTAACTTCGCATCACACACAGAACTTGTAAAACAGCATTCGGTATGTTTCGTAATACCATCAATAAGATTTTTTGTAACTCCAAACTTTCAATAATTAGGGGGAAAATTACTATGATTTCAGAAATTTATTTACTAATTATTCGAAGCTATAGAGTTCCAAGCTATAATATTTATGGTATGTTGACTACAGTATCGTAGATTATATACTTGATATGTACTATACATAATCCACGTGTTGGTGTTGTAAATTGTGATATAAAAATAAACTGTTCTGGAGCAAAGTGGAGTTATTTCATAAATTAATACATAATAACTTGTCTTCCATTTCACACTTATAATTATAAATGAATGCCTATATATCATTATTGATAGGTCTCACAGATCTAGTCTCACAGATCTGGTGTTATATACCATGCGATACTACGAGGGCCAAACTGAAAGTTTTTAGAACTGGCCACTTAAAAGCATTATATTAAAAAAAAATAGTTTATATTTTGAAAATAGAACTCTTTACCAATATTATTGAGTGTACATTTCATTCATTTGTCATTTGTTTTACGATTTGGTGGCAAATTGAAAATTGTCTGTGCACGTCAGAATGAATTTAAGCCGAGAAAATTTTCGTGCAACGATTTTTTATGACTTTCGATGTCATTTAAGTCAACAAGAAAGTTATGATAGACTTCGATTGGCTTTTCACGATGAAGCCCCATCTCGTGCCACAGTTTACAACTGGTTTAATGAATTCAAACGTGGTCGAACTAATCTCACCGATGATTTGCTTGAGGGACGGCCTTCTACAGCGACGACTGAAGATAACATCAGTGTTGTGCGGCGTATGATAGAGACTGACAAAAGAGTGACCTATCAGCAGATTTGGACAAGTCTAGGCATAGGTATGAGTCAAGTGCACAAAATCCTCCATGAACATTTAGCGGTCAGGAAGCTTTGTGCCCGCTGGATACCGCATAATTTGACCGAGGCTCAAAAACTCCGCCGTGTTTACTGGTGCCGAGAAATGATCCAAAAATTTAACGGAGGTGACTCAAATGCTGTGTTCGACATACTAACGGGTGACGAAAGCTGGATTTAGTGTTATGATCCGGAAACCAAAAGACAGTCTGCTCAGTGGGTGTTTCCTTCCGAAGAGTTGCCAACTAAAGTGAAGAGAGGTCGAAGTGTTGGAAAAAAGATGGTGTCTTAGTCTCAGTAGTCTTAGAGGATCAGAAAACGGTTAATGCAGAGTGGTATACTAACAATTGTTTGCCACTTGTCTTGGAAAAAGTTCGAGAGAAACGACCTCGCAGCAGGATCCTCCTTCATCACGACAATGCCTCGTCGCACACCGCCAGGCAAACGATCGACTATTTGGTGACCTCAGACGTGGAATTACTGGGTCACCCGCCGTATAGCCCCGACCTCGCACCCTGCGATTTTTATTTATTTCCGAAAATAAAAGAAAAACGTCGAGGAAAACGTTTTCTAGACGCCGCAGAAGCAGTGGCTGCGTTTCAAAACGCCGTTGAAGAGACCCCTAAGGCCGAGTGAGCAAGGTGCTTTTTGTCAATGGTTCCATCGAATGCAGCGATGTATTGATGTAAGTGGACGCTATTTTGAAAAGTTACAATAAAACTAATAACTTGCTAGAATGCTTAGTTTTTGATTTTCTAAGAACTTTCAGTTTGACCCTCGTACATACCCCATAAACATAGTAAGCAAAATACTATACTGTACTCGAAGGAGACCTTTAAGACAATTTAGATATTAAGACGGAATGCGGAGTTTGAAAAGTTTCTACAATAATTAATGAATTCTAAGTATTAAGTGCTTATAAATATTCCCAAATACTAAATGCTTGAAAAAAATATATAATTTACTTACTTATATTCCTTATATATTATAGTGAAATCTAGATTCGATACGAAAGCGATACAGGAAAAATATATTCTTACACAGCTGGTAATTTGAACCGGATGTTTTTTATCGAAACAAGGGATTTATGTTGTGATGCTGGAATTTGTTGAATAAATTATGACCCGTTTACATATGGGTATCGTATCTAAAGAAAGTAGCTTGAGTTATTTCTCTCAAGTATTATTAGTGAGGAAATATATTTTTTAAGGAGAAAGTACAACTAAAAATACACATATATATTATTTACTTACATAATTATTTTAAGTTCGAGATCAACTAAACCACTATCCCGAAAGATTGTTATTTTAACAATTTTTATTTTATTTGTTAGTTAAAAATATAAGTATTTAAAATAAAATAGACAACGTATTTTATCATCATGATGCAAAAGAAGATTTCTATCATTGATAAATAAGTTATCCACTAAACCGAGAAGAGACACAAGTCAGTTATAGAGTAATTTATCATCATCTCATAAATATCTAACACCAGTTGTCGCTGCGGTCTTTGACAAACTTATCAAATTAACTTTACAGTACGATTTATTGCTAAAGTTACTGATCCACATTCATTATTTTATTCTAAAGTCGCAACACTTCTTGCTTTATTCTTTACATCCCTCAACATATGATTACATTTTATTTTTTCTATTCTCAGTGCCACTTTTGAACTGATTCTTACACAAGCAATCTTAACTTTATTCAACCTCCATGCCACTCATTCATCTCAACGTTCGCATTTCAGCCACATGCCTTTTATTTATTCTAGTGTTATTTTTATTATTTCTTCCATTTCAAGGAAAAGGAATGTATGCAGATTTTATACGACCTAATAAAGTAAAAATACCAGAAAAAAGATTTTAAGAACATTCAGATGAAGTCATACATAGTCTTAACTCTTTATTAAAATAACTTATACAAATAAGGCGTTTTAATTATTTAGTAAGTTAAACAAAGTTTATACAATGCGAGGTATTAATAATTAATTCAGACGACGAAAATACTGTTCAAAGTTTACTTTAACACTTAAAGTGTGTTTGCACAGGGTTAGTGTAAATTCTCAATTTGATCTTCTTAACCGTTAGTTTGCGTCGTCTGTATTTATGGTTCACAAATTTAGGTGTTTTGTTTTGGGTTTAATGCTATAAGTTATCTTAATCTTAAAATAGTTTAATCAAATATATTTCATATTATATCATAATATGAAATATATTACAACTGTTACCAGTCGGTTCTAATTTAATTTAAAAGAGGTCTTTAAGATAAAAAAAAAAGTTATGAAAAAGTTTTGTCACTTAAATAATTCTTTGAAATATTTTTCCTTCACAGTACTTAACCACAACAATTATATACCTGTAAATATTCCAAGCTTACTGCTTGATACCTGAATAAAATGTACTTTGAAATAGATAATTGAGAAATAGAAAATAATTATACAAATTATGTTCACTTCAGATTGTATGAAATTTATAGAAATACAAAAATTTTTATATAAAGATGCATTTTACACGAGATGAAGTAAAAATTTATTTATATCCAGTGTCGTACCACAAAGTATGTTTACAATAATTACTCAGTATAGTTGGTCTAGTATTCAAAACAATTATTTATTAAATATCATCAGAAATTGTAAGATGAATATTTTTTCTGATGCCTTGAAAATTTTAAAAACAAATATTAGTAGTAGAAAAAAATTGTTCTCAATTTCTATCTATTAATAAAGATAAATAAATAATTAATATAAACTTTTAATAATTAAGTTAAACTCTAACACTTATTTTGATGTAAAAATATATAAATTAGTGTGTCTAAGTCATAGATTAATTTAATTTAAATAAAAGTTACATTCATGTTGCTAAATTAATTATTATATTTACTTACCTTAAGTACTATACATTTATATATGTACTGTATATTTTAAATGGAGGGGCTTCAGCGAGACTCATAATAAAGAACATTAATCATAGTCATATGAAATCCTATTTGAATATTACAAATAAGACGTTTGTAATATTCAAATATAAAAGTCAAATCACTTATGTAATAAACTTAGAAATATAAAGTGTCACGGCCTCAAAACTCTCGAAAAGAATTTATTTCAGGTGTAAATAATGGATAACAGTAAAAGAAGAACACAAAAAACGTAGACACGAAGTAAGTACTCGTACTCGTTTCATGTTAATACCTAATCTCGAATCATGACTTTCTAATAACTTTTTATATTATATTTCATAATTAGTATTTTTTTTATTATTTATTTAATATATTTATTCCCTCACTTGATATTTTGGCATTTTTGCAAAAAAATATGTTGTTTACATGATACGTCCAATTTTATTTGTACCTGAAACAATTTATATTCTTTCATTACTGGTGAATTTATTATCAATTAAATTACAGACAACACAACATCTTTAGTAATATATTTCATTTGAAAAAAGTGAAAATGTAGGCTGTTATTAAAACGAGAGTTCCTCTTAACATCTTGAGTTCTTATTAAAGGTTAAAAATTAACGTAGAAGATAATATCTAGCATAATATTTTTGTACAAAAATATGAATTTTATTTAATACAAATGCACAAACGGTATTAAAACGTTACATTTCAGATCGTTTCCTATACGTGGATCGCCCGAAAAGGATAAATATATATTTTTTACTCATTCGTTCACATCATCTCATCTGTAAAGATTTATGCGTTCTTTTGGCTTACTTTATACTTAACATGCAGTAGAATTCCATTAAGCGGGATACAAGTACACTTAAGTTTATTAGTGTCTTACTCGCGACTCACGATGACATTTTATTTATATAAAATAATATATACTTTAAGACTTTCTCGAATATTTTTTTTAAACCTATTTGCATAAGTACCTAGATTAACTATTTTAGGTACCTTAAATACCTGAGAAGTAGCAAAAACATTTTTTAACTAAGAAAGTTACGAACAGTATGCGGTAGGAATTTACAATAAATATTACACACAAAATTTTTCATAATATATTTTTATACAATATGAACAAACATCTAAACAAATTATAGTTGAAATATCTTGTTCTCGTATTTGAATTTCTCCAGTGCTTACTATTCCCAAAGGAACTTCAAAAGTTATCACTTACGACATTACTGAACAAAGACGTAGAACAGGTTGTTATTAAGAAGTATCTGATACTCCGGAAGATATTGTAAAAATATCACCATAAAAATAATATTTTAATATTTTTCATCACTTTTAAAAAAATGCATAGTTCGTTTTCTATCTGCAAGCAGCAGGTAATGTTTTTTTCATATCGGAATGGGAATATGTTAAGTTTTATATTTATCTACATTATAAGTAATCTTTTTTATAAATATTATTTAAAACGAAGTCTAATTACCTATATTCAAAAATATTCTATTATCAGTATTTCTTGTTTTAAACATTAAAAACAAGGCAAAAATACACAAAATCAATGTAAATAATGTAACAAAGAAAAGTGATACATTTTTATGTTTTAGTCAACCCAATAAACACTTATGTATTTGTCTTGATTATAAAATGATTTAAAAAGCCAGTAATAGAGTAAAAAAACAAACAATACAGTAAAATTTGCACACCTTACAAATTTTACTCTATTGTTAAAATACAAAGAATCCGGATTTTTTCAGAATTCAATTGTCCCTTTAATATTTCAGTCATGAATTCGATTTTGCACGTGACATCAAACTATTTAATTTTATTGTAAGCTCAGTACTGAGAGAAAGAATGCCATTGATTCGAAGAAATAAAATATTGATATGATGACCAAAAACTAATTAATTATATTTTTTTTTTTTTTTAATTATAAATTGTAACTTATTTTTTAATCACATACTTTATTTTATTAATCTTAGGTGAGAGGCGACACTCTTAATATATAATAATAATATTAATATATATCATTACATTTTATAAATGCTGATACTGTTTTTCATAGTATGATAAATAAATACTAATTTCACATATTTTGAACTAACTGAAATGCTTTTACTGTATTAATATTAAAATACTTAATCATGAGTTCGTCAAGTAGACATCGTTTAATAGTTTGTTTGTTCAACATCCTACAACTAACAAAGTGAAGATGCAAGAAGCTTCTTAATCAAATTGTAGCAAAGTCTATCAGATAAATTTAACATTGATATTACTTAGTTTAAAACTGCTTAGTAAATGTAACATTATTTAATAACATATTTAAATAATTAAGTTTGGGTTCAATATGAGTTTGATATTTTTATCAGACATATTGATTATAATTATATTATTCTGTAAATAAATAAAGTTTATTTTAAAGAACCTTTTATGTTACAAGAAAAGGTGCACACTCTTTGACGTGAAAATTCCTTTGAAATATTTTTCCTTGAAAGTTCACTGGTAAGTATTATATGCAAAGTAATTAAATTATAGGAAATATTGGAATATTTCTAGACCTAGTAGTAATAGTTCAAATATTTTATATATTTTTAAATTATTTTGACTGAATTTTACAGCATTCTTTTAAAACACACGAAATAATATTTATTACGAGTAATAAATATTATTATAATTGTAAGTATATTTTGCGATTGTTATAAATTATATATTGTTTTTGTTACAGCTATTATTTGAAACATTGAAGACACATGTTATATCCTATTTGGAATAAAATAGTCATTGCATTGCTCTTTATTTTACAGCACTTACTATATATCCATTTTATGTCCTTTAAAAAGTTTGTGTTTTTCTTCTCTTTAGTGTTCCGTTGTTTACTAGAAACCCTTATAGTTTCGTCATGTCTGTTAGTAGCCTGCTGTCAAAGGAAAAACCACCAAGTAGTCTTTACAAGTTTATGAGTAAAAGTCAGTTAAATAAAAATATGTATCTTTGTGCGCTTACATTTTCACCCGCGGCAAAATCTTAGAAATTAGATGATTATTATTATTACTATTATATACTCTATATATATATATATATATATATATATATATATCTTAAATAGGTCTACAAAAAGCGTGCGAGTATGCATATCCATCTTTATAACTATCCAACTGGGGTAACCCTATATTGTGCGTGGCCCTATACGCACTATGCCAAGTTTTATATTTTATTATCATGATTTCACCTTAAAGGATTTCGTCTTAAAAAAAATTAAAATGTAGTCAATTGACAAAAACTCATTAATTTTTATTGCTTAGTTTTCTGTTAGGTATGTTAGTATTTTATTTCTATAAACTACAATATTAATGTTTATCATTGAATATTCCATAAGTAATACTTAAATTAAATTAAGTGATATTAAAAAAAAAAACTAATAAGATGAGATTTAGATTGAAGGTTGAGATTAAATTCATAAATTTATAGCTACATTATTACATTTCATGAGTTTATCAAATACTTAATCCGATTAACAAACTATTAAATTGAAAAGTCAACGCACTCCACTAACTTTTATAAATAAAAATTGGTTTTCCAAATTAAAAATATTAGTAACTAAGGCTTTCAATAATAAATAAATAGATGTTTACCCCTTAAATAATATTTCATTTTATAATAAAATGTACTGTGGTGACGGATGTCTTTATTAATAACATATTATTAAAAAACATGTATTCGTATTGTCTTAATTTTTATACTATAGATATAATTTTCATTGTAATCGTAATAATTTCATCTTCGGCTTCGCATAGCGCCGGCCGTTGACGCAGTAGCAGCCACTCTGGCTAACTGCATACTTATTTCCAGAAAAAAAGTAACTATTAATTAATTAATTAGACTTTTGGAGATTGTCTCTTTTACCAGACGCCACATATTTCATTTTAGATTGTATCTTTTACCAGAGGCCACATATTTCATTTTACTTTCAATTATACCAAATAAACAACACTTCATCCTTCATCTATTTTAAAATAATAAACAAACAGGTGAAAATTAGTTTTTATAAAATCTGTACACAATCGAGTCCGTATTGTGTCTGTTTCTTGTTAAAAAACAGGTTTAACTCTCTAAAGTTTCAGGTTGTCATATTAAGATTTTAAAAACATTACAAGTAATTGATATTTCTTTAAACTTATAAATTCATTTGCATCAGTTTAAAACTATTTAAAATAATAAAAAATTAAAGAATCTGTAGATATTAAAGTTACACGATAATTATTACTTGAATGTAGTGCAGTTTCCATTACGTTTGTAGGAAAACCAACTATATGTTAGTAAATTTTGTACGAGATGAAGCCATTACGTTTAAACTTTGTTTACAAACTTGTTTGAATACAGATTCTGAATACGTATTTTGTTGCAGTACTTCTATTGCTATTCATCAAGGGTTTTACTTACGCTCGTACACTAAGTATATAATTTAAATAGTTAAAAGATGTTTAAAAAATGTTAGCTACCCCTACTTAAAGAAAACAAGTAAATATAATTTGGTTTACTCTGATTTTATAATGACGTTAGATTGGTGTAGAAATTATTTTTAACAATTATTAAGATTTTATATTTTGTTGTTAGCCAATGAGAGAGTTAGATAACAGCCCTACTTAATATAACCTGAGAGGAGTCACAAAACAGATCCTTGTTTCGTTTTTACGCGAAATATTTTATGATATTTATCTAAATGTTTCTTTGATTTGTATCGTAGTTTTTGTGCAGCCGTATCTTCATTTAAAATCCAAAAATAGTCTGACTATAACACAGCGTCATAAGAGCCTAAATGTTCAAACTACACAAAACAAGGTTCATATCATTATTCGAGTTGTTAACAAACTTGAATACCATTTCCCATTGTTCAAATACCGTTTCTATTTAGACTGTTTTTTTTATTTTAATAATCGCAGCTATATTGTAGAAGTATCGTTCCAAAAGAATATTAAAAAGGAATATTACATTTCGTTTTCATGATCTTGTGTATAAGTTATTATTATTATTTCCTTTTATACTTATGAAAGTCAAAATTAAATATGTTATATAAATAATACAATTACCATAACAAAATAGATGGAACAATAAAATTAATTAACTTGCTAAGAACGAAATCGAATGTTCAATTATGTCTTACTTATATAAATCTACAAAAACTTTGTAGTTCTCTCCAAATTATTGAATTTTCATGAGCTACATATTTATTTAGAAAAAATATAATTTTATAGTCTTTTTGTTTTGACATAATTATACATTTACATTGTAATTAATAAGACAAGTTTTTTATTTTCATAGGAGATTTCGCGAGGCTCCTAAATCAAAATCATATTAAATACTTTTTGAATACAAATGTAAGCGTACATACAGCGTCAATTCATTTATGTTACAAACTGACAAACATTATATGCAACAGAAACTTCACATGGTCCCAAAATAAATTTAATTTCACTACATAGATACAACGTGGAATATAATAAAATTAGACAAATTAAGCCATTAGGGATAGTTAGTACTGTCTAGGTTACTACGACTATTTTTATCCAATTTAATAGGTTACACTAACCTATCTAAAATATGAATTTATAAAATAGTGTAACAAATATTATAAGACAAAATAGCATGAGATATTTATCATGCTATTGATATAACTATCTCCTTGATAACTCAAGGAGACTAACATCTTACTTTCTTCAATGCAATTAAAAATAATTTCTTTTAAGTTATATAATAATGTATAAGGAAATCACTCAAGACCTAACGTGCATTCAGTCGTTATATTTCGTTAATTGCCAACAGTACTATTTCCTGTTTTGTTTTAAACGATATTTCTCTTTCGTTATATTGTTCAAAACATAATGATCACACCTAATAAATAGTGTTATTTTTTCATTTTAATAAATAACAATATTAAATTTATTATAAAAAAATAAAATTTTCAAATTATAATATAAATAAAAAAAAAATATTTATATTGTTAAAATTATCAACTATCGCCAGACCTAATTTATATAAACATTTTTATTGTCTAATTTACAATTCACTTATTTTAAACTTTACTAATTTCTTTTGAGTAATATTTGATGCACTTAATAAATAAAACATTATATCTATAATTATTAAATTATAAACAACTGGAAATAAAAATACCTAAACAATTAATAGGACATATATTATAATATCAAAGATTTTACTAATTATTAGAAGTGATATAGCTCAAAACTATTATGTTTATAGTACGTAAAGGAACCACAGATTCGTACATGACATACTTTATATGTACTATATATAATCCACGTGTCAGGAATGGCGTTTCATAAACCACATACGGCGGAATTATAATGTTGTTGTTTTCTGTAGAAAATAGTTTGGGATTTATAATTTAAATCCCAGGCTTAGAATATTTCAGAACAAAGTATGCAGACATTTGATCGGCACTAAATTCATTACTACAAAAATAATATATTAAACATAAAAAAAAATTAAGGCAAAAGAAAAGTAGACTCAAATACACATATTACTTAAATAATATAAATATTAAATACAATATTGCATACTGTAAGATGTATTTGAAATAGATTATAAAAAATAATTCGTGAAAACTTAGAGTTATAAATGAGTGACTATATATCAACAACATTAACAACAAAGTGATGACCAGGTGTTTATATGGGGCTACCAGGAAGCATAGAGAACACTGTCATTTTCAACACCAACCACTAAAATGTCATCATGGTACAAAAGGAATGTTCTCTCGTTAATAAATAAGTTAGCCACTAAACCGAGAAGAGACGCAAGGAAGTTACAAACCAATTTATCACCACCTCATCAATAACTAACACCAGCTGTCACTGCGGTCTTTTACAAACTTAATAAATTTAATTTATAGTACAAATAACTGCTTACAGTTCATTCATTTTTTCTATAATACAGTTTAATCAATTATTATAGTCTCTCTTATAAACAAATTAATAACTTGCCAAAGTAATTAGTTAAAACGAATTAATTTGGTTTAACAGTACACCCTACTTTATCGGAAACGTTTAATTCCAACACTTAAAATTTATACGCCATAATAAGTGCTAAGAAATATAATAATATAAATCATATCATCACCGCTCCGAGATGATTAAATACTAACCTAAAACTATTATTCGTTTTTAAGGATACTTCAGTATAATCATTATTTCTATACGTATACCAATCTATAAATATTCCAATCATTCATTGACGTTTGCACCTATAACATGTTATATGTACTTAACCTATGTTAACCTATGTTATATCACATATAGATTGTTCGTTATTTGATATAATATTTCAAGTAAAGGTGTGGGAGCAGGTGAATTTTGATTTACTTGCTCCCACACCTTCACTAGTGTCGTTTGCGACTCAAGGTAATTTAAAAGTTTTAAATGTTATTTAGAATGCCAAGAACTTGCATATATAGGGGGAACCCGTGAAAGGTCAATCTTGAAATTTGCATAAATTGCTCTCACTGAGAGAGGCACTTAAAATTGTAAATACTACTTTAAAGGTAAATAGTGAAAACTAATAAACAACATTATTTGATTATCTTTATCTTTAATTCACCTTTTACCTTTTAATTCACACCAATAACGGTAGCTGAGGTTTTTCAAAATATATTACGAGACTTTTTCAAAACAATATTTACCTAATTTATATTCATAATTAAGGGATAACAATATGAGTTAATATTAATTAATTATGTTTCATATTATTAATTATGTTTCACTTGAGTCCAGCCTACCTTACCTATATATTTTATAATATTTATAGATTCTGCACTTTTATCATAAATATACAGACGCTACAAATATTCTTTCATTACTTTTCACTACAAAATATAGTTACTACAGCATTTTAATAATATAATTTTACAAGACAAAATGCCATTTGTACGAATGAGGAGATAGCGGTCATAAACCTTCAGTTCATGACCTGTGCAAAAATATACAAACAAAATAACATAACATAAATGTTATGTTATTTTGATATTATTTTGATGGCGATTGTTTGGAATGTGCTTAATTGAGAATGCTCTTCAGCATTGTTATTTACAATAGTGATTCCTTTAGACAGCTAGTCTTGTTTTTAATTTATTCTCTGTAATCTTTTGAGTATACTTTGTTAACGATAATGGTAAAAAGGAAAAATAAAAAGAACATCATTGTTATTGAAAAAATACTAATATTTTTCTTAAACAAAAATGCACGCATTTTAATCCTAAACTGTCACTTTAAATATATATTTAATACTGTCAACAATTTTATATATCTATTATATTTATTACTCGTGGAAACTCGTGTACAAATAAACTTATATTTGAATATAAAACAAAACAATGCAATCCTATTATAGCCGTTACATATATTAAATCATGTATATAATGTAGTGTGACTGTACAGACTTTCCCAAATATTTAGTCCCAGAATAAATAGTAGTGCTGTAGTTTATTTCAGAATCCTCATGCTTAATCACGGTAGAGACTCTTCAAATACTTTGCTGACTCTTAATTTAAAATTATTAAATAAAAAAATTTAGTAAATGCCTTTTTTGAAGGTACCCATGTCGTACCGATCTGGAAATACCGCCGAAAGGAGTTCGTTCCACAAGCGAGTGGAACGTGGAAAAAAGTTCCTTGAAAACCGCACAGTGGAAAATCGCCACGCATCCAAGTGGTGGGGATGGTAAAGGAGTCGATGGCGCGCTGTGCGTTGATAAAATTCAGCGGTAGACATCAGATCAAATAGCTCATCGGAACATTCCCCGTGGTAAATGCGGTAGAAGACGCACAGAGATGCAACATCTCTATGCAATACCAAAGAGTCCAGACGTTCACAGAGCACTGAGTTCCCGACAATTCGAACGGTTCTCCATTGTACGCGGTCAAATGGTAGAAGCTGATATCGGGGTGATCCGGACCGAAGGAAGCTGGTGATCCACTTGCATAAACTCTCGGGAAGCCAATAGGAAGGTAGCTTCGAAAGAAACTCCTTGTGCCATACACGATCGAAAGCTTTCGCCATATCCAGACTAACTGCCAAACCCTCTCCCTTGCTTTCAATAACAGATGCCCAACGGTGCGTATGATATAACAGAAGATCACCAGCCGACCGACTATGGCGAAAGCCATATTGCCGGTCATTGACCAACTGGTGATCCTCGAGGTAGGTTAGGAGCTGTTTGTTGATAATGCTCTCCATTACTTTGGAGAGAAGGGAGGTAATGGTGATAGTATAGATATTTGTAGTTAGCTGGGTCCGAGCTATCATATTTTTAGGGATCAGATGGACAAGGGCACGCTTCCATGAGACCGGGACTACGCCTTTAAGATAGGAGTACCGAAATAGACGGGTTAGCACTGGTCAACTCAGGAGTATGTTCGTTCATCATGTTCGTTGCACAACTGGAGGGATACCATCTGGCCCACTCGACTTATGAACTTCCAAGGAAAGGAGGGCTTTTCAGATGAGTTTTTGCCGAAAAACTATTTCCGGTATTAAGCTTGGACACCGCGGGATAATAGGCGGTGTCTTCCCCTGGTCGTCCAAAGTTGAGTTTCAGGCAAAAAGAGTGCCCAAGAGATCAGCTTTCTCTTTTGCCGTGTCGTGCCGTCAAAGAGTCGTTCCCAGTATGCAATGGCGGTAGGGACGGCTGACAAAAGTTACCCAGACTGGCTTTGGAAACCGCCCAGAACTTGCGCGTGCCAGGTATCTTGCCAGCTGATCCCTAATTTTGACGACATGCCTGAACTTTGCTCTAGCAATTTTCCGTTTGAAGAATCTGGAGGCACGATTTTATTTCCTCTTCAGAACTCTAGAGTTCTGATCCTTAGTGACTAACGCATTAGCGCAAGCTTGATAAGCCTGCCGTTTGCCAGCTGCTGTAGTCCTGACAGACGCATCAAACCAAGGCCGCGATCTGCCACCAAGTGGTACCACAAAGCTTGATACAAATAGTTCCATGCCCTGAAGTATCACATCAGCTACAGCCGCAGCGCAGTCACTATGATCATTGGAAGGGAAACAAATTGGCCCCCATGGGTAGGACGCAAAAAAAGACCGCATTCCATCCCAACCCGCTGACTTATAGTGCCAAACGCGTCTAGTCGCAGGTCTCATGCGAGCTGGACGTTCAATGGGCACTAGACTCCGTACCAAGCAATGATCAGAGGACCCTAAGGAAGCTTCGACAGTGCCCTGGTACTTTCCAAGATATGTAGTCAGCAGAAGATCCAACAAAGAGGGCATATGACTGTCAACGTCCGGTAGACAAGTGTGTCTTGACCAATTGGGACAGGCCATTTGCCAGAGCAAAGTCGAGCACAGATCTCCTCGCGTAGTCGGTGGCACGTGACCCAAGCCAATCGGCGTGTGTTGTGCGCATTGAAGTCCCCGAGGACTACGACTTCGTCGGAGGAAGTCTGTGAAAGCAGATCGTCAATCTTCGCCTGAACATGACCCAAGAGTTGATCCGTTTCTGCATTACCACTATGGGACCTGTAGATCTTACGGTTTCTCTTACTCACCGACGAAACATAACCAAATGAATTTGATTACTACACGTCGGTCCTATGTGAGAGGGTGGTCCTTCCCCGGTCGAGCCAGCCAAATACGAGCTGCATTTTAACAATCATAGCTAGGTGCTACCACCTAAAAAATTTACAGTTATGAATTCATTTGTAGCAGTTTAAGATAACTCAAAATAAAATACAAGTGAATACGTAAAATTTGAGGTGTTAGTTTAGTGCATTATAGTATTCAATGTCGGTTTTTTTGTACTTCTTCAGTAAACAAAACAACTAGATTTATTTAAATATATATAATAATAACAATAACTAATAAAAGTAGTCCATATACGAAAGGTTTACATTACAATTAATAACGTGTCAATATTGCTATAAGGTTATAGGAGAAAAATTATTTATTAATTTTAGACATATAAATAATGTAGACTATAATATTATAAAGATTATTTTTGTGCTTGATTTATATATAAAAAACAGAAATTGTGACTGTTATTTTCTAATATAGTTTATAGTTAGTTGCATATAGTACACCTCCACCACAGTCTTTAGTTTAGAGCAAAGTTTAAACTTTCTAAAAACAGCTGTTGGGAAAATTAATTTTCTTAATTAATTCTCGTTTATTTGCTTCAGTTTCTATTAAGTTTGAAACCGTTAAGTTAACCGTTAACTATAATTTGAGAGGATCCATAAGACGGAATCCTCGTTTCATTTTTACCTAAACTATTTTTTGATTTTTATCTAAATTTATTTTTCAAGATTAGTATAGTATTGGTTGTGCTCCCGTATGTACTTTTTAGATCCAAAATTTTCAGACGATAATACAGTGCCATAATACAGGTACAAACTACAGTTCATTAAACCATTCGAGTCGGTCAGTTAACTTGACTAACAATTCCCATTACAATATATTAAAATATATGTCAATGTTAAATATATGTACTCGTATATATACAATAATTGAGTATTGTTCACAAAAATTGAGACAACAATAATTATTTTTTTAATTTTGAATGTATTTAGTTATATTTACAAATTAACCACATAATGAAAATATATAAATATCGCTGTAATATATACTCACAGCACAATCATGCCAAAATATATCTAATTGAGAATTTGCATTAACCCAGGGCAAATACACTCTAAGTATTAAAGTAAACTTTGAACGCTATTTTCGTGGTTAAGGTTATTAATATTCAGTAAAATATAAATTTGGATTAACTCATCAAATAATAGACGAAGCCTTAATTTATGTAAATCATTTCAATAACAAGTTTAAAGATTAAAATATTAAATTTGTTGAATATTTAACAGTACTAATGTTGAATATTTAAATAGTAATAGATTGTTTTCAATTAAAAAATAAAATAATACATAAAGCAGCATGAGTTATTCGAGAACATGGTTTTTGTAATTTCAAAATTTAATAGACTGTGCTTAATAAACTCAAATCTAATGTACTTTCACTATTATAGTTAATAGTAACAGTACATATAATATTATATTATTATATTGTTATTTACTTTTTACTTTATTATGCCTTTTACTTAACTATTGAGAACAGAATGGATTGTAAGATTAAATAAACAAACAAAAACAAACAACTCTTAGAAGATTTAAATTTTGTGTAGAATGTATATATAATAAATTATTATTCACGTAAGTATGTGAAAATTTTACTGTGGATTTTGTATTGCTTACTCGAAACTCTGCTCTACTGTATTATGTTTATAAAAGACAATACTAGCTATAATAATACTCTCGGACCTAGAACATCACAAAGTTTTCTAAAAGAAAAAGTTTTCTAGAACAGAGAAAACCTTTATGTTCAGATTGAGAGTAATTCGATTATAAAAGACAATAAGAATAAATTATATACTATGTATCTTGAATGTAACCGCAGGCCGCATGAGATGAGATTAGATATTTATGTATTTAAAAACTTTATTGTACAAAAAAAAATTATACAAGTGGCGGACTTAATGGTAAAGCATTCTCTAATTAAGTCAACCGAAAAAAAATTGCAGAAAAACAAACGAGGGGTATAATAGAAAACAAACAAATACACACAACTTATGTAGATAACATTTAATACATACATATATATATATACTTGTACTACATATAAATATATTACATATATAAAAAGATACTTACATATACATACATACATACATGTGTAGGGTGATAGTAGGATGATGATGGACGATGTATGTATAAAAATTAGGAAGATATTATGTCAAAAGATATATATCACTCAATAATAATTATGAAATTTAGAAGATTGGTTATCTCATTTTCTGGTGTAGATGTATACGGATACGCTATTAAAATACAAGTTTATTCGGGTCACGTCGAAGCACATCAAATATTGAGTTCAAAGTTTACATATTATGAAGCACTAAAAGCTTACATATTATTATATTAGATTATTAGATTCAACATACATATGATTTATTTAAAAAAAACTTCTTTTTGTAGTCATTTATCTATATAGTTCTTACAAACAAGTTTAATACGTTTTATTTAATTTCATTTTAATGACGTTTTTTTATTACATATTATTTTTAAAAACATAGTTTACTAAGGTTCTTTTTCATAAGCTCTTACTTATTTTACACAATAAAAAAAATATATATAATTTTATGTTTGATATGTATGTAAACTACATACTATTATTAATTCTCTTTATATTAATAAAATATAAGAAATTTGTTAATTAAATAATACGATTAACAAAATAAAATAAACTGTTCAGTAAAACTTAACTAACTTGTTAAGAAAGAAAATTAAATATTTAATTATTGATGAAAAATATAAAACTTTGTAGGTTAGTTAACAAAGTTACTTAAGTTTTTTGGAGTATATAGTTATTTAGAAACCTTATTATATTGTACAGCCTTATTTTCGCTCGAGATTACGCGGGGCTCATAATAGAATACATTAATTATAGTGACATGAAATGCTGGTTGAGTACTTTTAATACAAATGTCATTTAGTTACCATTAATTCATTAATGTTACAAATCTACAAACATTATGGGCATCAAAAACCTCATATGGTCCCAAAATAATTGACTACATACGAGTATATACAACGCGGAATATAATAAAATAGCGCAAACTAAGCCATTAGGGTTAGTTTGTACGAGTACTATCTACGTTACTACGACTATTTTTAGCTATTTTAAAATGTTATACTAATAAAATAATATGAATTGACAAAATATTATAACAAAATTTTTGTTGTATATAATTGTTGCTTCTGTAAGGAGAATAACACAATGTAATATAAAAAAGGTAGAACTGTATATATAAAACAGTATATTGTTTTATTATACATTTCATTTATAAGGTGTCAGAGATAACAGTCCTGCGTCACTTATAAATACAAAACAACTATGGGAGAAAGAGTTTTAAAAGTCAATATAACGTAGAAGTACTATGATTATTGTAGAAGCGAATAAATACAGAACTTTTTTTATATATGTCATAAATTAATATCCATAGACATTTCTCCATGCCTTTCATTGTAATTTTAAAACAATTTAGCCATCATTTTCATTATGATGGTAACTTCTCATCACACACAGAACTTGCTGTTTAAAACAGCATTCGGTATGTTTCGTATCAATACGATTTTCTGTAACTCCAAACTTTCAATAATTAGGAGGAAAATTACTATGTTTTTATAAATTTATTTATTAATTATTCGAAGTTATAGATATCCAAGCTATTATATTTATGGTATGTTCACCACAGCATCGTAGTTTATATACTTGATACGCACTATACTTAATCCACGTGTTGGTGTTGGCGTTTCACAAACAATATATGAGAGAATTTTAATGTTGTTTTCTATACAAACTAGAGTGTCATTTAAATTGTGATATAAAAATAAATTGTTCTGGAGCAAAGTGGAGTTAATTCATAAATTTATAAATAATAACTTATGTCTTCCATTTCAAACTTATAATTATAAATGAATGCCTATATATCATTATTGACAGGTCTCACAGATCTAGTTTTTATTTTCTACCAATTTTTGTGTTATATACCATACGATACTACATACCCCATAAACTTAGTAAGCAAAATACTAAACTATACTCGAAGGAGATTGTTACTATTTAAACGTTGTTCCTTTAATCTAATGACCTTTAAGACAATTTATATATTAAGATGCAGAGTTTGAAAAATGTATACAGTAATTTATGGGTTCTTAAGTATTAAGTGCTTGTAAATTATTGCCAAAAATTAAATGCTTGAAAACAAATATATTATTTACTTATATTCCTTACCGCAATGCGTATTATAGTGAATTCTAGATTCGATAAGAAAGCGATGCAGGAAAAATATATTCTTACACAGCTGGTAATATGAACCGAATGTTTTTTATCGAAACAAGGGATTTATGTTGTGATGCTGGAATTTGTTGAGTAGATTAAGAGCCATTTACACATGGGTATCGTATCAAAAGAAAATAGCTTGAGTTATTTCTCTCAAGTGTTAAGTGAGGAAATATATTTTGTAAGGAGAAAGCAAAACTAATAACAAACAAAAAAAAGACATGAAAAAACATACACTATAATATGTATGTATGTATGTATGTTTTTAATGTATTATTATATATATAATTTATTTACCACTATCCCGGAAGATTGTTACTTTAACAATTTTTATTCAGTTGTTAGTTAAAAAATAAAACAAAAACATTTTTATTTCAAATATAAGTAACATAAAATAATCACCATTCATAGACTTAATGTATTTTATCATCATAGTACAAAAGAAAAGTTCTCTCATTAATAAATAAGTTATTATAATATAATAAACCGAGAAGAGACGCAAGTGAGTTATAGAGTAATTTATCATCATCTCATAAATATCTAACACCAGCTGTCGCTGCGGTCTTTGACAAACTTATCAAATTAACTTTATAGTAAAATTAATTGTTATAATTGATTTATTAATTTAGTGTCATCGTTTCTTTTAATCTGTCTTTAAAAAAAATGTTGCAAAATAATTAGTTTAAAACTTATTAATTTGATTTAATACTTTAATGAAATTTCATGAAAATATTTACTTCCAACACTCCAAGAAACGTGCTCTGCTTTTTTGATTACGAACAAATTAAACGCTTCCAATTCGAGTACAAATAAACTTATATATGAATATGAAACATACCAATGTAATCTTATTATTACCGTAAATTATATCACGTCATGCCAATAAATAATACCGTTGTAGTTTATTTCAGAATCCTCATTCTTATTTACGATAGCGACCCTCTAAAAAGTTTGCAGACTCTTAATATATAGACTTAATTTATTATGTACTAATAATATTGTTTTGCAAATACATCCGGTATAATAATCTTAATTTTTAAACTAAACAGCAAAGTCGATGGTAAAAAGTAATATTTTTATGAGAAAGTAATTTATCCTTGTATCAAACCAAATGCTAAAACAGTGAATTAAAAACGTGAAATATTAACAAAAATTTTTCTTTATCATGTCGAATCACTCTACTATGAAATTAGTCAGTTTTATGCTAGATAAAACTGACTAATTTCATAGTAGAGTGATACAACATAAGATAAGATATAAGATCTAGATCTTATGTAATCCTTAGTGGAGGATACGTAAATATTGTTTTGTAAAGCAATATCAATACATCTGTGAAAATAAAAAATGTATACGTAGTTAAAATCGGTCATATAACCTAACGTATTGCAATGAAACATCAAATGCTATAATAAAGCCGAAACCTTCCGTTTTGGGGGGGTTGTGGAAAAAATTATTATAAAAATACATAATCAAATATGTATATATTCAAATGTTATATAAAACCTTTTGCAGTAGCTCTCGCGTGGCCCTGAAAACTGAAAGTTAGAATATCGCTTTTGATAGTTTAAATGTACGTGACATTTATTTGATAAGAAAAAATCTTAAAACGTGTAGTAAAATATACTTACTTACTTATATGCTTTGAACTCAATTTCTATCCAAAATCAACATCTCAAGATATTTCAAATAATCGTGAATTTTTTGTTATCATTGCCTTTTACTCTCAATCTGAACAAGAAGTTTTCTTAAATTATTTGCATAATATTATTGTTTTGTACTTTTAATTCTATGAATTGCAAAAATCTCTTTAAGATTTATTTACGCAATTTTATTCGTTATGATCTTTTCATTGTAATAATAATTTAAATCTAATAAAAATACGCCTGATAAAGTAATTACAAAATTTAATTTTAAATGAAGAGTGAGCGCTTCTGTAAATCAAAGATACTAATGCTATAGTACGATATAAGATATTCGAAAATAGATATACGACTTCTTCTTTTAGAAATAATACATTATCCGTAGAATAATTGTTGTGTCAAGGTCCACAAATATTAGCAAGTGTTCTATTTATAAAAATAGTAGATAAATTCCACAATTAAATATTGGTCCACTTACCAAAGTAGCAATTTTTTATTCTAATATTCTTCACACAATTGAAGATATTCCAAGAACTGTTTGTTATGTTATGTTAGAATAAATATAGTCAAGTTCAGTTATATTTAGAATCCAATCTGTTAGTATTATATTAAAATATAATTTGTTTTTTTATAATAATTTTCACTTACCCAAGACATATCTAAAGTCTTAAAACTTGTTTCATGTTCTACATCCCTCCGCTTTATGCGATCATGCACATCATACGATTATATTTTATCTTTTCACCGAAGTAATTCTTACACAACCATATCGTATTTTATTCAACACTCGCAATTCAACCACGTATATTTCTGTCTTTTATATATTTCTGTCATAAAGAAAAATTCCAATCCATAAGACCAAGAAAATACAAAGAAAATGTAAAAAATTGTTTAAAAACATTCAGATGTGTTCACAAGCTTAACCTTTTATAAAACTAATTTATACAAATAAGGCGTTATAATTATTTGATAATTTAAACAAAGTTTATACAATGCGGAGTATTAATAATTAATTTTGATGAAGAAATAGCGTTCAAAGTTTACTGTAACACTTAAAATGTATTTGCCTCGGAATAGTGTAAATTGTTAATTAGATCTTTCAGTTAGTCAGTTAGTGCTATCTGTCTAGTCTAGTCTAGTCTAGTCTGTATTTATGGGGGACAAATTTAGGTGTTCTGATTTAGGTTTAATGTTTTAAGTTGTCTTAATCTGTAGTTAAAAGTTATTTATCTAGTACTTAAATGTACTGGATAAATAAATTTTACTATATCAAAATAATAAAATTTGGGTAGAAAATTTCATTATAACTTAAAAAAACCCTTTGTAAAGTTATAAAAAAGTATTTCAGTAACTTGTAAAATTCTTTTGGAATATTTTTTCTTCAGTTTCTTTTTGTGTAAGCACACGCAACGTTTATGTGTTACTAAGTATTCCTTCTAACTACATAAAATAGCTATTGTTTGAAACCTGACCTTATTGCATTGAATAAGTTACTTGAGATATAGAAGATTACATAACTGTAATTTATTTTCATTTCAGATTATATTAAAATTGTAAAAATACACGACGTATATAGTTGCAACTAATACGAGATGACGTCTAAACTTTGAATATAAACTTATCATAATACAGCATCGCATACCATAGTTTGTTTAAAATAATGAATCAGTGTAGCTCGTCTAGCGTTCATATAAATTTCTTATTAAATTATAACAAAAACTGTTTTTTAAAGGAGGGAGGAAAGGTGCCATATTTTTAAAGGAAAGAAGGAGAAAGTCTAATCTACTTGAAGGTTGATATTAAACAATACTTTTGAACAGTAATGAATACTTGATGTAGAAAAAAACGTTTATTATCCACTAGCGTATACTTACGTACGTTTTGA
Organism: Melinaea marsaeus rileyi; assembly: GCA_918358865.1. NCBI lineage: Eukaryota > Metazoa > Arthropoda > Insecta > Lepidoptera > Nymphalidae > Melinaea > Melinaea marsaeus. The sequence continues at coordinate 7,425,695 of OU911083.1, read as the reverse complement.
GGTTCATTCACTTGGTAAATTAAATAAATTATAAAGGAAATTTTCTCATCCTGTATGATGCCATATTATATATGTATGTCTATTTTGTCGAACGAAGTGTGACTATTAAATACTTCAAATAATCATTCAAATTTGTTTGATGTTTGTCGGTGTTTAGGTTCATTAATTATCTGTTGATAGATAATTAAAACGACTTTAATAGTCTGTGGCATTTCATACTATTTTATAAATTAGATGTTGCCAGCTTGAGGATGCCTTGGATTCCTCGAATAAAATACTATGATATTCATAGTATTTTATTATTTACATTCTCTGATTTTCCTATGTTATAGGTAAATTATATAAATTGATAGCGTGCTGGTGTATATTATTTAATATTAACTGTCATTAGTTTCAGATGTTTCGATGCCGCCTGCGTAGTCATATTAATATATTTAGGTTATATTAAAATGTTTTCAATTAATAATATTTGTTTCCAAAGCAATTTACTTCTTTCTTTTGATATTACTAAATTAATTATTTTCGTTATTCTAATAATTAAAAATTTACCCACATTATATTTGACGTTCTGCTCGGTATAGTAACACTATTAGCTTATTGGTTGTTTAAAATTCAACGTGATTACCTTTCTAGTTTCTTTCTATCAGAAACACTTTTGATATTTCTTATTTAATTAGCCTCCGGTGAGTGTATTTGTAATTAGTGTTCTTAATAACGCTTAAAAGGCGTTGATCCTTATAATTATACATGTCTATAATTGCAGGGTTGATTAAATAATATGGATTAACCATAATTAGTATTGCTGGCACTTCCCGGTTAGTTTAAAAGTTCATTTGTGGGACATATGGTAAGTAATTAGAATAAGACGACGTGTTCTTTAGTTTTCTTGATACTTTACGATACTTTACGTTGCATTATTTCAGTATTTGTCATTGTATTCATTTAAATTTAAGTATTATTAAAGTGAGTTTTTATTATTAAATTGGATATTTGCTTTGAAGAGACCAACTGGTTACACAAACACTAAACTGAAAGGGTACCGTGAATACAAATCAAATCTGCCCCGTGCTTTTGTATTTTTGGATTTACAGCTAAATTGATTTTGTTTTTTCAAATAAAAATTAAAAATTCTTTAGGACACGCCACCTTATTTTTGGCTTAATTTATTTTCGTTTATCTGTTTTATTTTAAAGGCTTCACATTATTTTAGACATAAAGAATAACACATATAGTTTCAATAGTCCTTAATAATATATAAATTTAAATAAATCCTCTATTTTCACTTTCCATATTACATAGTAAAGAAAATATTTTAATTAACTTAAATTTATTGTAAACACTCACTACATAACTGTGTTATACATACTATGTTCAACTAGCTATAAAGAAAAAAAAATAGAAAATAATATTTATTGTCTATCGTATAGAGATTATGAGGGTAGTCTTCTTAAAGTACACTAACTCTAGTATTTATAATTTATTTAGTATTTATTTTATAATTGTCATTATTCAAGATTATCACCCGCTTTTGCCTAAACATCTGTTATTTAAAGTACATTGAATCTGTGATTATGGAGATCACTAAGTTGAGAACTTATGGCTCGTATGGCCGATTTTGAGAAACAGTTAAAAAGTAAAGTGTCACCCAGTGCTGATTTAGTGTTTCGTTTGACTGAGGAGTTTAATTTAGTTTGGTTTATACGACATGTATGTGACATTCTGCTTCAAGAACAAGTCGAAGAAATAATATAGCCTATTGATATCTCTGCAACCTGCTGAGGACATAAATTTTACCAAATAATTAAAATTTTTACAGTGACGTGTCGATGAAAACTTGTGGTCGCTTAGACAAAGCCTCTAATGATAAGTGTAGGATTTGTGGATTTAATGAATATCCGTGGATTTAATATCATAAAGAAAATAGTCTGGAGTAAAAAGTCTTAAGTGTATCTTACTTACTGTATACTTAGCTGGTTCAAAACACAGCGCTTCTACATTTGAGCCATGCTAAAAAACTTATAAGTAAGAAGAAATAATTGTTTCTCTTTTTGTATTTTGTGGTTATGTTTTATTATTTTTGTTTATTTTATTTGTACTTTGTTTTTGCTTTTCTTGATCCTTTCAATTTAGTTGCAGTGTTGTATTGTGGCTTTGTATTGATGATTTGCTAAAATATTAACTAAAACATCGAATTATTAAGAATCTTTTTCCTTCATAACATATTTATTTTACTTTTTCCGTACATTTATAGCAGTTTGGTACATTTTTAAAAATGTGTTTTGTAATAATAACCTATCTTCTAGCATATGGTTGACACATTTATCTTCATCTAAGCTTTGATTAGTTCAATATTATATTGTGTGGCTGTAAACTTATTTAAATAATGTTATTAAAAGTTTTACCTATGTTTATAAACTTAATAATACTTGTTGTCGATAATAGCTTTTGTTGGCAGCATACAGTAAGAGTTTGTCAATCACATTAGCGATATTGCCATTAACAAATTATATTAACATAATTAGTCCAACTGTTTAAACTATATACTATCTTTTTATTAGTATAATTACGCTAAGACAAAGTTAAAAAATCTTACTGGTATGTTATTTTATTTTGATTTTTTTGTTGTTTTGTATGCTTAAATCAATTTATTACTTTTATTAATAATATTTTACATTACATATTTTTGGTCATGAAATTGAATGAATGAATTTCATGGGCTACAGCATCTCATCTGAGGGGACAAAACCGTTCCCTTCTTACGTCGAGGCTATTCAGGGCGTTCCATTGCCCAAGACTGTCAGAGAGCTACGCAGATTTCTGGTGATTGTAAACTTCTACCGGCGATTTATAAATAGAGTATCAAGCTCCACTTAATGCTTTACTCACGGACTCGGTAAAGGGTTGTCACCCAGTTCATTTCACAGAATTGGAGAATTCCGCCTTCGCCGCATGAAAGGAAAGCCTTTGCCGACTAACGTTGTTAGTACATCCTGACGGCATCAGATTCCGCAATACTGACTGTATAATTTTATCCCTTGAGGTAACAATTTTGCGATCAACTGTTTCCAATTATGTGTTTTGGTCTATTATTTAATATATATTCTTACGTCTTGATTTCAATAAGACTGTATCTCTATTCACAATTATAGATTTCAGTAAACTTTGATAAAAAAAAACTGGTGCTTTACTATTTTAAGACAAGTTGTTTATGAGCACGTTCAACTTGTCACTCGAGTTCAATGACAAGATGATTCCTCAATACATGGCATCAAAACATTTTTTTTGTAATTAATTACAAATTAGGTTTGAAAATCTAATTTGTAGTTCAATACCAACACACAAATTTGTGAGTTTTGTTATATTATTATAAATGATTATGTGTGCAGTTATAGTAAAAGTATGGAAAATGATTTGATTTAATTTGATTGCAATATCAACCTTATTTAACTACAAATTATTATTACCATATATAACGCCATCTTTGTACGAAAAATTATTTCTTAAGCAGGCTTAGTGATGCTACACTTAAGACAAAGATTTTATAATTCTTTGTTTATATATCAGTGGTTGAGGTTGTTCTTTATATATTTATAAATTAGTTCTCAAATATAGATATATTTATAAACAAATAATATACGTGAAATAATGTAAATATAATACAAACTTTAAATTTTTTTTTTAAGTTTAATACTTATTTTGTTATAAAAATATATAAATTAGTATCGGTGTAAGTAACAGAATAATTTTATTTATTTCAAAGTTATATTCATTTTGATACATCAATTATCAAATAGCCTTACTATACATTTATTTATGTATTATATATTTTATATGGAGGTGCTTCAGCGAGACTCATAACACAGAACATTAGTCATTGTCATATGAAATCCTATTTGAGTATTACAAATGTCTTTATAAAAGTCAAATCACTTACATTACAAACTTACAAATATAACGTGTAACAGCCTCAAAGACAAATTTTTTCCTCGCATATATAATGGATTACAGTAAAAGAACACCATAAGTAAGTAATAAGTAAATATTTTTTCGTGACTTGGTCTAGTTTACTACGTGTTTATTTAGTTTGCGACGTTTATCGCTTAAAGAAGGGCTATAAAAAGCTTGATTTCAAGTACTATTGGTTTATTTAAAGGTCCAGGTACTTTAAAGATAATCTTAAACCTAATTAAGATTTTGGGATCAATAAATCTCAATGGTTTTATGTATTAATCTATCATAAATTAAACAGATACTAATTGATAGCGTATATTTTTACAATATCTAAAGGGAGCAGTACATGATAATTTAGCCGCATCATACTTGTTCGGTGACAAAATGTCAGGGATGGGGTTTTAAAACAACACATTATAAACGTTTTGCAATTACAACACAATAATTTGAAGTTATTATATTTCTTAAAAACTAAATCATGATTTAAACTGTAAGTTGTACAAAAAATATCTTAGTAAAAAGTATATAGAAATATTATATAATACTGAAGTAACATTGTATATTATTTTTAATTATGTTCTATAAACTTTAAAAATTAAATTTCAAATTATGCTTAACACAATTTAAATCCAACTCATTTAAGTTTTTGGATAATTTTTTTGCTCGCCACTCGTTGTCGCTGGACTTAATTTGATTCTCAATGAAGTTAAAAACCAAGGAAATGCAGCTTAATATTACAAAGAGTAAAAAGTCATTCAGTACAACTTTCTTTAAGAACTAATTTTCATAAAGGGGAAGTGTTCATTATTTTGCTATTATGAGAAAGCTTTGAGTTCATGTACTCTTTTTAGTGAGCAACTAATGTTAAAAAAAAAACTATTTTTTTATAATGTAACATCTGCTTATGGACAATGATTGTTGATTTTAAAGTCTGATTTATTATTAATAAGGGAGAATCAATTTTATTATAAATTGATATAAATACACTAATAAAGTATAATAAATTAAAATCAATTATTTATAATGAAATATGAATGATATTTTTTTTACATCGCTAGTAAAATCAGCCGGGTGTTTTTAGAAACGAGCAAGCAAAGTATTTATGTTATTTTGCGATAAGAGTAAGCAGATTACCACACATTTTAGACATACCCATGTCTAATATAGTACCTAAAACAGAATCTTAAGTAATTTAATTTTGTCCTTTCAGCGGAGTGAAGTAAAAATATATATTTAAGATGAGAAAACCAAAAACTTCAAACAAACTAAAAACAAGATAAGCAAAATACTTCTTTTTTATGGGCCAAGAATACTTAAAACATCAGACACAAACAAACATTCCTTAATTGAGCAAAAATATTTTTTTATAATTCCCATCTAAAAAAATAAAACCGCTAAACCCAGAAGAGACAGAAGTAAGTTATTTAGAGATTGATCATCAGCTCCTTTATAACTAACATCAGTTACCATTGCGGTCTTTGGTAAGCTCAGTTCAATTTGTTACTAATTAGACTATTACCAAACAGTGTAATTAATAAATTTGTAATATGTTTCTAAAACACTTAATTTTAAAATGTAAGAGTAATAGATGTAAGATAAATGTTGTGGTCATTTCTGTGTAGAACAGACGAGCAGATTCCACAAGATGCTATGCTCTCACAAAAATGCTATAAATAGTTATAAATCCACAGACACACCCTTCCATTCCTTTTCATAGTCTCCATTTTTCCTCAAACACGTATTATTATATACGTTTATTAAAGGTTAAAATGCATTTGCATTTAAATTTGCAAACATCCATGTCCATTTTGTAAAATGTATTTTTAACTTTATTACTCCATTATACTGCTTAAGTTTTGTTTTACATTATATTGTATTTTATATACAACTTTTTACGATATATGAAACAATATATATTGTTTTATTCTTGGTGACTTTATTAGACACAGTAATTAAATTACAAAGGACTCCACTTCATAAAAAAATATGTTTCATGATATACATATGAATTATATGTATGTTGTTATTAAATAGAGTATTATCTTAACATACTATTCAATTTGTTAAGGTACTTATCGTAGACATAAATAAACGTAAAAGATAATACCAAGCGTAATATTTGTGCAAAAATGTCAATACAAGTACATAAACAGTATTTAAATGTTACGTTCAAGATCGCCTCCTATAAGTGGAGTCTCCGTTCTCTCTTTCATTATCTCTATCTCATCTGTAAATTTATGCATTCTTTCGGCACCCCCTATTCTTATCAAGAAGTAGAATTCCATTAACCGGAATACAATTACGCTTAGGTTTATAGGTTATTTACTTGGTTTATTTTACTCGTAACATTTCAATTATTTAAAATAATGTATACTATAAGTCATCCTAGAAAAAAAAAATATTATAAATTCTTGCATAGATAAACTTATATTTATAAAATATTTGATACTTTGCTTCTTCTTAAGATAGATATCTTTTTAGATACTTAAGAAGTAGCAAAAGTATTTCACCCATTTCAGAACTTAGATCTCTAAAAGTTACGAAAAATATGGTGGATATATAATATTAAACAGGAATTTACAATAAATATTACACACAATATTTGTCATAATATATGTTTACACGGTGTGAACAAACATATATACTAATTTTAGTTACAAATATACAAACAAAAGAACTTAAAAAGTTATCACTTACGACAATACTGAACCGTTGTTCAATAGGACGTAGGACACGCCACTAGAGGATACAGTAAAAGTATCAGAGAGGTAACAAAAGTCAAAATTGACTTATGAACCTGTTATTCTTTTCCAAGAATTTTATGAGTATAATGTAAAATTAAAAAAAAACTCATGTATTAAATGAATTTTGAAAGAATGTTGATGTTTTAAAATTTCGATTTGGGTTGTCTTTAAAAAGTATTAAGTTTCATATTCATCTACATTATTAGTATTTTTTTGTTTATAAATATTATTTAAAAAGAAATCTCGTTAACGATATTCAAAAATATTCTATTAGAACTATGCCTTGTTTTAAATACATATACAAGATAAATATTCATAAAATTTGTGAATATTAAATTGTGAATAGTTTAACAAAGAAAAGCAATGCATTTTTTAAAGTTTTTATCAATTCAATGAAAACTTATGTTGTTCTTGATTATGAAATGATTGAAAAAGCATGTAATAGAGTAAAACTGTATTTATATTGCACACTTCACAAATTTTATTTTATTATTACAATACAACGAAACCTGATTTGTTTCAGAATTCATTTTATTTCAATATTTCAGTCATGAATTCGGTTTTGCACGTGCCAGGAAACTTTAAAATTTTATTGTAAACCGTACTGGGTTTAACAAGTAAACAATTTTATATTGAAATTATAGGTATCAAGTATATAATTAAGTTTTTAATTTAAGGATTTGTAATCACATAATTTATTTTATTAATATTAAAGGTAAACCTTTCACTTAAGATTTCTAAACTAGTAATTATTTTATTCCATGAATTTCAATGTTTTCACAATAATACAGTTTATATTTTATAAATGCCGATACCTCTTTTTACTGTACTATAATTTAAAAATTCACGTATTTTAAACTATCATAATAACTGAAATGCTTTTAGTGTATTAATATTAAAGTACTCATTCATGAGCTCGTCAAGTAGACATCGTTTAAGTGCTTGCTTGTTTAACATTCTCCAACTAACAAAGTGAACATGCATGCAGCTTCTTAACCAAATTGTAGGAAAGTTCATCAGATGGAGTTAATATTATGGGCGAATTGTCTAAGTTTGAAACTACTTAGTAAATGTTACAGTATTGAATAAAATATTTAAATAATATTTGTTTGATACTATTACCCGGTATTTTGATTTTAATTATACCTATTCTGTATATAATTACTTATATTTTAAAATAGAACGTTTTGTATTATAAAAAGGAGCACACTTCCTGTAACTTGAATATTCCTTTAAATTATTTTTCCTTGTAACAGCTTAAAGCACAAGTAAACTGTGTACGTGTAAGCGTAATACAAAATAAAATAACACGAAATAATGAAATATTAGGAGAATTTAATATTGCATATATTATATTATACATATGTTATTTGAATATTATTTTTTTCTTATTATAACGTAAATATTCTTTAAATTTCATTTTCTATAATTAATTGTAAATATTTTTTAATTATAACTCATATTTTGTAGTTGTTATAGTGATTGTTTAAAACTATAAAGATACATCTTATATTGAAATAAAATATTCGTTGTATTGGCTTTTATTTTACAATTCTTAGTAAAATTTCATTTTCTTTTTTTTTCTTAAAATGATATAGAATATTATATTTCAACCGCCGGCTAAATCTTAAAAAGTTTTACAAGAAGTCTTCGAGTGTTCATTTATCTATTTATCCATCTGGGGCCACTACGGAACCCTACATTGCGCATGGCCTGAGACGTACTTGGCCAGTTTTTTATGTTTTCTAATTATTTCATCTTGAATTAATTTATATTTCTTTGTTTCCATAATACTACTAATACGAATACTCGTTAACTGAATAAGCTTAAAAAGAATATTCATATGAATTAAGTGGTACATGGTAGATTAACATAATAAAGGAAAATGTTTAAAACGTTCGAAAATCTACTCATTTAATAAAAAGTAATTAGTTTTTATTATTTTTTGGTTTAATTTATAGTTATAGTTATATTAAATAAAATAATATGCATTAACCTTCACTTGATTATAAGTTAAATTTATGTAATAATATTCTCAAAAACAGATAAATTAAGGCTGAGATTAATTTAAGCCTTAATTTGATGAGATAAGATAAGATTGAGTATAAGTACCTCGTATTAAATTCATAAATAATAGTTTTAATATTACATTTTTATACATTAGCAAATACTTGATCAGATTCCACTAACATGAAAATTAAAAGTGAACATTGGCTTTCCTCTTACTTTTGTAAATATAAATTGGTTTACCAAATGAATAATATTAATAAGGCTTTCAATAAAAAAAAATATAACTTAATCTGTAACTTATACTTCATTTTATAAAAATAATAATTGTGACCGGTGTCTAAATTAGTAATATTATACTAATAATATGTTAATTCAAGATATTTCATTTTATTAAAAGCTTTTATTTAACTTGCAATGTATGTATGTACGAACATTTATAAGTATGTATGTTTTGTTCGGGTGGAATCTTTGGACTGAAATTTGAATTAGATATCTTTAAAGGATTAAGCTGAAATTTTGTATGCACGTTTAGTTTGGATGACAATGCACGATAAGGTGTGTGACGTCCTTCTAAATCCAATATGGCGGACATCCAAGGTGGTAGAATAGTTATTCTTAATGCACTTCTAAAATATGGGTGTCAAAAAAAGAGGTCACTCACTCAAAAAATAATGTGAAGTTTTTTGGTGCCTTCCAATAATGAAAGGGATCGCTGAGAATAAAAATGCAGGTTTAAAAAATCGATTTCTTAAGCCTGTAACGTCGATTGATGAACTTTGATTTGTGTAATTTGGCGTCATCAGCATTGGTATACAATCTGTCTAGAAGAAAAACAACTCGAAATCAAATACGGAACTGTGTTTCGTCAGGAACAATTAAGCTCAAAGCTGAAATAAGTGCCGTATTCTTCCAAACACCCAAGTCAAGATGAAACCGTGCCGATGACTTAGTATATAACCCAAGCTATTATTGACGAAAATGTTCAAAATAATAATCAGACATAATTAGAACCAGCTACTGAATCAACTAACGCGAATAATGCTTATTCAGTGATCGGTGATTAACTACGTGTTCTACAAGCTTCTTGGGAATAATCAAGTTTTTCATACAAACTATAGAGGCAGGTAATGCTTTGCTATTGTGTTAGCAAACATAACAAGAGCAGCAATGTTACCACCAAATACGAGGACTAATAACAAATTTAATATAAATATGCTCGAGGGTGACGCTATGTATGTAAAAAGAAGACAACTATTAATAGATAATCCACTAGTACCTCCTATTAATGAATCAAGCTATTTAGGAATATGCAATTTCGCTGTCATCAGAGACAGTTTTGTTATATATAATTGCTCGTTTAGAATATATTATGACAAGGAAACTGAGTTAGTTGGATGTTTGCAAGATTCAATACACGAGAGTCGATAAAGATTTTGGGATGACATTAAAAGGGGTTTTGACGGCAATGTTTACAATTCACAAAGCCGGAGTTCTAATTGCCAAATCTAAATCTTTAGAAGTCATGAATTATGACAATAAATATTAATTTACTTACTCCAAAGCCTATGGCTCTAAAGGTGCAAGTGTCTCTAGTCACGGTAAAGCATGTGCTTAAGGTGTCAAGGACAATCGCGTGATAAATGAAATCTTTTTCTGCGTCACTTACAAATACAAAACTATAATAAGAAAAAGATTTTCAAAAGGTAAATAATGATCATACACAATAATAGTAATATTTGTGTTTTAATACATAGCCTCTTAAATAAGTTATTTACATTAAATCAAATAAAGAATTGTTGATTGTTATTTTTTACAATTACTAACTATTTACAGATCTAATTTGGGGTAAGAAGTTGAGAAATAGTATCAGTGGGAACTCTGACAGTGAGTCGAGAGTTCCTAGCAAATGCAGAGTAGTATACTGCGCTATCAGGTGTGTCAGTGGCAGGACACAACCAAAGCAGAGCCTCAGCCGGTCCGAGTCATCCACGTCTCCGTCATCCACCCTGGTATCTACTACCAAGCAGTGAACTGTACTCTATTTCAGCAAGGAGAATGAAGATGATGTCTGTGAGTACGGCGTAATATGTCTCCTGTCCGACGCTGCAAATTAAAGCATCTTGCATTGGACACCGATTTCAGACTGCATCATTACCGCTTGCTTCAACTCGAAGGCATCTAAAGACACCATACGGTGTTTTGCCTCGACCAGTACCTCCTCAGAAGAGGACAAGGACGCTTGCTACAGGTTACTTCAAAACACCATGAAGAACATACGCTGCCAAGATATCATTATCGTTACAGGAGACCTCAACATTAAAGTGGGCAACGCTAATACTGGCTCTGAAAAGCATCTAGGAAACATGTGCTTGGAACGATGAACGACAACGGGGAGCGGAGCCTCTAATTCTGCCAGAACAATAACCTGGTTATCGAAGGATTATTTTTCTTGCACAAAGATATCCATAAGTACACCTGGACATCGTCCGACGGCGACACTTTGAGCAAGATTGACCACCTTGCCATAAGCTGCAGATGGCGAATGTCACTGCTGAATGGGCGTAACAGACTTGGCGCCGATATTGATAGTGACCACATATTGGTAATCGCTCCTTTTAAAATGGAAAATTCCCAACGAACATCGGACTTCGGCAGAGTGGGAAAACGATTTGACATGGAGTGGAATCGCATCAAATTAGTATATCATGTAACCAGCTCGGACGTCTTAGTACACCAAATAAACAAGTGCGACGAATAGGTAACGCAATCGACTTAGAACTTAATTGAGGCTCGAAAAGTGCTCCACTTAAAAATCCTGGAGACAGGCAGCGATACAGAACGGGCCAAACTACGATTTTAGTATCGGTAAAAGCGAATATGCATCTATCGCAGCACCAAAAAAGATAGGCGGAGATGGGGTGACGTTGTGGTTAATCTTGAACAAAATGCAGCCGATACTGGCAACCCAAGAGAGCTATGATGAGAGAGAGATATGATGCTGCTAAAACTTTGGCTGGCATGCGTGTCTATATGAAAAAGCCCCTACTTGATAAACAAGGAACGTGTCAAAGGATGGCCCGAACACATACAAGAGTTGTTCCGCTTATCAACCACAGCACCTCCTTACTCTCCTCAAATCACGTCAACACTGCTAGATATTGACACGTCTCCACCTAAACAGAAGAAGTTAGCAGCGAGATACTCTCACTGAAGAGAGTCAAAGCCTCAGATTTCAACTTAATGACCTCGGAAATTCTGTAAGCAGATACACAATCCGCAGTCGAGACCACCAAAGAATCTGGACCACCAAAGAGCTCTGGAAGAACTTAAACAAGGGTCTTCTAATAACTGTTCCTAAGTCTGAGTTAGTGAAGCAATTGGAGAGGAATCGCTCTGCTCTCTGTACCCTCGAAAATTCTCTGCAAGGTACTATTGCAGAGACTGTCAAGACTGTTGAATCCATGCTTAGGAGAGAAGCTTTAGATCGAATCGTTACTGCACGGACTAAATTAACACGCTCCGGATCAACCAAGAGGAAGAATCGGAGTGACAGCGAGAAATATATCTCACTTTTGTTGACTGCGAAAAAACTCTTTTGACACCATACGATGGTCTAGAACATGGTGCCGACTAGAGGAGATAGGTGTACTACCTAAGATCAGGAACATTCTGACCCTCATCTATAGGAACTACACTTGTTCTGTCGAGCACAATGGCCTTCTCTCTGAAGAGTTAGGCAGTCCTGTCTCTTTTCAATTCTGCTGTTTCTTATCGTTCTGGATGGCATCATACTAAGAACAAACGGCAGCTTTCTGGAAGTATTGAAGGGTAACGTGAGGAAGACCTAGGAAATGTGGACCGAGGAAAGGAAGTCGACACCACTGCTACTCGGCTTGGACCATATTGAATGAGTGCTATAATTTGCTTACCTTGGAAGCGTCGTATCGGAGACTGGAGCAATGGAAGAGAAGATCACTTCCAGGTAGCCCAAGCTCGGGCGACCCTCGTGCAACTACGACCCATTTGTTAGTCCCGAAGACGGACTCGGAGAGTGAAATTAAAAATATTTCGCTCCATAGTCAAAACTGTTCTACTGTACGGATGCGAGAGGTCTTCGTCTATCGTATATAACCGATGCCTCAGACAGATCCGCGGTAACTACTAGCTCACAAAGATCTCCAACGAAGAACTTTAGGATCTTTGCTCCGAGACGCCGATCGGTCTCCAAATAAACGTGGACTTGGATTGGTCACATTTCAAGGCAAGCCCTTGAATGGACACCACGAGGGAAAAGGAAGCGTAGCTGTCCTAAATACACTTAGAGGCGTTCAGTGGCAGCGGAAGTGAAGGCGATCGGGTTTACGTGCTCAGAGGCGAAGCGAATAGCCTAGAACCGAACGCGATGGCGGAGCACTGTAGATGTCCTCTGCCCTACAAGTTAGATCTAATTGATGTCATCAGTTTTTATTGTTGTTTAATTTTACCACTTCTATATTTATTTAATTCTTTTTGAAGTTTACTAATTTGTTCTTATTGCTAGAAATAAATGTTACACATAATAAATAAAATATTAAATATGTAATCATTAAAATATATACTACTGGTAAACATCAAATAATAAATAATTCGAAAGACAAATGCTATAATTTCAAGGAATTTACTTATTATTGGAAATTATATATCAAAGCTTTTATATTTATAGTATGTAAAGCCACCACAGCATTATACATGACATAGTTAACATGCACTATACTTAAGCCACATGTTAGGAATAGCGTATAAACAACATATGAGAGAATTTAAATGATGTTGTTTTCTATAGAAAATAGACTGTGATGTAAATGGTAATATTAAATGTTTTGGATCAAAGTTCGCAGACATATGATCGTCATAAAATTAATTACCACAAAAAATTTACTTTAAACAGACCAGCAAAAAAAGTATACTACAATAAACATATTACATAGTTACTAAAAATATAAAACACACTATTGCATACCTTATGTGTAGTCATAATGGATAACAAAGAGTTGTTTCATAAATTGATACATAAAAACCTATCTCTTCCATTTCAAACTTAGAGTTATAAATCAATGAGTATATATCAATACCCTCTGTTTGAAAGGTCTAATTTTGTTTTCTACCAATGACCTACAATTTTTTCTTATATACCATGTGTATTTTATAAACCATGTAAGTTAAAAAAGGAATAATAGAGATGTACTAAAACGGATTCTAAAAATCACCTATACTCGCTGTATTATTTTTAATTGTACAACACTCTAAAGAGAATATTACTTTTTAAACGCTGGATATCTTATAACCTTAAAGACTATTTAGAAATTGAGAAGAATCCCAGAGTTTCAGAAAGTCCTACAATAATTTATGATTTTTTAAGTATTAAGTGCCTGCAAAATGTTCATATGTATTTACTGCCTATACAGAAATATATTGTTTACTTACACCTATATTGCTTACCGCAATACGTATTATAGTAAATTGTTTATTCGATACGAAATCGATATAAGAACAATATATTGTTACGTAGCATGTAATATAAGCTGGATGTTTTTTATCGAAACAAAGGATTTATGTTGTGATACTGGAATTTCTTGGGTAGATTATGAGCCGTTTACACATGGGTATCGTATGAGAAGAAAACATCTTGAGTTATTCATCTCAGATGTTATCATTGAGGAAGTATATTTTGTAAGGCGAAAGAAAAACTAATAATAAACTGAAAATATTATATTTTATTATAAGTTTATTTTTTACTTTTGTTTGAATTCATAATAAAGCATATTTTTTCAAGGTCCGAGATCAATTAAACCACTATCTCGGAAGAATGTTTGTTCAACAAGATTTTTTTCTATTTGCTGGTTAATAAAATAAAACAAAAACACTTTCTAATACATCTTTATGATAATAAATATTGTGTAATAACAGACATAAAATAATCACTATCCAAGGACTTAACGTATTTTGTCATCATCGTACTAAAGGAAAGTTTTCTCATTAATAAATTAGGTAGCCACTAAACCGGGCAGAGACACAAGTGAGTTACATAGTAATTTATGATCACGTCATCAATAACTAAGACCAGCTGTGGTTGAGGTTTTTTACAAATTTAACACTTTAAGCTTAGAGTACGATTAATTGCTATACTTTATTCTATTTATGGCCTCATTCGGTGTCATCAGTTTTTTTAGTCTGTTTTCTGAACAAATTAATCATTTTTAAAACTAATTATTTTAAAATTATAGATCGTTGACGTTTCATTTTATTTTTAGTATAGTTCATTGACGTTTGACTATTATTTGATATAATATTTAAAGTGAAGGTGTGGGAGCAGTTAAAACAAACGACTCAGAGTAAGTTGAAATTTTTAAATATTATTAAGAAAACCAAGAAGTTGTACAGATAAGGCGAACAAGTAAAAGAACAATCCTGAAAGTTACCTAAAATATTCCGCACTGAGACAGGCCACTAAATTGTAGATATTGCTTTAAACACAAATAGTGAATACTAATAAACAAGATATTTTAATAATAAACGTCTACAACGAACTATTTTTACCTTTTCGTTTCCATCAGTACCTGAGGTTTTTTAAAACACATTTTTCAATTATTTCAATACAGTATTAAATATAAATAAATAAAGGATCATAATATGAGTTAATATTAACAATGTTTAAACTAAGCCAAACCTACCATATCTACATATTTTTTAATATTTCTAGAATTACTTTTGTACTAAATACATAAATGGTGAAAAGAATTATTCATTAGATTTCATTACAAAACAAAGTAAACACAATACAAATCAAACTGTCATTTGCAAAGAACGTGGAGATAGCGGTAGGGTCATCGACCTTCAATGCATGGTCTCCAAACGAATATAGAAACAAAAAATAACAAAATATCATAGCTTGAATCTAATTTATTTTATGGTGAATGTTCGGAATGTGCCCGTTGTTTAATTGAGAATGCTCCTCAGCATTCTTATTTACTTTAGCGACCCCTCTAGACAGTTTGTTGTCGTCTTTTTAATTTATTTCCTGTATCTTTGAGTATACTTTGTTAACGAGAATGGGCAAACTAAACAGTAAGTAATAAATCATTGTTATTAAAAAATTACACACGTTTTAATACTAAAATGTCAGTATAAATGTATGTTATACTGAAATAATGTATATATATATTTATTAAAATAAATTACTCATTGAAACTCATATACACATAAACCTATATTTTAATGTGCAGCAATCGTATTATAGCCATTATATGTATTGGGTCACGCATATAATTTATTATAATGTAAGTGCACTAACTTCCCCAGCTATTTAGTCCCAGAATAAATAATGGTATTGTAGTTTATTTCAGAATCCTCATGCTTATTTACGATAGCGACCCTCCAAACAGTTTGCCGACTCTTAATTTATAGGCTTAATTTATTATATACTATTAATATTGTTGTTTTTCCAAAGACAATACATCTTAAATACTATTTACAAAAAAAATATGAATACTCTTTATATTTTCTATTTCTATATTAGGTATCGTATTAGAACAACTTTAAAGTAGATTAGGTGGATATGTACATATATCGTTTTTAGATATTATACAAAAGATGTATTGTTTTATCGTTGGTGGGTTTATTATATACAATATTTATTTTACAGACGACTCGACCTCGTTATGAATGTAAATATTTAACAGCGATGTGGGTGCCCTCTTGAATTGCGTCTTTCAGTTTTCTCTGAGGCACGAACTTTTCTGAGAGAAACATTATGTGTGTTTGAATAAACCCCACACAGAGGCGGTATAAAGAAAGGGAAGAACGATACGATTTTGCATTAATAAAGATAAAGAGATAAATGCTAAAGTTTAATTAATTTTGCTCACGTAAACCTTTTGTATACGAAAGGAAAATTAACATGTTTCCAATTTAGTATACAAATATTATTTATAATATCACATATATTTAATATAAATATAATATTATTTACAATATACTATATTTGAAATAGATCACAATCCATGTGTACATTATTTTAATATATATTGTATTTCGTGATGTGCTCGTATGAGATTTATGTCTCTTTCTAAATACAAAAAGTTTCCAAAGCATTGCCACCCTGGAGAAATAGGGAAGGGATAAAGTAAACTAAAGTAACCTGAGGGAAAGGGAAAAATGTCTGATTATTCGTATCTCACTCACAATGCGAAATACGGCTTTAATAGCCACTTAAGTCGCCACTTCTATAAAGGGAGGTAGTACCTCAGTTGAGAATGTCCCTAGCAAAAAGACGTAGCAAGGATCTCAATAGGTCAAAATACTAAAAGTATTTGCCTAAATAACCAAAATACGAAAGTAAATATAATATTAAAGAAGCAAGTGTTAAAAGTATATGTATTTCAATATTTTTATTTTATAAACAATAAGTAAACAGCCCTCGAGCTAACTTAAATATTTTCTTATAATAACATTCTAATTATAGTTATTACATGTAGAAAATATGTATTATCTAAATATATATTTCGCTAGACTGAATAAATGTTACCGCTTCAGAAAGGTTATATTAATATGATCCAGTAAGGGTTGATTTATTGTATCACCAAGAGCCAATTACATTGAGAAACGATATTTTAGTTGAACGAATATAATATTATTCTATTGAAAAGCTTTTAATATAAGAATATTATTCATGTATTATAGTATCAAAATTATATGAACACAGTTAAGTATTAGAAATCTGTAAAACGTATAAGAAAATTCCATTTCCTTTCAATTAAATACTCGCCTCAAATGAATGGAACACTTAAGAATCGGTGTAAATTGCGAGCGCTTGAATATTTTATATCTAGATATAAGGAACAGATATCGAAGCAACAGGCTGGCCTCAGCGCTAGAGCCTCTGTTATTATAGGGTTGAATAATGTATTATTGTTTTGTTTGGATGAATCGCCTTTAATGTTATTCTATAAAAATATATACGTACATTGATTCTTTTTTTATATAGACTTAACCTTTCGGAAAAACGTATTTATTCATAAACAAATATATATATTTTATATATTAGTAATAATTGATATACAAATTATTGTATTTTGAAGCCATTAACCTGTAGCGTGTTAACATTTTACTAAAAACAATCCAGTACAAAGTAATCTAGAATTCGATAAGTTTAGCGATAAAACAAAGTGAAAATCGATTGCGGCAAAATGTTTCGCGAAAAATATAGGAAGTATACATTTCTAGACATACATAATAATATACAGAGGAAAAATATTATAAGTAGTTTATAAAATAATCTTATGATACTTTCACAGCCAAATAGGCAATACAATTTTATGAGGTTATATTGTGAGCTTTTATTTTTCTAATCGGCTATGCTGCGTAGATCTTCGTTTCAGTCGCCACTCGTCGCCTGACCGTCGTGAACTGTGCACGTATTGCGATCACCGACGTTTTACGTATCGTTAAGACTTTCGTGTTATTATGTGTTAAGTGGAATATTAAAAAACCGAACATGAAAGGCAGACATCAATTTAGACGCCGATTCAGTTTGCAGCCGTCCTTTTTGAAAGAGGAACCAGAAGAAGAAAGTAGACCTCACAGGTAAATTTATCTATTTGTATTTATATATGTTATATATCTGAATATATTACTTACATTGTCTTATTTTTTGTTCATACATCGTCTCTTGCTACGACATTGCAGTAATTATAATTAATCTAAATGTTACGAAAGTGTAGGATTATGTTACGAAAAGTTTGACCATTTTATAAATAAGGATAAACTATAAAGTAGTTTTATTAAACAGTATTTTATGGTATGTCTAAAATAATATACTTATTTTGGTATATTATAACAAAATAATAAAAATCGTTTTCCAATAATTTGAAAACATATGGAATATACAAAAATCAACGAAATAATGAAGTTTAATAAGCAAATAATTTGGTAAGAAATCAAATGGAAATGGAAATGTCATGTTCATCTATAGAGAAAAATTGTGATATTTTATACACATTAAGAGTATTGTGTAGATATGTTTGAAATCATTTCCCGAGAGGCAATTGATTTGAAACCATTCATCTTGTTATATCTTTTACTGTCTTATATATTTTCTTTTAACAAATTTCATTAAATCTGAAACTAACATGTCTATATTTTTTCTATTTAATGGCTTTAATTTACTGAATATAATAAACTTAGTGTAACTAATAAGCTTATTGAAGCTTTGTCATAGAATTGTAGGAGTGCAGAATATTTGCAGCGTAGAGCGTAGCGTAGCATAGTGGACTAAAATATATGTAACCGTAAAAGTAACTTAAAATACATCTAACTCTCTAGAAATCTTTTATCACTGTAAAAGATTATATGTCGTATAATAATATGTGACCTTAATATCCTATGCATAATATTGTGATTAGTTTTTATAGATAACTACGAATCTTTATATTATATATTTTTTTTTCATAATATTTTTAAGTTGGCTCATAATTGGAGCTATATTTATGTGGTTTACTAAATTACTACTACTTACTTAATATTAAACTACAGGCAGAAGATAATGTGATAACAGTATACGTGCATTCCTCAAGGTATTTGTTTAGTTAATTTTCTTTTAGGTTCATTAACTTCCAACATCTTAAGATAACTAAAACCTTCAATAAATAAATATAATCTTATTAATTTTGCGTGGGACAGAAAGAATGCTTCAGTTCTAAAATTAAAAAGTTTTAAGACGAAGTACACTTTATTTTGTAAAGAATCTTATTAAATATTTTTATCAACTCAATTATTTCTGGCATAATAAACTCGTAAAATAGAATTTTCTTTATCTTTGTAAAATTACAACTTCGTAATTAATACACTGTATATTAAACTGTGCAAATGTATTCATATGTTAAATTCTATATATGAATGTTACTGTCTACATTAAGTTCGTTACAAAATAATTTGCGCAATATATTACTTTGTCAACTTTATAGCCTATTAGAATACAAAGTTCTCAGTACTTTCATTGCTTACATTCTAACAAACAAGGAAAACAAAGAAAGCAATATATAAAGTACACTTTTCTTACAAAAACTTTAGGCAACGTATTTATAAAATTTTCATGAATAATAATATTAGTATATACACACATATATATATATATATATATAATCTTGATTTGTGTATGCCAAAAAGTCAACATTACTGTACCGATTGAGCTTATATTTTGACACGATATGCAACCTGTTTTATAGATGGTTATTATTTATCTATCTTATCTTATTTTACATTATCTATATCTTTCTTTTATAATTTAATCGATTCAATGCACATTTCCCTATTACACGAGGTATTCAGACGACGAATTTAAAAATGCAACATATTTGCAATCCGGGGAAACAATTTTGAAATTCGAACGTTTTTAATACTTTTAAAAACTTTTTTCTTTTCTTTTACTGTTGTGTTTACTGTTTGAAACAGACGCATATTAACTAGATAACGACAATTGTTTCTCACTCATGCAAACAGAGTGTACCACTTCGGAGCGTGGCAAAGTATACCTAGTTCATAATATAATTGTATACTTTAACAATGTCAACTGGCTGACAGCACCAACATCAATGTGACACGTTTTAGCGCAAGCCACAAAGCACATAACGTCATCTCTTTTATGAAACTAACCTTTTATGTGCGAATAAAAGCTGGCGACGTCGCACCCTCTTTCGCATTGATACATTATTATTGTCCATTCATCCGATATTAATGTTTTTTTTAAAAGCTCCCTCCGAGTTAATACTCGTACCTCGACGGCAACGAAACAAAGACGTTTGCGATTATCAATTATTTATATATATATATATATATGTGGGATATGATGAGAGTCAAACTTCTTTTAATTTAGCAGTTATTATAATTCTTTTCTTAACTAATTCTACAGCGTCTTTCGTCTTATATCTTGCCTGATCGACTGACAGCCCGGTAGGCGGGTTGCCATACTAATAAAATATTAAACATAGTCTATGAAAAAATAAAATAAACAAATTGTGCAAACTTAAAATTAAATATTATACCACACGGTCATCCTGCTTCTTCATCTGTCCCAGATGAATCAGAATTATAGCCCCTCCACAGCTTCATAAGATCAGCTGAGCTAGTAGTATTAATCGGACCTTCAACATTACCAACTTTCTTTACTGCATATCTGTCGTTTCCTTTCTTCTGAATTACCTCATAAGGTCCTAAAAATTTTGGATATAACTTACTGCTTTGGGTAAATTGCGTCTTTTTAATAGCAACTAGATCACCTACATTATATTGATTAGCTTTTTTCCGTCTTTTGTGTGATATCAATATACATTCTACGCAATTATCTAATACTTTCTTAATTTTTCTTTTCAGGTCTTCAATAAAATATTCCCGGTTAATTAATTCCTCAGTCTTACCCTTTTCAATCTTTTCTCGATCTAACTTACTTCTTTCTTTTTCTCTCGCTGATACGTCTTGTGTAACTCTTTTTTTCTCTCGTCTTAAAACATCTTCTCTAGCCTTTTCTTTTCTTAGTACATCTTCCCTTGCTCTCTCTTTCTTTAATACCTCTTCTCGCACCTTATCGTTTCTATCTCGTTCACTATTATACCTGTCTCTTTCTTTGTCATTTGTTTTAGGAGTTTCAGATCTGGTGGTTGTTGCGTTCTTGTCACTTAGTTTTGGAATACGACCAAATCCGACGGATTCGGGTTTTCTCTCTCTTTCCGATGTTTTCTCCTCTTTGGGAACTCTCCGTCCCATTTTTTCCGCGTCCATCCTCATTTGCTTCCGCTGTCGCCTCGCCATCTCCTCTTCATACTCTCGCTTCTGTTTCTTCGTCATGGGTCTCTCTGGTTCCGGTTCTGGAATTGTCTTCTTTGAAACGACCTCTAGTGGCTCACTCTTCTTCTTAACTTCAGTGGAATTGTACACTTTTATTATTGTTTTTATAGTTTCAGTAAACTTTGTTTTTTCTATATCTAGATCGTCGTGTGGATTCTTCTCTTCTGTGAGCAACGTGAGGTGGGTAATTTTTTCTACGGTTATGCCATCTGATGTAAAGTTAATATTAATATCGTTCAAGATTGGATTTCCTAAAATTAAGTTGACAGGTATGGCTTCATCTTTAACAATATGAAAAATTGTGCTTATGAAGCAATCATCAATCTCTAATTTAGCAACAAAACTTCCTTCTGTATCTATTTCCTTTTCTCCAATACCAGTCAGACATATTTTAGTATTTTTCTCATATTGCAGTTTTTCTTTTTGAAATTGTGTCAATTCACTCATTTTTATCAGGTTCACATCACTTCCAGTGTCTATAAATGCCATCATATCAATTCCGTTCATCTTAATCTTTTTATAAGGAATGTTCATTTTTCTTTTCAGAGTGTGAATGTTTAAAGATTTCTTTAAGTGGGTTGGACAGTCTGTCCCCTTATGACCAAATTCGTTACATCGAAAACATTTCATACCTTTTGTACAAGTTTGTGCTATATGTTCAGTGTCACCACAATTATAACATCTTTTTCTTACAGGTTTACGCGCAGTACTCAAATGGGTTGAAGTTGTAAAATTATTATGACGAACACTATTCTTACTATCAATTCGTTTTCTTAACTGGCTATATGATTCCAGCTTGGCACGAAATTCTTTTATGTCTCTGGCACCGTATAATATAGATTTATTTGTTTCAGAGTCGCGAATGCCATCAATCACATATTCTATAAGAGATTCATCTTCTAAAGAAACTCGTAAGGCTAACTCTTTCATATGAAGAAAATATTGTTGAAATGTTTCATCATTCTTCATTTTCCGTGAAGCCAACTGTTTATGGACCATAGCACTATTTACCTTGGGCATAAATTCTTCCATAAGGCTTCTTTTTAGAACATCCCAATCAGTTACACTTCCTAAAGATCTCAAAAATAGCTTGCCTGTTCCACCAAGCAATCTTTTCCCGTAAATAAGTTTTTCAATCTTTGACCATTCCATAATACTAGCGGTATCTTCAAACTCTTGAATCCACGTGGATATAGGATAAGTGTCGTCGCCTGTAAAGGTAATCATCGACTTCTCTAAGTCAGAAAAAGATATTTTCCGTCCCGATCTGGACATCTCTTCGTCTTCTTTATCTTCTTTATCCTTCTTAGGCGGCATATTTCGTCTTTAATATGCGTCGTTTAATTATTATTAGTTTATAAATACTTTTTCATCCGTTAGAATATTTATAACCGTCTTATTAAAATCTTCATATCAATAGTTAATCAGTATTAAAAATATCGAAGTCGTACTCCAATAAAAAAAATATTATTACGACACTCTTATTGTCCCGAAGCATTCGGTTTGACCTAATTTGTTCCGAAGCATTCGTTGTCGACTCGTGGCGTCACGTGCGTTCTTGATAATTTGTAATTTGTAGACAATCGTAATTCACTTTTAACAATATCTTCTATCTTCAATTCAATTTGACTCGATGTGTTCATATCCCGGACGATTTTCACCTCCTGTTAACAAAGACGGCGTCATACGTCGTATTCTAGAACAATCTTTCGTTTTAATTTTTCTTCGTCGTTAGATTTCTTCGTAAACACGTTAAATGCGATATTGTTCATATCCCGGACGATTTTCACCTCCTGTTAACAAAGACGGCGTCATACGTCGTATTCTAGAACAATCTTTCGTTTTAATTTTTCTTCGTCGTTAGATTTCTTCGTAAACACGTTAAATGCGATATTGTTCATATCCCGGACGATTTTCACCTCCTGTTAACAAAGACGGCGTCATACGTCGTATTCTAGAACAATCTTTCGTTTTAATTTTTCTTCGTCGTTAGATTTCTTCGTAAACACGTTAAATGCGATATTGTTCATATCCCGGACGATTTTCACCTCCTGTTAACAAAGACGGCGTCATACGTCGTATTCTAGAACAATCTTTCGTTTTAATTTTTCTTCGTCGTTAGATTTCTTCGTAAACACGTTAAATGCGATATTGTTCATATCCCGGACGAGCCCCCAAAAGTTGTGGGATATGATGAGAGTCAAACTTCTTTTAATTTAGCAGTTATTATAATTCTTTTCTTAACTAATTCTACAGCGTCTTTCGTCTTATATCTTGCCTGATCGACTGACAGCCCGGTAGGCGGGTTGCCATACTAATAAAATATTAAACATAGTCTATGAAAAAATAAAATAAACAAATTGTGCAAACTTAAAATTAAATATTATACCACATATATATATATATATATATATATATATATATATATAATATAATAAATATATTTTATTAATGCCAAACGTATTTACTCAAGCATATTTATAAATATTTTATCATGTCTTAATGTTATATATAAATTTCTAATAAACTAGTAAGAAAATATTTTAAAATATTTACATAATATATATACTATACTGCTACAACATTTTAAATATATGACACAGAATTTTAAACAATAGTTTTAAGCTTGTGGTCTGTTTATTTATATGTTCATAAATTTAGACCTAGATTTTCAAGATAATAAATTTTGGTTAAGGTCTCGTGCCCTAATCAATATATAAAATAATTTTTAACCCGGATAATACTCACTTTTTTACAAGGAAATATAACTTTACGAACTGGTATAGGCTATAATTAATACACAACAAAAATCTTTGGTGTGGTGTTAACAGAGTTATCATTTAGGAAACTTATTTAAGAAACTAAATTATGGTTTCAATACATTTGTACAATTGATTTGTATTTTTTTAATTATTGCATATGGCTTATTACTTGAAACGAGGAAATAAGTAACCAAGTTCTTCATTGGGTAGGTATACTTGAGATTTCAACAATATATTATAACACAATATGGTATTAAATAAATGATTATAGTCAGGAACTTTGAATATTGTCCGGTAATGGGTTTGGTGGAAGTTGCATCAAAACTAATTTAACTTTACCAATATTATACTCATGATAATAACTATTTTTTTATCCAAACCACATTTATATTAGAAGCGATTAGATCTTACGAAATAGGGTAACATATTTTTCTAATACCTAAGAAGATAGGGCGTGATAATGACAGCTTGATTTATTTCTAGACGCTGACGTGGTATCTAATTACGCGGACCGCAGTTTGTTTCTGTTGTATTCTCGTTTACCAGAAGGTGTCATAATAGTTTTTCTACAGCTTCGAAAACAAACAAGAATTTATTTTCCATAAATTTGACATAAACTTTAATTCTAATTGGCGTTTCTTTTTGTTAGATATTGATGTGCCAAAATCTGTGCTACATTTTAGGCTATCTCAGCCTGGTAATGTTACTTGGGGAAGTTGTTAGTGTTAGTTGTTGTTTATTGACTGACAGATTAACAACAAAAGATAATTTAATGAATTTTATTTCAATAATTTAATATAATATAATTGTTTCTTTCGTTTTCGTTTTCTTTGCTATAAATTATCACGTTACATTTTACAAATTATCCACTTTTGGATAAAATACTGCCCATTCGACCTCCATAATGGATTTAATTTATCTTCTACCTTTACCACTAAGCTAACCATTTCTTATAATAATTGATGATACATTTCTGAAAGTTACATTAAGAAGCGTTTTTTTCGCACTGAAGTAATGATTATAGTTTTCAGGTTATTATAAAATAAGCAATAATTTGGAAAAGTTATTATAATAAAAGTTATAATAGTGATATATTAAATATAAGCAATGTAAATTTCTAAATGCTTTTCCCTCAGACTAGTAATAAATTGTCGGTCGTTAAAAATGACCTTTCGAATGAATAACGAACATAGGTTAACTTCGATTGCCTTGAATGGCTTAATAAAGTTATAAATAACACCCACTGGTAAATAAAACAACGCTCATAAAGCAATTGTATTGTGGAAGCCGTATTCTATTAAGTGTACTTAGAATTACGATTATTCTTAAGTTATGACCAAATAAAACAATTTTAAGACGATATTCGATTTCGTACGTAAATAGATTTTTCTAGAGTGTAAAAGAGAAAGCTTATATAATCAGTAACTTAAGTAAACTCACTATCTTCAAAATAGGCACCTGGAAATTGATAGAATAATAATGGATATGTGATATTCGTTACTATTAGATAATTTTCAATGAACGGGATTTTGTTTTTTTAATCTATACAATAATTATTTTTTTCTTTAATGAAATAAACATTACTAAATAATTACCTTGTATAATGGTTGCGTATCTTTTTAATGGATGTTATGAAAGAGCTATATTTTATATAGGGTAATCGTTGGCGTCAATATTTTTAGACCCTTAGGTTATTTACGTCATAAAGCAGTTATATTGTCATTAAACTTACATTCATCTTACACGCAGCTTACAGAGTCTTCAATGTTTATATTTATTGTTAACATAAAATAATATTGTCTTATCATAAAATAGTACTTAGGGTATTACGAAATAGATGTTATTATTTTTTATCTTTAACTACAGTTTAGGGAGATCTCAAAAATGCTATCTTTATTAAATGTTTGTGTTCCAGAATCTAATTTTGTGAAAAAAATATATATTCAACGTTCGACGTTACCACCGTCATAATACCGGATTAGGCGTATAATAAAATACATCCCCTCAAGATTTTTTATTGTGTATTGTTCAGTAAATTAGACAATAGACGCTCGGAAGAATACTGCGTAGATAAAAAGTTGTATATAAATGGAGGTGTTATGTACAATTATTGAGGGTTATATACAAGTTATATTAATTGTCATAGTTATATAATTTTACTTAGACCATTAATAATTTCAGATATTAAACGAAACATTATTATTAAAATGTTTTTTATTTAACATTTATCACATAATACATATGGAAATAAAAATAAATTTGAATATGAAATACACTCGAGAATTACTCGACCGATTTTAATGTTTTGTTATTCTGTTACTAATTGTCAAGGTTTGTATGTCAGATTTTTTTTTAAAGTCATCAGAAAAATTGAAAATATCGAAGCTATTTTGTTGAATATAAAAATTTTATAAATATTTATTTTAAAGTCTTATTAAGTTCACTTGTCATTCTTTATAAGTGAAATAAATATACGATACGATATATAGTTATTATAATTGTTTCAACAATAGCTTTATGATTTCATCAATCTTTGAAACATTATTATATATAATCTCCATTCCATCAATTCACGCATAGTCTGGCGGACACTGAATATTCCAGTACAAAGCCTTATCTGTCGGAGCAACCAGTATACACTGTATAGGTCATTATTATTACAGAGGGAATAATTGCAATTTCAATGATAATGAACATTGTATTCAATCTCAGAACAGTGATTTGTAACTGTAATTAATAATAGGTCACTACCATAAGAACAATATACGGGCTCTAATTTATTGTAGTAAAGAATTTATATAGAATAGGGACCATTTTTTGACCTAGCTTTAGCGAGGACTACCTCGGTACTTGTCATCTTCACACTGAAGGTACTTTAATATCTTCCCATTTCTCAAGAGTGGCAATTCGTTAACAATCTCTTTGCAATTTTGCCATTATTCCCTATAATGAAATACCTTAAATTTAACATAAATTTTGAGTCTGCAAGAAGTGTTGAATTAACCTCAATGCATTACTGTTCTGGCGGTGTTAAGTCAATAGAGCGAATAATACAAATAATCGAACGATACCACTGAATTACAACGTGCACACACCCCTAATGTATTGGTTGGTGTTCGATTATTAAAATTGTCTGCGTCAATAATGCGTACGAATTATTGATTTTGTTTTACTTCGGTAGCGTTAATGCAAAATTTTAGGTAGTTTCTTTTTTCGTTAGCGTTAACCATGCAAAGCTTTAAACATTGACTACATTGTCAGTAGTGTGTTAACTATCAAGGAACGATTTGATCTACCATAACATTTATTAATTATATTACCTTACTTAGAAAATTAAACTACTGAACTAATTTTGTATATTTCACTAATGTGGGCTTCTTTAATATAACAAGACAATGTCAGTGCTTTTGCACGTATCTTTGCAAACAAAGTCATCTAGTGTCTGTGCGTGATTGTCAATATCCAAACAAAGCTTAACTTAACAATATGCCTTTTCACTCTTACAACAAGAGTGAATAAAAGTCTCCCTTTACGTAGTTTCCTTTCACCCGGATAACATGTATAAAAAAAAAACTAATATATAATATCAATTTTAGAAGGAAATGAATTAAATAGACTAAAAAAATAAATTATTGTTTATTGTATAATGTTACGTAGTTCTTTGAAGGTTAAAAATCTTTTGTATTAGAAGATTATGTCAAAATATATCTAAAATCTAATCTAACCTTTGAACTTTCTAAATCATTATTTTGCTCTTCATTCATCAATAAAGGTTAGCGGATATTATTAATCTCGCCTAGGCCTTTAACTAGTTGCCGTTAAAGTTAAAGGGATCACGTCCTTACGGCTATGGCTTTTTTCTATCAACTTTATCAAAGAATCTGAAATACCCAAAAAGGTGGTAATATTTTAAAACATATAATTAGATCATTGTATATTGTGAAATAACGTTTTTAGATGTCATCAGTATTTGGGAATCATTTAATTTATCTACAGTAGGACTGTCTGCCTATTTGTCTATAGTGAATTTATTATTTTATTTGTAAAAGATTGCAGAAATTTAAAATGCGTTGTCATCCTTTAAAACGATAATAAATACAGGAGACTAAGAGCATTCGACACGATAAAGGAGGGTGTTTAAGCTTTGGGCTCCGTATTTAGCCGTACAAAGGATATAATAGTTTAGTAGGAGTAGGTACACGCCGAATGTATGTAAGATATTTTTAGAACCTCAAAGTAATGTCTTAGAAATTAAATTGAAACTATTTAAACGTCTTCATATAAAAGGCTCAGCATAAAGTGTATTAATAAGTGAATTTTGAAAAGATCTTCTGCCAAGACAACCTCCTGAAACGTATCTTAAAAGATTACCAATATAAAGTTAAATTATGTAATATAGTAGGCGTCTTTAACATTACGCATTTAAAATTAATTATTAAAAGTATTAGAAGTGATCAGACATTTGTAACAAGTAAATCATAGAGATATTTATTATAAAATTCTGCAAATTCCTGGTTTAACAAAATAGTAAAGCCAACTGTGTTATTCAAGCTTCTGCTATATTTTATGACAGCGATTAGCATCTCGATTTTTGCTGTAAAATGCTGAAAAATGTGCTCACACAGATTCACTAATCTCCGTGTTTTGGGGCACGGGGCTTTTATAAAGCCGGTGAAAATTAAAGAGTTAATCTTTATGAAATGTCTAAAATCTACCTTACAGACCGATGGTTTAAGTAAGCTTAAGAGTTTAAATTATATGTACCGCTAATAATTAAAAGCGAAATAAATATATTTTTTCAAATGTGATAATATATAGTGAAGAGATAACTCATATTTAAGTCTGCGAGGTACCTTAAAATTTTCCTCTAAATTAGATTGTAAATCTGGCAGAAAATTTAACATTAAATACTTTATAA
Source organism: Melinaea marsaeus rileyi (assembly GCA_918358865.1). Lineage (NCBI taxonomy): Eukaryota > Metazoa > Arthropoda > Insecta > Lepidoptera > Nymphalidae > Melinaea > Melinaea marsaeus. Next base: position 7,396,434 of record OU911083.1, on the reverse strand, counting down.
CAAAAAAACGATTAGTTTTTATAAAATATTTATAATAATCTATTATTACTTGTAGAGATAGTAAATAAATAAAACAGTTTTTTTAATAACAACTAAATAAATAGGATTTAGAGAATTATTAACAGATAGTAAGTTTTGGTATTTCTTTCCATTCTTTATGCCGAAGAGATATTTTTACCTTACAAATTTTTTTTTTTTGGAAAAATTGTATTCTTTCACATGAAAATACTTCGTATACACCTCATTGTGACTTGGGATTTAACGAAGTAGGTTTTATTCCTACTTCTTTTTTTCTATTAATTAAAATTTTTCGGTCCATAGTACAGTAAAGTAATCGAATTTTAATTATTTTGAGACAATGATTGGGCAACTAAATAAATTTTATTTTACCAGATTCAATTTCGTTTAATACAATGTTGTGTCAAGTTTCAATTCGTGAAGACGACAAATAAAATAGAAAATTGAAACCGTTGTCAAGGTACTCAGAAAAGAACGAATTCCTCAAGTTTACGTGTTCGTACAGCTTGTTAATTAATAATTGGCTGGTAGGTTGGGGTCATGTTTAAATATCATGATAAATCAAGATTAAGACACAACGATTATCTCAATTTTTTACCTGGACTGAGGTAATAAATTAAAATATAATAAATATATATAATATTATAATTAATAAGGCATTTTTATGTTCATTTAACTCCTATTGTTGTAAAATATATAAAAAAAATTGGAATAAATTACGAGCATTCATATATATTGCAAATAAGATTTTAAAATAAGAGACCGGATAAGATCATTGATCCATGTGGTTCAATTATCTCTTAAAATTATAAAGATCCTAACAAAAATGTTTTACTACTCTTATTCAATTCAAGTCATTTTGATGTCAAAATATGTATCTTATAAATCTAACAGTATTATTAAATATTAATAAAAAACTACACTAACCTCAAGTCTTTGAGCTTGGTTTCATTAGTGGTTATGAAAATACGTCTAAGTTTCACATTTTGTTAATGTTAGCACCACACCCACAGGCTAGTTCGGATCGATTAATCTGCTTAAGCAATGCTTGCCGTGTTCCCGCAAGTATCGTTACTAAGTTAGTGGTTGTCGAGTTATAATTGATAGGAGACAGTATAATAGGTGACTGTATAATATAATTGATAGGATATCGAGAAATTCTTAAGAAACCAAAAGATAATCTGATCTAATGTCAATGGTTTTAAAATTGTTTATATTTTATTATTAAATTTATTTTTTATGTATATTTTATAACCGATATAGCTTTGAAATTAGAGTAATATTGTTATCATTTACTTACTCACTTAGATTATATTTAGTTATTTTTCTATTATAACATAGCTTAAATGGATTTCGCTAATCTATAAGAAATCCAAGATTATTTTTCAAGTAATAATTTATAAATATTAGTATAGAGTTCTTACCATTTTGGCTATAAAAAGTGTACCTACAATGAATATCGTTATTAAATGCCGGCAACAACAAATAAAAAATATTATCTAGTATATATATTGCATCTTTTTATGTCGTAAAATTTTATGATAATGAAAGAAAAATATTGTATTATTATGTTTAAGATATGAAACACAATAGCTAACCAAAAAGTCCCTCAAATTATTATACGAATAGAAAAACTTATGGGTTGTGTGCTTATAAGTTGGAAATTGGATATGGTAATGTTGGTGGTATGGATAGGAATGGCGACGTGGTTATTGATAAAGGACAAGTTTTTAATTATGATATATGTTTAGTTTAGTGATGGGTAAAGTCACAGCGGTTATTGATCGATGTGATTGCGACAGATAAGTGATGACACGGACTCGTGATACGTGGAAATGATATAGATAGAGTACGTGACACTTTGTATTCGTGGGATCAAAAGATTTATTTCGTTATTATTTTATATCATAGTTTTTTCAAATGAATAAATTTTGAGCAATTAATGGGTAAATCAGAATTCATTTATAATAAATAAATAAAATAAAAAATAAATGTACGAATGAATGACATTTTTGAGATTAAATATATTATATTTGGATATAGAGGATTAATTAAAATGCCATTAACCAAATTGCATATTTTAGTATAAATTCCAGTAAAATACCATGTTACAAATTTGATATTTGATAGTACCTGTAGAGAACATCCTATATAATATTGTTACTTTGTGTTGGTTACTTTCATACCTATATTTAATATTGTAAGTTGATTTAAAGCTATAGAAAATGATTCAAACTTATTTTAGAATTAAAACATTATTTTCAAATATAATAATATTCCTATTTATACAATTCGTCATAAATTTTTATTCGCCTGTATACTAAAAATTGCTAAGTAGGTTTCAAGAGCAAAATATGACAGCTGCTTCACAAACATTCTAGTTAAAAACTATTCAACGAATTTTATGCTATAATGGAATAAAGGCAAAACGGTGACAAAGCAGAAATAATAACAAGATATTCCATACAATGAGTTTGTATAAATAATTTTTAGAATTTAAACTTTAAACTCATATACTTATTTCAGCTCATTAATTAAACTTATCATAAGATCAATACATAATGATTTTTATTATTTAAAGTGAAATAAAGAAGTTTTAGAAATAAAATAATAGTTTAAAATATATTAACTAGATTTGAGGAAATATAAAGTGTCATCAAGGCGATTTCAAGTCAAGGCATAATAGAAACAAGTTAAAAGTATAAGACGGATAAAAAATTCCAATAATGTGTATTGGCAAATTATAATGATGAACGAAACATTAAAAATGCTTTCGTGAATGTATATCGACAGAATTCTTTTTTACATTAACCGGAAAGGTGTGACAAAGGTAAAGGAAAATTTAATACATTTTCTAAGGCGAACGTCTAAAATGTAACTCTAGGCTTGTTTTCCAAATTGGCTTTTTACATTGAAGGTTTATTTACTTTGATGATAAAATGAAATGAGGGCACTAAAGGTGACAAAACAAATAATTAAGCCAATAATTTCAAGTGTCAACTAAAATTATGTATTTAGTCCGGTTCATAAATTTTTAAAAGCCAGTACTGAAAAAAATTATATCCTTTATTTATTTGAGAAATTTTTACAATTTATATAGACTGTAAGGGTAGTGAAATCCTAAAAAACCTTTCGAATGTAGCTCACATTGAAAAAACTATCCAAATTCATAAAAATATAATAAAACCAACTTTAAAATATATAATAAATAATTTAATATGTACCCGCTTTTAAAATAATTGTATTGCCCAGTAACCAGGTAATATGAATAATTTATTTAACTAGTTCTTTAACTAATTTCGAAGACCTTGTCGTTAAGCCTTTGAACTACAATTGTTGATGTTTCAATCTTAAGAATAATTAACAGCTATTAATTACTTTTAGGTCTGGTAAATTGATATTTGGATATTACAATATTTATTATACGTAATACGGCTATTTAAATTCAAATGTCCAAAATTGAACCACAATAATGATGAGGTTAATATTTAAGAAGATAAGTTTGATTACTTGCTATATAATAACAAATTGTGCCCTATAATATCCTGACTCTATTTTAAATTTGATAACATAAATATTTATTTATTTTTAATTTTATTTGTAAGGAATAAGGATGTCAAATCAATTTTTTTACAATGTTTGTTTATCTCTTCACAAAATTCAAATCAAAAACTACTTGATATTTTTATTAAAATATATATTTGCCTATCTTGGCGAGAATTTATGTTACTTGTTAAAAAGCATAGAAACAGCGTTGTAAAATGATAACCTGAGGTTCTCGTTACATTTTATATTTGTTTATAATTAATCTCAATTTGAGTTCATGCAGAATATTTGATATGTTTGTGTTGCACTCTTATTATTGTAGACATATAAATAGCCTATAATAATAGCTTACAAATCTTTAATTTAGTAACAAAGCCTATACGAACTTATAAGCAAGCAAACAAATATTTAGTAATGTTCTTTCTTTAAGTTTGAAATGCAATTATGTTTGACAGTGATACAGTATACAAACAGCTTTGCTATGAAATTAATAAAAAAAATACTTTCCACAGAAAATTCTAACCTAAAAATCAGAGTGTCACAGCTAGTATAATTAAAATACGGACTCACAGTCTATCTGCATGTGACTACAGTATTTTTAATGAATATGCTTCAAAAATGTATATTTAACTAAAACAGGTTTTGTAGAAAGAATTGAAAAGTCTGTGTGTTATCGCCTCTTTTATTTTCTTAATTTAATAATCAAATAAAAATAGTAATGGATCACTTTCATCTACATGATTTGCAGCTTTATTGATTTATGTCTATAAACGACCATGTTGCTCGTATTATGGATACTTATAATACTGATCTCAAGAGGATTAAAAAGTGCAATGAGGAATACGGTTTTGGAATATTAGTAATTATAATTAGCAGACAAGCGTTGTTTATAATTAACAGGCTAAATAACACTAAAATAAATAGTATAAATTATAAAAATCTTGGCCTCAATCTTGATTTATGATATCCTAATAACTTCTCTCTCGTATTTACTTGAACGATTTCAAATACCACTTTTAATGACAAGGCTACTTCGCTCGTATGTCTCAGTAAATTCTCTTGAAGTGACTTTTTACAACGTCACCTTTTACTAAAACTCTTTTATTGTCGTTACAGCTCGGTTTTCGAAGTCTCTACCTAAAGATATTTTCAATGGAAATCCGTCTCTTGACCCCTTTAAGCTAAGACTAGACTACCTACACTGCCTTGCTACTTTAAAATAAATAGTATAATATGTTACATACATAATAATCGTATATTAATTTAGTGTCATATATTTAATTGATAATTATAACAATCATCTTATTTCAATTTAATGAAGTACCAGACACCGCATATTTTTAATGCAATTATTTCACGCCGTAGGGTAACTAGAGGAGATCTCTTTAAGAGAAAAGTTCATTCTTTGTACGTGTTTTTTCTTTATTAACTTTTTTCTTTTGTATTTTTTGATGATATATAAAAAAAAATCAAAATAAAAAAGTTTAAGAATCATTGTTTTATATACTCCTAATTAATTTCTAATGCAATTTACACTTTTTTGTGTAGTTCTTTCTTAAAAAAATAAATAAAGAAAGTTAAAGCAATCCTTTTCGTGGATATTAATAATAAAAATAACAAAGATGTTTATTTTGTTCCCAGAGCTGAAAGAGCCCAACACACAGTAACGTCTAGTAGCGGAAATCTTGCGAACAATGCAGTGCGACACAAAATAGTCGTCATGGGCGCTGCCAAAGTCGGCAAATCATCCCTCATCTGCCAATTTCTATATAACACATTCTCACCAAAATATAAGCGAACTATCGAGGAAATGCATCACGGAGACTTCAATGTAGCGGGTGTTAGATTAACATTAGATATTTTGGATACATCAGGGGCTTACGAATTCCCAGCAATGCGAGCTTTGTCCATGCAATCTGCTGACGCATTCATCCTTGTTTATGATATCACGGATGCAAACAGTTTCACTGAAGTTCGGGCGCTCAGGGATCAAATTCATGAGACTAAGGAAAGTACTGCGGTTCCCATAGTTGTTGTTGGAAATAAAGTGGATCTGGCGGAGTCTGGGGAAAGACAGGTTTGTAAAACTTTTGTCATTTCAACCCAGTTTAAGTATGATAACTTTTACTTTCAAAGATTTAAAAATCTGGGCTATAATAGGTTCCATTTTGATGAAGTCTTGTAGCTGTGGCATTACCATAATTCATCAAGTTAAAACAAATCTCAGCTGGTACATTCTAAACATCAAATTTGTATACTACGACAATATACCATAGACTTCACAGAAGTAAAATTAAATCATTGTTCTTTATCGTGTAAGAACTGTTAACCATAGGAGCTGGTTTTACTAAATGATGTCATAATTATTAAGTTTAAGTAACTTGAAACATGATTATATTTTCTACATGCTCTTAAAATTTAAAGCGTTTATTATAGAACTTATTATAACTCGACATGTTTGTTTATTCCCATGCTATTAGCATCTATTTTATTTAAAATTATGAATTATTGTAAATTAATATGTGTTCAAAGAGGAAATAGTAAGCAAAAGCTTATTTATTATTAAAAAACGAATACAGATAATATCAAGTGATAGCAATTTTATTCTTATGAGTAATATTGTTATTACTCCCCATCTGATATAACAGATTTGATGCGAAAATATTTTGTAAACTAAAATATATTTATATTGGGTTTTACTTTAAAATTTCTCGGTAAATATCAATGAACACTTGTTGCGTTCTGAATATAATTTTATATAATCAGGTTTTTACAACTATCAATATGTGTGTAAACTTTTACAATTAAATATAATAAAAAAATAATGAAAGAGTGTGAAAGACTGGGATTTATTTGTTTTTCTCACTGACCTTACTAAACGTAGTTTTAATTTCAACTTCGAGATTTACTGTGCGAGATACCCTGGTCAAGCCAGGCCATATAAGCTGCTATATAATGACTAAAGTTAGATTAGTTACTTAGTTATCTATCACTAGAAACGGCGTCAAGTTGTTATCAAAAATGAATAACATAACTGTAACGCTAAATCACAGGAAACTTAAATTAGCTTGAATATATAAAAATATATTTAAATGATATCAAAATCTTGTAAAATTATTAAAGATTGATAATTTTAATCATATTTTTCGTTTTCAGTGTATTTGTAAATATTATTAAGTGTGCCAAACTTGATTCTTTCAACTAAATCAAACTTTTTGCATCCCTCATAATTTTCGTATAAAGGGGTACAAAGTTTTTCCTTCACGTATTAATATTTTGATGTAACGGATTGAACAGATATTGAGACTGATATTGATATTAAAAGAATAATTAGAAATCTAATATATTTTTACTGTCTATATAATTAAAAATAATATAAACAAAACTGCCCTTAAAACCAAGCAATAGTTGGGGGGTACAAGTTATATTAAAATTAGAATTAAGTAGTAAGGAGCAAGATTGAAATGAACTTTTAGAATCAATGAAGGAAATAGAAAAAGAACAAAGAGACTAAGTGACATTAATAAAAAATAACGATCCACTTAGAACAAATAACGAACTGTACTTAAGTAATTACTATTAGTGCTAAGTAACTTATTTTCTATATACTAAATAAACCAAGTATTTTTAAAATATCTTAACTTAAATGCAATGGTGTAGGAATTTCTTTTTTTCATAGATAGTGTGTGGAATAATAAAAAATGTTAAAGTAATGACTTTAATTTTTTGATACCTCCAAAAGTCTTGACTGAAAATATACGAGTAGAAATACAAAAAAGAGGCAATTATACAAAACGACATTTATTATAATGTAAAACCGATGTAAAATGAAACCGTTAATTATAAAATGAAAAATAGACAGAAGACAGACAGACAGACAGAAGTTCAGTTAAAATTATAAAATATGATAAACTTGTTATCTTAAATAACAATAACCAAAATAAAACAAATTAAAATTTTTTTATCATTTAAATATATATTTACGAGTATATCAGAATTACAGGAAACAATAACTTACTAAATAACATAAAACAGGAAAAAGTACTCTTAAAATTTACAGAATGAATTAATAATATAAAAATAAAACAATATTTTGATTATAACTCAAATGACCGCATTTGAGTTATAATCCAAATTTTAGTTTAAACGGAGGTAAATGCTGCTTTTTTATTATGAACTTATATATATTCAAAATTCAAAATTATCTTTAGCATACAATATTACAACAACTTTCAAATAACGTCCGAAACCCAAATTAAATTTCCGGAGGAATATACAGATACAAAATATATGTAAATGCAGTTTGACGTCGCCGTGGTGGCGTCTGCATGTCGGATGCGTTTCCGACATGGCCATTTCCTTTTAACTATGAGGTATGAACTACTTTTTGTAACTAAAATGGTTTACTAATGTCCTACGTTAATTTTAACATATTTTGTAAGCTTTTTATTATTTAACTAATTTTAATATTCTTGACATGCATGTTGAAAACTGTTAAAATAACTAAACTATATAAAATAAAATGCTTATAAAATGCTTTCCGAAAGTATAATCAAACCTTAACTTCAACTTCAATTTTACAGTTATTTAGAATAAAAAAATATTATTAAAGGTTACTCCTACAAATATAATCGACTATCCCATAAATACTCTAATGAAGTTCTACACTTCTAAAACTCGATATCGAAAGACGCAACTTCGAGTTTAAAACATTTTTATCATCGGAAGTGCGCTACAAAGCTGAAGTGAAGTGAAGTAGCTGCGGATTAATCCAGTTACGAGTACGTAGAGAGCTTGTGACAGGTCCGGAACAAACTGGATAATAGCCTCTGGCATCGACTCGCCAATATCCGCTTTGCTGCACACTTTCTACTTCCGGATTTCGACCATACTTTCCCAAGTTCGTCATTGAGTTCAATATTATGATTATTGGGTCGTGTTATTATTAACTCTTTGATCTATATATATGTTATATAAAATCTTTGAACATTAAAAATGCTAGACTAATTTAAAAACGATTTCTTTTTTAGTCCTCTTTTATTAGGGTTTCGTAGTTGACTAGAAACTCTTACTGTTTCATCAAGCTGGTTTTTCCTCTCTTGTCTTTGTTTTTCATAAACATTTTTAGAAACAAAAGAAAAAAAAAATTTTAATTTTAAATTATAACTTACTAGTGAATTAATTACTCCCTGAGTATCATATTGCTGCTAAGACTAGTTATATAATATATTTACTTTTCTGATATAGAGGTTTATTAGGAAGGTCTAGAATTTGCCAATTAAGATAAGTCCTAGATAAACTAAGTAGTTCGTGACGGTATTAGGAGTGGAATAAGTTTTAGGTCTAAAATATATTACACTAACAACATGTGCACATCTCAAATTATTTGAACAATAATGTTGCCGGAATAATAAAAGTTTTGGTTTTCAGGTTGAATTTCATACCACGGAGTCAGTCGTAACGGTGGATTGGGAAAATGGTTTCGTAGAGGCATCAGCAAAGGATAACATCAACGTCTCACAGATTTTCAAAGAATTGTTGGTACAGGCTAAGGTCAAATATAACCTATCACCTGCTCTGCGGCGACGACGGCGTCAGTCCCTGCCCACGGGACCTCAAGGTCCGCCAGGTTCAAGTCCATCCCCAGCAAATCAGCCACATGTTCCATCACCAGCACAACTGGCACATCTTCAGCAGATTAGGGAACGACATGCCAACAGCAAACGAAACTCTTGCGTCATTTCTTAAATCCATATATTTTCTACCATGCAATATCCTACCCTCCTAAGAATTTGATGTGAAATTTGTCTTCCCTTTTCAGTCGTTTTAACTTTTCTCATAACATTTTTATAATTCATAAAAGAACCATGTGTACTTACTGTCATAAAAGTTTCGCTCATTAATCTTTCCTTATAACAGGGATTACAGAAAATAATAAGTTCATTAAATGTTATTCAATCCTAAAACGCGATCTAAATAATGATAACGCCAATGCCTAGTGCAATTAGTTAAGGTATGTCTTCTTGTATGATGATAATGTGAGAGGTGATAAGATGTAGGATGACATGTGACTGGTTTGTTGTAAGTTTATTATATTTCACTTAATTGTAAGAATATTAGTATCATATTACTTTAACTATCAATGTTAATACTTTGTTTGGCCAATCTTTCTTGTAATAGCACCTATTTGTCACAGTGAGAATTTTAAATCTTATATAATCTTTTTATTTTAATACCAACAAAATCAAAAGTTTAGGTATTTGATCATATTTTTCTACACAAAACCTTTTGAAGATTAATTAAATCTAAATGTTATTCTTTGTAAAAGTATTTTTGGGAATAATCCTTTAAATATAAACAGCTAAAACATCTTGTTTTCACATTCATGTGATGTAATCTTTTATAAAACTTATTTTTTATTATTTTAAATATGACGATCAAATAATTGATCTTGCAGGTATATATTTTCTTTCCACTTTATTCAATTATCGTAAGTACGTACAAATATCAGTTTACATGTTATTAATTCTAGTTTTGTTACACTTTGCTCTTATATTAGTTTCAAACTTTATTTTTAATCTTTCTACTGTTTCCAAACTCACGTTTCTATGAAATTGTAAATGTATTCCACACTTTCCAAATGAGAAATTGTTTTAAACCTCTTAAGGGTTTTTGTTTATGGTTTCAAGAAAACCCATTTACTTGAATACTGAATACGCAATGATGCGATACAAAATTATTCATGGAAAACCAAAATGGTTAAGGTCTGAAAGGTTTATTACACTTTGACGTCATTTACATTAATTTTAAGAAAATACCAATATTTGGATACTACTCAAGTGTGTTGTCACTTTGAGTGGTTTTAACTAAGTTTTTCTAAGAACTAATTTAATATCGAACATACTAATCTATCCGTCTTCATTGAAATTGCTTCTTTTTGAAATATAGTATTATTGCATTTTTAGGTTTTTATAGTTATTATGCTTTTGTTCATTCATGTATCTCATGTTAAATAAATTATTAAAACTACTATTTCTTTAATAATATTAACAGTAATTTTTGTAAGAAATAATAAATTTCAAGCGGTTAATTGTACTTAACTACATTTTTTTGTGATACCAAAATTTCTATATCCGAATCCCTTCAATGTGTCTATGTTAATAATATAAATTATTGCCTTTAACTTTTACGAATTATATAAGTATTTTAAATTTTATGTGTGCCTTTTTTGGAAATCATGTTAATTGTTAACCAAGGGTTACTTTGAATTTCTCTTTCAATGTTAGTTGGATTCAGTTTAAGGCTGTGTGTTTGTTTAGATAATATATTTGTAGGTATAAAATTTCATTAGATCAGTTCAGTAGTGTTATTGTGTAGCAGAAAAATGTGAAGGCAATCTTGTCATTTACATCTTAACTTTGATAAAATTAAAAACAACAAAAACACAATTTATTATACCGCATAAGCTAATCATAAGTATAAATGCTATATTTAAAAATATATATTAATTCAACTGTGTAAAAAATATAATAAAATTTACTTTATTGAGGTAAATTATGTAATTGTATATCAAATTTATTTAAAGAAACTGATTATTTTATATAAAACACTTTTATGTAAGTAAGTAAACTAATTTTATATTATAATATTTTGTACCTTCTTAGTAGACTTGGGAAATTACATGTAGCTTTAGAATAGTATTAATTTATTGGTTGCACACAAAACCAAAATGCACCTAAATATGTTAAGAAAAGACATGAAAGTTAAATAAAAATGTATTTCTTTCGAAAAAAATATTTTAACATTTGAAATCAATTTTCCAAGCCAACGTGGTGGTTACCAAGCCTTGCAGATAAAGTGAATCGGCAGTTCGAGTGAAACGTGACTTTAGCTCAAGCTACTGCAAAATACAAACAGCTTTTGAATTACAAGTTTACAGATTTCAATCATATAATTCTGGTTAAATCCGCACAAATGGCTTTAAACAGCAAAATTTTTACGACTTATATTAAATCTAACTTCATACTTTCCATAGTTTTAAGACGGTCAAATGATTTGTCTTGACATATCCATAAATGTTAGAACATGTGACATTTGTACTGAATATATGTAACTCTAAATAAATATATTTACTTCTGAAATTGTTGCCTAATTTTAATTTAAGTTTTCGTAACTGAATTATAACAGAGAAAGAACAATGATAAAGAGATATATATAATATGATATTATTTATTGTACAGAAAAAAGGAATAAAAACAACACAAATGTAAAAAGTACAAATGGCGGCCTTATTGCAAAAGACCAATAAGGCTATCTTTACGTAGAGGCCATAATACACACACACATATATACATAATTATTTGATAAAACGTCGTGGAATAACTACTTTAAATTCTAAACAAGACAAATAACAAAATAATAAATAAAACAATACGTATCTTCTTATTAGCCAAGCTTACTATGTAGTTTATAACTGAGTTGCTTCGCTATATCTGAATACAGCTGTACATTGTAGTAAAAGTTCTTTAACAATTATTATATATAAACAACAAAGTGTACCGCAAAATACTTTTAGAAACAAGATATTCAAAATATTGCAACTATATTTATATGTGTATCGTATTTGTTTTAACTTATTATTTCCAATATTTTTATGTAGAAAGGCTATATAATCGAAGTATTTTCCTCGATTCTCGACGTTTCGGCCGTCATGCAACCACCGTGACCATGACCACAAAGATATTGAAAATAATAGTGGAGTTAAGTTAAAACATACAGGCATTACATTAGGCCACGTTGCGTTTTGACCGAAACGCTGAGAGTCGAGGTAAATACTTTGATTAAAATAGTACGCGATTAAGTCCCGTTCACAGTATAAAAATGTGAATACAAATCGTGAAAGATTAAAACAGGCCATGTTATGTATATAAGAGTTTACTTTAACATATTATAATTTAAAAAAATACTCCAAAAAAATCACAACTCACTTCAACACAAGTATTGTTCTACTTCAACACAACTCAAAAAAATCTAGATACAATTATAGTCCTACAAACTAATTGACGGACTAACATTAACATTAACATTAATGGTGCGTTTGATCCAGTAAAATTACTAATTCTCACGGTAAAACACAAAAATTGGTTTAGGGTATATAGGATTTTTTTTTAATCTTGCGGCCTCAAATATTTTCCAAATGATTTCTTATACTACTTCATACAAAAAATATTTTTACAATTAGTATTATATAAGAGAATTTACTTAAAATTCTCTCATTTTCTAACGAAGAAAGAGAGAACAGTTGAAACTTACTGTTTTTTGCCACATAAATGCGAAAAACAAAACATATAATTGTCGTTACTAGTAATTGATTTTACATAATCTATTAAGAAAAGTCATCTAAAAATATTCTATTGAAATATTTTCAATATTCGTTCTAAAATATATCATTGCTAAAAAAGTTACCCTATTCTTGAACATAATAACTTTAGGCCCAAAACGTATATTTATTTCCCTTATCTTTTTACTCTGGGGACCAAAAACGTAACTCGAGACTGGCTATAACATTTGGTACCCAGTTCAACCACAATCAGCTATAAACAACAAAGCTGTAATATATGATGGCTTTTTTATCTTATAATACTGTAAAATTATCACAGTCCAATTTGATTATGTCCTAAAAATATTAAGTTAAACATTCAAAACCTGCACATTATCTAGAACAGAGCTGAACGCTAAAACATTTTTCTTTAATAATATTTAAGAGTACTCAGATGAAACCATACCTTAAATATATATATATATATATATATATATATATATATATATATATATATATATATATATATATATATATATATATATATATATATATATATATATATATATATATATATATATATATAATGACGGTTAATCTGTATACTCTTTGAAATAGGCAAACAAGCAAATACATAACATTTATCACAAAATTAATCAGTATCACTGTTTTGCGTCAAAAGTTCAATCTTATTATAGCATGTATAATATTTAGGTTACATATTATGTAACCATCGATTTATATATCAAAGTTTACATGACATAAAGTTTGACATAGTGTTTTACTACTTGTTCGTTGTTACTTGAACAATTTGCAGTTGAGGATTAATTGTTCGTCTAAGCAATAAATCTCCGTCGGAAATTAAGTTCAGCAGCAAAGTTTCTCCAGCAAATTACACGAATTTGATAAATGTCAATAAACCTACAATTAAACCTTAATTTACATCATTTGATGAATATTCTACTTAAAAGTTTTTATCCTTTTCTAAATCCTTTTGCAGTAAGAAATATTTTAATATAGTTGTTAAAATTATTTATATTAATGTACACAATTATAGATAAAATAGGTCTACATCTCTTAAATATCTTTACAAATTGGATTATATAGGCTAGTCGCGAAAGTCTACTTTTCAATCATAAAAGTCGTACAGTTATCGAGGAAAGCCGATTAGGTGAACAGATCCAAAGATGTTCAGATATTACGTTATAGTCATCTTTTAAAAGTCTTTTAAATTTTTGAGTAAGGGAATTATAATATTATATTCGATTAGTTACATATATTTTTTTTTGTTAAGGATGCTCACAAAAGATGAACACATAAGAGATAAGTGAAAGTTACTTTGAGGTGATTGATGTAAGTGGTTGACTTTATACTTTAATAATTTGTTGCAAAATAGAAGCAATCCAAATCAAAATTGACAGTAAATTACCAGACTTCCGTTTTCCCGCGATATTAAAGGGAAGCGTTTTTTTACAACGATCATGACGATCTTTATCAGCACACTGGGTTATGAAAAGAATGGAAGAAAGATATGTTGCTGAAATGCGAGTGTTGCGTAACGAGCAAAAAAAAAGGAAGAAATATATACGTAAGACGAAGTTTGACGGTAACTCTGGTAAAATAGGTGGATAAAAAATATGAAAAGTAATCTTTTGTCGTAGTAACGTCTCATAAATTAGAGAGATGAGAAGCAAGAAAAGTCTTACATATGTGTAGTAAAGCGTGTAAGGTGAACAGTCTTACGTACATTTATTCAAGAATAAGATTATCGAAAAGTACATGGAGGTATGTAGTAAAGACAAAGATTTTCGGACATGATAGAAAACAACAAGACCCATGATGAGGCCATGATGATGCTTACAAAAAAAAATCATGAAACAAATAATATTTCATATTGAGGTCATGAAAATGTTTATTTGTTTTAACGAAAAATGTTCAACATAATATAAATATAATATCGTAAATAATTATATATTTGAAGTAAGTTAATGTGTAGGCTATATAAAGGTTATATATAAAAAAATATATATATTTTTAAAAGCCCTTTTATATCCAACTTGTGTTGTTTCAAGTGCAGTGCACGATGGGTCGTGTACAAGCGCTGAGCTCGACCGATGTTTGCTTTGTCTAAACGGGCGTGTAAGCGTCCGTTTACCTCTGCATGCTCCAAAGTATTCAGTTTGTTTTTACTGCACAATATATTTAAATATTTTCCATTATATACACACATTAAAAGTTGTTTTTTAATTTTAAAAGTTCATAAAAGCTTTGTTTACGTTAAATAATGAAACGTTTGATCTATACAAAAAATATATATTAAACATAAGTTACTCATATATGTTACTCACAAATATAAAATTTAATTATTATTTATTAATAATTCTGTCTATACGATTTTTTTTAGAAGATAAAATTAGAGTAAAAATTCAAAAAGTGGTAGAAGAATAATGATTTACATATATTAAACTTGATTTGTAAACTTTTTTCACATTACAATTAAAAACCTTAACGATTCTAATTTTAAGCATCTTTTTTCTATCTTAATTCACAAAAAATGGTGTAAGATACATTTTCTTGGAAGTAATATCTAATAAATTGTATCTTACGCCATATATTTTTATTGGTAACATCGGATACTATATAATATTATATAAAGAAAATTCTTACAATAATAATTTACTGCAACGTCGATAACTGACGAGCGGTAATGACCGGTCTCTGTACCACGCCGACAGTACGTTACCGATCGGAGATACACACAGATATTTAAATAATGATATTTTTTTTTTAATTAAAAATATTATAAAATTTTTTTTAAATCGTTGTAATACTAAAGTTGGGAACGATAAAAAATCGTAGTACAGCAATTTCTAAAAAGTTCAAGAATGTAATAAAACTTTTTTATTATCTTTCACAAGACATATCCTTCTCATCTGAAAATCTTCATGGGATCGAAGATATAAGATAAAAAAATATTACTTTTCTGACACATATATTAGAATAGCAGTTTTAATTAAGTAACGATTGGCAAATGACCTTAAATTTTAGTACCAGTAAAATAATACAAAGAGAAAGGACATTAATTTGAACAAGATATTTAGTTGCTAAACAGCAAACTATCAACCTGTATGTAGCACGGCGTCACTTGTTGCGCAGAGAATCGATCGATAGACCTCGCCGGGATAAATGCTTGTCACCTCCCGCTACAGTTGCTTTTCAACCTGGAACTTGGACCGCTATCTTTAACTAAAGAAATTTCCTTCATTATAACACTCAAGCGACAACGGTGAACAGAAAACTTTTGTTTCAAGAACTTTCTAACCAGTTATACATAAAGTATAGGTTTTTATTGAAATTTAAATTAAATCAAGTGTCCACATTGTATCAAAATGGGGTCGAACCTTTTATATAAATGAGAAGTCTATTTAAATGAAAGTACTTTGATAAAGAATCTCTTCACAAATAATAAAATGGGTCTGACTTTTATGTCAGGGCTTTTTTGCAGTAAAACATTTTAGGCATTCTGTTTACCAAGCTTAATATCCGCTCTAAATTATTCTCGTAAAAATTAAGGTATGATTTTTTAGAAGAATATAAAAAATGTTTAAAGCCGCATTAATCACCAAACAGAAACAGTGTATTAGTGATAATATAACCATTATATATTTTTAAGCATAGTATATACACACTGCTCCTGCGGCTGCTGGCAAAATAACGCAATGTAAAAAGTAATATTTTATTAATTGCGTTCCATAATAAATAATAAATTCATATTTATCCTCAAAGAATCTAATTGTAATATCTCATGTCTCAGTAAATACGCTGAGGCTATTTACTGAAAAAAATATATTATTTATTTGATTTATTTACATTGCCTTTGGAGTACTTTTATTAGAAATAGATCTGATATTTGAAATGAAAAAAAAAATCTACACCATCCTAGTACATATTTTGCAATCTGCAGAAATAATGTATATATGACATGCTATAAGCCTTGTGTATCAACCAGACTACTATAAAAGATTTCAGCCGCCCCGTTCTTAAAAGGCTTATTCACCCGAGAATATCTAAGCCTAACGAACTATGAAATAAACCAACGAGATCAATCTACTACCTCTATTACTTTATTATGATTATTATTTTTCAAAATAAAGGAAAAAGATTTGAGGGTTAGCAATATAAGTTACATTATAAGTATATTTGCAAAATCTGTTTTATTAAAAAGTAACTAAATTAAATAATAATAAAAGAATCTTATAAGATTAATATAATGTAATAAGGTTTGTCTATTTTTCCAATTGATTACACAACTACATAATTACTACACGGCTGAGTGTATCACTCACTTGTTAATGGAAAGCTTTCTCAGGGTGATAATAAAAATAAAATACATATACGTAAATGTAAACGTAAATATATATGCAGATATAGGAGTATATAAAATAAGATATTTTAAAAATAAGTGTTACACGTTAAATGAACATGGTAATTCTTTTATTTACATTACTATTTTTTCTTAACTTTTCTTATTTCTTCCTTAAAACGAACAAAAAGATAATATTATAAAATGTGTACTATTATACAATATTAAACCAATGAAATTTCATTTCTTTGTTACCAACTTTAGAGCAAATATAAGAAAGAAAAAGTTGAGGGGATAGCTCATTTGAATTTGTAAAATGCCTCACAGGATGAAATTTATATTAAGTTTTATCGAGATTCAAGACGCACCCCAAATTTATTTTTAGGGAACGTAATAGAAAATGTGGCGCGCTAAAAACTCCCATAAATTTATTGATAGATAATATTAAAAAATCGTACAAAAGGAACTATATTTTAACATATAAAATATATTAATAAATATCAGGATACCTTTTTGATTGACTTTAGCTTATTTTCTTGATTAAAGAAAAATCGCAAAACAACTAGATAACACTAAACAATCTTTTATTGACCTCCAACATGTCAATTCAGGACAAAATAACTGTTTTTGTGACTTTTCTTTTGTAAGCCTCTAAACGGTAGATAGCACAACGGATAACCTTGAATGAACCCTGTACACCGTTAACATGACAATAGGGACCGGACCTGTATTATACTGAACCTCGGAGGTAGTAAAATTTATGTGATTATGCACATTTAACGTATATGAATAAAAGTTAAGTCGTGTGAAATAAATCCTTCTTAAAATGCGTATATCGTTGGTAATCTTTGGAATAATTAAATGTTTTTTACAAATTAAGTTACTTTAAATACATACATGTATCCTTTTTCATTAAGAATTACAAGTTTTTTTTCACGTTTCAAAAACCCATATCTTACTCGTAAACACATTACAGACATTTAGATAGGGAGTTACATATTTTAGCTTTAAAAATATGATGTCAAACAATAACTTCCAGGCTATTTAATATAGGTCTGGAGTGAAACTTAAATTAACTTGTAACCGGGAATATCTGATTATGACAGTTTGTTTTGTTAGAAACAGTTTGGAGTATGATTGAACTAATAGACATTATTTACTATTTATAAATATTTAAGAACTTAGAAGTATATAGTTACGTCGTTTCAAACAGGTGAATCGTCAATCAAACCAATAAAGAGCTAGCGTTGCTGGTTGCCAACACAGCGGGTGTTGGCAACTAGCAACGTCCTCACGCCCCTATTCTATGGATGGGAACCATACCCTTCTGCGAAGCCAACTTACTAGTATTTAAAGTATTGTATTATTATTAAGTCGGTATTTTTAAAGTTTTCTAAGTGGTTGGTCTTTTCTAATTAAAATTAATTATTAAGTCTTTTTTTAAGTCATTCGCTGTGCATAAAACTTGACTGGCGCAGCCGAACGTAATCTAAATCAAATTTACAAGTCCAGTCTTTGCGTCTGGATTCTGAAAATACCTACTTTCGGGCTCATCTCTCTTGAACCTTGATTAGGTGAGTACAACCTAAAGCTATTCGTACCTATTTATTTCCTAATCATCCCTAGTTATGTGTGTCAATTTAATTGTAGAGATCTTTGTAAAATCAGAAGGTTCTAAAGGATTTTATTGATATTAATTTTATCTGAGTTAAAAGATAACAAGATTGAATTGTTTTTATTAAACCTTAAAAATAAATAGTATCCAATCTTTTCCAGATTTCTGTGATGAAATTCAACATATTAAAAGCATATTAAAAACTAAAGTATATTTAATTTCAAATAGTAGTTTGTGTGAAAGTTTGTGATAATTTGGCGATGAATACATTTTTGTATAATTTATTTCAAGATTTATTAAGATTTCTCAAATTAAAAGCATGTAATTCGCTTGAAAATGCTTCAAGTTTTATGTTAGAACAAATCAATTTAATGCATCAATGTATACTTAAACGCTGGACATGTTACACCTTCTAACCCTTACCTTGAAAGATATATTATTAAACTTGTCTTTAATTCATTAAAAATAACTATCCTTTTTAATCAAAAAGTAATCTTATGCAGCAACCCTCGGAAAAACCGTATATATTACAAATCATAAATTTACAGCCATTAGGATATATACCCCACTGTAATCAAAACATATTTTGAAAAATACCTCCGTTTAATCAAAACTAAAGACAACAACCCTCTGTTTATCATCCCCAATGAGCTATGCGCGATACTGATTTTCTATAAGCTTGAGAATTGCTCCACATGCTAAAGCACATTGTTCAGCAGGAAGTCCCTAAAGACCCTGAGACTTACTATTATGACCCTAATAATCCATTTTTTTAACTTTGTAAAAATCCATTACGGATACCCGCCAGCAAAGAAGGTGTGCGTCAATGTGTCAATGCCTCACCAAGTATCAGTATACTGGACCTGGACATTTTGTATGATTGTCAGTTACGTGGTTATCTGGAGAGCAAGGCCAAGTTGACCTCGATTAAATTGGAAGTGATGAATAGAGCGAAGCAGTATTTCAGACTTGGCCAAAGACTTACGCTCTATAAGGCGCAGATCCGGCCACATATGAAGTACTGTTGTCATCCGAGTCACCTCAATATCAGTTTCTACCGCTTGTTATTGAAACAAGTAAAAATAAATAAAAAAGTAAATCCCAAAAACTTGTGAGATATATCAGTGTTTAGACAATCGGACTGTATACAGTTATAATTATTATTTGTATTTAAATTTCAACAAACGTAATTTAATATTTCAAATGTGCCTGAGTAGGCATCTAGGAATGATCGCACGCAAATATTCTAAGGAATTCTATTCATTCGCAGTGTATATACCTTAACAATAATAATAATAATAATAAAATCTGCCATGTTGTGTGTGTGGGAATTGAAGATTGCATTTAATTAAATTAAATATAAATATAAGGTAGTTTAAAAATAATACAAATTATAAAACAAATGAGAAGTAGTAGTTTCTCGTGGTATTACAGATGGATGAAGAACGTAAGACGAGAGGAGTCTTTAATGTTAATGTGAAGAAGAGAATAGGGTAGAAGCCATTTTCTACTAAGATGACACATAGAGAAAAACATGAATTTAAATATTGTGCCAACCGCAACGCAAATGATAATATATTCAAGTTTTAATTTCAGTTAATTTGTTTTATTAGTGTTGTTGTATTGTTTTATTAGTGTTGTATGTTGTATTTATGTTGTTATATCGTCATCTATATCTATATTTCACTTTTTGATGTGAATCTTCTTTAAAATGGTTGTGATTTGAAACTCGATGAAATAAAAATGCATCACAATAAACAAACACAAAAATGTATTAGAGAATGCGATAAAAGACATAGTGCTCACTGCTGTTATGGTGCCATCTGTTGCTCAATCTTTAAACTAAAGTGTTATTACAGGCATTTATTGAGGTTGTACTTTTTTTTAATTAACGATTTATGGCGTTAATACTTGTGTATAGGTGTTAGTTGTGATTAAATGTTAGTAATATATAAGCAGCTTTATATGAAAATATAAATATTTTACATTAAAGTATAAAATAATTTTTAGTTTAGTAAAAAATAAAAAACCTTACTTATTGTACTGTATATTGAGAAGGCTCGATCTCTTGTAGGCTTTCTTTCAGAAGTTTCACTTCTGCTGTGAATTGCACAAAATCACACATTTTTATGTTGAGATTTTTTTATAAAAACTGAATCTCTAAAGTAACATCTGAATTTAAGCAAAACTTATATGTTAGTCATTATATATGAATATATTTAAATTAACTATATCACAAATATTTTATCATCAAAGCTTAACTGAATTATACCATTATAATTAATAATTTATAACAATAATTAAAATAGTGCTCATTTGCTTGTATTTTATAATGAAACCAGGTAATGAAATTCGGTTTGATAATTTGTTTGTGAAATGTGTAGTTAATACAAATATATTTGTCTCTGTTTATTTTTTTATTTTTAAATGTTAAAAAGATTTTTCAAATTAGTATAACATTTTAAAATATAAGCGCATTAAAAAACAACAAAACGATCTCTCTATCATTATATTGTTAGTATATATAAAAACATTCCGTAACAAGTAAGTAGCCGTTGTAGTAATTTTCTTTTTCATTTAAATATTTTTTTAGATATCTATCGTTTAGTCTAACTTAAAAGATGAGATTTATAATCTTCTTTTTTTTTATTACGAATTCGAGGTTTTTTATAAACACAGATTTTAATTCACTTCTAAGTTCTATAGTTCTATGGCTTTCCAATAGATGGTGGTGTTAATAATAAAAAAATAATTTACGTAAGATAGTTAATGAAGCAGCAGACGAAGTCGCTGACAACAGTTAGTATAATACATATTTCTTTGTTTTTTACATCTATATTCTATGTGAGAACTGAGCAAACATCAAGACATAGAGGTAAACAGATAGAAAGACAGGAAGGCAGCAGGTAAATAGGAGACAGACAAAAACTAACAAAATGCTTACATCATTCGTCACCTCAATGGAAACATATTTCTTGGCCATTAAAATTTTTAAGCAATTCATCCATGTCTTATTATCTTATCACCCTTTGCATCGACATATTTCACATATCAGTGCACGATACTTGTCAGTTCAATTTTAAGTATATGTAAGAGAAACTTCCGAAAATATTTAATATTCAGTTTCGAACACAGTATTTCTTATTATAGTTTAAATAAAAAATAATGAAAAGGATATTGAATTCAATCTCAGTAAACTCAACTATATTAAGAAGATATTTAATATAATCAGGACTTCTGCATAAGCTTAACCATCTGCAAATATTATACTTTTGAAATGAAACAATATTAGATTCTTATTTCTTTCAATTTACTTTTCCGATACTCCAGTTAACATGAAGCGTCGTCATCGTAATAGAAATATTTTTCATCCCAATCTGATTTCTGAGAGTATAATTTGCTTTTTCATAGTAATATTATCGAAATGAAATGAGCGGAAAGTGTAAATAATATACAAATGAAGATTCATAATTCGTCAATTATTTTAATGTTAATGTGATTATTATTCACCGCTGTGAATACAACCTTGTTTTAAACAGTTAATTTACAATAACAAAGTTAAATCAAATGATTTGAATTCGTAATAATTAACTAATCTAACTACAATAAGCGCTGATACCTATTGATTTCTACATTGATTTTACGTATACCTATTATTACTATGAAGGATTTTTACTCAATTTATTAATACCTAATTCAGATACGTCAAAAATGTAATCAAATCTGGATTTGTTAAAACCATACTAGAATCCACACATGAGTAAGTAAAAAATTAGCAGATTCAATATAAAAACAAAGCAAGCAAGGATACGTCACAATCTTTTATCCTAAGAAGTCCTTTCTTAGACTATTTGGGCACCTTTATTGTGTATCACAATTTTATATATTAAGACGAATTAATCAAACATCTGACGCTTTAAAATGAATAAGATTACATTTCTTTAATATGTCTTCGATTCCATTGTATTAGTTGGTCCGGACATTCGTTCATTCACTACTTCCATATCATTCAGTTTAAGAATCTTGACTTAAATGTATCGATACTGACGAAAGAAATGCATAATTTTATAAAATTAATGATTTCAAATAACCTATTAGCAATATCCAACTTGTGTTTGCTCTACATAACGTGCATATCGGAAGCAGGATAATCACATAGCCCGAAATCTTAACAAATTTACAATTTTATTTATTATACGTCTATAAAAATAGAATCATCATTTTATATAAGTATTATATTAATTCGTTTATAAATTAAAGAGTATTTTTATAATTCTGCGTAAATAGGTCTGCCATAAAGGATAACTAAAATTTATAATAAGACAGCCGTCAGTTTATCTGATTGAAAATATAACTACTTTAATGTAATAGATATTATTAAATTAAAAATTAAAAATTATTAAACATTAGATACAAAACAAAACCTCTTCTAAAGTTTACACTTCAGAATATTTATGAATATTTCCTATGCTATTTTACATTTTAATTTAACTAATTATTAATTGTATTTTGTAATCAGTTGTTTTACACAGTATTAGGCATTCAACAATTTCAAAACTAACAAAATGCTTACATCATTCGTCACCTCAATGGAAACATATTTCTTGGCCATTAAAATTTTTAAGCAATTCATCCATGTCTTATTATCTTATCACCCTTTGCATCGACATATTTCACATATCAGTGCACGATACTTGTCAGTTCAATTTTAAGTATATGTAAGAGAAACTTCCGAAAATATTTAATATTCAGTTTCGAACACAGTATTTCTTATTATAGTTTAAATAAAAAATAATGAAAAGGATATTGAATTCAATCTCAGTAAACTCAACTATATTAAGAAGATATTTAATATAATCAGGACTTCTGCATAAGCTTAACCATCTGCAAATATTATACTTTTGAAATGAAACAATATTAGATTCTTATTTCTTTCAATTTACTTTTCCGATACTCCAGTTAACATGAAGCGTCGTCATCGTAATAGAAATATTTTTCATCCCAATCTGATTTCTGAGAGTATAATTTGCTTTTTCATAGTAATATTATCGAAATGAAATGAGCGGAAAGTGTAAATAATATACAAATGAAGATTCATAATTCGTCAATTATTTTAATGTTAATGTGATTATTATTCACCGCTGTGAATACAACCTTGTTTTAAACAGTTAATTTACAATAACAAAGTTAAATCAAATGATTTGAATTCGTAATAATTAACTAATCTAACTACAATAAGCGCTGATACCTATTGATTTCTACATTGATTTTACGTATACCTATTATTACTATGAAGGATTTTTACTCAATTTATTAATACCTAATTCAGATACGTCAAAAATGTAATCAAATCTGGATTTGTTAAAACCATACTAGAATCCACACATGAGTAAGTAAAAAATTAGCAGATTCAATATAAAAACAAAGCAAGCAAGGATACGTCACAATCTTTTATCCTAAGAAGTCCTTTCTTAGACTATTTGGGCACCTTTATTGTGTATCACAATTTTATATATTAAGACGAATTAATCAAACATCTGACGCTTTAAAATGAATAAGATTACATTTCTTTAATATGTCTTCGATTCCATTGTATTAGTTGGTCCGGACATTCGTTCATTCACTACTTCCATATCATTCAGTTTAAGAATCTTGACTTAAATGTATCGATACTGACGAAAGAAATGCATAATTTTATAAAATTAATGATTTCAAATAACCTATTAGCAATATCCAACTTGTGTTTGCTCTACATAACGTGCATATCGGAAGCAGGATAATCACATAGCCCGAAATCTTAACAAATTTACAATTTTATTTATTATACGTCTATAAAAATAGAATCATCATTTTATATAAGTATTATATTAATTCGTTTATAAATTAAAGAGTATTTTTATAATTCTGCGTAAATAGGTCTGCCATAAAGGATAACTAAAATTTATAATAAGACAGCCGTCAGTTTATCTGATTGAAAATATAACTACTTTAATGTAATAGATATTATTAAATTAAAAATTAAAAATTATTAAACATTAGATACAAAACAAAACCTCTTCTAAAGTTTACACTTCAGAATATTTATGAATATTTCCTATGCTATTTTACATTTTAATTTAACTAATTATTAATTGTATTTTGTAATCAGTTGTTTTACACAGTATTAGGCATTCAACCGTTGAGTAATTTAGAAATTCCAACATGTATTTTTATGCTTTAAGAAGACAAACGAACTATGACTTTATCTGATGATAATTGCGACCTGACCATCGCTTGTATTATAGATTGTCCTATGTATTGCTTTTCTTTTAAAAAGGAAATTTAAGACTAACAAAAAGAAATAAAAATAGTTGAAACATGGGTGAGAAATGGACGTTTCAATTTTTAGGACTTATCGTATATATCAGTTAAGAATAAGAACTGTAAAAGCTAATTCACATTTTTTAGAAAGCTTATAATTTAGTATCCTATTGAGTAATATAACGTTTTAAGTTGGAGAGTGCCTTTATAGAATGACTTCTTTTGATAAGTATGGTATCAAAATAGGCAATCCTGCCACTCCCATTTGACATACAAAAGTGATCACTAGTATTGATGCAAAGTAGAAAAGATATAAATAAATAAAAAATTATAAAATATACACAACATACAATATATATACGAAATAGTTGGTAATATATTAACAATATATAAAATTATATATATATATATATATATATATATTAAGGTACAATTTTAAACCTAACATAAAAGTAGATTTCTGTGTTAGAGATTTTAGAGCAAATATAAAAGAAAAAGGTGAAAGAAAAGCTCATTTGAATTTGTAAAACGCCTCACAAGGTGAAAATTATATTTATCTTTCTCGAGGTTCAAGACGCACCCTAAATTGATTTTTGTGTAATATAATAGATAGTGTGGAGCCCAAAAAACTCCGATAAATATATCAATAAAGAGATGATGATATAATGATAATGGTAAAAAGTCTTACAAAATATATTTCATATTAATAAATACTACGACACCTTATTGAGTTGCTCTTTTAAAACTTAAAAATAATCAATTAAAAAATCACACAACAGTTAAATGTATTCCGTAACATGTCTTTTCGATGGTCTTAAGTTTTTAAATTTTATTGTATTCTACAATATGTGCAGTTAAATTAAATTGGAGCAGTAACCCACCAGCGTACATTTCCAGTGCACTATTTCATCTTCAAAAGCACTTAATTTATTATTCTAAATAAATAAAACTTGGAACTTTTTCTACAAATCTATTTTACTATGGATTCCATCAAACAATCAATAACTGAACTGACAGAGTACTTCAATACAAGAATGAATTAATTTTAACAAAATCTTCATAGTTCTATTCCAGCAACGAGTCAAACTTCTAATTTCACGGGATAATTTACTTCGTTTTATCTATTATTTCGTTTTATCTTATATATATAAGTACTTATATATATAAGTGAAAATTCTAAATAAGCAATTTGACCAGATGGAAATGAGAAGCAGAATAAAGATGTTGATATTGTATGGTGTTCCTGAAGCTAGCAGAGAAAGCTTATATTCTGTAATTTTCAAAGTTCTTTCAGACCACTTTGAACTGACCGCACACACACTCTGAACATGACCTTTATGAAGATTTTATAAGTCGCTGCCATGGTAAAGGTCAAAGGCAGGATGATAAGCTGAGGCCTGTTCTTGTTAAGTTTCAGAATCTCTTATTGAGAAATGATGATGAGATTTGATACTCTAAAACTGTCTTAAAAAGAACTGGTGTCACTATGACCGAATATCTGACTAAGGAACGTCATGAAGTGTTCTTAGCTGCACAACTTCGGTATCACTAAAAACTGGACAAGAGACGGTGACATCTTTTCTATTGATCTTAACGGAAGGCGACAACGTACTTCTTCATTGCTAGATCTGAAGTTAATCAGGGAATTAATGCAGGGGCAGAGCGGCCAGTATCCTACCTACTTCCAGTCATGTATCTTCTCTAATTGGTCCTCAAAGTATTGATAAAAAAGATGGTAAAAGATAAAAGAAGACCCAAACCACACAAACTCAAACATGTCAATTCTGGACAACATTAATAATTTTCTGACTTTTTCTTTTGAAAGGCTCTAAACGGTAGATAGCACGGATAACCTTGAATGAACCCTGAACATCATTAACACGACAATAGGGACCGGACCTGTATTATACTGAATCTTAGTAAAATTTAAGTGATAATAAACATTTAACATATATATGTAAATAAAAGTTAACAGTCGTGTGATATTAACCATTCTAGAAATTAGTGGATTTTTAGATTAATTAATACACAAAACTAATTTTATTTATCAAAAATGTATTAATTCTGTCAAATACGTATTTCTATCTTATTTAGAAGTAAAACATTATTATTGCCTTTCACTTTCTACTCTCCTATCAAAGGTCTGCTGGAGGAGATTTCATTTGAGATTTCATATCATTCAATTCAAGAATATTGACGAAAGAACTTCATATTTGCATAATTTAGTGAATTCAATTAACCTATAAATATGTACCTTCAGATTTAGAAATTTACGACGGTATTTATTGCAGCATATTATTATATTATAAGCATATTCTCAATTCAATATCACTTGTTGGCGATGAGGCCGTCTTTTTGTATCACCAAATTATTGTGTTGTGTTTTTTACTTGTATTGTTTTTGTATATTTCTCTGTCTGATGTGCAATAAAGTTTATTTATTTATTTAAAAAATGTGTATAGTTTAAATTTATTACTAATCTTTTTTTACCTTTAGATTACAGAACTTTGAAATTCGAGAATATGGAATTTATTTTTTATATATAACACTTCACTTAAACAGACAGCGCGAGTATAGAGTTGACGAGTCAGTCTCATAGATTAGTGTAGCTTCCTTTCGACTCAATGTCTATTGTTCAGTTCAAGACACGCTTGACCCAGATTTGAAGCATTTGATTTTGACTGATACATTATTGAACATGTAACTGACAAAACTGAAAGTTTCTGAAGTTTTAAAGTTTGTTTTATTATTTTCAAAATATGTGATTGGTTGTAGAAAAGATTATTTTTATTGAAAATATTGTTTAAAGAAAAAGATCTTTCATCTGCGGTATAAGTTCTATGGTATAAATGATATTTTATTTACAGATTGACAAAATTTGAAATTTATTGATTGCAACTATTATTTCTAGTTTCTATATAACCATGTATAGTATTGGAACTTAATAAAAACTAATGTTTATTTTTGTGTTTTTAAACCTATCCCTTCGGAATATTGGGAGAAAAATTACTGTTTCAACTGTTACATGCTGTTTATGTAGCTTTTGACAAGTGAAGTAATTTTTAAAATCGGTTTACTAATTATGGAGCCTAATCTATTTAAATAAAATAAACAAACACACAAAACTTAATTATGGCTTGGTGGCAGCGAAAGTTGCAATTGATCAATTAATTTTATATAATTATATTACTAAGTTTCAAATAAAATTTATAATTTTTTAATATTACAAAAGGTGATTATAGGTCAGAGATTGACCCCAGAATGCCTGTAGTGTCAGTAGTTTCTAGCTCGTTTCCCGCCAATCGCTGCAACGCGGGCGCTATAGTCTTCGTTTAACATGAGGCGCTGCATCAGTATTTAATATTCTTAACATGGGAATTAACTTGGTTCTTATTATATGAATTTTCCCTGACTATCCTTGCATAACAGCTTTCGTCTTTATAATATGCATTTAGATATTCCTGAGCATTCATAGCTATGGAAGTCGGTTTTTTTTGTTTTGTTTTTTCGCTACGAGATATTATTGTCACTAAAAGTAAATTAAAATATTGTGTCTTTGATATTATTAATAACTTCGCATAGATAAAATAACATTTTATATCTACAGTTACTTTTGTCGCAATACCTTGTTACGTTAGTTATAGACATTATATTTAAACGTACCATAATATTCCCACATTACTAGGACTTAATTGAATACTTTTAATCATTTTAATCATATAATTATATACATCTAAAGAATATACTATCTAGTGCATACAGCGCGTGAATTACCAAAAAACTATAGGATAATAGTATATATCGGAAATTTATTGAATTATTATTATTATTATTCTTTTTTAAAAAAAGGTAGAATCGCTGACCGTATAGTAGTCATCGATTCTATTGTAACTATAACTATAATGAGGTATACCAACTATAGTTCTATGATTTTATATTAGTTAAGTAAGTGACAATTATGATAGTGAAATAATTACAGGAAGGAAATTATTAACAAAATGAAACAAGTTAATTATTATTATAAATAAATAACTTTTTAATTAAACTAAATTAAAAATTAATAAGACAAACTGACATAGATTCTACTTACAATGTGTATTCCTTGAAAATCAGCAGCAATCTGAGCTCTGCTCATAAAACACCGTTTATAACTTTGTACAATCTCTATTTCCCTCTCTTGAAGTGAAGCGTTGCTAGTCAATCACAATACTTTTTCACATAATACTATCAAACACTCTATTTAAGGAACTCATGTTTGGACGGCTTTAGGTATTACAATTCATAAAATAATGTTATGAAAAAAGAATAATTATTTGAGAAGTTGTTTACAAACAACATTATATTTAACACCCCATCAATTAAACATCACAACTTCTTAAATCTTACGTCGGCCATCTTAATAAACAATTCCGGATGTGTAAATAACAAATGTGGCTTCGATTATTATAATAGACATTAAAGAGCTGCATTTATAATGATTGTTAAAATAATTATAAGTATGTAAATCAATTAATTTGATTTCTCAATAATATGCAACGTGGCGACATATATAATTATATATATGTATTGCTTATTACGGCTTGAATATCTTATTAAGAAAGAAGGAAGATAGTAAGATTCTTTTTATGCAACGACAGTTGATTAGTAACTAAATTTCTATACTTGTAAATCTGAACTGAAGACTGTTACTAAAATATATCTCAGATATTAAGCTGCACAAAAGTTTTTAGCTAATGGTCTGAACGTGTAACAATAACGCACATCTGTAGCCAAGTCTTGCTTAAGTAAAGTAGTTAACATAATAAGTGATATTTGTGAGCGCCTGGGAAATACTATTGTAGTAGAAAAATCTGTTATTAGAGGCTGTAAAAATGCTTTAAAAATCTCATCCTATTAATGATTGTGATTACGGTCGATTTGGATTTTATGCAATAGTTGGCGATCGAAGTAAAAAATATGGCCCATAATCATTAACAAGCAATATATAATTTTATACTTAACCTAGAAATTATAACGTCTAAATAACTTAGCTCTTTTTTCTACAGGCATCACAATACAAATACGAGTTATATGTAGATCGAAGAACGTTAAACAATATCATGGATTGGGATTTTAAATACATAAAATATATTTTTTATTATATATTAACCATACTTTATACAGAACTACACTTTAGTCTATAATATATATAGATACAACAACATTACTTAAGTAGATAAGTAACTAAAATGAATTTAGTTATTTTCATTAACATATTACTTAACATAGGAAAAGTTAAGGTTCGTGTTTCATAACTTATTTCGCTTACCCTTTCTATATATCAAATTTCCACTCTGCTCTTCTGTGTCTGTCTGTTATCTAATTCAAAATAAAAAGAGAGTATATATATATTTTACATGGAGTAATTTAAACTGTTGTGAGCTGAATATATAGAATGTGCTTTTTGTATATTTAAAAATTCCTCTCATAGAACTGCGTATCTGTGACCACTTATTACAAAAAACATGTATAAGGTTTGAAAGTACATAGTATATTGGCAAATATTGACCATATAATGTAACTATATAAATGTATATACCTATACAACAGTTATGTAAATATAGATGTGGTAGTTAACAATATTGTTTTAATTAAAATCCGTCAATTGGTTACTTAGTAATGGGGCAAACGCATTGACGTCAGTTGATTTGTAATGGCGCGGGCGGCACGAGGACAGAGTAACATCTTTAAGAGGCGCGTTTGGCGAGAGAGATCTGGTTATTACTCCAACAGAAAACTGTCGATTTTTGTAATATAATGAGTGAGTGTGTGTTATAAAAGTGATGTTCTAATTTTATGTATGGTATGAAGCGATCGCTGCCAGACTGCTTCAAGATTATTTATTTAGTATTGTGTGATGTATTTATGTTATTTAGAATTTAAGAAAAAAAAAAGAAAAAAAACAAATCATGACAATCCCGCTGAGTTTCTGTCGCCAGCTCTTCTCAGGTCTGTGGAAATAACTTTCCGAGCTGGTGGTAGCTTTGACAATGAAAAAATGTTTTGTATGAAACTTATTTTCAATAAAGATTTTTAATTTTGAATTGATTTTGATTCTATTGTACAAAAGTGAAGTGTATCGGTGTCAATGTTATTATTTTACAATATGAGTCCTGTATCACTCGGTCTAAATGATGACGGCCCTTTTGCTCCATCATCGTTTACGCCGTTATATATACACTGCTTTCATGTTCTTATAACATTTATAACATTAATAAATATAACAAGAACATAAAAGCCTTCAACCTTAGAAAGTATGAACAAATAAAAACAAATATATATTTATCATTATCTTCAGTTCATTGGAATCTTACTTATGTAACTTAAAATTGCTTAAAATTATTTTAAATGTCCTTATGAAATGAATTAAAGGTTTGAACATCGGATTCAAATATAAAGTTATACTATAAATTTTAATTTATTTTCTATTTTTATATATTCTAATAGAATAATGTATATAACAATAGCGTAATGTCTTTGTTTTTATTTTAACCGACACGAGAAAAAACTAAGGTTAAAGTATTTTAATTTTAAATGTTTAAAGTAGTTCATGTAATCTTTTATACGTATAATTTCCTACTAAATTATAAAAGCGTTACATAAATATCTATTCCTTGAAAATCCTAATTAACGTCATAAAAGTATCGATGTGTAGATTTTCAATATTAATAACTTATTCTGTAATCAATATGTCATGTGTTTTGGAATTACTATATAATATTATGAGTAATTAATTTTAATTATCTGAACTTGGTTTTGAGTTCCTTAGTCAAGACATTCCTTCCATTGTGACAAATATGATATTTCAACTTGTAAAAATATTAACATAAAATCAATAAACATAATGTAGTGTTTTTCAAAAATTTGATTTTTTAAAACGTAGATAATACAATAAAAGTAATAAAAGTAGTTATAGCATACTCTATACTAAATTCCTATTTATTACGCCTCGCGGTTATTCATTCGTCACAAAAGAAAATATCAAGGTTAGAAATTTGCCCCAGCATATTTGTTTACAGAAAACTAAAAAAATCATTAAAAGATTTCTATTGTATTCCTTCATTATTTTATCTTATTTTTCAATTTGATTAAGTTTGTATCTAAATTGTCTATTAAAACCAAGCCTTATTTAATCCTCTTACTTTTTATTTTACAGTCAGATTTATTTTAACATTTATTCTAATATATATACCGGTTGTCTGGAGGTATAATAATATAGATTAATATTATTATTGATTGCTTATAATTTAAAACTTTATTAATTCATGAGATAGTCGTCCATTGTGGCGAGATCGTTTAAGACAATCCGTCCCAGTTCATCAGTTCACAGCTGCTTTAGAAGGCTTAATCGACACACCCGTCAGCCGAAGCTCTAAAACGTTAAATAAATAAAATAATTAAATCCGTGTCTTAGAAATATCCATGTTAAGTCTTTATATACATTTATTGTCTTCCTTCTGAACTGTATATTTATTAAAATGGTTAGTATTTATGTGTTTTTGAACCATTTTAATGAAAAGTCTATATAGATATGAAAATAACGAAAAATTTATTTCATTTATTTTTTTAATTAAACTTAACCCCGTTAAGATAATTGCTATTACAGAATTTTGAAATAAATTTCCAAAACAGTCTGTGCTAAATAACAAAATTAAATGTTTTAATCTGATTTTCTTGAGGGTCTTCTTAATGTTATTAAACCCCTACAGAGATGTCAAACAGGCAAAGTTTGTTAATTACATATATGTATTACCCTTTCTACCTATACTAAATTATTACTTTGAATATGTATATATATAAGGATAGCTTTTTTAATTCTGATGGTTTATTTTTAACATTAAGTTACTATGTTACAATAATTTTATTTACAATTATAATTTAATTCTATTTTCAATTATGTTATTTTTTTATTTATCTTATTAGTTAATCTATTTCATATCAAACACGCACATAATTTCAACTTTAACTCTCATATTATCAATATGATGTGGCTTAAGGATATAATAATAAATTAAAAGTTATCGGTTCCATTGACCCTTATAGAAAAAGTCAAGCTTTACAATGTAAGATAATTTTTTATTATATCTGTTATTAGTAAAGCTTATAATTTAAATATTTAAGGTGCATGTAAGAAAAATAAAATCAAAAATCTGTTTCTTATTTAATAATTTTATTTGTAGAGGGCTTTCAGGTTATCATGATTAGTCACATCAATTTAATTATAATATTGTAATCATTTTAACTACAGGCATTCTTTTTTTATATTTTTAATTATAATTTGCTACTGCACAAGGGCCAATTGGTACTTTTATTTTTATTATATTTTTTCTAGTTTAAATAAGTAACAGTGATCGCTTATACATTATTATGTATCTTTATCAAATATTCAATTCCCTCACGGGTCACTCGCACATTGCGTCCACCATCATATTTGTTAATAGAATATTGAACAATCAGTAAGTATGAGAACTACTTCAATAAATATTAATACTTTTATTGAAATAATTTTCACACAAAATTTTTGTAAATGTGATTTTACTTATTATTGCTTTTAGGTATTTTTATTCACATTAATATCATTCAATTCCTAGCAAAATTTAACCTAAACTAAAATAGCAATCTAAGCTAACATAATATTACCAACCTTCATCAAATAAACAAGTAAAAAAATCTGAATAAACACAAAGTAACAGGTTACATTGAAACAATTTATCCTAAGAAGTAGTTAAACTAAATATAGTTTGGGCACTTTCTCAATTGCACATAGATCACATTTTTTAATTTTGCCTAGATTAAACGAATAACTGGTGCCTTAAAGTATTTAAATTACAACATTACACATAAGCATCATCCAATCTCTGATCGTTTTACAAAACGTGCATATCCCTATCGGAAACAGAATAATCACAGTGCATAAAACTTAACGACGTTATTTATGGCAGACATTGTTTTACTCTATAAAATTGTCAATGAACATCATTGTATTTTATACAAGTATTAAATAGTTTATATTACAAAGACTATTTTATTGATTTTTAATCCTGATACTTCACCACTGATATTTTCACTGAGTTAATAACTGTTTAAACTGCACGTCTTATAAAGTTATATAAAAATATTTAAAGATGTCAATGATATTGTGTAAAACGAAAACGACATTTTTGCAACTAGTAGTACATCTAAATATTAAAATACTCATTTAAATTACACACAATTATTAATATTAAAGTACGAGTCATAATGTGGAATATTAAATTTATAAGCTTGATTACGATTAATTATCATCTTTTTTTATATACATTCTACAATTATATTACCATGAGCGAGACCTATGAACCCTATATTTTACCCGTCCTATCAAGACTTAGGGTGCTTGCTTAGACAGATTTTTGCACCTACCTACTCGTACATATAAAGTAATATATTATGTGTGGGCAGAATG
This sequence comes from Melinaea marsaeus rileyi, assembly GCA_918358865.1. Classification (NCBI taxonomy): domain Eukaryota; kingdom Metazoa; phylum Arthropoda; class Insecta; order Lepidoptera; family Nymphalidae; genus Melinaea; species Melinaea marsaeus. The sequence continues at coordinate 7,361,792 of OU911083.1, read as the reverse complement.
TTTCTATGAAAAGTGTAATTTACTTTTTTCGCTTTTGCAGAAGAATAATTACTGTGAAAATCATTTTCAAGTAGGCGTGCGAATCGACTGATGTACATATATTTTATATAACATTTATATTTCTGTGTTGTCGCTTATCGCTTCATTTAAAAACCGCAATAACTTAATAATAGTCTGCATGTAAGATCGATTAAGATAATAAATGTTTAGATGTTTATCAATCAATAATTTAAAAAACAGAACTCGTATATACAAGGACAGGAAAGAAGAGATACTACCGTATATTTGGGTAAAATAGAAAGTTTCTATGTGAAAATAGCACGGCCACCACCCGATTCCAAATAGTGCGAGTACACTACCACTATTTGTGATTGTTTAGTTATTAATTTTTTAGGTAATTCTCTCTTTAGTTTCTCTTACACGCTAGAAAAATCGTGTCCAAAAGATATTTATACCTAAATAGGGATGTAAATTTTTCAATTTGTTCCAAACGAACAAAACTTCCGACTGAGATATTATTATTTCAAAAACAATTAAAATAATTAACTACACATATCTATCTAGTATATTTTTCCACGCCTGTGTTAAAAACGGCATATGGTTTTCCTCTTCAATTAATAGATCTTTTGCACATTTGTTCATGAATAAAACAGAAGAAAGTAAATTATTAATTAATATTATTATACACAGTGTATCACTTATTATTCATAATATATAATAATACAATACATTCATGTTAAATTAAATTCTGAATAACAACATTGCGGGCGATGAACCGCAAACAAACAAGTAATATCGATTGTGGTTAGTTTGTCGTGGTGATGGATATTTCCATACGAATTCAGAACACGTTCGTTACATTCAATTAATTAACGTGAGCAGTCTTGATAATAGAAATTAAAGGGAAAATTAAATGTTATTAAATCTGAGAAGTTGCAGGAATAATTGGAGTCCATAAAATAAAAAAAATACTCAGGATAATTTCATAAAATTAAAAATACAAAAAACTGAAAGTAATATATTTCTCTTTATTTATATTTTAAGTGTCGTGTAAGTGTTAAAATCGTGTATGCAATAAAGCATTAATTTTCCAGTATTAAAGTTAATATCATTATTTAATTTACCCTTATCGTTCATTTAATTATTGATAAAGGTTTTCATTTACATTACGTTACAAAAATAAGCTTATTCTGCAATCTAGTAATTTATAGATATATACATAAGTTAAAATAATAATGTTATAATCAGTCTGTAAAGAATATTTGTTAATAATTCCATATATATAATATTAACAATTTAAAGAATGTACACAAAATCAAGTAACACAGATCTTTCGTGGTAAAGAAAGATAGAATAAAATTTAAAATTAAAAAAAGAATTAATCTATAGAAGTTAAAATAAAATTTAGAAAATGCAAAATAATATACAAACATCAGTAACCCGATTCCCAAAATAGCATAAACGCATTTGCTCTCCGGTCGCACCCTAGTGTAATAAATAGTATTGTTGGACACCCGCTGATGCCTTAACAACTTAATTACACACAATATATCTAAATTAAGTTAAAACCGATACATCGGAGAATTAATTGATATATTGATCAAATTGTACAAAGATTTATTATTTTATTTATTTATTCATAGACTTAATTTGTACATAGACACTTAAACTATAAATTATGTACACGGGAAAGCTTCTTTTTGCAAGAGATCTCTTCCAGCTACCCCTGCGTGTAAGTGAATTGTAATTGACGTAAGTTAACTTGAAAAAAATATATAATTAATATTATTTGCTTATATAATATAATAAGCAAATATATAAATTTACATATTAATAAATAAGCACATATGTATATATATATGTATAGGTGTAATATAATCTAATTTACTTCTACCACAGCATAACCTCAATCCAAAATTTGTCTGTTAGATATAACTTGTAATTGACAAGACCTCCTTTTTATATTACAAAAAAAATGTATTTTTAATGTTTCCATTAGTCTGTCTCGTGTGCTATAAAGAATATTTGTTATTTATATTAACGTGTACAATTTAAATTAAGTGAATATATATATTTAATATATAATTATTGTCAAAGTTATTCATTAGTCAATGTTAGAATATATCTTTTATTTTCAAATGAATATTTATACATAATTGTAATAGTAATACTTTACTTAAATTTTTATTATTAAACAAAATCAGACAGCGCGAGTATAGGGTTGAAAAGTCAGTCTCATAGATTAGTGTAGCTTCCTTTGTAGTAGTTTCGAGTCAATGTCTATTGTTCAGTTCAAGACACGCTTGGCCCCGATTTAAAGCATTTGACTTTGACTGATACATTATTGAACATGTAACTGACAAAGCTGAAAATTTCTGAAGTTTTAAAGTTTGTTTTATTATTTTCATAATATCTGATTGGCTGTACAGATTGTTTTAAAATGAAAATATTGTTTAAAGAAAATGATATAAACAATATCAATATAATTAATAAGAATATAATTTATTAGTTTGCGACAAGAAACCAATTAGGAATAGATATTAAAGTTTCAATCTACAGTATAATTTCATTGTATAAAAATATTTTAATTGAAAGACTAAAAATTATGAAATTTACGTTGGATTGAAAATACTATTTCTAGTTTCTATATAATAATTTATAACATTTATTTTCATTTTTATTGTTGTTTTCCCACTAATCCCTTGAGAATTTTTGATAAAACTTTTAACACGCCGTTAATGGAACTTTTGACAGGTGAAGTGATTTTTAAAATCTGTTAAATAGTTATCGAGCCTAGTCCAATACAAACAATAATAAATATACAATAATAAACAAACTAAACTTTCGTCTTTATAATGTTTCTAAATATTTCTGAGCGATAATATATCAATATTCGAATTAAAGAACGAGATTTTTTGATTACGTCATTTTTTGTTTTGTTTTGTTGTTTTGTTGTTTTGTCGTTTTGTTGTTTTGTTGTTTTGTTGTTTTGTCGTTTTGTCATTTTGTTGTTTTGTTGTTTTGTTGTTTTGTTGTTTTGTTGTTTTGTTGTTTTGTTGTTTTGTTGTTTTGTTGTTTTGTCGTTTTGAAACGCGAAGTTGACTATAAAAATTTATAGTAATATTATTTTAATTTATTGGTTGGCACGGATGAAAGAGTGCATTATGTGTAGAGGTAATTTCATTGTGGGGTCGCACTCCTTTGTTACGTCAATTATAAAAGTAAGATTTAAATGTAACAATAACCATATTTCTAGACTATTTGGAACGTTGAATATTTTTAATCATATTAGTCATATAATTATGTTTATCTAGAATATACTATTCATCTAATACAGTTTATAAGTTTATTAAAACTATTCAATAATATATAATAATACATATGTAATACCATTATTTTTCGACAAGTGTTGACGTTTAACTAATGATCTTATACTTATATATCAGAACTGAAGATTATTACTAAAATATATCTAAGATATTGAGCTGCACAAAACCATTCCAAATATTATTTTATTCTTGGGTTAAATCGGTAACTTTTAGCTAATGTTCTGAACGTGTAACAATAACCCACATATGTTGTCGACGTGGTCTTAATCTTACTTATGTAAAGTAGTATCTACATAAAGTAGATCCATATTAATAAAAGATAATTTTTGACCACTAGGATATTCTTTTGCTGAATAAAAATCGGTTACTAATTTGATGTATGTTACAAATTAAATGCTATTAAATTAAATGCTTTTAAAATATTGTCCCATTAATGTATGAAAGCTCGTCGGAGTGGAGTTATTGAAATATCCATTTAAGCACTAACATCTACATTATTTGAGACACTGAAATTTATGGACCTCTAGACCTTATGCAACAGGTGGCACTGCGATTAAGCTCAAAGTAATGAATTATGAACCATAAATATTAGCAAACAATATGGAATTTTATATTTAACCTAGCAATTATAATGACAGTATACAGTTTAGCGCTTTATTGCTACTGACATCATAAACGATTTAATATATAGATCTAATAACATACACAATATTGTTGATAGACCTTTGAAGTTTATAGCATATATTAAACATATTTTATATAGAAATACAGACTGTATTATAATCATATGGTTATAAAATAATTTCTTAAGCAGTTCTTAGTTCTTTCATAGTTCGCTCACACTTTTTAGACTATATATATAATATATATATATATATATATATATATATATATATATATATGAGATACTTTAAGAATATTTGAATTTATAAGATTACACACAACATAAATATATTTTTTAAAGAGCAAGTCCTATGACTCTTAAAGTATATTTGTATTTATATTAGTAATTTTACGAAACTGAATTTGCAGTTCTATAAACTCAAAAACTCGCCAGTTGTTGTAAGATAGCTCTATGTTTTTAATTCAGCCATTATAATTACATAATATACGCAAAAGTATTTATTTGTCTTTTTCAATATACAAACCCAACGAATATTTTCGCAGTTCATCATCAATAATGGTGACAGTTAATCACTGAACCGTCACTTCGTCGCTGTACGAATCTTCATTTGTATTTTATTTACACGCTCCGCTTGTCCCATTTCAACAATATTAGTATGAAAAAGAAAATTTCTGAAAGCATAAATCAGAATTTAATGAAAAATATTTCTCTAACGAAAACGATTTTTCATACTAAAGGGACTATCGGAGAATCTAATCTTCATTTATTTATTTATTTATGTACAAAAAATATATTATTTTATAATTATGATTTTATTGTAAAATACTTTCTGTTATATTGCAAATGATATATTAAAACAAATATAAACATATAACTTTATAATTTGATTGTTTTGAGAATGTATATCGTATAAAAAATCAGTGATGAATTTTTATTAATAAAAGGAAATTGAGATTACTGGAATTATAATTATTATATTACACAAAAGAAATGCATTGATATGGAATTACATAAATATTTATTTTTATATGACATAATAGTTAATAATAAGGTGGTAATAAGGTAGTATTGAAATTACTCATTGCTAATCTTATTGATTACCCAATTGCCTGAATCATTCATTATATCCACTGAAAGAATACACTCATCCAATTAATAAATAATTTGTCGTTTCCGATATTTATTACGGATTGATTGTCTAAAGTAGTTATTCTCAAGAGGCTTTTAGGCGTGGACGTGATCTAGAACCTCTCACTGTCAGCCCTCACCACGTAATGTTATTTTCATTATTTTCTTAATTAAAGTTGTTTACATTAAACCGACGCAACAGGAAAGGCCAAACGAAATATTAGTAGAAAAGGAAATATGTATTATTAGTATATTAGTACCATAATTTTATGTATGTAGGTAGATTACAATTTCTGTACGATAGCAGCAGACAATTTTGGATGATTACTATATAAAATGAATAATTAAATATTCACTATTACAAGATGTATGAAATATCCGTAGTTATGGTTGTAAATAATTTCTACGTCTAAATTAATATATTATAGTTATTGAAATTAGCGAAAACATCGATCGGTTTTTTACTAATATTTTTAATGTAAACTCAAAATGATATCAAATTTTATGTAAGATGACAAAAAAAAATTGGATTATATCTTAATTATTTATTTATTTAATATAATATATTTTAGAATAAACATCTCAAGTTCTTGGCCGATATTTCATGTTTTAGTACTATTACAGAGCTATCAAGTAATAAAGCACCGAGGCGGTTGCTTTAAGACGCAAACCGTATTTACGGCGTCACTTCAAAATAATAGTAAACAATTAACTATTTGGCTGAAAGAAACCGTTGTATGGATATTATAAACTACGTCATCGCAATATAAATCAAACTGATGAGGGCTTTTAGACAGGTCCAAGTTTTCCAAAAGTAATAGTTGCATAATATCAATGTTGAAGACGTGTGTTATGGAACATCAATAATAGTTATTGAATAATTCATAAGAAGTTTAAATTCATTCTTTATTAGACGATTTTCAACTATAACCGATAAGAATAACTCCGCCTATACCTAATAGAAACAGTTACAACAACAACAACATGTAATAGTAAAATTGTGAAATTTTATAATTTCAGGGGTTTAAGTTTTCTTAATATCTTAAACATTAATATTATAAATTAGATTTAATCCTATATAATTTATGGCTAAATGGTAGCGAGAAAATAAATCATTGGAGTTATATAATATAATATAATATAATATTTTTATTTAAATTATCATTAAGCAAAGGTAGAAGGGTAGGAAAGGTAATGTTTATAAAATGAAATTATTTTTTTTTTACATCCCTGACGGTCTTTAGTAGCGTTAGAACACTCCAGAAAATGTGATTAAAATATCCGATTCAACTTTGTTATTAGATAAAACCAGTTTTGACAAAATCCTTTAAGATTTTGTCACAATTATCAATTGAGCTTAAATTTAATAAAATAATAAATGAAATAAAAAGTAATTTTATTAGATATTTTGTATAAGAATGGATGTAAAACACAGAAATTAATATAAACTATTAAAATAAAATGAGCTGAAAATTATATTAATAAAAATAATATTCCTTTCTCCAAGGCCGGCAACGCTCTTGTGAATCCTCGGATGTTGCAAGAGTTCATGGGCGGCGGTGATCACATATCAACAGTGACCCGCAAGCTCGTTTGCCCTCCTCTAACACAAAAAAAATATATATATTTTTAATGATCTCTTGATACTAGACGACGACTCCTAGAATAATAAAACCTTAAAGTATAAGTAATTTCAATATATGACATAATCCATATCGTAATACCTTCACGCCAGATGTGTATAGCAAATATTTATACTTAAATATGTAATGCGTAAGGAAATCTAACTCGACACCATCACTTATCCTCAATCAACTTCTCCCAAAAAAATAATCTTTCTGTGATAATAAAGATAACTGACATAAAGAAAGATAATTAATTTTCTAATGGTAAAATATGCTATTATATATTTAATTATGAATGTAAGAAGATTACAATTAATGATGGATTATTCATATACATTTTATTAAAGTGAAAAGAAAGGGCATAAAGGGACAAATACAATTGAAACCTTTTGATTATTTTTAGCTTGTGGTTACGGAACAACCTCGTTTCTATTACTTTAAAGTTTTTCAATGTATATTTTCCTGGGGAGAAAACTCTTTTCTTTACTAGGTTTAGCTCGCAGTTTTTCCAATTATATATACGTATATCCGAAGCTTCTGGAAAGTGAGTGTGACCTTGACAAAGAGAAGCACCGAGCTATGTGTATAAAAGCATTACACCGATCTTTTATAACGTGAACAACCTGATCGAGTTATACAATTAAGTACAGCAGGACTAGTTGTACTTGCTGAACAAGTCCGTGTTCTAACCATTTAAAAATATTTTATAGAATTATTTAATCACATTATTATAATTTTTGTATTGACTTCCAAATATTATTATTTTCTCAAATATAAATTGGTTTATTATAATAATTATAAAATATTGTAATAAAATTCATTGCAATATTAGGTTTTAGTGATAGTATAACTCCGGTATGAGTGTTATCGTTATCTTCAGCGGCATCTTCAGCATTTATTGAGCAAAATAAAGTTATCCCAGTAACTGAATAGTTTTTTTTTTCAGAACATATAAAGGTATTAATTCATTATGTGGTAGAAATTTAGCAACAAATGATTTTTTTTTTAAACTTCATTTATTCGGTTGGTAATAAAATAATTGTACTAAACTTGTTATGTTAAATAAAATTGTTAAGTTTATGTTGTTTTGTTTAATAAATGTTTCCTAATAACTCGGTCTCATGATCATTAATTAAATAAGTATGTGAAGAAATTGACCTATTAGATCTGTAAAATAAATAAAATTTATATCAGATTTTTTATCAGTAATTTAAAATTATATCAGGCACTGACATTAAATTCCTAAATATTTTCTTATATATACTATCTCTTAAGTGCGACTCCAACCGCATCGACTACAGATGCACGTTATTGCTACATAATCGAAACATTAGTTTATAACTTTGTTTTAGATTTTTTGCATTGTGCACTGTGAGTTTTCTTACACATTTTAGATGTCTTTTATTATGCTTCAGCCATTTGAGGGAGGCTGATATTATCATATTACATCTAATGTGGTTACATAAGTACAACTCTCCCAAAAACGTATTTATCAATATGTAGTACCAGAATCCATGCGTTTAAATAAATAAAAAATAAGGTGTGAGCTCTGTTTTAATTGTAGATATTAAGCGAGGAGTCCATTTTTATCGTTTTATAATTTTAAACAATACATAAATACCGTACTGTAGATTTAAATTTATGTAATTTTAGTTCATTTTTATTTTATTTTCTAGAGAAATAAGATATTATAATAATGAAAAGTAATACATTGATTAAACATGGCCTTCAATTATTTTAACAGGCAGAAGTAAGCCATTACCAAAGAAAAATTATCAAAATATAGCCAGCGGTTTCACAGTATTGTTGTAGTGTTATTGTAATTAAAGCAAGTGCAATTTCTAGAAACATTCATAATATTTCAAACTAATCAATTCTGATAATAAGATAGCCTCTGATACCGTTGAATATTTTTGTATATTTATGAGTCTATATGCGATGGATAGCTTATTCTAGATTAATATAATTATAAGACTACAATATTAAAAATTACAAGGGCTGTTTTACATGTACGTACATAATACTCGTCAACAAAACTTGTACTTATAAAATCATTTATCTGCTACATACCACTGAATATAGTTATTTTCTCGTAGAAATACGAAGAAAATATTAAAATTCAAATTAAAAGTATCTTTATTCAAATAGGCAATTAAGCGCACTTTTGAACCAGTAAAAAGGTCAGTGTAGTCAGTCCGTGTTTAAGCTACCGGCATAGAATGTTGCTCTGCTGAGAAGAGCCGACCAGAAACTCAACTGTTGCTCTTTTTAAAAGAAATTTAACAAAGTTAGTTGATGTACATTATACTATCAACACTGCAAAATGGGTCAACAACTTAGGTTCCACATATTTCGAAAAACTCTTGAATATTATAGTACGATTTCAAGCCCATGAAGGTTGTTAACATTTTGATTTGCCAAAATTTAGGATGACAAAATTTTGGCACTGTTTTTTATACGAGATTTTAAATTTTTGCCTTATATATATTTTGTTATTAAATAAGTATTGAGAAGTGAATAGATTACCAAGTTCTTTAAAAACATTCCTCAGGCAATTTCTAGCTCTTTTAATTATAAACAGCACGCCCTGTTGTTTTTTTTGTAACATAAATATGGAAATAATTTCGGCAGCACTGCCCTATAATAAAATATCGTAAGACAAAATACTATGAAAATAAGCAAGTTGAGCCGTATTACCGTCCTTTAATTGTTAAACTTTTCTAATTGCCAAGACAGCCAAGCTGAGTTTTGCTTCCAAGTGCTGAGAGATTGGGGTTCCACCGGAGTTTTTTATTTAAAGTTCTAGCTACGAAATTTGTTAACGGGTAAGCTACAATTTCGACCTTGTCAAAAGGAAGTGTAAACTCTGCATTTAGTGTTCATAGCATTTATCATCACATTACATTTATTTATAAAAACAATCAATTAGATCACATATATCTAAGAATAATAAATAATCTAAAACTTCAAAAGACGTGCAGTTTTATTATTTCCTCAATGATGTGTCAGTTACATTCTCAGTGGCTTTGGGTGCGGGTCAAGCGCGTCTTGAACTGAACAGTAGACATTGTCTCAAAGGAAACTGCAGTAATCTATGAGAGCGACCCTTCAACTCGGTGACTCGTGCTTTCATATTGTATATGTATTTTGAAAAAGCTTAAAAGACATTTATTACAGATAGAAAAATATACATGTTAATTAAATTGCATTAACTATTATATCAAAAAGTCGAATATCTTTTAAAATAATCTATTTATTTAATCAAGTATAAAATATTGTTATCTATGCACTTTTGCCGTCATAGGTACGAGTAGTTAATTGATCCCTTAACTAAAAAACCATTTGGATCGAAATCAATGAAATCTTTGAAGATGGTTTGAACTGTCTCATCGCAGTTGATTTTTTCCCTTGCAAGAAGTTATCCAAATTTCGAAAAAAAAGGTAATCTGTTGAAATAAGGCCCGGGGAGTTCGGTGAATGTCTTAGACATTCCAATTGAAGCTCTTCTAATTTGATACCCATCTATTGTTCAGAGTGTGGTTCGGCGTTGTCGTGACGCAGTAGTGGCGTAGAGCGATTGAGCAGCCTTGGTTGTTAAGCATCCAGCTTTTCCATCATGGTTTGCAATTGGTAATAATAGACGACGACGGTGGAACTCGTAAATAACGTAAAATTTGAAGTTTTCCATATTGTAATCTGAGTGACGCAAACAGAAAAAACAGAAAGAAAAACCAAATTAATGACGATTAACGAAACACAAATACATGTGTACATAACTGAATAACTTTGAATTTGGAATTCTTAACCAAAGTGGAGAAATTTGAGATTGAAGTGGCTAGTACGACAAAACGCCAATTTCATATGTTTTCTGTATAATCAATTCCTTGCAAGATTTGATATCAAGTAATCGTAAATTTTTTCGGCGCTTCAACTTAATTTAGATGAATTGTATGTAATTGAGTTGTTTCGGAGTCAGCCGGCGTCTAACAACACTATCAATTACCCCAGGGTGCGTCCTGTGAGTTAATGCACTTACCGCTAATTTAGGAACTGGTTCACTGATTCAATTTGCATTTTCTTACAATAGTTTTTATGTAATAATATTTATTTGTTTATATAAAAAAATAAAACGAAGCTTAATAATATGAATTTATATAAAATAGGAAATCCATTAGATAAAATAATTGAATCTTTAAAAACGTTTATATTTCATAATAAAAAAATTGAGAAATAAGGTGATGGTCTTTTATAATAAATAATTTATTCTTTCAGGGTTAAAAGACATATTCAGTTTTTTTTTTTAATATTGGAAGAATGCTTGTTTGTTTCTTATATTTTTATTATTTATGTATTATACTAATGTCAAAAAATCTTATGAGATTAATATATATTTAATAGCGTCATAAGTATTAAACATTCTTAATTTGCCATAAAATGCGAATTTATAGCACTGTTGTGGAAGATATATAAAGCTGTTAGTAAAAATGCGACTTATATTATAGCAATTTTAATTGAGATTTTGAGATTTGATGAATTTTTTCGAAATCGGTACTTAATACTGGTATCGTTTGGAATGTGTAAAAAGAGGACAACTTGGCAAAACAGTTGATAATTACAATGAGATTCCCTGGAGATCACGTCACTGCTCAACCGTACGAGTAGGTTGTGACCTGCATCACAGAGTACGTGATTCGTGTCCGACAAAGAATAAGATAATTTTTATTGATTTAGAGTATAATTATTCTAATATTGTATAAAAATTATATGTTTCAACGAAATGGGCCTGTGTTGCTTTAAATAAATAAATACTTATGTATATGACACCGATACAACTGTAATGGTTATTAAATGGGATGTATTTTGGAAAGTAATTTTAGATTACTAATATAAATATAATAATAATAATTAAGTTTAAAATGTAAATATTTGCTTTAAATTGTTAATATTAAGTTAGGTAGAAGTTTATAATTGGCCTTAGGTAATTACACAACCAGTACCTATTTTATATATAAGTTTTCCAAAAGTTTAAATATAGATTCAAAACAGTACATTCATTTACCAATGCAATAAAATAAAAAAAAATTATCAACAATACAAACTAAAAAAACTTTATTTTTTTTATAATGGTCAGTTGTATTTTATAAAGATATACGTTATATTTGGCTTATATTTATTTCGGCTACCAGTAATTACTTCTTTACGACATCGTTATACGATAATATATATCGATAAAATAAATTGTATCTACTTTTTCCATTTTTTGCTAGTCCTTAGTATCTATCACCCTTTTTATATATTTTTTTACTTTCTATCTCACTATATTTATTGTATGAGTAGGGTTCAAAGGTTAGTCGTTTTTTGTTTATGTGATTGATGACAAGCGTAGGAGCCTTGCCGTAGTTAATTACCGTTTTATTTTTAATTGCTAGCTTGGGGTAGTTACCCTGTCATAAGAGATCGGTATTGAGTAGTTTCACGGTTGTGTGTTGTATATATAGCTCGTTGTATATTTCAAATATATATCTTTATGTCCACACTCACTTAATATATATATATATATATATATATATACTATTTTTTAAATAATGTAAAGATTTTCACTATTACATTTCAAATATTACAAAATTTTATTATTTATTTTTATTTATTTTCTTTTTTCCTAGACATCTTAATTCAACAAACTTATCGTTTGATAGGTAACAGTTTATATATGGTTTCCGATGAAATCAATTCTATGAAAACTATTATTTTCTTTTAAATTTTATTTGAACTAAAAATAAAAATTCCACATTTTTTTACAAATGTTTTCTTTACTCATAAAATAAGCGTTAACGTAACATTGTTGTCGGTTTTATTAAATAATTTTAGTAAATTCATTATTTTATTATAATATTACTAATTTGTAAACGCTTTATACAATTATTTTATAATTCCTTAAAAGTGTGTTATGTTGCTGTGGTTCTATTATAATATTAACTTATTCTATGATCAATATATATAGTGTTTATAATGTGATTGTAGAAGTGTATATATTATAATTCGAATTCCAAATATTCATATTATAAAGTCAGTGTACTGTAAACCTCTTTTATAACGATTTTACTAAAACAATATTTTTAACGGTTCTTTAAAAGTAATACAGTATTGAGATGTTTCTCAGCTCGATAACATGAAATGGTTTGAAGAAGAAAATAATTTTAAGGTAGAGAATGTGTCCTCTCCTTAATCGTTAGGAGCAAACCAAACCATAATCAAAAGCTTTCAATTGTGTCACTTTGTTGGATATGATAAATGATCATTAATTAAAAACAAGTTTTATCTTACTTTCTTATTTATTACAGAAACATAATAAAATCTACAGAAAATCCCTTTTTTTGTCAGTCTCCTTTATTCTCACAGATAAATTAACACTATGGGAGATGTCGACTAGGGACAAATAATAGTGTCCAGTTTAATATATTTTCTCGTCATAAATTGATTTCAAATTATCTATCCAATGTAATATGTATAATTAAAAACCGCCTTGTTTAGATACTCGCCTCATTAATTTGTTTCGTATCATATATAAGTAGTAAATAAGAAGCGATATTCAGAAAACAGTGTAAGAAAAGAAGACGTAAGAAAGAATTCCCTTGCCGAGACCTCGTTTAAGATAATATACAATTCACAGCTGTTTTTGAAGGTTTAATCGAGACGCCCATCAGCCGACGTCCCAAAATATTAAAGAGCTATTTGAAGGCTTTCTTAGAAATATCATTTATATTTAAAATAAGAAAGTATTTATATTTTATTATTACTTGCCTTATAAGTTTAGTTTTTTTGTAGAGTAATTCAGTATTAAATAATATCTAATATTAAATAACATAAATTATTTTATTTAAAATCGATAAGTTAATTTGTAAATTAATATAATTATTTTTTATAACACGCACAACGTATTCTAGATTTCTTCATGTTTTATTATTATTACAGACCTATCGAGTAATAAACCATCCAGAGGGTTCTTTTGGGACACAAGATTTATGTACGGAGATGCCTTAAGATAATAGCAAACAATTAACTATTAGCTGCCATAGATCCTTCTACGGATATTGTATGCAAACTGATAAAGGGTTTTAGACAACTGGGTCTATACTTTAAAATAATAGTTACATGTCCTCAATTTTGAAGTAATATTTTATAGTGTTAATATTATAGTAACGGTATTAAGATTTATAATATTATATTTAATTATTATAATAATAATTCTAGTTAAATTATTTAAAAAAAAAAACAAAAATAAGAGATTAGAAGGAGTACTCGTAACAAATTTGTATAATTATAAACAATTTTCGCTTTCTGACAGCTCTGTCGGGGTTTAATAACATTAGATAGATCCTCAAGACAATCAAATTAAAACATTTAACTTTGTTATTTGACAGAGACTGTTTTGAACATGTACCTACTCGAGAATTCAGGTATAAAAATTATCTTAACAGAGTTTAAATTTACTAAAATAATAAAAAAAGTAAAACTATTCTGTTTTAATATTAGAATTTAATTAGAATGATTAATTAACCTTATTCCTGAATAAGTAAATTGTTCCATCTTGGGTCCAAGTGGACCCTTTCATTAAAATCCAATTTTCGAATATACGAGTAGATGAAATTACCACTTAGAAGGGTTATTTTTTTTTCTTCTCTAACCAAATGAAAAAAAAAGATAAATAAAAACTATAAAATTTAACAATACTACAGGATTTTATATGTCACTATAAAATGTATAAAATCCTCCTTTTGTGTTATTATAAAATTTAATTATTTCTGGTTAACCACTATATATATATCTATATATATGCCTTAAATAGAACACAACAACGCTTGAATTTCTCTTTGGTACATGATGCTCGTTATCATATTATGATTTTTAAAGCATAACTAATTTCATAGTAATATCGGTGAAATGGGACATTAATTAATTAATAAGAGCGTGTAAATATAATACAAATTCATACAGCCATGAAGTAATGGTTGACTGATTAAATGTCACCATTATTGATAATGAACTGCGGTAATATTTATATTTATTTTATACATTCAGGCAAGAGATTTATGTTTATCTTGTTAAATATGTAAATATAGTATAGGATAAATAGCTTTTTCAAACAAAGTACCTAAGAGAATAACTTGAGTCTAGCCGCCTACAACTGTCTGTTTTCTTTAATTTTTAGAAACTTCTTTAATTGTTCCAAATTAAGTTAAGAATGACTACTCGTATTTCACGAATACATATATAGGCCTAGAACAAAATACTTAAATGTTATGCTTCAAAAAGATTTGTTATTAGTACATTCTATAAATGAAACGAAGAAGATCTAGAAGTACTTGAACTCTAAAAATATATTCTATACTAGTAATAACCTCTTACATATCTTAGTACCCTTGAGATAATAAAAAGTCAGTCAAAACGAACGGTTTATACTTGGTCTCCAAACCTCCGCGTCCTCATATTTCTAAGTAATTATAGTTAACTATATGGAGTTAATTTTCCAGGAATTCTCTACTAATTAAGCTATCGTGTTAAGTAAGCTACGGGATAGTTCCCGAGCAAATGTTAAACATAGTACTCTCATAAGTTAATTATTTTAAATGTTTAAATTATTGTCGTTCTTGTAATTAATGTCAATCTAGGTTAAGAGAATTAAGTTTGTGCTATAAAATATTTTAATTTGCGCTATAATTAATTATTTAACGCTTTCAAGGTACATTTTACACCGATACACCGATTACAAGGTACACCGATTTCACATTATTATTATTTATATATTTTATTTCTACATTACTATAAATGAACAAGTAAAAAGTTTAGTATAAACACAATGGAACAGGTTACGTAGGATCATTTATCCTAAGAAATAATTTCTTAAAATATGTTTCTTCTCGTCTATTTGTAAATCACATTTGTAAATATTGCATCCTATTAAATTAATAACTGGTGCTTTAAACTATAATACCTAAGATTTATTTATACTATATTTTGAATGTATATAAAATATTTAAACAATAGTACAACCACACTGTGATGTTTTAACTTGAATATTACTAATTAATATAAATTTATTATAATTGTTTGATAATCTTCTTAAACGTAAAATTCCATTGAAGTTAGTGTTCTATTTAAAATATTTTAAATTTAACGTAAATGGTATATGACCTATTACCACTTTATTTTTTCAGAATGTTGGTCTTACATGTATATATGCAGTCAGTAGCCGAGCAATACTCTTTGAACGACACTTGAAGGCGAGTTATAAATATTTCCATTCAAATACTAACATTTGATAAAATTATTTTTAAAGTTCTACATAAAATTTTGATATCCTCTATCTGAATAAAAGACTATTAATTATAAAATACTCAATTCATCATACGATAGTTCATTTGGACATGCCGTTACTGATCGTTCATCGAAGTAACTGACACACGATACGACTTGTGTCCAGCAACGTCTTCCGAGGCCTCCATTATGACATGAGACTTACACGATTCCATATGTACTTGTACTTGATACGTAGTACGATTCTTTGCTTTAACAGTGAATAGATCAATTAACAAAAAAAAGCTGTTTTTTTTAAATATTATAAGAAGTTTTTTTTATTTTAATCAGTTTTTGCACTGTTATTTAATGTTTTGATTCAATGGGGATATTATTTATTTTTGTGAGATTTTCCCCTTAATTCTTATTGAAGATATATAGAAATATATAGAACATTATGAAAATACATATTATAATTTTAAAGTTATATTTGATGCTTAAAATTTAGGTTAATGAAACGTTTTAGTTTTGCTTTAGATAATCAATTAATTAATATACTCACATATACTTAAATATGTTTATGAATATTTTTTGAGTGTATGTATTGTAATTACTCTTATTAATTGATTGTTATGTGATAATTATACATTATCAATTCAATTTCACCATATTTTACTTAATTATTTAGTTTTATCGATTTCAACTACCTCGGTATATCCTCTCTGAATTAAGGGATTTGTTATCAAGACTGTTTGTGTAATTAATCGAATGTAATTAACATTTTATAAATACTCCTAGAAACACCCATCACTTCCACCAACCAACCGCAATCAATATTACTTGTTTCTCTGTGGTTCATCGGCCGCATTGTTATTGTTCAGAAATTAATTTAACAGAAATATGTTTACATATTATAATATAATTCATGAGCGTATTATTTTTATTTTAATAAACCCAGTGTATTGTTAAGTTGTTAACCTAGGGGTTGTTAGGTACGTCTTTTCGAAAGGACAATCTAGGATGTCGTCCTGTCGAAAAGATATTTCTGTTGAAATAGAAAAATCTTTTATACTTGTTTTTGAAGTCATACAAAACTTAGGGCGCATTCGTGAAAAACAATGAGTCTAAATTTTTACAATGTATCCGCACTTTGACCCTACAGACAGGTCAACATATCCACTACATATCAATGCTCACTACATCTGTTTAGCCTTTTATCTTGTTTGCTAATGATTTTCGCTGACTTATATAGACATAATTTATATATACCATAAGTCCACTGACATAAATATAGATGGTCCATCTGATGTTGAGGACGACCATATTTCATATTTTTATCCTTTAAAAAAATATGTAAAACAAATAACCTCCCATAATGTAGATATTAACTATTTCTTACAGTAGGAATAAAATTAATTTATAACCAGTACGCAACATACAGAAAGTTTATTGAGGAGAGACTATTATCATTCTTAATATAATAGCAAACAATAAACTATTTGACTGACATAAAACTTTATACGGTAATTTATAAAAACTGGCAAAGGGTTTGAGAAAAGTGGGCCTAAACTTTAAAATAATAGTTTTATTTTTTTTGGAACGGTACTAAAATTAGTAATAATATAATCAATACATATAATGATGGTTAGAGTTATAGATTATAATATTTTAAATAAATAAGCATTGAGAAATAATAGAAGGTAGAAGGAGTTATGTATTTGTATAAAATAAAATTAAACAAAATTGCCACTTTCTGACATCTCTGTCAGGGTTTAATTATTGTCAGGTATTAAGTAGACCCTAAAGACAATCAAATTAAAACATTTAACTTTGTTATTTGACAGAGACTGTCATAAAATTATACTTTAAGATACTCTGTTCAAACAATTATATTAACAGAGTATAAGTTTATTAAAATTAAAAAAAAACCAAGTGAAGAATACATTGCATACTGCAAGAAGAAATATGCATGTAACATCTGCAAGAAAAAGGGACATTTTGCAAAAGACTGTGAACAAAACAAAAACAAGTCAACAACTGGAAAATCAATCAAGAGAGCGTTCTTGACGTCGGCACTCTCGACTGTGGACAACGACTTCTCCGAGGACAGGACCACCGCATGGTATCAGGATTGTGGAGCCAGTCAACACATGACATCACATCGGGTATGGTTTGTTTAACTTGTTGATCTGGACGACCCAATTCCAATTGTGATTGGAGATTCGACAAAACTAGATGGCGTGGCAGTCAGGAACATTGAAATGGAAGCTTTTGATGAACAGCAGTGGTTTCCAGTAGTACTTGAAGATGTAATTTACGTACCAAACCTGAATTTTAATTTGTTCTCAGTAAATCAAATGTTGGACAAGGGCCACATACAGACAGCAAATGAAGAGGAATCAACATACTATACAAAGGATGGCAATGAAGCAGTGGCAGTGGCAAAGAGGAAAGGCAATCTGTACAAAATGATATTAAGCAAAAATGAAGAGACGAGTTTGATGACGGTGTCGATCAAAACATGGCATGAGAGACTCGCGAATCAAAACGTCAAGTACGTGAGAGACATTTTGAAGAGAAAAGGAATTAAAAACATTGATGATTGGAACAATTATTTGTGCACAGGGTGCGCATATGGCAAGCAGCACAGGTCTTCACACCCAAGCAACCCCAAGGTAGCCCAGCAGCCACTAGACTTGGTACACGTCGACACCGAAGTGATGAATATTCCGTCACTAGCAGGAGCAAGGTACTGGCTTATGTTCAAGAACGACTTCACACACTACCGAACTAGTAGTAGACTAGTAGTGAACCAACTAGGAAGGCGAGTTAAATGCTTGAGGTCTGACAATGGAAAGGAACTGAAAAATTCAAAAACAAAACAAATGGTGGACAAACTTGGAATCTTTCACACTTTCACAAATGCTTACACGCCTGAGCAGAATGGAAGGGTTGAGAGAGAAATGAGGACAGCAGTGGAAGCAGTAAGGTCAGAAATACATGGCGAGGGGTTAAACGAGAAGTTATGGGCAGAGGCCATGAACCATGTGATCTTTACGGTCAACCAGACAGGAGCGAGCAACGTGCCCGGAAAGAGCCCAGCCGAACTTTGGTTTGGGAGAAAGATGAAAATTGAAAGGTTGCGACCGTTCGGATATGAATGCTACGTGCTAACGCACAGTCAGAAAAGAGGCAAGATTGATAGAAAGTCAGAGAAAGGAATCCTTGTTGGATACGACATACATTCACCATGCTACAGGGTCTATCTGAAAGACAAGAGAGAAGTAGTGAGCTCAAGTGATGTGATTTTCGACGAGGAGAAAATGAGACTAAGACACGGCACTGAAGTTGAGACAACAGCACCAGAGCTCACACCGGAAGAGAAAGAGAAAGACAGCGAGACGGACAGTGATGAAGAAGAGGACTGGGAAACTGGTGATGAACCAAGCGAGGACGAGAACCGAAATGAAGAAGAGAACGAGACAGAACAACCACCAGCTGAAGAAAAGACAGGAAAGAGAGTTCTGCGAGATCGTCGAACACTGCAACCGCCACCGAGACTGAGAGACCGTGTACTTGATAACAACCGAGGAAGAAAAAGCGCCAAAGTAGCCATGATTGGTGAAACGGAGGACATATCTGACAGTGAAGCTCTGAAAGATGAGAAGTGGAGGCAAGCCATGCAGGAGGAGTACGACTCGTTGATGACAATGAAAACTTAGAAGCTAGTAGATTGTCCTGAAGGAGTGACGCCGATCACGTGTCGGTGAGTACTTCGAGAGAAAGCAGACGGCAGACTGAAAGCCAGACTCGTGGCAAGAGTTTTGAAACGAAAAAGGGAAGGGAATATGGAGAAACGTTCAGTCCTGTAGCCCGCCATGCATCGATTCGTCTACTACTGAGCCACGGAGCGTCAGAGAAATTGAAGTTGGTATTGTTTGATGTGAAAACAGCTTTCCTGTACGGAAAACTGGAGCATATCATTTAGAAGAGGCAGCCTGAAGAATTCCGTGGAAATGCTGATTAGACGCAGTTGCATTGTATCTTGTTAAAATCCCAAAATGTAATATGTGAAACCTTTGTTTTTAACATTTATTTCTCTGTATTCTTTTAATTATAATTTCATTTTATTATATTGATTCTTGTCTCCAACTGTGAGCAAGGATCACGTAGTTTGTAGTTGAAATATAATGATTAATTTTTAAGTCAATAAATTTGTATTCTTTTGGATCCTCCGATTCTGACCGACGTAATTGGCGCAGTCGGTAGGATAGCCCAAAATTAGTTAATTAAATTAGAGTCATTGAATCAATCAAGGACGTCGGCTATCTCGAATCTACACCGTGTTGCAGCAAGAGTTTTCGAAAATTGAAACACCAAAAGGTACAAATTTTTATAAAGTACTTTAGATTCTTTCGAAAGTTTCTACCATTTATTCCTTAAGTTATCCTTTTAATTATCCCACGGCAATCTGTCTGTCAAATCTGGACCCGTAGGTTAGATATTAATATGAGAAATAATATTTTAGTTCTTAATAGAGATTTAAATAATAGCAGTGTAGACTATATGACTTATTCAGAAAATATTTTTAAAACTATTCCATTAATCCCCGAATTCGACGGGAATCTTAATATCTTTCACCGATTTATAAGAATTCATAATCAGTTTGTTAAAGATTTTATTACTAACGAGTCAGGACTGCAGATACTAAGCCTAGCAATATTAAATGGTATTTTAAATAAAGTCACTGGGCCCGCCGCCACTGTGATAGATTCAAATGGTATTCCAGAAAACTGAAATTGTATCCGTAACATCTTAATAAATAATTTCTTAGACCACAAATATGAGATCTCATTATATATCTGCATTACTCCAACTGACGCGAGGACAAGAAGTAATAATTAATTCGTTACAATTAGGTCCCGGCTTACTCCTTTTCAAATTAAGCGGTAAGAAAATATATCTCATTATCATTAATTATATATTATATTACATAGATCTTGATGTTATTAACAATCAAACACTATTAGTTAATTCCGAAATATATATGATTTGATTATATTTAAATAATATAACATTTCTTTGTGAATCTTACTTTAATACTAAAGTAGATAATTTTAGTGCCTTTTTTAAACTTTTGATAATTGTCGTAGTAAGAGAGGAATGGTAATTCCATTAAAAATATATCTGATAGATTATCAGAATTATACCAATGCCATTAAATATAATAATGTAATTCTAAAATTATAGACCGTATAGTTAGAAATCAGGAATATATTACTAGAGTACTAAACTCTCTTGTTAATAAAATGACTAGCGAGGAAAATTATACTCATAGGGCACAATATCTCATTACATAATTTTTTTAGGTGATAATAGAGACACCTTATCGGACGAACTTAAAAAACTAGAAAATTATCTAGGTTTTATTCGTGCATTGAGTACACCTCATTCTATTTTTAGTATTGTAGATCTTGATAACATATTAAGGAAGGTAAGGATTTTATATTCAAAGAATGAAATACTTAGTTTAGAACTTAGATATTATTATGATATACTATAATTAAATTAGGTTATTTCTATATCGGTAATCAAATAGTTATAGTTTTAAAAGTACCGATCGCCGTACCTTACCTATCCTATCCTATGACCTTTACCGATTATCAATTGTTCCTAATAAATATAATCAAATCTTCATCCCCAACCTACCCTTAATAGTTATTTCTAGTGAGAATTCTTGGAGGCTGTATGCCCGAAGTCCAATTCTCTGTACCTTTGTGAATAAAAAAATTAACAATGTTCTCAAGACAAACCTGGCTGCATCAGAAACCTGATTGTAAAACAAGAACTCGACTCAACCTGCAAACAAACATCTGTTATTCTTAATAAAGAAGCGCTGGAACAACTGGACGAAAAACGCTATGTCCTCAGTTTCCCTACTCCTACAAAAATCAAGATATCTTCTGGTCAAGTTTTGTACAAGATACTTCAAGGCAGCTTTCTACTAGAAATTCCGCTTAAGTGCTACGTCAAGACACCTACAATCACGATTATAAATTCAAATGACTGTATAAAAGGATGCTCCATATTTACAATAGATTTACCTAACCTTGAAAAGTAAGTGCAGACAAATGTATCTCCCTAATACTGAATTCAATAAATCTTCAAAAGCTCCATTTAATAAATTCAAAAATGTCCCTTCAAACTCCAGTAAATTTAACTCAACTAGAAGATCATAGCGTGCTATATTATACAACGATTCCTGTATATTTAATGCTATTTGGAGCGAGTGCACTCTGCATAATTCTAGCGTAAAGAAGATTTGGTTTTCAACACTTTAGAAAAAGTTATCCCCCGAAAGTAGCAAAAATCCCACGAGATAAGAGTGGATCACAGCAACATCTCAACAACTCTGTCACGGAATGGCTGGCTGGCTGATCTACGGAGGGAGGTATTATATTCCTATATACTTATGATTATTAATTAAATATTTCTTATATTCTTATTTGTTACAAAATTGTTAAAATCGCATTTATTATCTTCTCAGGAATAGCGGAAACGTTGATTAGACGCAGGTGCATTGTATAATGTCAAAATTACAGAATGTACCTGAAACCTTTGTTTGTTACATTTATTTTTCTGTAATCTTTTAATTATAATTTCATTTTATTATTTTTATTCTTGACTCCAACTTTGAGCAAGGACGACGTAGTTTGTTATTTAAATATAATTATTAAATTTTAAGTCACTAAATTTTGTATTATTTTGATCCTCCGGTTGTGACCGACGTAATTCGCTATAATACAAAAAGTTTATTTTTAAACTAAAAGAAGTTTTCTTTTTTTTTGGAATTTTTGAATTTCTAGTATTGGTATTGAACACTTAAAGCACTTAAATTGAATCTTCAAAAGATTCAAGAACTGGACAATTGCATACGGCTAGTGTCAACTTTTTTCTTTATAATACACTGTTTTAAAAATTTACTTGAAGATTCTGTTATCATAATTATCTTAACGAACTTTAATTTTAATAAAGCAGTAAATAAAGTAAAAAGATTTGTTTTATTAAATATTTTATGTATCATAAAACTATATTTTTTCTAAGAATTGTTGAAAAACAGAAAAATAATATAAAGTACTTAAATAAATTTAAAATTAAAGAAAAATTATAAATACCCTTAATAAATATACTTCAAAGTAAAGCCTTCAAACATTTCATTTATTTAACGTTTAGGTACGTCAGCTGATGAGCGTGTCCATTAAACCTACAAGCAGCTGTGAGCTGAAAATTGTCTTTAACGACCTCTTCACAATGGACAGCTTCATAATAAAAGCTTAAAGTATAAGTAATTTTAATCTATGTAACATCCATGTCATAATACCTACGCACCAAGCTTGTAGGCATACTTAGAAATAAATATGTGACCCTTAAACAAATTTAACTCGACACCATTATTTATCGTCAGTCGACTTTCCTCAAAACATTAATAAATCTGTGCGAATAAAGGTGACTCACAACAAAGCTGTATTCCGTGGTTTTTCATAGTATGCTGTGATAATAGTATGTAAGGGAATTACCTATTTAGGGCTGGGTCTTAAATTAATGACAATTTATTGGATACAAATTTAAACAAAACAATAAATAAAAAAGGATATAAAGAATTTCAATCAAAATTTTTTACCTTGACAATAATTTTGCGACTTACCAAAGACCCACAAGGCGTAAAAAATCTTTATGCTGTTCTACTATTACAATACGATTTAAAACAAACTTATAATATATATATTATACAGCAATTAAAGTTTCCCAAAGTTTGGACGGCAAAGTATTCATGTTTGTTTATATTTGCTTCCACAGCTTCGCGTTAAGGGCTGTTATATTCTCATAACATTTATAAATATAAACAACACAGCATATATCAGTGTATATATCATGTGCTCAATGTGCTACTTACAAACTTCGTACATGTTTTATGTGATAGTGGGAAAAGAGCACAGGGTTCATCTGATGATCAGAAGCCATCCATATTTGAAAGAAAGGGAGTGCTCAGTTTGAAAGAATTTAAAATATATAACTAGCTAAGTAAACAAATACACACAACTGTAAAAAGTACTGTAAAAGGTTCAGATAAACAATTAACTAAAGCAAGGTTCTATTACACACACCTTACTAAGAAGAAGTAGGAAAAAATTGTGAAAAATTATTTTAGAAGGTACCTACTAAAACTACAAATTTTGAAATTACGTTGAAAAATAGAATGATCGCTGATCGCAACAATAAAGAATATTTAAATATAATTTATTTCTTTATAAAATAAAACCGACCAGTATAAAATATTGCCGCGTATTGTTAGTTTCTATTGTTGTAACTGTATACATATAAATTTAGGCCCATGATTGATTGAAGTATTGTTTGTCTATTGATTGAAGTATCGTAGTTTTTACAGTTAACTATAAACAAAAGAAAAAACTAAAACGGAATCATAAGCTAACAGGTATGAAATAAAAATGTTTTTAGTAGCTGCCTGCAACTTCCCAGGACTTGATAGACTAATCTGACTGACTGACTGACTAGACTAGACTGACTAAACTAACCTAGTCAGGTTACAGGTGGTTGTGGTAAGTTCATAATTTTAATTTTAATATTACATCATTAAAAATGGTGAGATAGGTTCTGAAATTAGAATCTCTAGAATACCGCCTCCGTCGTTCTGCCAAATGAGCTACCGAGTCCTTACAGTATTAAAATATGTTCTTGCTTGAAATAAAACTAAATACCATGATTCGTTAAATTATTTTAATATGCCTTCTATGGATATCTAAACATTACTGTGGTTTAGTAAGTTATAGGTTATTTTAATTTAATTTTAAAATTAGCCATATTAATTAGGTTATTGTTTTAATTTAATTCATTTCTTTCGATATATTATATAATCGTACTACCAATAAAAATGTGTTTGGCACTTAAAGGTACTACCCATATGTATATGAAACGTTATAGAAATACTCATAAAGCATTAGCATTCAGCTTGAAATACAGAATATAGCTTGAATACAAATTAAAAACATTGTTTTTTTTACAAAGATTTTTTTTTAATAATAAAAGCGTTTTATTTGCAATGCATTTTCTTTTTTACTATTAGTGTTAACGTTAATGTCAGTGTTATTAGTTAGTGTCAGTGTCAATGTCAGTATTAGTAGCCATCTAATGTTAATGTTAGCGTTAACAGTCATCAGCTTTTATTGACGGAAAGTTAAATTGTCCCCAGTAAGTCTATAGACTTTTAAAAGATTTTCAGATTTTCTCTCAGAGACCAAAATTATATTCTAGGAATATCGTAACACGAATTTTCCTATGTTAAGAAAACTGTTAATGACATCAAATAAATTCATTTTTGTTTAGTTACCAACTGAAGTAATAATGTTATACCTAAACATCTATATATTACAGCAGCTATCTATATATAAAAGCATGAGGACCCTCCGGAGGGCATGTATGAAGAGGTCGATTTCTATGGCCAAGGCGAAAGAGATATGTAGGGACCGTAGCGTTTGGCGCTCCGTCGTCTCTGGCTACCCCACAAGGGATATGGCGTGAAGCTGAGTATCTAAGTATATATTACAGACTTTAGTCTGTAGCTCTGTATAAAAATGTTTAATATATAATAAAAAAATAATGAATTTTAAAGATTAATCAACAATATAGTTTAACGTTATTATATATTACTCGTATATGAATTGTGATGTCTAAGTTAAGTATAAACTTCTATGTTGTTTGTAATTATTATGGCTTGTATTTCTGTACTTCGAGCGCCACCTGTTGCATAAAACTCAAAGGACCATGAATCTGACTGGCTCAATTAATGTAGATCAGAACTTTCTTGCTTTAATGGATATATCTCAGTAAGTCGACCTCAACGATATTTTCAGTCTTTAGAATAAGATTTTTTAAAAGTATTTGTAAAGCATTTTATAAGGTTTCAATAACGGATTTTTCTACTACAAAAGTATCTCCCAGTCGCCCATAAATATTACTTGTTTATGTGCGTTATTGTTATAGATTTAGAACATTAGCTAAAAACTTGTGGTTATACCCGAGAAGAAAATAATATTTTTAATACTTTTGTGCAGCTTCATCTCTTATATATATATATATATATATATATATATATATATATATATATATATATATATATATATATATTAGCATCTTCAATTCTGATTTATAATTATAGGAAATTAGTCATGTCTTTATTAGTTACAAGATAGATTTATATTATTTTCTGAAAAATTAAAGATTCAAGCTGTAAGAAGAAAAAAATATGTATAACTATATGCTATAAATAGTTTTTGGTAATTCATGAGCTGTATATACTGAATAGCATATTCTAAACGAATATGATTATCTTATTAATATGTCGAAAAGCTGTCGAAAGCTAGTTTAACATTCAATATTATATATTTTTTCTTAAAACAATGTTTTCATTTTTATACAATCTTTTCTTCGACCAATCATATATCACGAAAATAAAAAAAACAACCCTTAAAACTTCAAAAGATTTGCAGTTAGGTCAGTTATATTTTCAATTATGTATCGGTGGCTTGACATCTGGGTCAAGTCAGTCTAGAACTGAACAATAGACAGACTCAAACTATTACAAAGGAAACTGAACTGTGCTAATCTATGAGACTGACTCTTCAAATTTATATGACTTATATGATTAAAAAATGAAAGTTTTAGTAGAGTAACAGGGATATTAAAAGGTACACTCGAATTTCAAAATTTCTGTTTTCTAAAGGTAATCTAAAATTAATTATGAATAACTGTAATTAACATAAATGTATTATTTTAATTTAAAAGGCACACGTCTTTATAATAATAATAAAAATAACTTTTTGTGTGCAAAAAATACCGTGGTACAAGACCGGAATAAATTAAGGAATAAAAACATTACAAGTAGAAAAGCGATCTCTACAAGACAACCCTTAGATTGAGCATATGCTGTGGTAGAAGTAAAAGGGGTGACATTTTTTCTTCTTTTAAATTAAACTTATACAAAATTTTATTATATTATTTTTAAAACTATTTAGAAAAATGGATAGTGTTAGATGACGGAGACTGCAAATGTTGTATGGAGACATGGAGACCGTGAAAAATGATATGGGGAAAAGGCTCCACTGGGATTTGATATAATGGATCTTGGACCAAATTAACATATTGAATGTGATTGAGATGGAATGACTATTTATTAAAATGTTTGAAATTATAGAATCATAAACTACATATGTTTTTTTATATCTTTAATATTTAATTAATAAATAAAGTAATTTGGGAGTATGGTATAAAATTAAATTACTTTTATTAAATATTATTATATCAGAATTAAATGGACCTATTACAGGTAAATATTAACGTGTACACAAACCTCGGAGAGAAATTAAGAATGGAGGTAGATGACAAATTATTTGAATTACTGAAAGACATCTACCTCTTGTCTTTCAGTAAATGAAAAATAATAATAAAATCATTAATATATGTATATTCAAATAATTGAATATAACAAGTTCTGTTGTAAATTATTATAGAAATATCCATCACTACGGTAAACCAACCACGAAGGAGATTACTTGTCTGTTTGTGGTTCATCGCCCGCAATGTTGTTATTCAGAAATGAATTTAACATTTATATATTGTATTATGAGCGTACTGTTTTATAATTAAACATAGGTAATGTATGGTTGAATTTGAAAAATATTTTATTTATTTTTCATTCGGTGAGGTTTTCTTAAAATGAGAGTTAATTTTTACAAAGACATCTAAAATCGATATCACAAAGTTGTATTTGAAGTTTACTCACTATATAAATAGTACAAAAAAAAACTTATGGGATTAATTCTTTAACTCTGTTACCACTTAGATATGACATGCAATTTTTATCCATATACTAAAATAAACCAAATTTTTAAATCAAATTTGTCTTCTTCTACCCACACATACAACACATCTCATATCTATAGTTGTCTTTAAAGTTGCTTTATCCTGTTTAGATTTATTAATATTTAATTTCTTACTTATATGCATATATATATACATATACGAATATTTCGTCCAATATTATTTTAATATATTTATTTAATATCCAATATGAATTTAGTGTGAGGGATTTTCCAATCGCTATATTATTTTCGTTGACTCTTTGGAATTGGTCCAATTATATATAAAGGTTAGAGAATATATTAATATTCTAGATAAAGTTTATTCACCCGTAATGATATAGCTGATACGGCGGATTGAACATACAACACTTTTTATGTTTTATGTAAATAGAAATATAATATTGGGTACATTTATGTGGATTGGATATTTTATTTAAGGAACTATTAATTATTTAAAATTTATATAAGTAATAAAGTATGAATATAATATAATTGTTTATATTTCTAAGGATTTTGGATAATTTTAGAATTCACTTTCGTCATCACGAGCTGTATTTGTCTTATTTAAAAGTTTCGCCGAACTTCAACCTTCAACCCGTTAAGAATAATATCTTGGCTATGGACTGTACATAGATTAACAATATTAAATGATTATTGGTAAAAAAATGTCAATTACTGCTTTTATTTATTAAGTAAAATACGATAACTCCAGTAACTGTAATACTCATTTTCACGTTTTATTCATGATCTCTCTTTGTGACTTTTAAATTTTCTTATTAAAAGAAATTGTGCAATTATATATGCAGTGGTTTCGTCAATACAGTCGAGTTAAGATTCTTGAACTAAACGTTATGGAAGTAATGAATAAACGAATGGCAAACTACTACGATAGATACGAAAAAGTAATAAAATAATGAAACCTTAAGCACTTTAAAGAAATAATTCTTTGTTTAATTTGAGGCAACATTTATAAATATGATACTTACATAGAACAAGAAATATATTTTAGTTTAAGAAAGTACTTCGTAGGATAAAAGTTCCTACGTTATAATTTTAATAACATCACAATAATTAAGTTATACTGTTATTATACTGATAACATATCGAACCCAAAGATCATACTGATAATATCAAAGAAAAATTTATTGATAATAATATGGATGATAAACTTAGAATTGTGGAAACTGGAACGTTTGGGTCTAGAAATAAAGGATTTTAATTAATTCTAGGTAAACACTAGAACTTTTATTTCTCTAAAGGCATAATAAGTTTACTACTTAGCTTAAACTTAGAAGATATTATTTCGATCTACATCATTTCGAGCTTATATCATTTAACCAATGTGGTAGCCATAAGTATGTTTAACGTGAAAATATAAGTTTTTTGGAGCTATATTGGTATTTAGTTTTCTTATTTTCGAAGGTGTTATTCTTAACCTTATTTAGAACACTTGAAGCTTTAAGTTTTTCATTTAAGTACTCTCTAAGATAACTATTTTGCTAAACTATATTTGTGATTTACATAATATAAATAAAAGAAAGTGACTACCGGTTTTTAAAAATAAATCAAACACAAATACTATTCAGTTCATCATCAATACTGGTGACATTTAATCAGTCATCTTTTACTTCGTCGTTGTAATAATCTTTATGTGTATTTTATTTACACGCTCCGCTTGTCACAATATTACTTCAAAAAAAATATGCTTTCAGAAATTAAATTTTGATTAAAAATATTTCTATTATGACGGCGGCCTTTCTTGTCTGGAGTATCGAAAAAGTAAATTGAAGGAAATAAGAATCTAACATTGTTCCATCTCAAAAGTATAATATTTACAGATGATTAAGCTTATGCAGGGGTACTGTTTATATTAATTATCTTCTTACTATAGTTATTGAGATTGAGGCCAATGCGATATCCTTAACTCTACCTTAAATGGTTTGACCTATATTATATATTGTATATTATACTTAAACTTCGATACAGAATGCAAAAAATCATTTTTATTATCATTATAAGTCATTAGTTTATCTCAGATCACGTCATTTAATGATTTCGATATCTAAATGAATATATTTTAGTTATAAAAGTTTCGAAGAATATCCATTTTTTTTAATTGATATTTTGATTTAAGACCTAACCCTATAATAAATATTACCTAAGATTATATGTCACTTTATTGTTTATGTAAATTCTAAACATTTATTTTAATGTATTTAAATTATTTTTTTGATTTATTACACTTTATCAAAGTACCCCGTATTCTTGACCAGTATTTCATGTGTTAGTATTATGAGCGGGCTATTGAGTAATAGCCCACCAGGAAGGTTGGTTTGGGACACAATACTTATTTATTTATATATATACTTTCCACTTTGTTTCAATATGTGCACGTCAAATAAGAGAGCCTATCTTGATACCATTCTTATTGAAATTAGCCTTTCTGTAAAGACTTTTTCCAACTTAAAATACGAGGGTTCCAAACGCGCTCTTATCTTTGAAGAACCACACAACAAACTCAGCCGGGTTTTTTTTTGTTGTAATCACTGTTTCACCAACGTCAATATATTTACAGAAAAATTCATGAAAAACTAGAATTAACTATTTCATGGAGCTTGGTGATGGGCAAAGCAAGTTTATTTTTATTGGTAGTATGAATTTTTTGTACATAAAAATTTTTATTGAATTTAGAAATATTTTTGGGTATATAAATTAAATTTTCATAAACATATTGATAGGAAGCAGTTATAATTTTTAATTCTTTGAATTTATTTTTAATGGTTACTGATTGTTATCTATTACTTTTGAAAGTAAGAGAAGTATCAGCAGCAAACAACACTATCCAATGATAATATTTTTGCTATCATTGATAATATTTTTGCTAAATGTAGGTAATACTGAAATAGGACATAAGTTAGTTGGATCATAAGTTATGGTGTTATTTTATTGTTTCATTACATCTTAAAATATTCAATAACCAACAAAATAATCAAAAATTAATGCTAGTTTTGCTATAATATTCTTTATTAGTTTCCTATCTATGTTAACAGATATTCTCCAAAGACAACTTGTCTTGACGCTAATAAATTAAAAAAAAAAACATTTTTTGGGCATTCAGTTTTTTTTTAATTAAAATTAATATTAAATTGATTTACATTATCTACAAAATAATGTCAGTGTTGTAGTGGTGACGGAGTTTAAGGATTTAGGAGTGGTAACTGGAATAGAATGTAAAGAAAGTTTCAAAAGCTCTTGCAACCTCAAGGCCAGAAGTGACATATTTATTGTTTATATTTAATTTGAAATCACTTCTCTGAGACTTAGATTTTCCAGTTTCCTCATTAATTATTTTCTAAGTTGTTTATATTTTGTATTTTCCTACTTATAATAATGAAAAAATGATTTTGATAATAATTTTACATCATTTTTAAAGTCTTCACTAGTATTTAATTGCTTTTCCGCATACAGTTGATACATTTTTTTTATATTTTAATGTAACCCTGCTATATCGTGTCAGTCTGTTTTCGGAGTCGCCTCCAGATAATAGCAAACAATTAACTATTTGGCTGACATACGAGATGACTCGTAGATGACCCTTATACGGTTATTATAAATGACATCACCCCAATGTGAATCAAGCTGATAAAGGCTTTTAGACGATAATAGTTACATTATCAAGGTTTAAGAGGTGCTTTATGGAACGCTATTAATATGAATAATAGTTAATAAATAATTAATACAAGGTTGACTAGTCGACTTTTAAGTATAACTGATAAGAATATCTACGCCCAGAATATGCAGATAATCTAGTAATAGTAAAAATATTGAATTTTAGAACTGTAATTTCTTTAATACCTTAAACATTTTTGTTATAAATTGGAATTAATAAGTTTTGTTATAAAAAGTCTTAAATATACTCGTACATCAATGTATGAATTTTTGTTTTAATTGATGGTTACGTAAATAACTATAATTACATAATATGACATTTTCATTTAACATAAATAATCATGAAGCAAAGGGTAATTAACATAAAACTAAATAAAACAATTATCTTATTAGAGTTTAAACGTAACAAAGCAGTAAATTAAGTAAAAATATTGTGTATTAAATATCTCTTTATTTTCAATAAGAATTATTTAAGAGTACATAAATAAAACAATTTATTAAGAAAAAAATTCAAAATTTTATAGATAAATGTTTAATAATTATATTTCTTAGCAAACAGTTCGTACTTTTCGTTCGTACGTTTTTGGAAGCCAGCTGATGGGCGTGTCTAATAAATCTTCAAAAGCACCTGTGAACTGAAAACTGTCCTGAGCAATGTCATCTTCATAATGGACGGCTATCACTTAGAATAATAAAATTCTAAAGTAAAAGTAATTTCAATGTTATAACAATCCATCCCATAATACTGGCACCGGTCATGTAGGTTATATAAATGTGTGACACGTAAGAAAATTTAACTCGACACCATTATCTATCATCAGTCGACTTTTCCCAAAAAAATAAAAAAAAATTAAAGTAACAGAAAAAGTGATTTCTGAAAGCTTTTGATAAAATGTGATACGAGTTTATAGCTAGATTAGACTAAGATTTTTTTTCAATTCATCAGATTACATAAAGTTTGGTATAAAAATTAATGAGAGGTTATTTCATTGAATTGAAAAGAAAAAAAATAAAGGGATAATTACAATATTTTTAAAAAAATATTTTTTATATCTTTATAAGGAATAGTATTTTTAATATTGAAAATTTTTCAAGTGTCGAGTATTGAATAGATAATTGCTGGATAAAGAAACTCTATATGTTTTACTAGTTATAGTAGGCAGTTATTTAATACTGGTTTTCATTAAAATTGTTATTAAAAAGGAGGGTTCGTTATATATTTTATATAACTTTTCCAACTCGAATTATTATATAGACAACTCTATAATTCTATTTATAGTGATAGGAATGCATTGCCTAAAACGATTTTTATCAGCTTTAACTGAGCTCTAAGGAAATAAATATAATAATAATGATAATAAAAATATTATATAGTGAAACCACACATATACGTAGTACACACTACATAGTTATTAGTATAGATAAAATGATAATACTTCACCAATTCATAATTTTTTCCCATTCTCTTATAACTTTGTATATACTAAATAATGTATAAGTAAGTTTTTACAATATAACTATGAAATAGTACAATATATATTTTTTTATATTTCAAAAATCCTAATTGTTAAAATAAAAACAAAACATTACGGTACTTTATATATATTTCTCTTACAAGGATACACGCTAAAACACAATACACCGGTTCTCTATGACAGGGCGTTTCTCTACGACAGATCCCATCAAGAAAACAATTAACTGCAGCACGCTAATTAACTACAGCTAGTTTGTACCATTCTTGCTATCAATCATCTAAGAATAACTACTAATATCTGTCGAGTTTACAAATATGAATTTTGAAATAGAAAAAGTAAGACACACAGAATTAAAAGAGAGTAAAAAAGTAACAGCTTTGCTAAAACGACTTCTAAGTAAAGTGGTGGCTAGAATTAATATTGACAAATATAACTTTTTCCTAAATAAAATAAAATCAACCATTACATAATATTGTTTTGTTCCGGTGATTGATTGTATGTTTTTTTTCGTTACAACTAAATATTTAAAAATTTAAAACCTTTGATTGAATTCACTATTGTTTAGGTCGCTTATTAGATTTATTGTAATGCCTGCAGTTTGATAAACAGAAAAATAACTTAAAATGGAACTAATTGGGAAGCTTTTTTAGAGGATAAGATCATTTTGTTTCTTATTATTTTGCGCAATTGTAAAAAACTTTCTCATCCGTAAACAAAAATTTTCTGTGACCTCCTTTTGCGTATTGCTCAATTGGTTGTTTTAATTATACTACCTTGTTCCTTTTCAAAGTATCAGTTAAGAAATGACCAGTGCGTCTTTTATGGGCTTCAAGTCATAAGACATCTTTTAAAATATGTAACACGGTTCTAAGTGCTGTCTTCTTGTCCTCAGATAAAATATTTTCTTGAATACGATTTCTACGATTTCTTCTTCCTTTATCTTCTTCTTCTTCCTTATCTGTTTATACCTATCAATAACCCGTTACACCAACATTTGACTAATACCAATAGTATGGATGATTTAAAAATTTGGCTCCACACCTACTTTATGTTATGCAATCACAGCAATTTGGTTTTTTTTTTTTTTTTTTTTTTTTATACCCTCTGGGTTAGTGCTTGACTACATTCCACCTGATGGAAAGTGGAAATGTAGTCATAGATGGTAAGGCGCATTAACCCAGTAACCTATTCACTCTTTTCTTGAAGACACCCACATCGTATTGGGACGGAAATACCGACGCAGGCAAGCTGTTCCAGTCCTTCGCTGTACGAACTAAAAAAGACGAAGCAAAGCGCTTTGTTCGGACAGGGGGAATGTCCACAACGTAAGGATGGATATCTGACATGCGTCGGGACCTCCTGTGATGGAAGGGGGATGGAGGAATTAAATCATGTAATTCCTGCGCACACTCACCAAAATGTATCCTATAGAATACTGAGAGGCTAGCAATTCTACGCCTGTGTTCAAGGCTGTGGAGGTTGGCTTCAACCAATTCAGGGTCGCCTATAAGCCTCTTTCCTCGCCTCTCAATTGAGTCCAGAACCGCAAGATGAGACTTAGCGGCACCAGCGAATATATGCCCACAGTACTCCAACCACGACCGGATCTGTGCTTTGTATAATACAAGTAGCTGTCCCGGTGTAAAGTACTGACGGACCTTCGCAAGAACGGCAAGCTTTCCTGCAGCTGTTCTTGCTCTGGACTCAATACACCGACCAAAGTTGAGGTTCGAGGAAATCTCTAAGCCTAACAACTGAAGCCGGTCACTGTATTCCAAAGATACACTCTGGAAAATAGGAGCTAAGGTGAAAGGGCTCCTTTTGGCGGTGAACAGACACGTCTGCGTTTTAGTGGCGTTGAATTTGACAAGATTGGCTTTGCCCCATGCGGAGACTGCCTGAAGTTTGTCATTCAAACGTTGCACCATGGCTTCTCTTTCAGACTGTACTTGATCTCTACTAGCCCGACTACTCGGTATCTTTCTACAACTGTGCTGTCGTCTGCATACCCATAGATACCGGGCTTCAGCAGATCGTTAATGTGCAGCAGAAATAGAGTTGCAGAAAGAACGGACCCCTGAGGCACTCCGGCATTTATTGCCAAGGGTTCCGAGGAACACCCGTCGACAACTACTCGGAGAGATCTTTGGTTCAGAAAATCCCTTACCCAACCGATCAGACCAGGAGATATACCGTATGTTGAAAGCTTGCTTATAAGGCTCGCATGCCAGACCCTGTCAAGAGAGACGGCAACCGCTTCTCCGTTCTTCTCGATGGCCTCGCCTAAAATGTGCGTAGCGTACACTAGAAGGTCCCCAGTGGACCTATTTCGGCGAAACCCGTACTGTCGGTCACTGAGGAGATCGTTACCTTCAAGGTACGCTAAAAGGCGCGAGTTCAATACACGCTCCATAATCTTGCAGAGTATGGAGGTGATTGAAATCGGTCTATAATTGGCAGGATCGGCACGACTGCCTTTTTTGGGCACTGGTTGCATGTTAGCAAGCTTCCAAGATTTCGGCACTATTCCAGACTTGAAAGAGAGACGATAAAGACGTGTCAATACAGGAGACCAGAAAGCTCGACTGCCAGTAGGTCTGACAGAGAGCTTTTCGCCATTCTTAGCGATACGATCGCGACGAGCCTTCCGTAATGCCTTTTTATAGGACTTGGCAGCTTGGTTAAAGGCTCTCTTCTCTAAACTTACATCCGGAGCTTTGCAGCTTCGAGCATCAGCCCAAATTAGGTACTCCGAATGTTTTCGGTCTTCAGCATGACCACATTCGGCATTAAACCATGGGCGAGCTTTGCCACCGATGGTTACGTCAGCAAAAGGAATGAAGTACTCCATTGCCTGATGTACCACATCGGTTATAGCATCCGCGCAACTCGACGGATCCAAAGAAGAGAAGCAGACCTGCCGCCAAGGATAAGACGCAAAGAAGTGCCGCATCTCATCCCAATCTGCTGACTTGTATTTCCATACTCGCCTAACACCAGGTGGTTCGAAAGCTGGTGGGGAATATGTAAATACAGATTTCACCAAACAGTGATCGGAGGTTCCCAAGGAGGAGGTCACCTCAACACGATACCTGTCCGGATCAGTTGTCAGCAAAAGGTCCAGGCAATTGGCTGTATGGCCAACTACATCTGGTATCCTTGTCGCTTGCCTCACCAGCTGAAAGAGGTCGAAAGACAACGCAAAATTCCGCGCTTCTCTTCCAGCATGGTCGGTCTTCTGGTACGGGAACAGCCAGTCCTGATGACAGGCATTAAAGTCCCCCAGAAAGACGAGCTGCAATGAAGGGTACTGATGCAGAGCCATATCAGCAGCCTCACCGAGATACTCAAATAATTAAGTTGTCTCCTGATCACCGCTGATGTAAAAAGTAATATTTTATAAATGTCGTCCTTCAAACCATAGTAAAAAATAAATTCATATTTATCCTCAAAGAATCTAATTGTAATATCTTATGTCTCAGTAAATTTACTGAAAAAAATATATTATTTATTTGATTTATTTACATTGCCTTTGGAGTACTTTTTTTAGAAATAGATCTGATATTTGAAATGAAAAAAAAAATCTACACCATCCTAGTATATTGCAATCTGCAGAAATAATGTATATGAAACATGCTATAAGTGTACCAAGCAGACTACTATAACAGATTTCAGCCGCCCCGTTCTTAAAAGGCTTATTCACCCGAGAATATCTAAGCCTAACGAACTATGAAATAAGCCAACGAGATCAATCTACTACCTCTATTACTTTATTATGATTATTATTTTTCAAAATAAAGGAAAAGATTTGAGGGTTAGCAAATATAAGTTACATTATAAGTATATTTGCAAAATCTGTTTTATTAAAAAAGAACTAAATTAAATAATAATAAAAGAATCTTATAAGATTAATATAATGTAATAAGGTTTGTCTATTTTTCCAATTGATTACACAACTACATAATTACTACACGGCTACTCGTATCAATCACTTGTTAATGGAAAGCTTACTCAGGGTGATAATAAAAATAAAATACATATACGTAAATGATGTATATATATATATATATATATATATATATATATATACACATCATTTACGTATATGTATTTTATTTATATATATATATATATATATATATATATATATATATATATATGCAGATATAGGAGTATATAAAATAAGATATTTTAAAAATAAGTGTTACATGTTAAATGAACATGGTAATTCTTTTATTTTACATTACTATTTTTTTCTTAACTTTTCTTCTTTCTTCCTTAAAACGAACAAAAAGATAATATTATAAAATGTGTACTATTATACAATATTAAACCAATGAAATTTCATTTCTTTGTTACCAATTTTAGAGCAAATATAAGAAAGAAAAAGTTGAGGGGATAGCTCATTTGAATTTGTAAAATGCCTCACAGGATGAAATTTATATTAAGTTTTATCGAGATTCAAGACGCACCCCAAATTTATTTTTAGGGAACGTAATAGAAAATGTGGCGTGCTAAAAACTCCCATAAATTTATTGATAGATAATATTAAAAAATCGTACAAAAGGAACTATATTTTAACATATAAAATATATTAATAAATATCAGGATACCTTTTTGATTGACTTTAGACACTTATTGTCTCGATTAAAGAAACTCAAAAAATAAATATACAAGATCAATTATAGTTCTGATATCAAACAAAATCGCAGAACAACTAGATAACACTAAACAATCTTTTATTGATCTCGAACATGTCAATTCAGGACAAAATAACTGTTTTTGTGACTTTTCTTTTGTAAGACTCTAAACGGTAGACAGCACAACGGATAACCTTGAATGAACCCTGTACACCGTTAACATGACAATAGGGACCGGACCTGTATTATACTGAACCTCGGAGGTAGTAAAATTTATGTGATTATGCACATTGAACGTATATGAATAAAAGTTAAGTCGTGTGAAATAAATCCTTCTTAAAATGCGTATATCGTTGGTAATCTTTGGAATAATTAAATGTTTTTTACAAATTAAGTTACTTTAAATACATATATGTATCCTTTTTCATTAAGAATTACAAGTTTTTTTTCACGTTTCAAAAACCCATATTTTACTCGTAAACACATTATAGACATTTAGATAGGGAGTTACATATTTTAGCTTTAAAAATATGATGTCAAACAATAACTTCCAGGCTATTTAATTTAGGTCTGGAGTGAAACTTAAATTAACTTGTAACCTGGAATATCTGATTGTGACAGTTTGTTTTGTTATAAATAGTTTGGAGTATGATTGAACTAATAGACATTATTTACTGTTTATAAATACTTATTTAAAAACTTAGGAATATATAGTTACGTCGTTTCAAACAGGTGAATCGTCAATAAAACCAGTAAAGACCGCTGTGTTGGCAACTAGCAACGTCCTCACGCCCCTATTCTATGGATGGGAATCATACCCTTCTGCGAAGCCAACTTACTAGTATTTAAAGTATTGTATTATTATTAAGTCGGACTTTTTAAAGTGGTCTAAGTGGTTGGTCTTTTATAATTAAAATTAATTATTAAGTCTTTTTTTTAAGTCATTCGCTGTGCATAAAACTTGACTGGCGCAACTGAATGTAATCTGAATCAAATTTACAAGTCCAGTCTTTGAGTCTGAATTCTGAAAATATACCTACCTTTGGGCGCATCTCTCAACATGAATGTTGATTAGGTAAGTACAACCTAAAGCTCTTCGTGCCTATTTATTTCCTAATCATCCCTAGTTATATGTGTCAATTTAATTGTAGAGATCTTTTTTAAAACAGAAGGTTCTAAAGGATATTATTGATATTCATTTTAAGTGAGTTAAAAGATAACAAGATTGAGTTGTTTTTTTTAAACTTTAAGTTCACTTAACTTTAAAAATGCTTTAAGTTTTATTTTAGAACAAATCAAATTTATGCATCAGTGTATACTTAAACGCTGGACATATTACACCTTCTAACACTTACCTTAAAAGAGATATTATGAAACCTGTCTTTAAATCGTTAAAAATAACTATCCTTTTTAATCAAAAAGTCATCGTATGCAGAAATCCTCGGTAAAACCGTATACATTACAAATCATAAATTTACAGCCACTAGGATATAGAACCTACTGTAATCAAAATATATTTGGATAAAGACCTCCGTTTAATCAAAACCACAGACAACAACCCTCCGTTTATCATCCCTAACGAGCTATGCGCGATACTGATGTTCTGTGAGCTTGAGAAGAACCCCCCAGCGAAGAAGATGTGCCTCAATGTGTCAATGCCTCACCAAGAATCAGTATACTAGACCTGGATATGTCGAACGATTTCCAGTTACGTGGTTATCTGGAGAGCAAGGTCAAGTTGACCTCGATTAAATTGGAAGTGATGAATAGAGCAAAGCAGTATTTCAGACCTGACCAAAGACAAATGCTAAAGTTATAATCATTATTTGTATTTAAATTTCAACAAACGTAATTTAGTATTTCAAATGTGCCTGAGTAGGCATCTAGCAATGCTCGCACGCAAATATTTTAAGGAACAATACCCTTCGAAAGTCATTCGCAGTGTATATACCTTAACAATATATACAACAGTAATATAATCTGCCATGTTGTGTGTGTGGGAATTGGAGATTGCATTTAATTAGATTAAGTATAAATATAAGGTATTTTAAAAATATTACAAATTATAAAACAAATTAGAAATAGTAGTTTCTCGTGGTATTACAGATGGATGAAGAACATGAGACGAGAGGAGTCTTTAATGTTAATGTGAAGAAGAGAATAGGGTAGAAGCCATTTTCTACTAAGATGACATATAGAGTAAAGCATGAATTTAAATATTGTGCCAACCGTAACGCAAATGATAATATATTCAAGTTTTAATTTAAGTTAATTTGTTTTATTAGTGTTGTTGTATTGTTTTATTAGTGTTGTATGTTGTATTTATGTTGTTGTATCGTCATCTATATCTATATTTCACTTTTTGATGTGAATCTTCTTTAGAATGGTTGTGATTTGAAAGTTGATGAAATAAAAATGCATCAAAATAAACAAACACAAAAATGTATTGGAGATAATGCGATAAAAGACATAGTGCTCACTGTTGTTATCGTGCCATCTGTTGCTCAATCTTTAAACTAAAGTGTTATTACAGGCATTTATTGAAGTTGTACTTTTTTTTAATTAACGATCAATGGCGTTAATACTTGTGTATAGGTGTTAGTTGTGATTAAATGTTAGTAATATATAAGCAGCTTTATATGAAAATAGAAATATTTTACATTAAAGTATAAAATAATTTTAAGTTCAGTAAAAAATAAAAAACCTAACTTATTGTACTGTATATTGAGAAGGCTCGATCTCTTGTAGGCTTTCTTTCAGAAGTTTCACTTCTGCTGTGAATTGCACAAAATCACACATTTTTATGTTGAGATTTTTTTTATAAAAACTGAATCTCTAAAGTAACATCTGAATTTAAACAAAACTTATATGTTAGTCATTATATATGAATATATTTAAATTAACTATATCACAAATATTTTATCATCAAAGCTTAACTGAATTATACCATTATAATTAATAATTTATAACAATAATTAAAATAGTGCTCATTTGCTTGTATTTTATAATGAAACCAGGTAATGAAATTCGGTTTGATAATTTGTTTGTGAAATGTGTAGTTAATACAAATATATTTGTCTCTGTTTATTTTTTTAATTTTTCAATGTTAAAAAGATTTTTCAAATAAGTATAACATTTTAAAATATAAGCGCATTAAAAAACAACAAAACGATCTCTCTATCATTATATTGTTAGTATATATAAAAACATTCCGTAACAAGTAAGTAGCCGTTGTAGTAATTTTCTTTTTCATTTAAATATTTTTTTTTTGACATCTATCGTTTAGTTTAACTTAAAAGATGAGATTTATAATCTTCTTTTTTTTATTACGAATTCGAGGTTTTTTATAAACACAGATTTTAATTCACTTCTAAGTTCTATAGTTAAAAATAATTTACGTAAGATAGTTAATGAAGCAGCAGACGAAGTCGCTGACAACAGTTAGTATAATACATATTTCTTTGTTTTTTACATCTATATTCTATGTGAGAACTGAGCAAACATCAAGACATAGAGGTAAACAGATAGAAGAAGACAGGAAGGCAGCAGGTAAATAGGAGACAGACAAAAACTAACAAAATGCTTACATCATTCGTCACCTCAATGGAAACATATTTCTTGACCATTAAAATTTTTAAGCAATCCATCCTTGTCTTATCACGCCCTTTGCACCGAAATATTCCACATATAAGTGCACGGCACTCGTTTGAATCTTAAGTGTATGTAAGAGAAACATCCAAAAATATCCAATATTCAGTTTCGAACACAATATTCCTTATTATAGTTTAAATAAAAGATAATGAAAAGGATATTGAATTCAATCTCAATAAACACAACTATATTAAGAAGATATTTAATATAATTAGGACCTCTGCATAAGCTTAACCATCTGCAAATATTATACTTTTGAAATGAAACAATATTAGATTCTTATTTCTTTCAATTTACTTTTCCGATACTCCAGTTAACATGAAGCGTCGTCATCGTAATAGAAATATTTTTCATCCCAATCTGATTTCTGAGAGTATAATTTGCTTTCTCATAGTAATATTATCGAAATGAAATAAGCGGAACGTGTAAATAATATACAAATGAAGATTCATAATTCGTCAATTATTGTAATGTTAATGTGATTATTATTCA
The DNA here is from genome assembly GCA_918358865.1 of Melinaea marsaeus rileyi. Classification (NCBI taxonomy): domain Eukaryota; kingdom Metazoa; phylum Arthropoda; class Insecta; order Lepidoptera; family Nymphalidae; genus Melinaea; species Melinaea marsaeus. The sequence continues at coordinate 7,319,928 of OU911083.1, read as the reverse complement.
CCGCTGTGAATGCAACCTTGTTTTAAACAGTTAATTTTCAATAACAAAGTTAAATCAAATGATTTGAATTCGTAGTAATTAACTAATCTAACTATAATAAGCGCTGATACCTATTAATTTCTACATTGATTTTACTTATACCTATTATTTCTATGAAGGATTTTTATTCAATTTGTTAATACATAATTCAATTACGTCAAAAATGTAATCCACCTGAAATTGCTAAACTATACTAACATAACCCACCCCTCATTAAAAAAAAAGAATCAGATTCAGTACAAATCAACAGGATAAGTCACAATCTTTTATCCTAAGAAGTACTTTCTTAAACTAAGTTTGTTTGGGCTCCTTTATTGTGTATGGGTAGATCACTATTATATTTTAAATATTGTGACGAATTAATCAAATATCTGATGCTTTAAAATATATAAGATTACATTTTTTTAATATGTTTTCGATTCCATTATATTAGTTTGTCCGTACATTCGTTCATTCACTTCTTCATATCATTCAGTTCAAGAATCTTGACACAAATGTATCAATACTGACGAAAGATATTTTATAAAGTGATTTCAAATAACCTATAAGCAACATCCAATTTTTGTTCGCTTTACGTAACGTGCATATCGGTCGTCAGTTCATCAGATTGGAAATATTGTAATAATATCTAACACATTATTATAATAATAAAGATGTTTTTAATACTACTTTACCATTAAATTATTAAATCTGAACATTTGACACAAAAAGCTCTTCTAAAGTTTAATCTTCAGAGAAGACTATGTTATTTATATTTCAATTTAACTAATTATAAATCTTGTTTTGTAAACAGTTGTTTTACCTAACACAGTATTAGGCATTTGTAGGTTAAGTAATTTAGTAACTGCAACATGTATTTTTACGCTTTAAGAATACTAACGAACAGTGACTTTATCTGATGATGATAGTGACCTGATAGTCGCATGTGAATATCTGCAACATAAAAGACAATCGTATGTATTGCTTTTTTTGTAAAAAGCAATTTAAGACTAACAAAAAGAAATAAAGATGATTGAAACATGGGTGACAAAAGGAGGTATACATTTTTCGGACTCTATCGTAAGCTAATTCACATTAGCTTATAAGTTACTAGTCTATTGAGTAACATAACATTTTAAGTTGGAGAGTTTCTTTATAGAATGACTAAGTATGGAATCAAAATAGACCCTCCTGCCACTCCCAATTGACATACAAAAGTGATCACTAATATTGATTCAAAGTAGAAAAGATATAGATAAATAAAAAAAAGATAAAATAGATACGGATCAAGAAAACGAAGGCGAGTTCTACCATCTTAATAAAATATAAGAAACAAATACACAACATAAAATACATATACGAAATAGTTGTTAATATATTAACAATAAATAAAATAATATATATATTTATATATATATTATTAATGTACAATTTTAAAACTAACATAAAAGTAGATTTCTGTGTTAGCGATTTTAGAGCAAATATAAAAGAAAAAGGTGAAAGAAAAGCTCATCTGAATTTGTAAAACGCCTCACAAGGTGAAAATTATATTTATCTTTCTCGAGGTTCAAGACGCACCCTAAATTGATTTTTGTGGAATATAATAAATAATGTGGAGTCCAATAAACTCCGATAAATATATCGATAAAGAGATAATGATATAATGATAATGCTAAAAAGTCTATACAAAAAGACAAAATAACTATATTTCAAATTAATAAATATTACGATACCTTTTTGAATTGCTTTGGATACTTATTAACTTTATTAAACAAACTCAAAATATAAAGTTGTGAGACAAAAGCTCTTTTAAAACTTAAAAATAATCAATTAAAAAATCACACAATAGTTAAATATATTCCGTAACATGTCTTTTCGATGGTCTTACGTTTTTAAATTTTATTATATTCTACAATATGTGCAGTGAAACTTAATTGGAGCAGTAACCTACCAGTGCAGTATTTTATTTTCAAAAGCACTTAATTTATTATCCTAAATAAATATAACTTCGAACTGTTCACACAACTGTCCACAAATCTATTTTAATATGGATTCCATCAAACAATCAATAACTGAACTGACAGAGTACTTCAATACAAGAATGAATTAATTTTAACAAAATCTTCATAGTTCTATTTCAGCAACGAGTCAAACTTCTAATTTCACGGGATAATTTACTTCGTTTTATCTATTATTTCGTTTTATCAGCTTTTCAACTTCAAGTGAAAATTCTTAATAAGATATTTGACCAGATGGAAATGAGAAGCAGAATAAAGATGTTGATATTGCATGGTGTTCCTGAAGCTAGCAGAGAAAGCTTATATTCTGTAATTTTCAAAGTTCTTTCAGAACACTTTGAACTGACCGCACACACACTCTGAACATGACCTTTATGAAGATTTTATAAGTCGCTGCCATAGTAAAGGTCAAAGGCAGGATGATAAGCTGAGGCCTATTCTTGTTAAGTTTCAGAATCTCTTATTGAGATATGATGATGAGATTTGATACTCTAAAACTGTCTTAAAAAGAACTGGTGTCACTGTGACCGAATTTCTGACTAAGGAACGTCATGAAGTGTTCTTAGCTGCACAACAATACTTCGGTATCACTAAAAACTGGACAAGAGATGGTGACATCTTTCCCATTGATCTTAACGGAAGGCGATAATGTATTTCTTCATTGATGGATCTGAAGTTAATCAGGGTATTAATGCAGGTGCAGAGAGACCAGTATCCTACATACTTCCAGTCATGTATCTCCTCTAATTGGTCCTCAAAGTATTGATAAAAAAGATGGTAAAAGATAAAAGAAAACCCAAACCACACAAACTCAAACATGTCAATTCTGGACAACATTAATAATTTTCTGATTTTTTCTTTTGAAAAGTTCTAAACGGTAGATAGCACACGGATAAACTTGAATGAACCCTCAATATCGTTAACACGACAATAGTGACCGGACCTGTATTATTCTGAACCTTAGTAAAATTTTAGTGATAATAAACGTTTAACATATATATAAATAACAGTTAACAGTCGTGTGATATTAACTATTCTTGAAATGAGTGAATTTTATTTACCAAAAATTTATTAATTCTTTCAAATACATATATGTAATGTATCTATTTTATTTAGAAGTATAACATTATTATTGCCTTTCATTTTCTACTCTCCTTTCACAGGTCTGCTGGAGGAGATTTCATTTGAGATTTCATATCGTTCATTTCAAGAATATTGACGAAAGAACTTCATAATTTAGTGAATTCAATTAACCTATAAATGTGTACCTTCAGTTTTACAAATTTACGACGGTATTTATTGCAGCATATTATTATATTATAAGCATATTCTCAATTCAAAATCGCTTGTTGGCGATGAGGCCGTCTTATTGTATCACAAAATTATTGTGTTGTGTTTTCTACTTGTAATGTTTTTTTATATTTCTCTGTTTAATGTGCAATAAAGTATATTTATTTATTTTAATTTTAAAAACGTGGGCAGTTTAAATTTATTATTAATGATACCTTTAGATTACAGAACTTTGAAATTCGAGAAAATGAAATTTATTTTTTATCTATAACACTTCACTTAAACAGACAACGCGAGTATATAGTTGACGAGTCAGTCTCATAGATTAGTGTAGCTTCCTTTGTAGTAGTTTCGACTTGATGTCTATTGTTCAGTTCAAGACACGCTTGACCCAGATTTGAAGCATTTGACTTTAACTGATACATTATTGAACACGTAACTGACAAAACTGAAAGTTTCTGAAGTTTTAAAGTTTTGTTTTATTATTTTCAAAATATGTGATTGGTTGTAGAAAAGATTATTATAAAAAAAAAGTTTAAAGAAAAAGATAAATATTTAATTATTACAATTGAAAAAAATGTTCTGTGATGAGAAAGCAATTAGGAATAGGTCAATTCTCAGATGAATTTCATCTGCGGTATAAGTTCTATGGTACAAATAATATTTTATTTACAGATTGACAAAATTTGATATTTATTGATGATTGCAACTACTATTTCTAGTTTCTATATAACCATGTATTGTAACTTAATAAAAACTAATGTTTATTTTTGTGTTTTTCCACCTATCCCTTCGGAATATTGGGAGAAAAAAAATACTGTTTGAACTGTTACATGCTGTTTATGTAGCTTTTGACAGGTGAAGTAATTTTTAAAATCGGTTTACTAGTTATGGAGCCTAATCGATTTAAATAAAATAAACAAACACACAAAACTGAATTATGGTTTAGTGGCAGCGAAAGTTGCAATTGATCAATTAATTTTTTAAAATTATATTACTAAGTTGCAAATAAAATTTATAATTTATTAATATTAGAAAAGGTGGTTTTAGGTCAACGATTGACCCCAGAATGCCTGTAGTGCCAGTAGTTTCTACCTCGTTTTTCACCAATCGCTGCAACGCGGGCGGTATCCTCTTCGTTTAACACGAGGCGCTGCATCAGTATTTAATATTCTTAACATGGGAATTGACTTGGTTCTTATTATATGAATATGCCCTGGCTATTCTTGCGTAACAGCTTTCGTCTTTATAATATACGTTTAGATATTCCTGAGCATTCATAGGAATGGAAGTCGGGCATTTTTTGTTTTGTTTTTTCGCTTCGAGATATTATTGTCACTAAAAGTAAATTATAATATTGTGTCCTTGATATTATTAATAACTTCGCGTGGATAAAATAACATTTTATATCTACAGTTACTTTTGTCGCAATACCTTGTTACGTTAGTTATAGACATTATATTTAAACGTACCATAATATTCCCACATTACTAGGACTTAATTGAATACTTTTAATCATTTTAATCATATAATTATATACATCTAAAGAATACACTATCTAGTGCATACAGCGCGTGAATTACCAAAAAACTATAGGATAATAGTATATATCGGAAATTTATTGAATTATTATTCTTTTTTAAAAAAAGGTAGAATCGCTGACCGTATAGTAGTCATCGATTCTATTGTAACTATAACTATAATGAGGTATACCAACTATAGTTCTATGATTTTATATTAGTTAAGTAAGTGACAATTATGATAGTGAAATAATTACAGGAAGGAAATTATTAACAAAATGAAACAAGTTAATTATTATTATAAATAAATAACTTTTTCATTAAACTAAATTAAAAATTAATAAGACAAACTGACATAGATTCTACTTACAATGTGTATTCCTTGAAAATCAGCAGCAATCTGAGCTCTGCTCATAAAACACCGTTTATAACTTTGTACAATCTCTATTTCCCTCTCTTGAAGTGAAGCGTTGCTAGTCAATCACAATACTTTTTCACATAATACTATCAAACACTCTATTTAAGGAACTCATGTTTGGACGGCTTTAGGTATTACAATTCATAAAATAATGTTATGAAAAAAGAATAATTATTTGAGAAGTTGTTTACAAACAACATTATATTTAACACCCCATCAATTAAACATAGTCAAAATCACAACTTCTTAAATCTTACGTCGGCCATCTTAATAAACAATTCCGGATGTGTAAATAACAAATGTGGCTTCGATTATTATAAGAGACATTAAAGAGCTGCATTTATAATGATTGTTAAAATAATTATAAGTATGTAAATCAATTAATTTGATTTCTCAATAATATGCAACGTGGCGACATATATAATTATATATATATACTTGTAAATCTGAACTGAAGACTGTTACTAAAATATATCTCAGATATTAAGCTGCACAAAAGTTTTTAGCTAATGGTCTGAACGTGTAACAATAACGCACATCTGTAGCCAAGTCTTGCTTAAGTAAAGTAGTTAACATAATAAGTGATATTTGTGAGCGCCTGGGAAATACTATTGTAGTAGAAAAATCTGTTATTAGAGGCTGTAAAAATGCTTTAAAAATCTCATCCTATTAATGATTGTGATTACGGTCGATTTGGATTTTATGCAATAGTTGGCGATCGAAGTAAAAAATATGGCCCATAATCATTAACAAGCAATATAGAATTTTATACTTAACCTAGAAATTATAACGTCTAAATAACTTAGCTCTTTTTTCTACAGGCATCACAATACAAATACGAGTTATATGTAGATCGAAGAACGTTAAACAATATCATGGATTGGGATTTTAAATACATAAAATATATTTTTTATTATATATTAACCATACTTTATACAGAACTACACTTTAGTCTATAATATATATAGATACAACAACATTACTTAAGTAGATAAGTAACTAAAATGAATTTAGTTATTTTCATTAACATATTACTTATATTATAGGAAATATTTATTATTATAGGAAAAGTTAAGGTTCGTGTTTCATAACTTATTTCGCTTACCCTTTCTATATATCAAATTTCCACTCTGCTCTTCTGTGTCTGTCTGTTATCTAATTCAAAATAAAAAGAGAGTATATATATATTTTACATGGAGTACCTTTTACTGTTGTGAGCTGAATATATAGAATGTGCTTTTTGTATATTTAAAAATTCCTCTCATAGAACTGCGTGTCTGTGACCACTTATTACAAAAAACATGTATAAGGTTTGAAAGTACATAGTATATTGGCAAATATTGACCATATAATGTAACTATATAAATGTATATACCTATACAACAGTTATGTAAATATATATGTGGTAGTTAACAATATTGTTTTAATTAAAATCCGTCAATTGGTTACTTAGTAATGGGGCAAACGCATTGACGTCAGTTGATTTGTAATGGCGGCACGAGGACAGAGTAACATCTTTAAGAGGCGCGTTTGGCGAGAGAGATCTGGTTATTACTCCAACAGAAAACTGTCGATTTTTGTAATATAATGAGTGAGTGTGTGTTATAAAAGTGATGTTCAAATTTTATGTATGGTATGAAGCGATCGCTGCCAGACTGCTTCAAGATTATTTATTTAGTATTGTGTGATGTATTTATGTTATTTAGAATTTAAGAAAAAAAAAAAAAAACAAATCATGACAATCCCGCTGAGTTTCTGTCGCCAGCTCTTCTCAGGTCTGTGGAAATAACTTTCCGAGCTGGTGGTAGCTTTGACAATGAAAAACTTATTTTCAATAAAGATTTTTGATTTTGATTTGATTTTGATTCTATTGTACAAAAGTGAAGTGTATCGGTGTCAATGTTATTATTTTACAATATGAGTCCTGTATCACTCGGTCTAAATGATGACGGCCCTTTTGCTCCATCATCGTTTACGCCGTTATATATACACTGCTTTCATGTTCTTATAACATTTATAACATTAATAAATATAACAAGAACATAAAAGCCTTCAACCTTAGAAAGTATGAACAAATAAAAACAAATATATATTTATCATTATCTTCAGTTCATTGGAATCTTACTTATGTAACTTAAAATTGCTTAAAATTATTTTAAATGTCCTTATGAAATGAATTAAAGGTTTGAACATCGGATTCAAATATAAAGTTATACTATAAATTTTAATTTATTTTCTATTTTTATATATTCTAATAGAATAATGTATATAACAATAGCGTAATGTCTTTGTTTTTATTTTAACCGACACGAGAAAAAACTAAGGTTAAAGTATTTTAATTTTAAATGTTTAAAGAAGTTCATGTAATCTTTTATACTTATAATGCCATACTAAATTATAAAAGCATTACATAAATATCTATTCCTTCAAAATCCTAATTAACGTCATAAAAGTATAGATGTGTAGATTTACAATATTAATAACTTATTCTGTAATCGATATGTCATGTGTTTTGGAATTACTATATAATATTATGAGTAATTAATTTTAATTATCTGAACTTGGTTTTGGGTTCCTTAGTCAAGATATTCCTTCCATTGTGATAAATATGATTTTTCAACTTGTAAAAATACTAATATAAAAACAATAAATACAATGTAGTGCTTTTCTACAATTTGATTTTTCTAAAACGTATATAATACAATAAAAGTAATAAAAGTAGTTATAGCATACTCTATACTAAATCCCTATTTATTACGCCTGGCGGTTATTCATTCGTCACAAAAGAAAATATCAAGGTTAGAAATTTGCCCCAGCATATTTGTTTACAAAAAACTAAAAAAATAATTAAAAGATTTCTATTGTATCCCTTCAATATCTTATCTTATTTTTCAATTTGATTAAATTTGTATCTAAATTGTCTATTAAAACCAAGTCTTATTTAATCCTCTTACTTTTTACTATACAGTCAGATTTATTTTAACATTTATTCTAATATATATACCGCTTGTCTGGAGGTATAATAATATAGATTAATATTATTATAGATTGCTTATAATTTAAAACTTTATTAATTCATGAGATAGTCGTCCATTGTGGCGAAATCGTTTAAGACAATCCGTCCCAGTTCATCAGTTCACAGCTGCTTTAGAAGGCTTAATCGACACACCCGTCAGCCGAAGCTCTAAAACGTTAAATAAATAAAATTATTAAATCCGTGCCTGGATATTTCTACCATGTTTTTATATTCATTTATTGTCTTCCTTCTGAACTGTAAATTTATTAAAATTTTAGTTAGTTTAGTTGGTTAGTATTTATGTGTTATTGAACCATTTTAATGAAAAGTATATAGAGATCTGTAAATAACGAAAAATTTACTTCATTTACTTTTTTATTAAACTTAACCCGGTTAAGATAATTGTTATTACAGAATTTTCAAATAAATTTCCAAAACAGTCTGTGCTAAATAACAAAATTAAATGTTTTAATCTGATTTTCTTGAGGGTCTTCTTAATGTTATTAAACCCCTACAGAGATGTCAAACAGGGAAAAGTTTGTTAATTACATATATGTATTACCCTTTCTACCTATAATAAATTACTATTAAAATATATAAATAATATATATATATATATATATATTAACACTTTTATAATGATGATATGATAATGCTTTCATGATTGATCACATCAATTTAATTATAATATTGTATTCATTTTAACTACAGGCATTCTTTTTTATATTTTTAATTATAATTTGCTATTGTACAAGGACCAATTGGTACATTTTTTTTTTATTATATTTTTTCTAGTTTAAATAAGTAACAGTGATCGCTTATACATTATTATGTATCTTTATCAAATATTCAATTCCCTCACGGGTCACTCGCACATTGCGTCCACCATCATATTTATTAATAGAATATTGAACAATCAGCAAGTATGAGAACTACTTCAATAAATATTAATACTTTTATTGAAATAATTTTCACACAAAATTTTTGTAAATGTGATTTTACTTATTATTGCTTTTAGGTATTTTTATTCACATTAATATCATTTAATTCCTAGCAAAATTTAACCTAAACTAAAATAGCAATCTAAGCTAACATAATATTACCAACCTTCATCAAACAAACAAGTGAAAAAATCTGAATAAACACAAAGTAACAGGTTACGTTGAAACAATTTATCCTAAGAAGTAGTTAAACTAAATATAGTTTGGGCACTTTCTCAATTGCACATAGATCACATTTTTTAATTTTGCCTAGATTAAACGAGTAACTGGTGCCTTAAAGTATTTAACTTACAACATTACACATAAGCATCATTCAATCTCTGATCGTTTTACAAAACGTGCATATCCCTATCGGAAACAGAATAATCACAGTGCATAAAACTTAACGACGTTATTTATTGCAGACATTGTTTTACTCTATAAAAATGTCAATGAACGTCATTGTATTTTATACAAGTATTAAATAGTTTATATTACAAAGACTATTTTATTGATTTTTAACCCTGATATGTTCACTGAGTTTATAACTGTTTAAACTGCACGTCTTATAAAGTTATATAAAAATATTTAAAGATGTCAGTGATATTGTGTACAACGAAAACGACATTTTTGCAACTAGTAGTACATCTAAATATTAAAATACTCATGTAAGTTACACACAATTATTAATATTAAAGTACGAGTTATAATGTGGAATATTAAATTTATAAATAATAATTTAAATTTTAATTACGATTAATTATCATCTTTTTTTACATACTATTACATTCTACAATTATATTACCATGAGCGAGACCTATGAACCCTATATTTTACCCGTCCTCTCAAGACTTAGGGTGCTTGCTTAGACAGATTTTTGCACCTACCTACATATAAAGTAATATATGTGTGGGCAGAATGTTTCTATGAAAAGTGTAATTTACTTTTTTCGCTTTTGTAGAAGAATAATTACCGTGAAAAACATTTTCAAGTAGGCGTGCGAAGCGGCTGATGGACATATATTTTATGTAACATTTTTATTTCTGTGTTGTCGCTTATCGCTTCATATAAAAACCGCAATAACGTAATAATAGTCGGCAAGTAACAGATTTATGTCTACACTATTACAACATTTAATTTAATTCACTCTGAAAACAGCATTAAATGTTTTCGATTAAGATAATAAATGTTTAGATGTTTATCAATCAATAAAATAAAAAACAGAACTCGTATATACAAGGACAGGAAAGAAGAGACTACCTTATATTTGGGTAAAATAGAAAGTTTCTATGTGAAAATAGCACGGCCACTAGCCGATTCCAAATAGTGCGAGTACACTACCACTATTTGTTATTTTAGTTATTAATTTTTTAGGTAATTATCTCTTTAGTTTCTCTTACACGCTAGAAAAATCGTGTCCAAAAGATATTTATACCGAAATAGGGATGGCAATATTTTCAATTTATTCCAAACTAACAAAACTTATCCGACTGAGATATTATTATTTCAAAAACAATTAAAATAATTAACTACACATATCTATCTAGTATATTTTTCCACGCCTGTGTTTAAAACGGCATATGGTGTTCCTCTTCATTTAATAGATCTTTTGCACATTTTTTCATGAATAAAACATAAGAAAGTAAATTATTAATTAATATTATTATACACAGTGTACCACCTATTATTCATAATATATAATAATATAATAATATAATACATTAATATTAAATTTAATTCTGAATAGCAACATTGTGGGCGATGAACCGCAAACAAACAAGTAATATCGATTGTGGTTAGTTTGTCGTGGTGATGGATATTTCTATACGTATTTAGAACACGTTCGTTACATTCAATTAATTAACATGAGCAGTCTTGATAATATAAATTAAAGGGAAAATGAAATGTTACTAAATATGAGAAGTTGCAGGAATAACTGGAAAAACTAAAAAATAATACTCTAGATAATTTGATAAAACTGAAAATAATATATCTCTTTGTTTATATTTTAAGTAACGTGTAAGTGTTAAAATCGTGTATGCATTCTCTATTAAGCAATAAAGCATTAATTTCCCAGTATTATTTATTAATATCAATGTTTTAGTTTACCCTTATCGTTCATTTAATTATTGATAAAGGTTTTCATTTACATTACGTTACAAAAATAAGCTTATTCTGCAATCTAGTAATTTATAGATATATACATAAGTTAAAATAATAATGTAATAATCAGTCTGTAAAGAATATTTGTTTAATTCCATATATGTAATATTTACAATTTAACGAATGTACACAAAATCAAGTAACACAGATCTTTCGTGCTAAAGAAAGATAGAATAAAATAAAAAATTAAAAAACGAAATAATCTATAGAAACTATTTAGAAAATGCAAAATAAGATCAGTAACCCGATTCCCAAAATAGCATAAGCGCATTTGCTCTCCGGTCGCACCCTAGTGTAATAAATAGTATTGTTGGACACCCGCTGATTCCTTAACAACTTAATTACACACAATTCATCTAAATTAAGTTAAAACCGAAACATCGGAGAATTAATTGATATATTGATCAAATTCTACAAAGATTTATTATATTTATTTATTCATGGACTTAATTTTTACATAGACACTTAAACTATAAATTATGTACATGGGAAAGCTTCTTTTTTGCAAGAGATCTCTTCCAGCTACCCCTGCATGTAAGTGAATTGTAATTGACGTAAATCAACTTGAAAAAAATATATAATTAATATTATGTGCCTATATAATACAATAAGCAAATATATTAATTTATATATTAATAAATGAGCACATATCTATATATGTATAGGTGTAATATAATTTTATTGGTCCCTTTTACTGCTACCACAGCATAACCTCAATTTAAAATTTGCCTGCTAGTTATGACTTGTAATTGACAAGACCTTTTTATATTACAAAAATTTTGTACTTTTAATGTTTTCCATAAGTCTGTCTCGTGTACTATAATATATTTATTATTATTATATAAGGGTGTACAATTTAAATTAAGTGAATATATCTATGTAATATTTAATTATTGTCAATGTTAGAGAGACATTTATTTTTATATATTATTTAATAGTAATACTTTACTTAAATTTTTATTATTAAACAAAATCAGACAGTGAGAGTATAGGGTTGAAGAGTCAGTTTCATAGATTAGTGTAGCTTCCTTTGTAGTAGTTTCGAGTCAATGTCTATTGTTCAGTTCAAGACACGCTTGACCCAGATTTGAAGTCATTGATACATTATTGAACGTATAACTGACAAAACTGTAACTCTTCTGAAGTTTTAAGGTTTGTTTTATCATTTTCATAATATCAGATTGGCTGTACAGATTGTTTTAAAATGAAAATATTGTTTAATAAAAATGATATAAACAATATTAATATAATTAATAAGAAGATAATTTATTAATTTGAGACAAGAAACCAATTAGGAATAGATATTAAAGTTTAAATCTACAGTATAATTTCATTGTATATATTTTAAAATATATTTTAATTGAAAGACTAAATAAGTATGAAATTTACGTTGGATTGAAAGTAGTCTAGTTGCTATATAACAATTTATAACATTAATTTTTATGTTTATTGTTGTTTTCCCACCAATCCGTTGAGAATTTTGGATAAAACTTTAAACTTTTAACACGCCGTTAATGGAACTTTTGACAGGTGAAGTCATTTTTAAAATCTATTAAATAGTTATCGAGCCTAGTCAATACAAACAATAATAAATATACTATAATAAACAAACAAAACTTTCGTCTTTATAATGTTTCTAGATATTTCTGAGCGATGATATATTCATATTCGAATTAAAGAACGAGATTTTTTGATTACGTCATTTTTTGTTTTGTTGTTTTGTCGTTTTGTCGTTTTGAAACGCGAAGTTGACTGTAAAAATTTATAGTAATATTGTTATTTTTATATATTGGTTGACACGGATGAAACAGTGCATTATGTGTAGAGGTAATTACATTGTGGGGTCGCACTACTTTGTTACGTTGATTATAAAGACTAGTATAAAAGTAAGATTTAAATGTAACACAATAACCGTATTTCTACACTATTTGGAATGGTGAATACTTTTAATCATATTAGTCAAGTGTTGACGTTTAACTAATGATCTTCTTATATATCAGAACTGAAGATTATTACTAAAATATATCTAAGATATTGAGCTGCACAAAACAATTCCAAATATTATTTTCTTCTCGGGTTCAATCGGTAACTTTTAGCTAATGTTCCGAACGTGTAACAATAACCCACATATGTTGTCGTCGTGGTCAAAATTTTGCTTACATAAATACTACTATCTACATAAATTATCCACATTAAGTAGGTCCGCATTAATAAATGATAATTTTAGACCCCTAGGATGTTTTTTTGTAGAATAAAAATCGGTTACTAATTTGATATATTTTACACAATTATTAAATGAAATGTTTTTAAAATATTATCCACTTAATGTATGAAATCTCGTCGGAGTGGAGTTATTGAAATATCCATTTAAGCACTAACATCTACATTATTTGAGACACTGAAATTTACGGACCTCTAGATTTTATGCAACAGGCACTACGATAAACCTTAAAGTAATGAATTATGAACCATAAATGTTAGCAAACAATATGGAATTTTATATTTAACCTAGCAATTATAATGATAGTATATAGTTTAGCGCTTTACTGCTACGGACATCATAAATGATTTAATATATAGATCTAATAACATACACAATATTGTTGATAGACCTTTGAAGTTTATAGCATATATTAACCATATTTTATATAGAAATACAGACTGTATTACAATCATATGGTTATAAAATAATTTCTTAAGCAGTTCTTAGTTCTTTCATAGTTCGCTCACACTTTTTAGACTATATAATATATATATATATATATATATAAATATATATATGAGATACTTTAAGAATATTTGAATTTATAAGATTACATACAACATACATATTATTTTTAAAGAGCAAGTCCTATGACTCTTGAAGTATATTTGTATTTATATTAGTAATTTTACGAAACTGAATTTGCAGTTCTATAAACTTAAAAACTCGCCAGTTGTAGTAAGATAGCTCTATGTTTTTAATTCAGCCATTATATTTACATAATATACGCAAAAGTATTTATTTGTCATTTTCAACATACAAACCCAACGAATATTTTCGCAGTTCATCATTAATAATGGTGACAGTCAATCACTGAACCGTCACTTCGTTCGTCACTGTAGGAATCTTCATTTGTATTTTATTTACACGCTCCGCTTGTCCCATTTCAACAATATTAGTATGAAAAAGAAAATTTCTGAAAGCATAAATCAGAATTTAATGAAAAATATTTCTCTAACGAAAACGTTTTTTTATACTAAAGGGACTATCGGAGAATCTTATATTCATTTATTTATTTATTTATTTACAAAAAATAAATAAGTATTTTATAATTATGATTTTATTGTAAAATACTTTCTGTTATATTGCAAATGATATATTAAAACAAATATAAATATATAACTTTATAGTAAGTATATCGTATAAAAAATCAGTGATGAATTTTTATTAATAAAAGGAAATTGAGATTACTGGAATTATAATTATTATATTACACAAAAGAAATGCATTGATATGGAATTACATAAATATTTATTTTTATATGACGTAATAATTAATAATAAGGTGGTAATAAGGTGGTATTGAAATTACTCATTGCTACTCTTATTGATTACCAAATTGCCTGAATCATTCATTATATCCACTGAAAGAATACACTCATCCAATTAATAAATAATTTGTCGTTTCCGATATTTATTACGGATCGATTGTCGAAAGTAGTCATTCTCAAGAGGCTTTTAGGCGTGGACGTGATCTAGAACCTCTCACTGTCATCCCTCACCACGTAATGTTATTTTCATTATTTTCTTAATTAAAGTTGTTTACATTAAACCGACGCATCAGGAAAGGCCAAACGAAATATTAGTAGATAAGTAAATATGTATTATTAGTATATTAGTACCTTAATTTTATAAATGTAGGTAGATTAAAATTTTTGTACGACAGCAGCAGACAATTTTGTATGATTACTATATAAAATGAATAATTAAATATTCACTATTACAAGATGTATGAAATATCCGTAGTTGTGGTTGTAAATAATTTCTACGTCTAAATTAATATATTATAGTTATTGAAATTAGCGAAAACATCGATCGGTTTTTTACTAATATTTTTAATGTAAACTCAAAATGATATCAAATTTTATGTAAGATGACAAAAAAAAAATTGAATTATATCTTAATTATTTATTTATTTATTATTTATTTACCTTCACGCCATATCCCTTGCGGGATAGCCAGAGACGACGGAGCGCCAAACGCTACGGTCTCTGTATACCTCTTTCGCCTCGGCCACAGACATCAACCTCTTCATACATGCCCTCCGGGGGGTCCTCATGCTTTTTACGTGACCTTCCTCCAGTATCGTAGCTACTGTGTTTTCGAAGGTCACTCGAGGCCTCCCCCTGTCTCTCTTACCGCTCACTTTTCCTATATAAATCTTTTTTACCATTCTTTGATCACTCATTCGTTCAACGTGCCCAAACCACCTGAGCACGTTCTTCTTCATTCTCACCGTGACATCTTCGCTAGTACCTGCCATTCTGTGGATCTCTTCATTGCGGATTCGATCATTCGATTTATTTATTTAATGTAATATATTTTACAATAAGCATCCCAAGTTCTTGACCGATATTTCATGTTTTAGTACTATTACAGAGCTATCAAGTAACAGACCACCGAGGCGGTTGCTTTAAGACGCAAACCGTATTTACGGCGTCACTTCAAAATAATAGTAAACAATTAACTATTTGGCTGACAGAAACCGTTGTATGGATATTATAAACTACGTCATCGCAATATAAATCAAACTGATGAGGGCTTTTAGACAGGTCCAAGTTTTCCAAACGTAATAGTTGCATAATATCAATGTTGAAGACGTGTGTTATGGAACATGAATAATAGTTATTGAATAATTCATAAAGAGTTAAAATTCAGTCTTTATTAGACAATTTTCAACTATAACCGATAAGAATAACTCCGCCTATACCTAATAGAAACAGTTACAACAACAACAACAACATGTAATAGTAAAATAGTGAATTTTTATAACTTCGGGGGTTTAAGTTTTTTTAATATCTTAAACATTATATTATAAATTAGATTTAATCCCATATAATTTATGGCTAAGTGGTAGCGAGAAAATAAATTATTGGAGTTATATAATATAATATTTTTATTTAAATCATCATTAAGCAAAGGTAGAAGGGTAGGAAAGGTAATATTTATAAAATGAAATTATTTTTTTCTTTTTTTGACATCCCTGTCGGGCTTTAGTAGCGTTAGAACACTCCAGAAAATGTGATTAAAATATCGGATCAATTTTGTTATTAGATAGAACCAGTTTTGACAAAATCCTATAAGATTTTGTCACAATTATCAATTGAACTTAAATTTAATAAAATAATAAATGAAATAAAAAGTCGTTTTATTAGATATGTTGTATAAGAATGGATGTAAAACACAGAAACTAATGTAAACTATTAAAATAAAATGAGCTGAAAATTATATTTAATGATTTCTTGATACTAGACGACGACTATCTCCTAGAATAATAAAACCTTAAAGTATAAGTAATTTCAATATATGACATAATCCATATCGTAATACCTTCACGTCAGATGTGTATAGCAAATATTTATATTTAAATATGTGATGCGTAAGGAAATCTAACTCGATACCATCAATTATCTTCAGTCGACTTCTCCCAAAAAAAAAATCTTTCTGTGATAATAAAGGTAACTGACATAAAGAAAGATAATTAATTTTCTAATGGTAAAATATGCTATTATATATTTAATTATGAATGTAAGAAGATTACAATTAATGACTAATTATTGATATACATTTTATTAAAGTGAAAAGAAAGGGAATAAAGGGACAAATACAATTGAAACCTTTTGATTATTTTTTAGGTTGTGGTTACGGAACAACCTCGTTTTTATTATCTTAAAGTTTTTCAATGTATATTTTCCTGGGGAGAAAACTCTTTTCTTTACTAGGTTTAGTTCGCAGTTTTTTCAATTATATATACGTATATCCGAAGCTTCTGGAAAGTGAGTGTGACCTTGACAAAGAGAAGCACCGAGCTATGTGTATAAAAGCATTACACCGATCTTTTATAACGTGAACAACCTGATCGAGTTATACAATTAAGTACAGCAGGACTAGTTGTACTTGCTGAACTTGTCCGTGTTCTAACCATTTAAAAATACTTCATAGAATTATTTAATCACATTATTATAATTTTTGTATTGACTTTCAAATATTATTATTTTCTCAAATATAAATTGGTTTATTATAATATTATAAAATATTGTAATTAAATTCATTGCAACAATAAGTTTTAGTGATAGTATAACTCCGGTATGAGTGTTATCGTCAGCTTCAGCGACATCTTCAGCATGTATTGAGGAAAATAAAGTTATTTTAGTAACTGAATAGTTTTTTTTCAGAACATATAAAGGTATTAATTCATTATGTGGTAGAAATTTAGCAACAAATGATTTTTTTTTAAACTTAATTTATTCGGTTGGTAATAAAACAATTGTACTAAAATTGTTATGTTAAATAAAATTGTTAAGTTTATGTTGTTTTGTTTAATAAATGTTTCCTAATAACTCGGTCTCATGATCATTAATTGAATAAGTATGTGAAGAAATTGACCTATTAGATCTGTAAAATAAATAAAATTTATATCAGATTTTTTGCTTAGTAATTTAAAATTATATCAGGCACTGACATCAAATTCCTAAATATTTTCTTATATATACTATCTCTTAAGTGCGACTCCAACCGCATCGACTACAGATGCACGTTATTGCTACATAATCGAAACATTAGTTTATAACTTTGTTTTAGATTTTTTGCAATACTATTGTGCACTCTGAGTTTTCTTACACATTTTAGATGTCTTTTATTATGCTTCAGCCAGTTGAGGGAGGCTGATATTACCATATTACATTTAATGTGGTAACATAAGTACAACTCTCCCAAAAACGTAATTATCAATATTCAGTGCCAGAAACCATGCGTTTAAATAAATAAAAACTAAGTTGTGAGCTCTGTTTTAAGTGTAGATATTAAGCGAGGAGTCCATTTTTATCGTTTTATAATTTTAAACAATACATAAATACCGTACTGTAGAATTAAATTTGTGTAATTTTAGTTAATTTGACTTTTATTTTTTACAGAAACAAGATATTATAATAACGAAAAGCAATACATTGATTAAACATGGCCTTAAATTATTTTAACAGGCAGAAGTAAGCCATTACCAAAGAAAAATTATCAAAATATTGCCAGCGGTTTCACGGTATTGTTGTATTGTTATTGTAATTAAAGCAAGTGCAATTTCTAGAAATATTCATAATATTTAAAACTGATCAATTCTGATAATAAGATAGCTTCTGATACCGTTGAATATTTTTGTATATTTTTGAGTCTATATGCGATGGATAGCTTATTCTAGATTAATATAATTATAGGACTACAATATTAAAAATTACAAGAGCTGTTTTATATGTACGTACATAATACTCGGCAACAAAGCTTGTAAAGCAAAGATAAAATCATTTATTTACTACAAACCACTGAATATAGTTATTTTCTCGTAGAAATACGATGAAAATATTCAAATTCAAATTAAAAGTATCTTTATTAAAATAGGCAATTAAGCGCACTTTTGAACCAGTAAAAAGGTCAGTGTAGTCAGTCCGTGTTTAAGCTACCGGCACAGAATGTGACCAGAAACTCAACTGTTGCTCTTTTTAAAAGAAATTTAACAATGTTAGATGATGTACATTATATTATCAACACTGCAAAATGGATCAACAACTTAGGTTCCACATATTTCGAAAAACTCTTGAATATTATGGTACGATTTCAAGCCCATGAAGGATTTGTTAACATTTTGAAGACAAAATTTAGGATGACTAAATTTTGGCACTGTTATTTATAGGAGATTTTAAATTTTTGCCTTATATATATTTTGTTATTAAATATGTATTGAGAAGTGAATAGAATACCAAGTTTTTTAAAAACATTCCTCAGGCAATCTCTAGCTCTTTTAGTTATAAACAGTCCGCCCTGTTGTTTTTTTGTAACATAAATATGGAAATAATTTCGGCAGCACTGCCCTATAATAAAATATCTTAAGACAAAATACTATGAAAATAAGCAAGTTGAGCCGTATTACCGTCCTTTAATTGTTAAACTTTTCTAATTGCCAAGACGGCCGAGCTGAGTTTGCTTGCAAGTGCTGAGAGATTGGGGTTCCACCGGAGTTTTTTATTTAAAGTTCTAGCTAAGAAATTTGTTGAGTTAGTTAGTTCTAACACGTCATTGTTAACGAGTAAGATACAATTTCGACCTTTTCGAAAGGAAGTGTAAACTCTGCATTTAGTGTTCATAGCATTTATCATCACATTACATTTATTTATAAAAATAATCAATTAGATCACATATATCTAAGAATATTAAATAATCTAAAACTTCAAAAGACGTGCAGTTTTATTAGTTGCTCAATGATGTGTCAGTTATATTCTCAGTGGCTTAGTGTCCGGGTCAAGCGCGTCTTGAACTGAACAGTAGACATTGTCTCAAAGGAAACTGCAGTAATCTATGAGAGCGACCCTTCAACTCTGTGACTCGTGCTTTCATATTGTATATGTATTTTGAAAAAGCTTAGAAGACATTTATTACAGATAGAAAAATAAACATGTTAATTAAATTGCATTAACTATTATATCAAAAAGTCGAATATCTTTCAAAATAATCTATTTATTTAATCAAAGTATGAAATATTGTTATCTATGCACTTTTGCCGTCTCATAGGTACGAGTAGTTAATTGATCCCTTAACTAAAAAACCATTCGGATCGGAATCAATGAAATCTTTGAAGATGGTTTGAACTGTCTCATCGCAGTTGATTTTTTTCCCTTGCAAGACGTTATGCAAATTTCGAAAAACAAGGTAACCCATTGCAATAAGCTCCGGGGAGTATGGTGAATGTATGAGGCACTCCAATTGAAGCTCTTTTAATTTGATAGCCATTTATTGTACAGAGTGTGGTCTAGCGTTGTCGTGAAGCAGTAATGGCTTAGAGCGATTGAGCAGCCTCGGTTGTTTAGCATCCAGCTTTTCCGTTATGGTTTAGGTTATGGTTGAGGGCACAGGCCCTGTTTTCCGGGGGACAGCCGCGGCGTCATTCCGGGTACTTCTCTGATTGCAGAGTTAACCTTAGGATGGGTTCTTCCTGTCGAGTGACTCTCTAAAGAGCGGTTCGGGAGATAATTTCTCCAAGCAACAGACGGTGCCCGGATTAACCTTCTGACTATGGAGGGGGTCTCTCGTTGCAGGCTGCCCTCTACGTGGTGTATGTCGGGGCGCCGCGGTTGTATGCGCAAACGTTCTCGCGGTGTCACATTATGACGGCGACGGCAACCATCTGGTTTAGTGAGTAGGAGTCTCACATAACCACCGCCTTCCTCCCTTGATATGCGGTGTGTACTCATGATGAGTTCCAGAGCTAAAAAAAAAAAGTTATTCTGTCATAAGAGATCGGTATCGAGTAGTTTTACAGTTGTGTGTTGTAAATATAGCTCGTTGTATATTTTACATATATATTTCCAAGTCCACATTCACCTAATATGCGAATGTCTGAAAGGTAGAAAATGTGACCTCTCCTTAGTCGTTAGCAGAAAACCAAATCATAATCAAAAGCTTTCAATTGTGTCACTTTATTGGATATAATAAATGTTCATAAATTAAAAACAAGATTCATCTTACTTTCTTATCTACTACAGAAACATAAGAAAATCTACAGAAAATCTCTTTTTTTTTTGTGGGTCACCTTTATTCTCACAGATAAATTAACACTATGGGAGATGTCGACTGGGGATAAATAATGATGTCCAGTTAAATATATTTACTGGTCATAAATTTATTTCAAAATATCTATCCAATGTAATATATATAATTTAAAACCGCCTTGTTTAGATACTCGCCTCATTATTTTGTTTCGTATTATATATAAGTAGTAAATAAGAAGCGATGTTCAGAAAACAGTGTAAGAAAAGAAGACATAAGAAAGAATTCCCTTGCCTAGACCTCGTTTAAGATAATATACAATTCACAGCTGCTTTTGAAGGTTTAATCGAGACGCCCATCAGCCGACGTCCCAAAACATTAAAGAGCTATTTGAACGCTTTCTTAGAAATATCATTTATATTTATAATAAGAAAATATTTATATTTTATTATTACTTGCCTTATAAGTTTAGATTTTTTTGTAGAGTAGGTAATTCGGTATTAAATAATATCTAAGATTAAATAATAGAAATTATTTTATTTAAAATCGATAAGTTAATTAGTAAATTAATATAATTATATTTTATAATACGCACAACGTATTCTTGATTTCTTCATGTTTTATTATTATTACAGACCTATCGAGTAATAAACCATCCAGAGGGTTGTATTGGGACACAAGATTTATGTACGGAGATGCCTCAAGATAATAGCAAACAATTAACTATTAGCTGACATAGACCCTTCTACTATTTTATACAAACTGATGAAGGGTTTTAGACAACTGGGTCTATACTTTAAAGTAATAGTTACATGTCCTCAATTTTGAAGTATTATTTTATGGTGTTAATATTATGGTAACGGTATTAAGATTCATAATATTATATTTAATTATTATAATAATAATTCTAGTTAAATGATAAGATATTTAAAAAAAAACAAAAATAAGAGGTTAGAAGGAGTAACAAATTTGTAAAATTATAAACAATTTTCGCTTTCTGACAGCTTTGTCGGGGTTTAATAACAATAAATAGACCCTCAAGATAATCAAATTAAAATATTTAACTTTGTTATTTGACAGAGACTGTTTTGAACGTGTACTTACTTGAGAATTCAGCTATAAAAATCTTAACAGAGTTTAAGTTTACTAAAATAATAAAAAAAGTAAAACTATTCTGTTTTAATATTAGAATTTAATTAGAATGATTAATTTACCTTATTACTGAATAAGTAAATTGTTCCATATTACTGGCATCTTGGGTCCAAGTGGACCCTTTCATTAAAATCCAAGTTATTTTCGAATATAGATAAAATTACCACTTAGAAGGGTTATTTTTTTGTCTTCTGTAACCAATTGAAAAAATAAAAAGGTAAATAAAAACTATAAAATTTAATAATACTACAGGATTTTATATGTCAGTAT
Organism: Melinaea marsaeus rileyi; assembly: GCA_918358865.1. Lineage (NCBI taxonomy): Eukaryota > Metazoa > Arthropoda > Insecta > Lepidoptera > Nymphalidae > Melinaea > Melinaea marsaeus. The sequence continues at coordinate 7,297,291 of OU911083.1, read as the reverse complement.
AAGATGTATAAAATCCTCCTTTTGTGTTATTATAAAATTTAATTATTTCTGGTTATACTTTAACCACTATATATATATCTATATATATATGCCTTAAATAGAACACAACAACGCTTGAATTTCTCTTTGGTACATGATGCTCGTTATCATATTATGATTTTTTTAAAGCATAACTAATTTCATAGTAATATCGGTGAAATGGGACAAGCGGAGCGTGTAAAATATAATACAAATTCATACAGCCATGAAGTAACGGTTGACTGATTAAATGTCACCATTATTGATGATGAACTGCGGTAATATTTATATTTATTTTATATATTCAGGCAAGAGATTTATGTTTATCTTGTTAAATATGTAAATATAGCATAGGATAAATAGCTTTTTCAAACAAAGTACCTAAGAGAATAACTTGAGTCTAGCCGCCTACAACTGTCTGTCTTCTTTAATTTTTAGAAACTTCTTTAATTGTTCCAAATTAAGTTAAGAATGACTACTCGTATTTCATGAATACATATATAGGCCTAGAACAAAATACTTAAATGTTATGCTTCAAAAACATTTGTTATTAGTACATTGTATAAATGAAACGAAGATGTAGAAGTGCTTGAACTCTAAAAATATATTCTATATTAGTAATAACCTCTTACATATCTTAGTACCCTTGAGAGAATAAAAAGTCAGTCAAAACGAACGGTTTATACTTGGTCTCCAAACCTCCGCGTCCTCATATTTCTAAGTAATTATAGTTAACTATATGCAGCTAATTTTCCAGGAATTCTCTACTAATTAAGCTATCGTGTTAAGTAAGCTACGGGATAGTTCCCGAGCAAATTTTAAACATAGTACTCTCATAAGTTAATTATTTTAAATGTTTAAATTATTGTCGTTCTTGTAATTAATGTCAATCTAGGTTAAGAGAATTAAGTTTGTGCTATAGAATATTTTAATTTGCGCTATAATTAATTATTAAACGCTCGAGGTACATTTTACACCGATACACCGATTACAAGGTACACCGATTTCACATTATTGTTATTTCTATATTTTATTTCTACATTACTATAAATGAACAAGTAAAAAGTTTATTATAAACACAATGGAACAGGTTACGTAGGATCATTTATCCTAAGAAATAATTTCTTAAAATATGTTTCTTCTCGTCCATGTGTAAATCACATTTGTAAATATTGCATCCTATTAAATTAATAACTGGTGCTTTAAACTATAATACCTAAGATTTATTTATACTATATTTTGAATGTGTATAAAATATTTAAACAATAGTGCAACCATCCTGTGATGTTTTAACTTGAATATTACTAATTAATATAAATTAATTATAATTGTTTGATAATCATCTTAAACGTGAAATTCCATTAAAGTTAGTAATCTATTTAAAATATTATAAATTTAACGTAAATGGTATATGGCCTATTACCACTTTATTTTTTCAGAATGTTGGTCTTACATGTATATATGCAGTCAGTAGCCGAGCATTACTCTTTGAACCACACTTGAAGGCGAGTTATAAATATTTCCATGAAAATAATAACATTAAAAAAATATATTTTTAAAGTTCTACATAAAAATATTTTGATATCCTCTATCTGAATAAAACACTATTATTTATAGAATACTCAATTCGACATTTGCGCGATAGTTCATTTGGACATGCCGTTACTGATCGTTCAGCTAAGTAACTGACACACACGATACGACTTGTGTGAAGATATATAGAAATATATATGTCGCATCCGGGTCTATGGTACGGAATATCATCGGCACACAAACGTCAAAGTGACGTGTACAGAGCCTAGGCTGGAAAGAATAGACGTTAATAAAAAGAAGAAAAAGAACATGTCATTCTGAATTGGACATTCTTTACCGTTCAGTAAAAATTAAAAAGCAACATTGGCCTAGGAACTGCACTGTACTGCAAGTAACAATCTGTATTGTGAAATTATTCACTTTACAATAAAACTATTCTTTGTAATCTACAAAGAGTTTGTTTCTCGCCCGGATCTCTGTTGATGCCCACAATGAGCGATCGTGAAGATAATGGTTCTCCGACATATAGAACATTATGAAAATACATATTATAATTTTAAAGTTATATTTGATGCTTATAATTTAGGTTAATGAAACGTTTTAGTTTTGCTTTAGATAATCAATTAATTAATATACTCACATATACTTAAATATGTTTATGAATATTTTTTGAGTGTATGTATTGTAATTACTCTTATTTATTGATTGTTATGTGATAATTATATATTATCAATTCAATTTCACCATATTTTACTAAATTATTTAGTTTTATCGATTTCAACTACCTCGGTATATCCTCTCTGAATTAAGGGATTAGTTATCGAGACTGTTTGTGTAATTAATCGAATGTAATTAACATTTTATAAATACTCCTAGAAACATCCGTCACTTCCACCAATCGATATTACTTATTTCTCTGTGGTTCATCGGCCGCATTGTTATTATTCAGAAATTAAATTAACCCAGAGTATTGTTAAGTTGTTAACCTAGGGGTTGTTAGGTATGTGTTTTCGAAAGGACAATCTAGGATGTCGTCCTGTCGAAAAGATATTTCTGTTGAAATAGAAAAATCTTTTATACTTGTTTTTGAAGTCATACAAAACTTAGGGCGCATTCGCGAAAAACAATGTCTAAATTTTTACAATGTATCTGCACTTTGACCCTATAAACAGGTCAACATTTCCACTACATCAATGCTCACTACATCTGTTTAGCCTTTTATCTTGTTTGCTAATGATTTTCGCTGACTTATATAGACATAATTTATATATACCATAAGTCCACTGACATAAGTATAGATGGTCCATCTGATGTTGAGGACGACCATATTTCATATTTTTTAACCTTTAAAAAAATATGTAAAACAAATAACCTCCCACACTGTAGATATTAACTATTTCTTACAGTAGGAATAAAATTAATTTATAACGAGTACGCAACATACAGTAAGTTTATTGAGGAGAGACTATTATCATTCTTAATATAATAGCAAACAATAAACTATTTGACTGACATAAAACTTTATACGGTAATTTATAAAAACTGGCAAAGGGTTTGAGAAAAGTGGGCCTAAACTTTAAAATAATAGTTTTATTTTTTATGGAACGGTACTAAAATTAGTAATAATATAATTAATAAATATAATGATGGTTAGAGTTACAGATTATGATATTTTAAATAAATAAGCATTGAGAAATAATAGAAGGTAGAAGGAGTTATGTATTTGTATAAAATAAAATTAAACAACATTGCCACTTTCTGACCTCTCTGTCAGGGTTTAATTATTGTCAGGTATTAAGTAGACCCTCAAGACAATCAAATTAAAATATTAAACTTTGTTATTTGACAGAGACTGTCATAAAATTATACTTTAAGATAGTCTGTTCAAACAATTATATTAACAGAGTATAAGTTTATTAAAATTAAAAAAAAAACCAAGTGAAGAATACATTGCATACTGCAAGAAGAAATATGCATGTAATATCTGCAAGAAAAAGGGACATTTTGCAAAAGACTGTGAACAAAACAAAAACAAGTCAACAACTGGAAAATCAATCAAGAGAGCGTTCTTGACTTCGGCACTCTCGACTATGGACAACGACTTCTCCGAGGACAGGACCACCGCTTGGTATCAGGATTGTGGAGCCAGTCAACACATGACGTCACATCGGGTATGGTTTGTTTAACTTGTTGATCTGGACGAACCAATTCCAATTGTGATTGGAGATTCGACAAAGCTAGATGGCGTGGCAGTCGGGAACAATGAAATGGAAGCTTTTGATGGACAGCGGTGGTTTCCAGTAGTACTTGAAGATATAATTTACGTACCAAACCTGAATTTTAATTTGTTCTCAGTAAGTCAAATGTTGGACAAGGGCCACATACAGACATCAAATGAAAAGGTATCAACATACCATACAAAGGATGGCAATGAAGCAGTGGCAGTGGCAAAGAGGAAAGGCAATCTGTACAAAATGATATTAAGCAGAAATGAAGAGACGAGTTTGATGATAGTGTCGATCAAAACATGGCATGAGAGACTCGCGAAACAAAACGTCAAGTACGTGAGAGACATTTTGAAGAGAAAAGGAATTAAATACATTGATGATTGGAACAATTATTTGTGCACAGGGTGCGCATATGGCAAGCAGCACAGGTCTTCACACCCAAGCAACCCCAAGGTAGCCCAGCAGCCACTAGACCTGTTACACGTCGACACAGAAGAGATGAATATTCCATCACTAGCAGGAGCAAGGTACTGGCTTATGTTCAAGGACGACTTCACACACTATCGAACCTGTTACTTCATGAAAGTGAAAAGTGAGGCACCTGAGAAGATGGAATCTTATCTGAGACTAGTAGTGAACCAACAAGGAAGGCGAGTTAAATGCTTGAGGTCTGACAATGGAAAGGAACTGAAAAATTCAAAAACAAAACAAATGGTGGACAAACTTGGAATCTTTCACACTTTCACAAATGCTTACACGCCTGAGCAGAATGGAAGGGTTGAGAGAGAAATGAGGACAGCAGTGGAAGCGAGGGGCTAAACGAGAAGCTGTCGGCAGAGGCCATGAACCATGTGATCTTTACGATCAACCAGACAGGAACGAGCAACGTGCCAGGAAAGAGCCCAGCCGAACTTTGGTTTGGGAGAAAGATGAAAATAGAAAGGTTGCGACCGTTCGGATGCGAATGCTACGTGCTAACGCACAGTCAGAAAAGAGGCAAGATTGATAGAAAGTCAGAGAAAGGAATCCTTGTTGGATACGACATACATTCACCATGCTACAGGGTCTATCTGAAAGACAAGAAAGAAGTAGTGAGCTCAAGTGATGTGATCTTCGACGAGGAGAAAATGAGACTAAGACACGGCACTGAAGTTGAGACAACAGCACCAGAGCTCACACCGGAAGAGAAAGAGAAAGACAGCGAGACGTACAATGATGAAGAAGAGGACTGGGAAACTGGTGATGAACCAAGCGAGGACGAGAACCGAAATGAAGAAGAGAACGAGACAGAACAACCACCAGCTGAAGAAAAGACAGGAAAGAGAGTTCTGCGAGATCGTCGAACACTGCAACCGCCACCGAGACTGAGAGACTGTGTACTTGATAACAACCGAGGAAGAAAAAGCGCCAAAGTAGCCATGATTGGTGAAACGGAGGACATATCTGACAGTGAAGCTCTGAAAGATGAGAAGTGGAGGCAAGCCATGCAGGAAGAGTACGACTCGTTGATGACAATGGAAACTTAGAAGCTAATAGATTGTCCTGAAGGAGTGACGCCGATCACGTGTCGGTGAGTACTTCGAGAGAAAGCAGACGGCAGACTAAAAGCCAGACTCGTGGCAAGAGGTTTTGAACAGAAAGAAGGATGGGATTATGCAGAAACGTTCAGCCCTGTAGCCCGCCATGCATCGATTCATCTACTACTGAGCCACGCAGCGTCAGAGAAATTGAAGTTGGTATCGTTTGATGTGAAAACAGCTTTCCTGTACGGAAAAATGGAGCATATCATTTAGATGAGGCAGCCTGAAGAATTCGATGACGGTTCAGAACAAGTTTGTATGCCTGATAAGAGTCTTTACGGGCTCAAGCAAACGCCAAGGATGTGGAACGAGAGAGTCACAACACACTTTGAGAAGAAGTTAAGCTTAATTAACACTGATGACGACTCGTGTATCTACTATAACAAGGACAAGAGCATCATGCTCTCACTTTTTGTGGATGATGGACTGGTTGTTGGCAAGGATGAAGACGAGATGCACAGACTTCTGGCAGAGATAAGCAAGGAATTTGAAATCACATTTAGCAAGAAAGCACAAGACAAGCTGACGTACTTGGGCATGGAGATAAAGATCGATGAGGATGGTATCTTTGTAAATCAGCCTCGCTACACCGAAAAGATACAGAGAAAGATGATACTCGACCAGTGCAACCCAGCATCCACACCCATCGAGCAAGGAAAGATTTCAAGAACGACGAGCCACTACCGGCGAACAAAAACTATCGCGAGGCGATAGGTAGGTTGGTGATGAGAGGTGGACCGGTGATCTGGTACTCTCAGAAGCAGCGTTTGGTAGCGACTTCAACAGCCAAAGCTGAATACCGAGCCGCAGTGTCTGTGTTCACGACGTTCGTTGGGTCAGGCGAATCGCATTGGAACTTGGTACCAGGGAAAGTGATCAGCCAATCACATTGTTCGTCGACAACATGTCAGCTATACACATGTTACAGAATGCACACGAAGGAAAGATGACGAGAGGAAAGAAGCATATTGAGATACCGTGAAAGTACATTTAACAACATGTCGGCAACACAGTGACACTCCAACACGTTAAAAGCAGCAAACAGGTGGCTGACATTTTGACAAAGCCACTCAGCAGGAGGATATTTGAGATGCTCCGCTGTAAGTTGATCAAGGAGGAGTGTTGAGATTTGATCAACTGACAGCTGACAAACCCAACCTAACCTTGACCCTATCCTTTTCCTAATTGCGGATTGTTTTATATAGAGTCAAAGTTGGTGAACATGTTATTTCATATTTTCAAGTTGGCAAGCGATAAGTCACATTTTGATAACTTCATGTAGTTTCGTCAGAAAGCAAACAGATGTCGAGAGAGATAACGTACTCCGAAATTGTAATCGAATTGTTTAAAAGTATTGTGCAACAATCTGACGATTGATTTGCAGGCATTTTGTTTATCAAAACTAGCATTATTTATTCATTCAAAAGGTATGTCAAATTTGTATTAAATTCGCTTGTATTTTTGCATTTGATAACCTGTCGTCACATGTATATTTGAAATTTGATACTGAAATTATAAAATGTTGTAAACAAACAAATTGAAATTGATTTATATAAAGTCTGAAACATTTTTCTTTTAAAATTGAGAAACTAATTTGTTGTGAAAACGACAGGTACCTTTTGAAGCCAGTTCAATAAATTGAACTCATTGTCAACTTTTGGACCCAATTATTTGCAACCAAAATTCCTCGATCTACCCTAAATAAAAACAATTATATTCTCACGAACCGTGGAAATGCTGATTAGACGCAGGTGCATTGTATCTTGTTAAAATCCCAGAATGTAATATGTGAAACCTTTGTTTTTAACATTTATTTCTCTGTATTCTTTTAATTATAATTTCATTTTATTATATTCATTCTTGTCTCCAACTTTGAGCAAGGATCACGTAGTTAGTAGTTTAAATATAATGATTAATTTTTAAGTCAATAAATTTGTATTCTCTTGGATCCTCCGATTCTTACCGACGTAATTGGCGCAGTCGGTTGGATAGCCCAAAATTAGTTAATTAAATTAGAGTCATTGAATCAATCAAGGACGTCGGCTATCTCGAATCCTCACCGTGTTGCAGCAAGAGTTTTCGAAAATTGAAACACCAAAAGGTACAAATTTTTATAAGTACTTTAGAATCTTTCTAAAGTTTCTACCATTTATTCCTTAAGTTATCCTTTTAATTATCCCACGGCAATCTGTCTGTCAAATCTGGACCCGTAGGTTAGATATTAATATGAGAAATATTATTTTAGTTCTTAATAGAGATTTAAATGATAGCAGTGTAGACTATATGACTTATTCAGATAATATTTTTAAAACTATTCCATTAATCCCCGAATTCGACGGGCATCCTAATATCTTTCACCGATTTATAAGAATTCATAATCAGTTTGTTAAAGATTTTATTACTATCGAGTCAGGACTGCAGACTTAGTAAGCCTAGCGATATTAAATGGTATTTTAAATAAAGTCACTGGGCCCGCCGCCACTATGATAGATTCAAATGGTATTCCAGAAAACTGAAATTGTATCCGTAACATCTTAATAAATAATTTCTTAGACCACAAAGATGAGATCTCATTATATATCTGCATTACTCCAACTGACGCGAGGACAAGAAGTAATAATTAATTCGTTACAATTAGGGCCCGGCTTACTCCTTTTCAAATTAAGCGGTAAGAAAATATATCTGATTATCATTAATTATATATTATATTACATAGATCTTGATGTTATTAACAATCAAACACTATTAGTTAATTCTGAAATATATATGATTTGATTATATTTAAATAATATAACATTTCTTTGTGAATCTTACTTTAATACGAAAGTAGATAATTTTAGTGCCTTTTTTAAACTTTTGATAATTGTCGTAGTAAGAGAGGAATGGTAATTGCGGAATCATAAGCTAACAGGTATGAAAAAAAAATGTTTTTAGTAGGTGCCTGCGACTTCCCAGGACTTGATAGACTAATCTGACTGACTGACTGACTAGACTAGACTGACTAAACTAACCTAGTCAGGTTACAGGTGGTTGTGGTAAGGTCATAATTTTAATTTTAATATTACATCATTAAGAATGGTGAGATAGGTTCTGAAATTAGAATCTCTAGAATACCGCCTCCGTCGTTCTGCCAAATGAGCTACCGAGTCCTTACAGTATTAAAATATGTTCTTGCTTGAAACATGCCTTCTATGGATATCTAAACATTACTTTGGCTTAGTAAGTTATAGGTTATTTTAATTTAATTTTAAAATTAGCCATATTAATAAGTTATTGTTTTAATTAAATTCATTTCTTTTGATATATTATATAATCGTACTACCAATAAAAATGTGTTTGGCACTTAAAGGTACTACCCATATGTATATGAAACGTTATAGAAATACTCATAAAGCATTAAGCATACAGCTTGAAATACAGAATACAGCTTGAATACAAATTAAAAACATTGTTTTTTTACAAAGATTTTTTTTTAAATAATAAAAGAGTTTTATTTGCAATGCATTTTCTTTTTTACTATTAGTGTTAACGTTAATGTCAGTGTTATTAGTTAGTGTCAGTGTCAATGTCAGTGTTAGTAGCCATCTAATGTTAATGTTAGCGTTAACAGTCATCAGCTTTTATTGACGGAAAGTCAAATTGTCCCCAGTAAGTCAATAGACTTTTAAAAGATTTTCAGATTTTCTCTCAGAGACCAAAATTATATTCTAGGAATATCGAAACACGAATTTTCCTATGTTAAGAAAACTGTTGAATGACATCAACTAAATTCATTTTTGTTTAGTTACCAACTGAAGTAATAATGTTATACCTAAACATCTATATATTACAGCAGCTATCTATATATAAAAGCATGAGGACCCTCCGGAGGGCATGTATGAAGAGGTCGATGTCTATGGCCAAGGCGAAAGAGGTATGCAGGGACCGTAGCGTTTGGCGCTCCGTCGTCTCTGGCTACCCCACAAGGGATATGGCGTGAAGCTGAGTAAGTAAGTATATATTACAGACTTTTGTCTGTAGTTCTGTATAAAAATGTTTAATATATAATAAAAAAATAATGAATTTTAAAGATTTATCAACAATATAGTTTAATGTTATTACATGTATATATTACTCGTATATAAATTGTGATGTCTAAGTTAAGTATAAACTTCTATGTTGTTTGTAATTATTATGTCTATGTCTTTATTAGTTACAAGATAGATTTATATAATTTTCTGAAAAATAAAAGATTCAAGCTGTAAGCAGAAATAAATATGTATAACTATATACTATAAATAGTTTTAGGTAATTCATGAGCTGTATATACTGAATAGTATATTCTAGATGAACATGGTTTTATTAGTAATATGTTTAAAAGTATCCAATGAATCTCAAGCAGTGTAACAATATTATGTTACATTTAAATCTAATCCCTACAAACAATGTAACAAGATAGTGCGATCCTACATCAAAATTCATTAAAATTCATTCACCTGTCGAAAGTTAGTTTAACTTTCAATATTATAATTTTTTTCTTAATACAATCTTTTCATTTTAAACCATATTTCCTTCGATCAATCAGATATCATGAAAATAACAAAAACAACCTTTTAAACATCAAAAGATTTGCAGTTAGGTCAGTTATATGGTCAATTATGTATCGGTGGCTTGACATCTGGGTCAAGTCAGTCTAGAACTGAACAATAGACGGACTCAAACTATTACAAAGGAAACTGAACTGTGCTAATCTATGAGACTGACTCTTCAAATTTATATGACTCAAATGATTTAAAAATGAATGTTTTAGTAGAGTAACAGTGATATTAAAAGGTACACTCGAATTTCAAAAGTTCTGTTTTCTAAAGGTTGAATTAATTGTGAATAACTGTAATTAACATAAATATATTATTTTAATTTAAAAGGCACACAAAGGGTCTTTATAATAATAATAAAAATAACTTTTTGTGTGCAAAAAATACCGTTGCACAAGACCGGAATAAATGAAGGAATAAAAACATTACAAGTAGAAAAGCGATCTCTACCAGACAACCCTTAGATTGAGCATATGCTGTGGTAGAAGTAAAAATGTCGTAAAATTCTTTCTTCTTTTAAATTAGACTTATACAAAAATTGTATTATATTATTTTTAAAACTATTTGGAAAAAATGGATAGTATTAGAAGACGGAGACTGCAACATGGATGGAGACCGTAAAAAATGATATGGGGAAAAGGCTCCACTGGGATTTGATATAATGGATCTTGGAACAAATTAACATATTGAATGTGATTGAGACGGAATGACTATTTATTAAAATGTTTAAAATTATAGAATCATAAACTACATATGTTTTTTTATATCTTTAATATTTAATTAATAAATAAACTAATTTGGGAGTATGGTATAAAATTAAATTACTTTTATTAAATATTATTATATCAGAATTAAATGGACCTATTACAGGTAAATATTAATGTGTACACAAACCTCGGAGAGAAATTAAGAATGGAGGTAGATGACAAATTATCTGAATTACTGAAAGACATCTACCTCTTGTCTTTCCGTAAATGAAAAATAATAATAAAATCATTAATATATGTATATTCAAATAATTGAATATAACAAGTTCTGTTGTAAATTATTATAGAAATATCCATCACTACGGTAAACCAACCACGAACGATATTACTTGTCTGTTTGTGATTCATCGCCCGCAATGTTGTTATTCAGAAATGAATTTAACATTAATATATTGTATTATGAGCGTACTGTTTTATAATTAAACATAGGTAATGTATGGTTGAATTTGAAAAATATTTTAATTATACATTTTTCATTCGGTGAGGTTTTCTTAAAATGAGAGTTAATTTTTACAAAGACATCTAAAATCGATATCACAAAGTTGTGTTTGAAGTTGTACTCACTATATAAATATTACAAAAACAAACTTATGGGATTAATTCTTTAACTCTGTTACCACTTAGATATGACATGCAATTTTTATCCATATACTAAAATAAACCAATAAAGTTAATTTTAACTCTAAATTTTTAAAATCAAATTTTTCTTTTTCTATCCACACATAGAACACATTTCTTATCTATAGTTGTCTTTATCCTGTTTAGATTTATTAATATTTAATTTCTTACTTATATGCATATATATATACGAATATTTCGTCCAATATTATTTTAATATATTTATTTAATATCCAATATGAATTTAGTGTGAGGGATTTTCCAATCGCTATATTGTTTCCGTGGACTCTTTGGAATTGGTCCAATTATATATAAAGGTTAGAGAATATATTAGTATTCTAGATAAAGTTTATTTACCCGTAATGATATAGCTGATACGGCGGGTTGAACATACAACACTTTTTATGTTTTATGTAAATAGAAATATAATATGGTGTACATTTATGTGGATTGGATATTTTATTTAAGGAACTATTAATTATTTAAAATTAATTTAAGTGATAAAGTATGAATATAATATAATTGTTTATATTTCTAAGGATTTTGGATAATTTTAGAATTCACTTTCGTCATCACGAGCTGTATTTGTCTTATTTAAAAGTTTCGTCGAACTTCAACCTTCAACCCGTTAAGAATAATAGCTTGGCTTTGGACTGTACATAGATTGACAATATTAAATGATTATTGGCAAAAAAATGTCAAATAGCTATTACTGCTTTTATTTATTAAGTAAAATACGATAACTCCATTAACTGTAATACTCATTTTCACGTTTTCTTCATGATCATTTCTCTTTGTTACTTTTAAATTTTCTTATTAAAAGAAATTATGCAATTATATATGCAGTGGTTTCGTCAATACAGTCGAGTTAAGATTCTTGAACTAGACGTTATGGAAGTCATGAATTAACTAATCGCAAACTACTACGATAGATACGAAAAAGTAATAAAATAATGAAACCTTAAGCACTTTAAGGAAATAATTCTTTGTTTAATTTGAGGCAACATTTATAAATATGATACTTACATGGAACTAAAGCTAATCCTATAAGAATTAAAGTGATATAAGTTTCTAAAGATTGGACTATTCAGATAAACTAATCAAAAATATATCAAAATATAATATTTTTAATAAATCCGAACATTATTACATTATTATATCGATCGCTATAAAAACTTAGAATTGTGAAAACTGGAACGTTTGGGTCTTTAATTAATTATAGGTAAACACTAGAACTTTTATTTCCATAAAGGCATAATAAGTTTACTACTTAGCTTAAACTTAGAAGATATTATTTTGATTTACATCATTTCGAGTTTGTATCATTTAACCAATGTGGTAGTCATAAGTATATTTAACGTGAAAATATAAGTTTTTTGGAGCTATATTGGCATTTAGTTTTCTTATTTTCGAAGGTGTCATTCTTAACCTTATTTAGAACACTTGAAGCTTTAAGTTTTTCATTTAAGTACTCTCTAAGATAACTATTTTGCTAAACTATATTTGTGATTTACATAATATAAATAAAAGAGAGTGACTACCGGTTTTAATAAATAAATCAAATACAAATACTATTCAGTTCATCATCAATACTGGTGACATTTAATCAGTCATCTTTTACTTGGTCGTTGTAATAATCTTTATATGTATTTTATTTACACGCTCCGCTTGTCACAATATTACTACGAAGAAAAAATATGCTCTCAGAAATCAGATTGGGATGAAAAATATTTCTATTACGACGACGGCCTTTCTTGCCTGGAGTATCGAAAAAGTAAATTGAAAGAAATTAGAATCTAATATTGTTCTAAAAAGTATAATATTTACAGATGATTAAGCTTATGCAGGGTACTGTTTAAATTAATTATCTTCTTACTGTAGTTATTGAGATATATTCTTAACTCTACCTTAAATGGTTTGACCTATACTATATATTGTATACTATACTTAAACTTCGATATAGAATGCAAAAAATCATTTTTTTTTCATCATTATAATTCATTAGTTTATCTCAGATCATGTTATTTAATGATTTCGATATCTAAATAAATATATTTTAGTTATAAAAGTTTCGAAGAATATCCATGGTTTGTTTTATTGATATTTTTATTTAAGAACTAAGGCTATAATAAATATTACTTAAGATTATATGACACTTTATTCTTTATTTAAATTCTAAACATTTATTTTAATGTATTTAAATTATTTTTTTGATTTATTACACTTTATCAAAGTACCCCGTATTCTTGACCAGTATTTTATGTGTTAGTATTATTAGCGGGCTATTGAGTAATAGCCCACCAGGAAGGTTGGTTTGGGACACAATACTTATTTATTTATTTATATACTTTCCACTTCGATTCAATATGTGCACGTCAAATAAGAGAGCCTATCTTGATATGATTCTTATTGAAATTAGCCTTTCTGTAAATACTCTTTCCAACTTAAAATACGAGGGTTCCAAATGCGTTATGATCTTTGAAAAACCATACAACAAAATCAGCCGGGTTTATTTTTTTTTTGTTGTGATTACTGTTTCACCAACGTCAATATATTTACTGAAAAATGCATGAAAAACTAGAATTAACTATTTCATGGAGCTTGGTGATGGGCACAGCAAGTTTATTTTTATTGGTAGTATGAATTTTTTGTACATAAAAATTGTTATTGAATTTAGAAATATTTTTGGGTATATAAATTAAATTTTCATAAACATATTGATAGGAAGCAGTTATAATTTTTAATTCTTTGAATTTATTTTTAATAGTTACTGATTGTTATCTATTACTTTTGAAAGTAAGAGAAGTATCAGCAGCAAACAACACTATTCAATGTTTTTCATTGATAATATTTTTGCTAAATGTAGGTAATACTGAAATAGGACTTAAGTTAGTTGGATCATAAGTAATGGTGTTATTTTATTGTTTCATTACATTTTAAAATATTCAATAACCAACAAAATGATCAAAAATTTATGCTAGTTTTGCTATAATATTGTTTATTAGTTTCCTATCTATGTTAACAGATATTCCCCAAAGACAACTTGTCTTGACGCTAAAAAATTAAAAAAAAAATCATTTTTTGGGCATTCAGTTTTTTTTAATTAAAATTAATATTAAATTGATTTACATTGTCTACAAAATAATGTCAGTGTTGTAGCGGTGACGGAGTTTAAGGATTTAGGAGTGGTAACTGGAATATCTGTAAAGAAAGTTTCAAAAGCTCTTGCAACCTCAAGGCCAGAAGTGACATATTTATTGTTTATATTTAATTTGAAATCACTTCTCTGAGACTTAGATTTTCCAGTTTCCTTATTAATTATTTTCTAAGTTTCTGGTTTATTTTGTATTTTCCTACTTATAATAATGAAAAAATTACTTTGTAAATAATTTTACATCATTTTTAAACTCTTCACTAGTATTTAATTGCTTTTCCGCATACAGTTGATACATTTTTTTAAATATTTTAATGTAACCCTGCTATATCGTCTCAGTCTGATTTCGGAGTCGCAACCAGATAACAGCAAACAATTAACTATTTGGCTGACATACGAGATGACTCGTAGATGACCCTTATACGGTTATTATAAATGACATCACCCCAATGTGAATCAAGCTGATAAAGGTTTTTAGACGATAATGGTTACATTATCAAGGTTTAAGAGGTGCCTTATGGAACGCTATTAATATACAAGGTCTAGAACGAAACTTGACTGGTCGACTTTTAAGTATAACTGATAAGAATATCTACGCCCAGAATATGCAGATATTCTAGTAATAGTAAAAATCTAGAATTTTAGAACTCTTCTTGTGTTTGTAATTTCTTTAATACCTTAAA
Source organism: Melinaea marsaeus rileyi (assembly GCA_918358865.1). Taxonomy (NCBI): domain Eukaryota; kingdom Metazoa; phylum Arthropoda; class Insecta; order Lepidoptera; family Nymphalidae; genus Melinaea; species Melinaea marsaeus. Next base: position 7,282,136 of record OU911083.1, on the reverse strand, counting down.
CATTTTTGTTATAAATTGGAATTAACCACCATATACATCTTAAATATACTCGTACATCAATGTATGAATTTTTGTTTTAATTGATGGTTACGTAAATAACTATAATTACATAATATGATATTGTTATTTAACATAAATAATCATGAAGCAAAGGGTAATTAACATAAAACTAAACAAAATTTGCTCTCTTTGGCATCTCTGTCCGCTTTTAATAACATTAGAAGACTCTCAAGAATAGGATAAAACTATTTGATCCAGTTTCATTATTAGTATTGAAAATTAACTTAGTTTTATAACAATTATCTTATTAGATTTTAAACGTAACAAAACAGTAAATTAAGAAAAATATTGTGTATTAAATATCTCTTTATTTTCAATAAGAATTATTTAAGAGTACATAAATAAAACAAATTATTAAGAAAAAAATTCAAAATTTTATAGATAAATGTTAGGAAGACTTTTAATAATTATATTTCTTAGTAAACAGTTCGTACTTTTAACGTTTTTGGAAGCCAGCTGCTGGGCGTGTCTAATAAATCTTCAAAAGCAGCTGGGAACTGAAAACTGTACTGAGCAATGTCATCTTCATAATGGACAGCTATCACTTACAATAATAAAATCCTAAAGTAAAAGTAATTTCAATGTTATAACAATCCATCCCATAATACTGGCACCGGTCATGTAGGTTATATAAATGTGTGACCCATTATCTATCATCAGTCGACTTTTCCCAAAAAAATATAAAAATTAAAGTTACAAAAAAAGTGATTTCTGAAAGCTTTTGATAAAATGTGATACGAGTTTATAGCTACATTAGACTAAGATTTTTTTTTCAATTCATCAGATTAAATAAAGTTTGGTATAAAAGTTAATGACGAGTTATTTCATTGAATTGAAAAGAAAATAGATAAAGGGATAATTACAATATTTAAAAAAATATATTTTTTATATCTTTATAAGGAATAGTATTTTTAATATTGAAAAATTTTCAAGTGTCGAGTTTTGAATAGATAATTGCTGGATAAAAAAACTCTATATGTTTTACTAGTTATAGTAGGCAGTTATTTTATACTTGTTTTCATTAAAATAGTTATTACAAAGGAGGGTTCCTTATATATGTTACACAATTTTACCAACTCGAATTATTATATAGACAACTCTATAATTCTATTTATAGTGATAGGAATGGATTGCCTAAAACGATTTTTATCAGCTTTAACTGAGCTCTAAGGAAATAAATATAATAATAATGATAATAAAAATATTATATAGTGAAACCACACATATACGTAGTACACACGATATAGTTATTAGTATAGATAAAATGATAATACTTCACCAATTCTTATTTTTTTCCCATTCTCTTTTAACTTTGAGGTATTACTAAATAATGTATAAGTAAGTTTTTACAATATAACTATGAAATAGTACAATATATATTTTTTTATATTTCAAAAATCCTAATTGTTAAAATAAAAACAAAACATTACGGTACTTTATATATATTTCTCTTACAAGGATACACGCTAACACACAATACACCGGTTCTCTATGACGGGGCGTTTCTCTACGACAGATCCCATCAAGAAAACAATTAACTGCAGCACGCTAATTAACTACAGCTAGTTTGTACCATTCTTGCTATCAATCATCTAAGAATAACTACTAATATCTGTCGAGTTTACAGATATGAATTTTGAAATAGAAAAAGTAAGACACACAGAATTAAAAGAGAGTAAAAAAGTAACAGCTTTGCTAAAACGACTTCTAAATAAAGTGGTGGCTAGAATTAATATTGACAAATATAACTTTTTCCTAAATAAAATAAAATCAACCATTACATAATATTGTTTTGTTCCGGTGATTGATTGTATGTTTTTTTCGTTACAACTAAATATTTAAAAATATAAAACCTTTGATTGAATTCACTATTGTTTAGGTCGCTTATTAGATTTATTGTAGTGCTAGAGTTTGATAAACAGAAAAATAACTTAAAATGGAACTAATTGGGAAGCTTTTTTAGAGGATAAGATCATTTTGTTTCTTATTATTTTGCGCAATTGTAAAAAACTTTCTCATCCGTAAACAAAAATTTTCTGTGACCTTCTTTTGCGTATTACTCAATTGGTTGTTTTAATTATACTACCTTGTTCCTTTTCAAAGTATCAGTTAAGAAATGACCAGTGCGTCTTTTATGGGCTTCAAGTCATAAGACATCTTTTAAAATATGTAACACGGTTCTAAGTGCTGTCTTCTTGTCCTCAGATAAAATATTTTCTTGAATACGATTTCTACGATTTCTTCTTCTTTTATCTTCTTCTTCTTCCTTATCTGTTACAAACAGTAAAGATTTCATTATACCTATCAATAACCCGTTACACCAACATTTGACTAATACTATGGATAATAATAGTATGGATGATTTAAAAATTTGGCTCCATACCTACTTTATGTAATGCAATCACAGCAATTTGGTTCTCTTTATCACCCCACTCCATTTTAATGTCACAAAATATTTTACACTATATTAGCGGGAAAATAAGAAAACACAATGAACCATCCATCTAACTATGAATATTTTGTTTATTGAAACAGTATGTATGGCCAGACTAAATGTACCTATTCATGCAATATCAACAATATTATTTAATGTTAGGTTCGTATAAGCTAATTTATATAATGTCTTTATGGTTCCTAGGTTAGATATAAAATTTTATATGAGTTTCGTAATTATAATGGCTCGTAATTCTTCAGTTCGAGCTTTATCGCAGCGCAACCTGTCGCATAAAACCCAAAGATAGCACGTCCGTGAATCTGAGTGTTCCAATTAATATAGATAAGACCTTTATGGTTATTTGTCATCCTTACTTTACTAGATATATCATAATAATAATTTCTCACGTGATTTTCACAGTCATTAATGGACAAAACTCTTAAATTTACAGATTTGTAAATTAAATGAAATTCAATATCCGCAATAAAAATATAGCCTAGATGTTAATAAACACTAGTTCGCTACAGATGTGCGTTATTATGACTTGGTCCGATCCGAAGCCAAAGAATTATTAATGAAACCCGAGTAGGAAACAACATTTTCAATACTTTATTACAATATATGTAATGATGAACATATTTTATTAATAAAGCTTCAACTATATGATATATTAATATAAAAATATTGTAATAGGTCAATTATCCTCACATTACAGACGCGATCTTATTAGTTTTCGTAGCAATAAGAGATTCCAATATCACATAAACAATAAGCTCTAAAAAGCATAAAATGTTACTAAATCCATTCAATAGTTTTAGTCTATTTTAATTGTACTAAGTTAAAGGTTATTTAAGGCTTAATATGTAACAAACAAAGTATTTCTAGAAACTACTATCATATAGCTAATTAATTGTATTGGATATCTTGATATGATGTTAGTGATTCATCGGATGCGCTATTGATTACAACTTAAAGTAATTTATTTGATTGGGGATAAATTAAGTATAGCGAATTAAGATTTTATTAGCTTCTTGTACTATGAAATAGTTTTAGTATATTTATTTGTACGCGTTTTATAGTATGTTGTAAATGATTAAGTTTTATAACATTAAAATTTGCAAGTGCCACACGTCTCAGTTAAATAATCCTTGTCAATAAAACTTGTATTTAAACAATGAACTGTTATATATGAATGAAATTATTTTATATTATTATGGTGGCTGAATATTTCAACTTATATTTGGTACTATGTTTATAAATAGTATTTAGTTATCTTAGAATAAATAAGATTCGAATGTTTTTTGATTACAATATAATCGTTGGTTTGGATCTAATGGGGTTAATAATTACTGAACCGAATTTAAACACTCGTTAATGTGTCAAAAAGTATGTTATCAGCGTGTCACAGTCACTTACAGCTACATAATGGGTATTCCTAATTGGTTTCTCAATATGGCAGCTAACTTCCCATTTTATTAAATTGATATTAGTCTTTAGGCAAACTACACTAATCTATAAGACAAATTCTTCAAATCTATATATAACTCGTGCTTATTTAGTTAAGAGGTCAAGTTTTTCAAATAAATTAAATATCTGTTTTTAATTGACATTTAGAGTTCTATAAACTGAAATAAAACTAATATCAACTTCAATATGTATTGAATATGGATTATAATATAAGAGTACAATATATTTAAACAAGATAGATTCGTAGATAGAATCCTCCCTCCATATTATTGGAGGGAGGATTCATGAAGAGTCATTGAAGAGAACATGATCGAGAGAATGAAACCTGATATGGCAAATAAGTTTCCATTGAGATTACGTATGAAAAAATAACCTGGAAGATTTTAAAATATTTCGCAAATAATGCGGATAAGGGCACATGAATTATGACTATTTTTGTAAAAAAAAAATATTATTTATAATTTACATTTGTTTTACTAACAAATATAATTTGAGATATAGTTATACAATTGAAATACTTTTATTCTGACTCCGTAGTATATGATCAATATATGTAGTAACTCTGTAATGTTTTAGTGGTATAACTTAATTTCGATGAATTGTATTGTAATTGAGTTGTTTCGGAATCAACGGGCGTCCAACAACACTATCAATTACACCAGGGTGCGTCCGGAGAGTAAATGTGACTACCGCTAATTTGCTAATTGAATAGTACTCATATTTATCATTTGCAGTTCCGAAGAAGTTTTAACAGGTTATTTTCTAAGAGACGATTTAAGTTACATTCGCTTACGTTGGATAAATTGCTTAGTTTAAGTATATTGAATAATAAATAAACATATATTTATATTATAGCCTAATTAAAATATTAGCATTTTAAATTATTTTTATTATAGTAAAAGATTAAGTTCCAAAATAAGTTTAAAAAAGAAAATAATGATACAATCATTTTATTAATAGCTAAATAAATTTTGAGTATCAGTTATTAGAATAAGAATATTTTAATATTTCAATTATTTTTAAGTTACATAAGACCTTAGGAAATTAATTATAAACTTGTCTTTTAATTGTGTGGAAATTCAAAATTGTCTTATTTAACGTGTTAGGTATAATTAAAATAATTATTAATGAATAGAAAAACAAAACAATGTTATTATTAAAAAGATTTCTCAATTTAAATATATATATTAAACTTACCTTACAACACTACAATCTTAATTCAAATGTAAATTATCAGAATTGCTGACTTTAATGTGATGTTATTTTGTACAGAGATGTGTTTCCCAAGTCTGCTTTATTGCTTTTCTGATAAATAAAAATGTTAGAGTTAGAATACCTAAGTATTTTACTTTTATATTAAATAGTACAACAGAGTGAACCATATTATTTTTGTCTTAGTATCGTAACTTGTTTCTTGATGAAATGGCCCTTAGTCCAGTTAAGCATCAATTGCAAATCATTCAAGTTATTATTATCAAAATCCTATATAGAATATTCTAAAGAGTTAATAAAATTTTTCAGTATTTATACATAAAGTTAGAGGAACATGAAATAAAACCTATAATTTAAACTTTATAATTAAAAATGTTATTCTACCTTATAATTGAAATATTATGTATAAAGACGTTCTTTTCGTGCCTGGAAAATGTAGCTAATTTTTTTAATAACCCATTCTGGTTTAAAAATATAGTTTTTTTCCATTTGATTTCTATTCCAGAAACTCTGTGCAACTAATTAAATGTAATTAACGTGTTATAAATACTTCAAACATCCATCGCTTCGACCGAACAACCGCAATTGTTCGCAATTATCGGCACAATACTGATACAGATTAATTGAGATCTACAAATTAATTAAACATTAATATATTTTATAAAGATATATGTTCTTATTAAGATAGAGCCAGTATGTTGTGTGTCTCGTATATGTAGCATAGTCATGTCATAACATAGCTATGTTGAACAACAATTTTAATTGAAGTAGAAAAACCATTTATATTGATATATTGATTTTCTAGTATACACGCGGCGTATACCTCAAGTGTATTTTTGGCGAATGACGGAAAAATTATATATATTTTTTTAAGATCTCTGTATTACTTCGATATCTGAAGTCTAAAACATACCACCAGTTATAAATTATTTTCTTTTACAAAGACCATGAAAGGAATATTTAACAAAGAACACGGTACATTTAAATATCAAACAGAGGCAATTATCATAATTAATTATGAAGAGGATAATAATTATTCTCCTTCGCCAGAATGTACATATTGTCAACCTTCTTTACTGTACACTATTTCATTCTTCTCCTCCTCCATATTTACATCAACAATTGCAACTCTTAATTAATTCTATTTTTTTCCTTATGTTCTGATAAATAGACGTTACTTCAAACTACTATAAAGAAAAGTCATAGGGTTAAGTCGTTATCTCTACAACAGCATAAAACAAGTGATTATTCAACATGTATTATAAGAAAACAATATGGTTAAAATTAGTTAGTTGTAAATCTTTAAACTCTAATTTTTTAAAACGTAATTTATTATATTTGATATCATTTAAAATAAATGCTAAAAGTTGAAATATTTGCCATATTTATATATGCCATAAAATATGAGCAGTCAATTTCACCCAAATTCTAATCTATCTGTGTCAGGAAAGGTATTCCGTACAAAAAGAACTTTTCTTTTCAAAGAATGAATATATAAGAAAGTAAGAGGATTATTCAACATCTGAAGGATCTTTGTAACTGACTTTGCATATGAAATATTTTAATTACTTATTTCTGAAAGAAAAGACCTGCCATTTACTTTTATATCGTTAGTTTAATGGTACCTATCATAATAATAACATGATACAACTAACATTATTCCGGATTTTAGGTTATTAATGATATAAATGATTGAATAACAGTTTGCGTTTATTACATTAAAATAAAATTTTACAGTATTTTGAACGATTTTCCAATTACTATATTATTTGCCATTACGCTCTGTATTTAATACGTATATAAAGGTTAGAGTGTATTAACATTATAAATAAAGTTTACTGTCGTGGGTGAATGAATATCTCTACACACATGATGTAGTCGAAGCGCTGGGTTGAACATACAACACTTTTTCTATTTTATATAAATAATATAATAAGTTTAAATAGTCTAATTTACTATAGTAACTTTAATAGCGATATATTTATTAATATAAATTGAATGAGTCATTTATTTTTATGTAAACCTCTCAAAGTGATAAAAGTAAAATCTCTTTTTTTTACAAGTTAATAAGTTTTTTACCCTTATGCTGCAGATATCAAGAGCGATGCTTAGATCACTGTCTTTACAAAGTCAATCTTCAGCTCGTTTGTCCATATAAACTTCTGCATACAGAGTAGCGTTGCTGTATAATATTAGGGGTAATTTAGTAATCACCCCATACCTAATATTTAGCTAATTAAAGCAAATAAATTATATTGTTGTTGTTCCTCTATTGAATATTCTCAAAACTAGGTAAAAACTAGGTTAAAACTAAGACTTAAAAAGTTAAATAGTGTAGTGTAAAAAAATATGTGAGCAAATAAAAAAATATATAGTATAAGAAATAAGTAGTTATTGATTTATAATATATTCCAAAATATTTATTGTTATGACTTCCATGCAGTGAGAAACTAATATAAATAAATTGTTTGTCATTAAACAAAATAATGAATAAATTTAATAATATAATTGTAATAATAAATAGAATCATAAAAAGAAAACACCCCGTACGGGATATGAGGTTGTATATTCTGTTACTGTTGAAAATAACTATATTCTTAGAGACCAGAGGTGGAAAAAGAACAAAATAATAATAATCACTTGTACACTACTACTAAATATTTTATTTAATAATAAAATTACAAAACAAAACTAATTTTAAACAATCATAGATACAAAATGTAAATTAAGCTTTTAATGAACTATCACAATTAAAGTATTTGACTGATCAAACGGGCAGAGCTCCCGCTCACAAGAGAATCCGACACGAATAGATGCTTGAAATGAGCGCGCGGTCGTTTATAAGGACATTGCCCCACCACTTGTTCTTCAGGCCTATTATTCGGCTAACACGGCCTCTCCTGACTGGAGGACGTTCTCGGCCTCCCGTTCTTCAGACTGATGGCTAACAGTTGTACTAGAATTGCTAGGCACAGGTCGTGGTATCGAATGAGTGTCATAACCCATAGTGCTTTGCTCATGCGTGGACTCCGCGAAACATCATCATTACAGTCTGCATCTGAAATTAAAAGTAACAAGATTCTTCACTACACAGTTATTTATAGAGTTTCCTTTACCTGAAAAAAAGAAAAAAAGACTATTTTCTTACGGACACAACTGTGTAGCATACCATAGGCACGACGTTAGCATAGTTACTCACAGTGCGCCATTAGACACGAACCATAGGCACTTCGTTAGCATAGTTCACATAGTACAAGCAAAAGACAAACGACTACATGACATAGGCACGACGTTAGCTTATCATGTGTCAATCTACATGTGTATAACATAGGCACTACGTTAGCTTATTATACACATATAGACGTACATAATCACCGTATGACATAGGCACGACGTTAGCGTATCATACGAATAGAAATCACAAATAGAATGACGCTTGTCAACTTAAACATAAACGACTACATGACATAGGCACGACGTTAGCTTATCATGTGCCAATCTACATCTCGTGTATAACATAGGCACTACGTTAGCTTATTATACACATGTAGACATACATAATTACCGTATGACATAGGCACGACGTTAGCGTATCATACGAATAGAAATCACAAATAGAATGACGCTTGTCAACTTAAACATAAACGACTACATGACATAGGCACGACGTTAGCTTATCATGTGTCAATCTACATCTCGTGTATAACATAGGCACTACGTTAGCTTATTATACACATGTAGACATACATAATTACCGTATGACATAGGCACGACGTTAGCGTATCATACGAATAGAAATCACAAATAGAATGACGCTTGTCAACTTAAACATAAACGACTACATGACATAGGCACGACGTTAGCTTATCATGTGTCAATCTACATCTCGTGTATAACATAGGCACTACGTTAGCTTATTATACACATGTAGACATACATAATTACCGTATGACATAGGCACGACGTTAGCGTGTCACACGAATAGAACTCACTGTCAAAAAATGCAGAACAAGTATCCGGAGTCCATTCTCCACGCCATGGCACCATAAACTCTGCCGCAGCTTGAGTATATTTTCCGTATGAACCCGCTAACAGCTGCAGTTCATACCGACCATGGGGAAGCGCCTTTACAACACGGTATGGTCCGCGCATGCCTGCATCAAGCTTGCCAGTTGCCTGTGCCTGTTTTATAACAAAAACAAATGAATTAATTTCATATAATCGAGGGGGTTTGCGGTTAACATTCACAGTCTCGTTTTGTCGACTTTGATTGGCTTTCAGACGTTCGGAAGCTCGTTGGCGACGCATTTCTCTTAATGCTTCGCGATTTGGATTTGCATTTTCCAAGGCGATGTCACGTATCAGATTACGTATCACGGGTGTAGCCACTTCAATTCCCACAAGTAAATTCAGAGGCGATAAGCTGGTGGTTTTTTGCTTAGTCATGTTCAAGACTAATTGTAAGCGCCACATGACATCCGACCATTTGTGCTGTCGATGGTTACACTCGATGCGAACCATATTTAGTAGAGTTCGACAGTAACGTTCAACTTGCCCGTTTGAATGATGCATCTCTGGTGTTATGAGATGCATATCAATGCCCAACTCCGTTACAAGTTTAGTAAATTCAGAGTTTTGAAACATTCTACCACAATCTGCTACAATTAGCTTAGGAGTTCCGAATAATGAGATTACATTATACATTTTTTGTTTTAATTCGGTAGAATCTTGATTGAACATAGGATACAATAAACAATACTTTGAAAAGGCATCTATAACAATTAAAATATACTTGTAACCGTTTGATTGGGGCAATGGACCTAAAGCGTCTACATGAATTACTTCAAAGGGATTACATGGTTTTTCCCAGGAATGTATAAATTGGTGAGGGGCTCTCGGAAACTTTTTATGCGTCACACGTATTAGGCAATGGTCTATGTATTTCTTAAAAAATGACCTAAGAGAGGGAAACCAAAAATGTTTTCTTATAAGTTCCAACGTTTTGTCAACTCCAGGATGCTCATGTTCGTCGTGAAAAATCCTAAGTAAACTGAGCCTATGCCCTTTTGGCACAAAACAAAGAAGCTTAGTTTCCTCTCCTATCGGACAATATTTGTAGTACAAAAGATCATTCTTATGGACATAATGATTTGAATCTAACTGTCCTTCTGACAGCTTCCCAATAAGATGCTTGGTCTCTTCGTCTGCAGCTTGCGCTATTTGAGCCCAATTCTGTTGTTTACGAGTCTCGCAAACATTAACTGGATTGCGACTTAGATAGTCAGCGTGTGACATATATGTGCCCTTTCGATATTCAAGCGTGAAGTCAAAGTCCTGCAAGTATATCCACCACCTGGCTACGCGGGGTATCAAGTCTTTCTTTTGTTGTGTAGACTTTAAAGCGTTACAGTCTGTTACGACGGTAAAATGAACACCGACCAGATAATGTCTATAATTTTGCAGAGCTTTAACGACCGCCAAGGTTTCAAGCTCATATGCATGATACCTTGACTCAGCACCCTGAGTTCTTTTACTATAAAATCCTATCGCTAGCTTATGTGCGTTATCGTGAACTTGGAAAAGCACCGCGCCATACCCGGCGGAACTGGCGTCCGTATGCTCCTCTATGGGTAGCTTGGGATCGAAAATAGCCAACACGGGTTCGCTCGTAAGCTGCTTGATAATATCTTGTCGTGCGTTTTCTTGTTCACTACCCCAACTAAACGGCACATCCTTTTTTGTTAACCTTGTAATGGAAATGGTTCTCAAAGCAAAATTGGGTATGTATCGTCGAAAGTAGCTTGCTAAGCCCAATAATTGGCGAGTTTGTTTGACGTTCTTCGGAATAGGTGCTTCAATTAAAGCTTTTATTTTCTGTTCGCTCGGTCGTACCTGACCTAGGCTTATAGTGCGTCCTAAATACTCTATTTTAGTGGACAAAAAAGAACATTTCTTTAAATTAATAGAAAATCCGGCATTTGTTAAAGTTTGAAGTACGTTTCGTAATCTCGTCAATCCTTCCTCAATTGTACTACTTAATATCAAGACATCATCTACATAGACCAGGATTTCACCATATTCAAGGTGTTGACGAAGCGTTTTTGAGATAATTCGTTGATAAACAACAGGAGCGTTTGCTAAACCGTAAGGCATTTTTAAATATTCAAAATGACCTTCCGGTGTGACAAATCCTGTGAGGTGTATAGAATCCTCATTTACTCTTATCTGGTGAAATCCGGTAGCCATATCGAGGCTGGTGAAGAACTTATGTCTTCCCAATCGGTCAATACAATCATCTATTAGTGGCAGTGGGAAACGATCTTTTATCGTGATCTCGTTTAATTTACGATAGTCCACGCACATACGGTCTGAGCCGTCCTTTTTCTTTACCAAAAGAATCGGACTGGCATATTCCGACTCTGACTCCCGTATAATATTCTTTACCATAAGATCTCGAATAATCTCACAAACTTTTAAAATTTCAGTATAGGATAAGCGGTACGGCCTATAATGGACGGGCGTTTTACTATTTAGCTTAATAGACATACTGCCGGTATTAACAGTCGAAGTAGCTGTACCATCAATTAAGAAACTTGAAAATTCATGTACTACATCAAGTAATTTTTGTAACTTTGCACCCATTAAGTCAGTTCTAATTGAGGATTGCGTAGTAACTAAAACATCATGTTTGATATTAGACTCATATGAAATATATTGCTGATCGCGAGTTCGAATATACGTAACACCTTCTCGATTCAAGACATCGGTGCCGATTATAATTGGAGTATTCATAAACTCGGAACGAACGACGTGTAAATCTACTTCTAAAGTAATTTCACTAAATTCTATTGGTAAGGTTACAAAATAAGTCGACTCTATTTCTTGACCACCGATGCCTCGCAAAACTCTAAAAGCAGTCTTACTCCCATATTTAAAATGTTTTAACAAGGAAGAAGAAACTAGTGATATACTAGAACCAGAATCAATAAGAATATCGACCGGGATTCCTTGTATAACTGCTACAACAATATCATTACATTTACTGTTGGAGTGTTCTCGACAAAAGTTAACATTATTTATATTCCGAGATTCAGACCTTAATTTTGCAAAACATGTGTCGATCTTATGGCCAGGTTTTTTACAAAAACTACACGGATCAGGTTTCATTGAATTTTGAAAAGTAATATTTTTCCGATCGTTATTGGTGTTAATTTCATTACTGGGAGCTGTCTTAGGTTTCTTAAAGCAATTCGACTGCTTGTGCCCGTGTTTACCACATATAAAACATTTACCGTACTCGAATCGCCGTTTGCGATCACCTACCCCATAGCTGTTGTTAAACGAACGATTGTGACGTAACCCACTCAAGTTAGTGTTAAAATTTGAAGTTCTGGGTTTAATATAAATAGAAAGAAACTCTACTAATTCATTTGGCATTAGTTTGGCATTAGTGGCCGACGCGCGAATTTTGAGGATCAGTAATACCCCGTATAACTATTGCCGATATCAGTTCATCAGTTAATCCTCTAACGATGCGTAACTTTAAAAGGGACCGCCGAGCATAATCTGCGTATGTGGTAAACTTATCAGAATTGATACTCATAACTTCGTATAAAATATTCGCTATATCGAGTTTTCGAGGACACAATGGTGTAAATTCTTTTTTGAAGTTACTCCAATTACGGTCGTTCGTTACCCATTCATTAAGCCACGTTTTGGCCTCTCCTTGTAAACAATTTCCAATACGAGATAGACATTCATGATCGCCCCAATGATTAGCACACCTAGCACGGTCTACTTCTTCGCACCAAACCTCTATATCATTGACTTTTGGATCAAAATTTGAAATGTAATAAGATTGGTTAGATCTTACCGGCATATTAATGAAACGTATCGCATCGATTATGCGATCGGCTGCGTTGGCGGGGTCCACAGTGGTACTAGCGGGACACTCAGGTGGGGACAGGGTCACTGAAGCCGTTTGCTCTGCACGCTCTTGAACCTCGCTTACAGGCTTGAAAGCGCTTGATTGTGACGGAGGCGGCGCTGAATTATCGGATCGGATCTCCGTCACAGGTTCGGCGACAACAATGGCAGCTGACCCTGCTACCGTCGCCGCGGAAGCAAAGTCACTCTGGTCCCTTTGTTGTGATGAACCCGGATGCTGTTGTTCCTCTAGTGATGCCAATCTATTCAAAATTTGTTGCATTGTTTCGGTTAAAACATTGCTAGAGGGGCTGCGTCGTCTGTGATGTGAATCACGTTGACTAAAATGCGAACTGCGATTACGCGAGCGATTTCTACTTTTTCTGCTTTTGTTAGGTATATTTTTCAAAGAAAAATAAAATTAGGCGTAACTCAAATTAAAATTACAATAGGGTAGACAAAATAATTAAATAAGAGAGTAATTACAACAAAATAACAAAATAGAACTATTTTAAACGAAAAGCAAAGGTATTACACAATATATCAGCAAATAAGCCACTATTCACTGTTTGAAAATAAATTGGAACATACTCACCAAACCTGTTGTTATCTTATCACTTCACTTTTACTTACGTACAGATAAATCACTAATTTGTTCTCTTTTTTTTTTTCAATGAGGGTAAGTATAAAAAAAGACAAATATATTGCCGATTGTTTGAACAGTCAAAAACAATATCAAGTCAGGAGGTACGAACTAGGACACGCGAATTTTATTATCCCACTTCTGATCTTAGAGACCAGAGGTGGAAAAAGAACAAAATAATAATAATCACTTGTACACTACTACTAAATATTTTATTTAATAATAAAATTACAAAACAAAACTAATTTTAAACAATCATAGATACAAAATGTAAATTAAGCTTTTAATGAACTATCACAATTAAAGTATTTGACTGATCAAACGGGCAGAGCTCCCGCTCACAAGAGAATCCGACACGAATAGATGCTTGAAATGAGCGCGCGGTCGTTTATAAGGACATTGCCCCACCACTTGTTCTTCAGGCCTATTATTCGGCTAACAATATAATATTTCCAAGATGGTATTTACCGACTATTGTCGTGTAAAATTTTAGAATTTATAAAAATATTGCTACAATTAAATATGGTAAATAAATAAAGTGTATTAATGTGTACTCATTCCCAATAAATTCATAATATCAACTATTATATCTTAAAGTTAAAAGATCACATTTTTGTAAAAATTTGTTGTTGATATTAAAAATATATCTATGAAGCGTGTAACAGATAGATAACTATGTCACGAAGTAATATCATTGCATTACACGATACCATTTGTTATTTATAATTAACTATCTGAAACAAGGTTTATATCCGCAGTACTACAATATCACATTTATAATAATTAAGTTATACTGTTACTATATTAATTGTTATGGTAAGTAATTCAGTCATCAAATATCCTGGTTATGAAGACTATGAGCGAACAGTGAGGGAATTAAGTGTCCGAAAACATTTTGTACTATCTGGAATCACTAGGAAATGTAAGAAATCAAAATCAAAATCAAAAATGTTTATTGAAAATTAATTTCATACAAAACATTTTTTCATTGTCAAAGCTACCTCGCTAAGCTAAGCTCGGAAAAATAATTCCCACAGACCTGAGAAGAGCAGGCGACAGAAACTCAGCGGGATTGTCATGATCTTTTTTTTTTATTATTAGAACTTAAATTCATTACATAAATACATTACACAATACTAAGTAAATAATTTTGAAGTAGCCTAGCAGCAATCGCATCATACCCACGGTGCATTATCCTCTAAGTATTCAGATACATTGTAGTATCCTTTTGCACACAAACGTTCCTCAGTTATTTTCTTAAATTTGTTTAATGGTAATACTTGAACGTTTGCTGGGACTCTCTTGTAAAACTATATACATTGCCCATGAAAGATTTACTCACTTTTTTAAGTCGAGTAACAGGTAGCGCGAGCTTGTGTTTGTTACTGGTATTTATAGTGTGTATATCACTGTGCTTAATAAAATTGACAGTATTTTTTATGTACATGTTTAAGATTTTCAAAAATATACTGACTGGCGACCGTAAGTACATCATTTTGCTTACATTTATCTCTTAAAGAATCTCTTGGGCCCAGGTAAATTGACGGACAGCTCCTTTTTGTAAAACGAAAATGGTATTTATATCGGTAGCACTACCCCACAGTAGGATACTATAAGGAATTATGCTATGAAAATAACTATAATACAGTAACTTAGCAGTAATCTCGTCACTTAGGGATCAAATTTTTTTAACAGCGTACGCGGCAGAGCTAAGTTTACTAGCCAATCCAGCTATAAGGAAATGAAAATCTACAAATGCTATAATCATATATAAATTAATTAAATGAGTCATGACATTTGACAAAACAAATCACTATAAATAAAGAAATTGTAAATCATTATATTTTGAAAGCAGTTAGTGTATATATATATATATATGCTGCAGACTTTGTTTTACATCTACCCTTTTATACCAGTTCTCGCTCTGCATGCCTCTCGCACTTTCATTCTGCATACTATTTCTTTCTTTTATCCATAACCATTCATTTTTACATTTCCGGCTGCGGTTGCCGTCTATCTGTCTATTTATCTATTTTGTCTTTTCTTTACTTTTATTCATCTTTGTTTTTACTTATTTGCTATGGGGTTTGCGAAATAACTTGACACTTATCATTTCGTAGTATTACATCATATCTTAAGCCTATACGTATATCTATTTTAATTCTCTTATCTTACACTAATTTCTAATATACTTTTTTTTCTTATGACTTAGCCTTACACAACTGGATTTTATTTACTACTATCTTAAATCTAGTTACTGTTACATTGTGTTTTGTACCCCTAATTTACTTTATACATTTAACATAAATATTATCTTCAATATTTTGCCAATGTATTTTACTTGTTCTTCTTATTTCTTTTATTTACTTTCATAACTATTTCTACACAGTAATCTAAAAACTTATTTCTATCTTTTTGTAACATTATTTTACTAGCATTTTCTTTGCTTAATTTAATTCCTAATTGGTTTTCTATATTTAATCTCTCCTTCAAATACGAAGAACATTCAAATACAACGTGGGGCAGTCTTTCTATACAATCTGGTTCACAAGCGCACGACGGATTCTCTTTGCACTTGAATCGATGCAGGTACCCAGAGAATCTACCGTGGCCTGTTAGTATTTGTGTAGTTAAGTGTGTATGTTTGATTTTTCTAACAATATGATAGGCTCGTATGGCGTTCGGAAAAAATAATTTCGTAGTACTCGCTGTCTCTCCGTCGTCCAGAGGGAGTATCCCTGTTAGAATTAATACTGAGTTTAAAGAAACCGTCCGGTACGCTTTGCAAATTTTTAAGAGAAACCTCCTCTGTCGTTTTGTCTGCTATTAAATTAAAACAGAATGTATATATCTTCTAATAAGGTTATTTATAAAAAAAATATAAAAGCGACCGATAAAATAGAGGATTTATTAAAAAAATAAATCTTTTATGTTTCTACTATTATTTTAACGAGTAACTAAAATAAATTAAAACTCCGTGACAAAATCTGAATATCTGTAACCTATTGGGTTACTAAAGATAATTTGCCGTTAATAAGTGCTGATGATTCTGCTAACATTAAGACGCAAACGCAAACTATTTTGTTCTAATGTTATAGCTCCATTACTATGAAGTTTTGTCTACATTTTTGTTTTTAATAATAATAAAATTTAATCAAAATAATTTTAAAATTAAATCAAAAACCTATATCTTATTAAGAAAAAAGTTTAATTTTTTAGATATAAATAGAAAGAAAATAATAGCATAAAGGTAATTAAATAATTATTCATTCATTTACTTAGTTTTATTTCAAGCAAGAACGCAATTTAATACTGTAAGGACTTGGTAGCTCATTTCGTAGAACGACGGGAGCGGTATTCCAGAGATTGTAATATCAGACCCTGTCTTGATATTCTTAATGATTAATTATTATTTCAGAAATTTGCATTTGGAACCACCAAGCCATTACCAAAACCATCTGTATTTTGACTAGATTACAGATGGTTACTAGATGACTAGAACTACTATGCAGTAAGTCACATGAAGCGGAAAAAAAATGAATTTTCTCCACGCCTGTTGTTAGCGTATGATTTCGTTTTCGCTTTTTCTTTTGTTTAGTTTGTAAATGCAAACACTACAATAGTCCAATCAATAGACCTGAACAATACTCCATCCAACCAAAGGCCTTAAATGTTTATACAGATAGTTTCAATATTAGAAACTAACAATAGGTGACGATATTATTGTAATGGTTGGTTTTATTTCATAATGAAATAAATCTTATTTTTTTAATAATAATAATTTTATTTTGACTGTCGTTTCGCCAAAATATGTTTCTTTTTAAATAGATGTTTTCTATTTTCCTTACTTCTGCTAGTATTTAGTAAGGCGAGAGTAATAGCGCCTTGCTGTAGTTAATTACCGTACTGTATTTAATTTTCTAGCTCGAGGTATCCTATGATTTAAGACCAGTATAGAGTACATTTTACAGTTGTGTGTTTAACCTTTTGAATACGTAGCTCGTTGTATATTTTATATTCCTCTGATCAAGTGCGCATTCACTTTCGTTTAAGTCGAATGGCTACTCGCCATCAGATGAACCGCCTGCCCTTTTTCCA
Organism: Melinaea marsaeus rileyi; assembly: GCA_918358865.1. NCBI lineage: Eukaryota > Metazoa > Arthropoda > Insecta > Lepidoptera > Nymphalidae > Melinaea > Melinaea marsaeus. The sequence goes on along the minus strand of OU911083.1, from coordinate 7,264,296 downwards.
TTATCACACAAAACATGTATGAAATTTCCAAGCATTGAGCACTTGATATATAAATAAACCTGTAACGGGAAGCTTTGTGAGCAAATATAAGCTGATATGAATATGTCCAAAGTTCATTGGAATTTTGAATTTCCTTAAAGGTTAGATTATAAGGTTTTTTTAAATGGTAAGGTAAAAGTGAGATCATTTAGAATTTTTCACGCCTCGCAGATATTCGGTAAGTAGCAAAATTATATTGTCAAGGAAAAAAATGTTCCCTCTCCTGAAACTTTAACAGACAGCCAAATTCCAATTAAAACATTTTAATTGTATCCCTTTATTCTCTGTCCTGTGACTCTAATTATATATAGCCAAATAAATGGTCATTAATTTAAAAACAAGTCTTATAGAATCCGCATACTTTCTTATATATTGGTTGGGGTAAACTTATTTATATGGGCGGAGCCAATTTTTAGTGGCACTCGAGTCGGTAAGTTTGTTACCATTATTGCACGACTTAACGTTAACACCAGATTTTAATGACTTGTTTTTGTTTATATTGTATTTCTATTATTACCTAGTATAAATAGATAATAATTACACAAATAAATAAATAATTATTAAATGTTTATTTTCATTCAAATATTATTTAGTACAAATATCACTGCGTAATGAAAATAAGGAAACAAAATGGAAAACTATTATTACATTTCACATGGTGTAGATAACTATCAATATGCTTTTTAAAGGCATGTTTATTCGAAGCAAGTTGAAGTACATCAAGGAGGCCGTTCCAAAGTTTAAAAATGTATACTGTAAAAGAGATAGAGACAAAACAGTATTGTGTGTATTGCATAAATACGAGTAAGCTAAGTTTTGATCGAAGATGGAAAATTGAGAGGGGAGCAAATCGGAGATACAAATCGGGAGTTGACTAAAAATAAAGTCAATGCAACTATTAAAAAGACAATACAATTTATCTAAATAAGATTCAGAGACACATCAGCGTAGTTAATTAATGGAAGGATTAGTGATTTCACTAAAAGAGTTTCGGTCCGAATGAGTAAAAAGTTTTTATACCGATACTGAGGACATAGTGAATACATTACTTTTCGGCATAGTTCAACTTTGTGTCCGTTTATCATTATGAAGACCCAAGTTTATTACTGATGGCATGGAAGGTATTTGAGTATTGTCATATATAACAGGTATGCGCATTACAGCTATCAAACTTAGATAGTCAATATTTGCTGCCAATAACTATTGGCTGATATTTATTAGGATTGACATTTATACCACACTTTAAACAACAGTCATTAATGTGAAGAAGCCTAAACTTGCAGGTCGTCTGCTACAGATGGTTACGAAATAAGATTACTAGTGTTGTAATTAATGAATAACGAAAAAAGCAGTGGGGACTACCACCCTGCTACCAGCATTTCCCAATTTAAAAAAAATATTGTCAAAGCAAATATGTGACGAAAACCAATTTAACTCTTGAGACGACATTTTTAAGTGACTTACGTGTACGATGAGTATGTCATGATTAAGTGTTTAAAACGTTAGAGGAATTAATTTATACTTACAAACTTAATTGACTACTGAAAATCGCTAAAAAGATTATTTTTGATAACAAAATTAGAGAGTTGTTTTTGGCAACTGCTAATAGAACTTTTTATAGGTATAGGAGTATAAAAATAGGACAAATTTATTACAAATCGTGGGATTGTCAACATTCGATAATGAAGGGATGTGGACTTTTCTCCAGATTTTAGGAAAAAAAAAGATAAAGAAAAATCAATGATGTAGGTTTTGAAAAGCAAATCGTCATCGTCAACAGCGTTCGATTTAATAGATAGCATAGTTTTTTAATTTCTCGGAAACTAAATAAAGAGGAAACAAGTCAGTTTTAAAGTTTTTCAAGAAAAATATAAATAAAGTAGTTTTAGAGATTTTACATTACTGTTAATAATATCAACTGAAGCAAAATGACGATAAAACTTATTGGATGTGGAAAAAAAAGAAAACAGACTTTGGTAGATTAAGTAACATGTAATTAGTCAAAAACTTTCAATGTTACTGCCGAAGAAGAGCATAATATTTTATTATAAATGAATTGCCGTTTGTTGCCTCTTGCCATCTGATTACACAATTTCTGTAAACTTTGTAATGGCACCACTTGACTGATCAATCTTAAATTTATTAAATCTTTGTTATTCATTGCCGATCATTCCTCATCGTTAATTCACGGCATTGATATGAGTTTGTCACAATAAGAGCTAGCTTTCAGATTGATCCAAGTGTCGGGACCCGTTAGATTGATGTGAGTAGTAAAGTTATTCAAACTGTTTGAACTGAGAATAGATTTTAATTTCTATACAACACCTAGATTGGCTTCGAAACCCTAAATGTTTATATTTAAAAACAGAAATTCAGCCAAAGCAGAACAAGAGCTTAGTGAAGTGCTCAAAATCTGTAAGATATTTCAGATTTTAAGTAGATCGCGACTCTATTACCTCATTTGCACTAGCACTGTCACAAAAAATTTACTCAAAACCAGGAAATAAGTAAACCATGAACCTTTTGAGCTGACTAATCAGAGTGTGATCAAGCTTTGGGATATTCTAACATTGTAATTATCTAATTCATTTTGATTGAAGATTCCCTGCAAGTCGGTATCTTCAAAAGGAAGCGTTTACAATTTTTATTTTAAATTTATCAAGAATAATAAACGTAATGGAGTCAGTCATATCCTCACCAGGATTTTCAGAAATAGCAGACAATAATATTAATTTATTGAGATCTCAGTAGCATCAACGGAATACATAATCTCTTCAACTTAATGCTGTAGAATTGCTAAAATATTCCAGACATGCTGTTCAAAGTTAAGGATCTCCTGACTCAGATGAGAAACAGGATATCAACTAGTTGCTATTTTAACAGCAACTAGTTGATATCCTGTAGTTTTTCAAAGTCAGTCATTCGACCCATGAGCAGATGTGAACTTAATGACTTCTGAGGCTCAGCAGTAGATTGGATGATTTAAAAGAGTGGATGATAAATTTAAACATATATTAAATAACATAATAAAATGGATTTAAAGTACAAACAGATGCTTCTTTGTTGACGACTACCCTCAAAAAAGTAGCATATTGGGAAATATAAGAGTTTTACAATAGGCTGAAAATTTTCTAGAAGGAAAGCGTTTTTATTACATAATTTTTTTAACTCTCCACTATACCAGTGTTGAGATAGTTAACATCATTTGGTGAACTACCATGAGGACTAAAACAAGGACGTAGCCATTTCAAGGCAGCCTTTTTGCCATTAATATAAATAATTTCTGGGATACAAGCGAACCCGAGTTGAAATTCTGCAAAAATTTAAAAAAAAAAACGGTTACAGCTCATAACCACGAAGGTTCTACCATCTTATAAAATGTACACAAATATAAACAAATATATATAACATATAATATTTATACACAATTAGTTGATAAATCTGTAGTTAGATGTTAATTAAGTTATTTTTCCAATCACATAAATGTACAGCATGTTATATTATTGTATTTTATATAGAAAAAAGTGTTGTATGTTCAACCCACCGCATCAGATATTATTATGTGTGTAGAGACATTGCGGATGAATAATCTTTATTTATAATTTTAATACACTATCTAACCTTTATATACAATTTTACCAAATCCGAAGTGTAAAAAGGAACAATATTCTAAAATCCCTCATGTTAAATTCAATTTCAATTTAATAAGACAAAACTGGTCTTCAGTCACTAATTTCATTAAACAGCTTACAACCCCAAATTAATATTGGACGATTATTTAACATACGAGTATTACAATTATAAAATAAGTACCATTAAAATAGGTGAATAAAAGACAGGATTTCTCATTTAACAAAACCTTATTAAAATATTTGATATTCAGAGTCAGTTACAAAGATCCCTCAGATATTTAACAATCCTCTTTTTTATCAATAACATTCTTTGAAAAGAAAATCGCTTTTTGAATGGAGTACCTTTCCTAAAACGCATACATTAGAATTTGGGTAAAGTTGGCTGCTCGTAAATTATGGCATCTGTGCTTGAATTTATTTATATTTGAAGTAACTAAACTACCCAAACGAACCCAACAACATATAATGAATGATGAACGTCGATAGGAAAGTAAAAATATATGTACTGCTAAATCTTAACAATTTTAGGTACGATATGCATTCTATATATAAATTTGGGGTTGCGTTGATTTTAATATTTGAACTCTTAGTCTATATTTTAAATTAATTGAATCGAATATCACTATATTTTAAATTAAATTATATATATTTTAAATTGAATCCAGTCTTAGTCTATATTTTAATTTGAATCGAATATGACAAATTTCGTTTTAAAGAATTAGAGTTAAAAAACTGTAAAATTAACTCTATTGGTTTAGTATATGGATAACTAGCATATCATATCTAACTTATAAAAGAGATGAAGAATGAATCCCATAAGTTTTCTTTGTAGTATTTAGAAGCAATATATATTGATCGTAACATTTTCAGTTCAGTTCAACAAGCACTTGACCCTAATGTTCTGCTATTCTAAAGTTGTGTTTCTTTACTAGATCTGATCTATATTTATGATACACTTAATATACAGAAACGACAAGTAACACTAAGATACTGATAGAAATAATATAAATTTAACTCCTCAAGTATAAAGACCCATCCATCCATCTTTTAAACCCACTATTTTCTAATAATTATGTATATATACCTTTGCACATATTTACTATATTTACTGTTACTTAAATACACCTAGTAACAAAACAGATCTGGTAACTTAGATTTTTTATATTTAATCTATTGATATTTTTTTTTTTTGGGAGTCTAGAACTTACATTGTTTCATGATATCAGTCGGTATAATAAAAGTCATCTAGCTAAAATATGTAAGAAATAACAAAATGCACAAGAGTATTTCAAATAATTTAAAAGCCAAAGTTCTAAATTAATGTTTTGAACATGTATCAATATTTAATACACTTCCATGGTTGATTTGGTCGGAGTAGCACTTAAGGGATAGTATCTATAGGAAATATTAATTGGAGTTTAGTATAGTTTAGTAAGCAAAAAATCTGTTACAAATTTTGTATGTAATCTATATTTTTTTTTTAATTTCTTAATGCTTTTAATGCTTATCGATTAAATACAAAAAGATCGAGTTATCAGGATACATCCATTAAAGTAAGGAATATAAATTTTACTTTGAACACACCCATTCACGGACATGCTACCTTTGGCTTTAATCCGACAGGTGGCGCTGTGATAAAACTCTAAGTAAAGAATTACGATCAATTATACATACATTTTTATTTTAAATATTTAATTATGGCAGAGCTGACGTATATGAAGCGCACAGTAGCGCACTGTCCTCATTAAGCCTTAATCACACGATATTAATGTTATTATTATATTTTTTTATTCTAAATAAATTATTTTAAAAAGTCCATAACTTTACTCGGTTATAATATATGTAAAGTACGCTTTGTAGCAGTAAGCCATTTTTGTTGTCATCTACATCCATTTTTTATTTATAAGCAGGATTTGTGTTCCTTCTGAACTTTAAGTCCTTACAGTTCATTTAATTATTGATAAATAGATTTCATTTTCTTAAGTTACCAAAAATAATTTGTTCTACAGCTTATTCTTTTATTGCTATAAACATAATTTCAGGTAACATACTTTCTTGATAAAGTAACATAGAATAAAAATAAAAAATACTTAGGGAAATAGGGTGTAGAAGTTATTTAGAAAAAGTAAATGATACACACACATCAGTAATCTAATTCCCAAATGAAAGTGAGCGCATTTGCTCTCTGGACACATCCCGATGTAATTGATAGTATTGTTGGAAGCCGACTGATTCCGAAACAACTTAATTACATTCAGTTCATCTAAATTAGTTGTATTAGTAGTAGTAATCTAAAATAGTTGAATCACCGAAATATCGGAGAGTTACTTAGTATATTGATCGGATCTTGAAAATATATTTAATTACATCCAAATTTTAAAAAGTTACATTGATTTTTACGCGAAATATGCAAGTTTACTTCTGATAAAATAACATTTATTAAAAATTATTTTATTCATGCATTACGTATGTAATTTAATAATTTAATATAAAAGTTACAAAAATATATAGTTATTGAAATATAGCCATTACAGCAAGAAAGTTCTTATCTACATTAATTGAACCATTCAGATTTACAGTTCTTTTGGCTTCATGCGACAGTTTACTCTCGAAGTAAAGAAATATGACCTATAAGAATTGACAAACAGTATAGAATTTTACACTAAAACTAGAAATTATAATGTCAACATAACTTAGCGCTTTACTATTAGGGCACCACAGTTTTGATACGAGTATATAAATGTAATAACGTGAAACATATTGTTGATAAGGCTTTAAAATTCATAGCATGTATTTTTAATATATATTAACCATATTCTATATAAAAATACAGACTTTAGTATAATCATTTAGATATAACATTATTACTTAAGTAGATAAGTAACTAAAATAAATTTAGTTGATTTCATTAACAGATTACTTAACATAGGAAAAGTTAGACTTCGTGTTTCATAGTTAACTTCAATCACTAGACAGTATATATTAAGTTTCCACTGTGGCTCGGCTGTATTCGTTCTGTTTTCTAACTATAAATATAATGTACATACATTTTAGTAAAGTTATTTTATGAAAATTATTATAAAAAAGTTTATAAATATACATTTTTTTCGTTATTAATTATTTTTATGAATTCTTTTATTTTTTTAGGTAAAACCCCGTGACGAATTCTGCAAATCTGAAAATGAGACTCTATTCTCTTATTGAGGATTATCAATAATCAATAAAGGCTGATGATGCAAAAATACCAATACTATTCTAAGACTACACCCAAACTAATACATTGAAGGAAGAGAAAAAAACATTTCAGAAATTATAATTTAATTGTATTGAGTGTTCAACCACTACAATAATCCACTTAACCGACCAAAATCGATCAATCAATCAAAGTTTTAAATATATACGTATTGCAGTTTAAAAATAGAAAATAACAATATACCGCAAGATTTTTATAATGATTCTTTTATTTTATAAGGAATGGAGTTATATTTGAATCATTTATATACACTGCTTTCATGTTCTCATAACATTTATAAAAATTTAAAATATAATAAGAACATAACATCGTGAGACTGTATGAACAAATGAATATATATTTTCGTCTTAAAATTTACTATTAAAATTATACTATTATGTTTTACTTATTTTCTATTACATATCTTACTTAAACAAGCTCAATGTGTTTATTTAAAACAAAAATAAAAAAATACCAATGTTTTTATTAAACATATTGCTTTTACAAAATTCAGCTAACAAAAGCCTGATTTAAATTATCTAAAAGAAAAATGTATATATAACAAATGCGTAATGTTTTTGCTTTTAATTTAATAGTCACGAAAATAAAGTAAGGAGTAAAGTATTTTAATTGTACATGTTTAAAGAACTTTATTTAATCTTTTATACTTATAATCCTGTACTAAATTGTAGAAATTTTACATAAATATACATCCCCTCAAAATCAAATAATTAATTTTGTAAAAGTATGCGTGCATATAGATATTTTGTTCTATAATAATAGTAACTTATTCTGTAATTATTATATCATGTGTTTACTATAGAATATTGTTACTATTATTTTTAAATTAACTGAGCTTGGTTTCGGGTTATAAGAATTCTTTTTGTCAATGCATCCTTTCGTTGTTGTAAATATAATTGTAGAGATGTGAATAGTATTTCAAATTGAAAAAATATCGATACAAATTCAATAAATGTAGTGTAGAGTTTTTCAATAACGATTTCTCTGAAACGTTATATGTTTATTTTTAGTACATTGAGATTTTTCACGCCTCGCTCTTATGCGATAGTAAAAATCTCAAGGTAAAAAATGTGCCCCCGACCTTACTAGTAGAAACCAAACCATGATTAAAATAATATAATTTTATCCCTTTATTATATTTCCTTTACTTTAATGTAATCTGGCTTTCTACCCAATAAATGGTTATTAATTTCAAAGCAAAGCCTTATGTAACTCTCTTACTTTCTTATCTCGTACAGCAACAAAATAAGGTACAATTAAACTCTTTTTTATCTTTATTCTCAAAGGTAGATCAATGTTTGTCTTTATTTGCAAAGATAGATTAATGTTTTGGGAAAAGTCGACTGCGGATGAACAATTGCGTCGACTTAAATTTGTTTACGGGTTACACAGAAATCTATTTCTAGATATCTAATCTAATATATTGTAAACATACGTGTTGTGGAGGTATTATGATATGGATTGTGTCATAGATTTAAATTGCTTAAAATTTAAGCTTATATTATTCTAGGAGATCCGTCCATTGTGAAGAAATCCTTTAAAACGATTTTGCTGCTTTTGAAGGTTTAATCGATACTCATCAGCCAAAATACCAAAATATTAAATAGACAAAATGTTAAAGGCTTTCACTAAGAAATGCCGTTATTAAAAGCCTTTATACTTTAGTAAAATTAGTTTTCTAAATTTTTAATTTATTTAAGTAGTACTTGTATATTTTGTGTTTATCAACCATTGTTATAAAGAATTTATAAAAGTATTTCATGAAACGAATCTTTTTACTTTATTTGCTGTTTTTTAAACCTTAAACTCGGTTAATATAATAGAATCTTCAAATATTTAAAACATTCTCTTTCAAATAACGAAATTAAATGTTTTAATCCGATTTACTTGATGGTCTACTTAACGTTATTAAACTCCGACAGAAATTGCAAGCAGGGGAAGAGTTTGTTAATTATATATAAATATTAGGCTTTATAATTTAGTAAGAATAAGAATGGGACTTACTTCCTGATTACTTGAAAAAATATGTTGAATACAATTAATAAATAAACCTTAAAAAATATATAAAATTGCACATTTTCACTCTAACTCTAGGTAATTGCTTAATAAATACTCAACAAAAATAAATACTTAACATGTACTAGTAATACATTTTTTTGTAATATATCTTAATATCAGGGAGAATAAATCTGGTAATTAAACCTCGGTTAGTCAAATGAGGCTTTTCGGGCCCCATGTGTCCTCGCCGTTTTCGTTACTTATATATCATTATATAGAGTTGTTTGTGATATAACAATTCCAAAAAAAAGCTGATTCATTACAAATATTATATTCTCAATTATGTTATTTTTAAAGTTTGTCTAATTGCTTACATCTTACATTACATCTTTCTTATCATTACACAACCTATAAAATCTGAATCAATTTTAAGTAGTTAAGCTAATATAGCGTCACCCAGTACTCTATAAAGGTACAATAAAATATAAAGCAATAGGTTACGTAGAAACCTTTTATCCTGAGAAGCAGTTCTTTGTTTGTATGTTTGTTCCTTGTATATCATATCAGTAAATATTACCTCAAATTAAACAAACAACTTTTACCTCTAAGTGCTTAAGGTTACATTTGTTTATTACATTTTATGTTATTTAGAATTACATTTTTTTTTATTAACCAGTTGTCTTACCTAACAAAATAGTAAGCATTCGTAAGTTTGGTAATTTTGTAACCACACCGTATATTTTTCATACTTTAGGTCATCCTAAACGAACATTGGCTTCTTCTGATGACGATAGTGACCTGAATGTAGCCTATGAATATCTGCAGTATAATCCTAGGTCTTGATTTCGTCAGAAAAAGGATTCAATGTATATCACTTTACAGAGCCGCTTAAGTTGTACTTTATTATGAAAAAATTGACTACCAATAACAATGACTTGAATTTTTTTTAGATTTACAGTGAGTCCGAAAAATTCACTCCATTCTTTTGTTGAAATCAGGACATTATTTATAGTTCCAATAGTAGACTTAACATCGTTAAGTGAGGAATGTCTATTCAGTTGTAGATAAAGATGGTAGTGAAAAGATATTATTTTATAAAATTTCATTAATAAAAGAGTAAAGGAGATAAAACGCCGTACTGAGGTCCGCCAGCAGTGTGAACAGCTCGATCATAGAATAGGTCAACAGAGCATGTTGTCTGCGGACGACCGTACAGGTATGAACGAAACCAGTCAATCTTGTGTGTTAAGGCTACGAAGAACACCAAGCAATATTTAAGACTACGGAATGTAACGCATTGCTGAAATCTAAAAGGACAAGCATGGTGAGTCTATGGTCATCCATAGCAAACCTGATGGCTTCGGTAACTTTAAGCAACGCTGTTTTTGTGCTTTATAAAGTACAGAAACCTTATTGAAAAGGGCTAAGGAGTCGGTTACAGTTAAGGTAGTAGACAGGAAGGGCAGAATTGTGAGGGAGAACTGGGATTACTGGTTTTAGTATAACCTGGGTTAATTTTTAGGCAGTTGAATCGGAATTGGCTGTTAAAGAGAAATTACATATATATGTTATAACAGAATTATAAGAAAGGGGCGGAGATTAACCCACGCCTAGTGACTTTCATAATTGTGGCGGCGTAGAATTATTAACAGAGGAGTAAACATTGCGGCGTTTGATGTCTGTACACTTTCTATTAATTCAGCATCACAGCGTAGGAGTTCCCAATAAATTCTTTTAAGGTTGCATCGCAGAACGTTTAGGCTTAGAAGAAGATAGGTTGTAACGAAATTATAAAAAATCGTGTTAGGAACAAAAGAGCAATCAACTGGCCATGTAATAATAATAACGTACTGTTGTGGAAATTTAATACTATAATTAAGTCAAGAAGATATAGTTCACAATTAGGTGAAAAAAATGTTTCGAAAAGGGAGAGAATAGAAAGGTTATAGGAAGCCAGTAATTTCAGTTTTTCAGATCTTTAAATATTTGTTACAAGACACGTATTTAGGTCACCCATGATAATAACATAGCATAACATAAGAGAGGCAAAAAGAATAAAGGAGACAATCAAAATTACTAAAATAGTCACACACAAAACACAATACAGAGTATATTGTGTTTTGTTTAACCTTTATATACATTTTTACCAAATCCAAAGAGTAAAAGGAAATAATAAAGCAATTAGCGTTGCTTTATTAATCCCTCATATTTAATTAAATTTTAATTTAATAAAATAAAACCGATCTTCAATCATTAAACGGTTTATAACCCAAATAAATATTAGAAGAATATAAATTAATTTCCTATATTATAAATAAAACAAAACTACTATTAACATAGCAAAATAGAAATAACATGACAGGATTTCTTATTTAACAAGAAGTAATTAAAATATTTGGTATTCAGAGTCAGCTACAAAGATTCCTCACACGTTTACTAATCCTCTTACTTTCTTATCTATAACATTGGTCGAAAAGTAAATTTCTTTTTATATGGAGTACCTTTCTTAACGCAGATAGATTGGAGTTTGGGTAAAGATGACTGCTCGTAAATTATGACATTCGTGCATAAATTTATTTATATTTTAAGTAGCTTCAGTACCCAACTAACACAACAACACATAAATAACGATAAACATCAATAGGAAAGTGAAAATATATGTAACTTAACAATTTTAATTTTTCAAGTATAAAGCTACCTCAATCACTTTATCTTTTTAACCGATATTTTCTTATAGTTATGTATACTTTTGCATTTTACTTAAATACACCTATTTTATGGACGTTTTTCGGGTGGAAAAATATTATTTATGATAATTATACCATATGCAACCACTACCCAATATTATTCAAGGTCGGTTTGGTTTCTAAGTGTTATATATATATATATATATATATAATATTTATAGCTTTACACTTTGGTTTTGGTTAAATTCTATATTTGGATAGATTAGAGTGCGTTAAACACTTAAATCTTTCTAAATATTATAAATAAAGTTTATTTATTTGGATGACTGAATGAAAATTTAATTGTAATTTATTTTCCTGCTAGGTATAAGATTTCTGTTAAAATTTTAAAATATTTACAAATCAGAGAATTTCAGGAATGATTATGACAATATATGTAATAAATCATAATTATTTACGGACGATGAAAATGCGAACGCATGGAGTTCAAGAATGAATGACTCTAACGGCCCGAAGGTCAGTCAATATTTTTATTCCTCCAATGGTATTAATATATATTTTTAGAGTTCAAGCACTTCTACATCTTATTTGTTGCATTTATCTAATATGCTAATAATAAATATATTTAAAGCGTAATTTTTAGGTTTTTACTATGTCAGAAGAGGGCAAACAAGCGTAGAATACCTGTCATCGGTGGGTCACCGATGTTCATCGCAGCCTTAGAACTTTTGTAACATCCGGGTAATTGTAAGAGCATTTTCAGTCTTGAAGATAGGAGTAGAGAGTGTAATAAGTCTTTCTTGAAGGTACTCATTTCGTATCGATCCTTAAATACTGCCGAATGAAGTGCGTTACACATCTTAGAGTTATGTGAAAGAAAGGTCTTTGAAAACCTCACAGTAGAGGATCATCACGCATCCAGATTGTACAGATAGTATTCTGCTGTGCGGTGCTGATATTCGGCGGCAGGTATTAGATCAAATAGCTCTACGGAACACTACCCATTGTAAATGCAATAGAAAACGCACAAAGAGAGCACGTCTTTTCGCAAGGCCAGAGAGTCCAGCCGTTCCCAGAGCAGTAGAGGCTGATATTGGAGTAAATCGGACCAGATATGAGAACAATGCTCCATCTGTGGTCAGGTATGCGCCTTATAGAGCGCAAGTCTTTGGCCAGTCTTGAAATACTATACCACTCTATTGATCACTCTCAATTTCATTGATGATAATTTAGCCTTGCTCTCCAGGTGATCACGAAACCGTCACTAGCTCGAAATATCAAGACTCAATACTTTAGTTCTGATAGTTGTCAAGGCACCGACCGGAGTGCTCTCGAAGAGCGCCGATACGACAAAGAGTTTTTTTAGTACTAAACGGGGAAATTTGTGTCTTTTGAAGATTAAACTGTACGACTTATAATTCACCTCACTGTGAGACCACCCCCAGGGAGGTCTTTATAGAAGACAAAAATATCTTTAGGCACTCATCGACTTTTTCTCGAGAGAGCCCTGCACGACCGGAATATATAGCATCCCTAATGCACTCATCCGCATAACAATGTATGATCGAAGTATCCAACAAATCATTGATTTGCAGGAGTATATCATATAGTTGGGAATAGCACAGCCGTGGGATATACTAGCGGTCATGAGCTTGGGATCCGAGCAAAAACCGTCGAGAACGACCTGTATGCTCCGCCCAGTGAGAAAACTAGTACCCACTTATATAAACTCTCGGGCAGTTTATAGGAAGACAGCTTCGCAAGAAACCTCTTGTACACCATTGTTGAAATACCATGTGGCCCAATAATGTTAAGAACGTCAAAGGAAAATAAAGACTTTCGGATGATTTTTTGTCGTAGAATTATATGCGGCTTTGAGCTCTGACACTGCAGGATGGTAGATGGTATCTTCTCTTGGTCGTGCAAAGAGTGCCCAAGAGATCGCCTTTTTCTTTTACCGTCTTGGCCAGAGAGTCATTCCCAGTGTACAATGGCGGCACAGGGATGGTTGGCAAAAGTTTCCCACAGTGGATTTGGAAAGTGGTCAGAACTTGCACGAGCCAGGCCAACAGATCCCACCTTTAGACGACATGCCTGAACTTTGTTCTAGCAATGCACCGTTTGAATAATCTGGAGTCATGGTTATATTTCCTCTGGAGAACTTAAGATTATATTTAGATTTCGGATCCTTAATGACTAACGCATTAGCCTAAGCTTGATATGGCTGCCGTTTGCCAGCTGATACAGCCCTGACCGCGATCTGCCACCAAGTGGTACCACAGATGTTGTTACAAATAAAGAGCTTCCGGATTCACTTACTCACCAACGAACATAACCAAATGAATTTAGTTATTACATGTCTATCTACAAAGTAATTTAGGTCTTTTGATCTTGAGCTATAGTGAGAAACAGACAGTTGCAGGCGGCTAGATGCGAGTTTTTCTTTTAGGTGTACTTAGTTTGGAAAAGCATTTTATACAAGATTATATTAACATATTTAACAAAATATAATTAAAGGTATTTCTACTTGTCTGAGTGTACACTATTTGTATCAAATGTAATATAAATATAATGACGATTCATAATCAATAATAGTGACATTTAGTCAGTCAACTGTTACTTCATCGCTGTACGAACCTTCATTTGTATATTATTTACACGCTCCGCTTGTTCCATTTCGCCGATATTACAATGAAAAAGAAAATGATGCTCTCAGATATCAAACTGCGATGAAAAATATTTCTATTACGACGACCCTTCACGCTAACAGCAGTATTGGAAAAGTACATTGAAAGGAAAACAATTTAATATTGTTTTCTCTTAAAAATGTAATATTTTGAGATTATTAAACTTATGCATATATTTAATACGAGTTATTTTGTTTTGTGATGTCTTTCTATATTGTAATAATATAAAGTTAAAGAGTTTGTTTCGGTTTTTATTTGAAGGTATATGTTGGAATCTGTGAATCTGTTACGCAAATTTAAGATTTTGTTTCAATATTAAATTACAAAAAAAAATTTCACGTTTTACTATACCCCAATTAGGAAAAAACAAGGTAATAATAAAGTTTTTATAAAATACAATATTATTTAAACACTTAAAACAATAACAAAAAACTTGTTTCATTTACTATTATAGCTGCTAGGTTTTTTCATTCTTCAAGTATTTAATTTTTTTATCCCCAATTCATTATACATATTTGGATAAATTAATTTACGTTAACAAAGGCCAAAGTAATGATGACAGTTTTTTTTTTTTTTTTTTATGTAAGAGGAGGGCAAACGAGCTGGCGGGTCACGGATGGACGTGATCACCGCCGCCCATGAACTCTTGCAACATCCGAGGATTTACAAGAGTGTTGCCGGCCTTGTAGGTAGGAATAAACGCCTTTTTTGAAGGTACCCATGTCGTACCGATCTGGAAATACCGCCGAAGGGAGTTCGTTCCACATTCGAGTGGTACGTGGAAAAAATGTCCTTGAGAACCGCACAGTGGAGGATCGCCACGCATCCAGGTGGTAAGGATGGTATTGGAGGCGATGGCGCGCTGTGCGGTGATGAAATTCGGCGGCAGGCATCAGATCGAATAGTTCTTCGGAACACACCCCGTTGTAAATGCGGTAGAAGACGCACAAAGAAGCCACGTCTCTACGCAATGCCAAAGAGTCCAGCCGTTCACAGACCACCGGGTCCCCAACAATTCGAACGGCTCTCCGTTGTACGCGGTCAAATGGTAGAAGCTGATATTGGGGTGATCCGGACCAGAGAAGAGAACAATACTCCATGTGTGGCCGGACCTGCGCCTTATAGAGCGCAAGTCTTTGGCCAGGTTTGAAATACTGCCTCGCTCTATTAATCACTCCCAATTTCTTCGAGGCCAACTTGGCCTTGCTCTCCAGATGACCACGAAACTGACAATTGCTCGAAATGTCGAGACCCAGTATTCTGATACTTGGCGAGGCAATGAGGGGAGTACTCTCGAAGAGCGGTGATACGACAAATGGGGTTTTCTTAGTGGTAAACGCGCAAACCTGTGTCTTTAGGGGATTGAACTGAACGTGGTTCAGTTCACCCCACTCAGAGACCATCCCCAGGGAAGTCTCTATTGAAGACACAAGTTTCTTTCGGCACTCGTCGACGTTTTCCCGAGTGAGACCTGCACGGCCGGAATATACCGCATCCCCAGTACTGTCATCCGCATAACAATGTATGTTGGAGATATCCAACATATCATTGATGTGCAGGAGGAACAGAGTTGGGGATAGCACGCAGCCTTGGGGTACACCAGCGTTCACGGGCTTGGGGTCCGAGCAAAAACCGTCGAGAACGACCTGTATGCTCCGCCCAGTGAGGAAGCTGGTGATCCACTTGCATAAACTCTCGGGAAGCCCATAGGAAGGTAGCTTCGAAAGAAGCCCCTTGTGCCATACACGATCGAAGGCTTTCGCCATATCCAGACTAACTGCCAGACCCTCTCCCTTGCTTTCAATAACAGCTGCCCAACGGTGTGTAAAATACAACAGAAGATCACCAGCCGATCGACCATGGCGAAAGCCATATTGCCGGTCATTGACCAACTGGTGATCCTCGAGGTAGGTTAGGAGCTGTTTATTAATAATGCTCTCCATTACTTTGGAAAGCAGAGAGGTAATGGCGATAGGTCTGTAGTTAGCTGGTTCCGAGCTATCACCTTTTTTAGGGATCGGATGGACAAGGGCACGCTTCCATGTGACCGGGACTACGCCTTTAAGGTAGGAGTACCGAAATAGACGCGTTAGCACTGGAGTCAACTCAGGGGCACACGTTCGTAGCACCAATGGAGAAATGCCATCCGGCCCACTCGACTTATGAACGTCCAAGGAAAATAGAGACTGCCTAATAGTTTTCTGCCGAAAAACTATTTCCGGCATTGAGCTCTGACACCGCGGGATGATAGGCGGTGTCTTCCCTTGGTCGTCCAAAGTCGAGTTGGAGGCGAAAAGAGTGGCCAAGAGATCGGCTTTCTCTTTTGCCGTGTGGGCCAGAGAGTCATTCCCCATGTGCAACGGCGGTAGGGACGGCTGGCTAAAGTTTCCCAGAGTGGCCTTTGAAAGCGCCCAGAATTTGCGCGTGCCAGCGGGTACTTTACCAGCTGATCCCCAATTTTGACGACATGCTTGAACTTTGCTCTAGCGATTTGCCGTTTGAAGAATCTGGAGGCACGATTATATTTCCTCTTCAGAACTCTAGAGTTCGGATCCTTAGTGACTAACGCATTGACCCAAGCTTGATAAGCCTGCCGTTTGCCAGCTGCTGCAGTCCTGACAGACGCATCAAACCAAGGCCGCGATCTGCCACCAAGTGGTACCACAGAGCTTGGTACAAATAGTTCCATGCCCTGTAGTATCACATCAGCTACAGCCGCAGCGCAGTCACTAGGATCATCGGAAGGGAAACAAATCGGCCCCCATGGGTAGGATGCAAAAAAGGACCGCATTCCATCCCAATCCGCTGACTTGTAGTGCCAAACGCGTCGAGTCGCAGGTGTTGTGCGAGCCGACCGTTGAATGGGCACTACACTCCGTACCAGACAGTGATCAGAGGAACCTAAGGGAGCCTCGACAGTGATCTGGTACTTTTCTGGATGTGTAGTCAGCAGAAGATCCAACAAAGAGGGCGTGTGGCTGTCCACGTCCGGTAGACGAGTGTGCGTCTTTACCAGCTGGGACAGACCATTTGCCAGAGCAAAGTCAAACACAGATCTCCCCGCGTAGTCGGTGGCACGTGACCCTAGCCAATCGGCATGGTGCGCATTAAAGTCCCCTAGGACTACGACTTCGGCGGAGGGAGTCTGTGAAAGCAGATCGTCAATCTTCGCCTGAACATGGCCCAAGAGTTGATTACCACTATGGGACCTGTAGAGGCACGCGTAGACTCTGACATGGTCGTCCATGTCCACGCGTAGCCAGAGTATAGACAGGTCCCGACCTTCAAAAACCTGAAGGCGACGGTAGCAGATATCCTCCCTTACGAACACAGATACCCCGGCGTGTGGTATAAAATGGTGTTCTAGTTTATACCCGGGGTATGACAGGTACGCTGTGTCGCTAGGTTGAGATATCTGCGTCTCCGTCAGAAACAACAAGGCCGGCTGCGCCGTCTCCAGATGATAGTGGACGGCGTTCAAGTTGGAATGAAGTCCCCGGATGTTGCAAAAGTCCACATTTAGAGTGGGTCGGGGTGCCGCTGCATTGACTCGTCGTTTGCCCTCAAACAACACAAAAGGCGATACTTTGCCCGCCCCAGATACGACGGGCAGCCCGAGCAAAATCCGAGAATCATTTCCCCGATTTTGCTCGGGGAGGGGGTCCCCGGCTTCATCAAAGCCGGTACCCTCCTGGGGTATTTTTGTTTTTGGCATCGCTTTCATGTTTGGCGCGGGGGGGAGGTTGGGCTTCCGGATTCTCTCACTCACCGACGGAACATAACCAAATGAATTTGGTTACTACACGTCGGTCTTCTGTGAGAGGGTGGTCCTTCCCCGGTCGAGCCAGCCCAATACGAGCTGTAGTCGGATAACTACAGCTAGGCTCTACCACCTAACAGTAATTAGCGTATATATATAACGAAATCAAAAATTTCATAATTTATTTAATTACAATTAGTATAATAAGTATTATAATAATATAAATGTGGATGTCTCTTTAATAAACCTTAATTTACATAAAGAGCAACTGAAATTCCCAGAACCAAAATCACCGACATCAACTCAACCAAACACCGAACAAATCTATGATATCAAATAATATTAGTTGAGATGAATTATTGAGCTAATTATATAAATACTTTGTAGAAATAGATAGATGGATATTACTAGAATATGTATCAAAGAGGTTTTTTTCGTGTGGACTGGAAACACTCGCCAACATTATTAGTGTCTTAATTTTAATATAGTTGGATACACTTTACTTAGCATGGGTTTTTTTATATTAACTACTATATAGTACTACTACTACTACTACTATATAGTAGTATAGGAATTGATATTAAACTAAACCTACCTTTTACAAACGTTGCCCTTAAATAAATAAATATTTAAGCTTTGGCGACTATTATTAAACACTTATCACTTGTTAATTTACATAAAATATAATTTATTTTTAATTTACATTCTATACAATTCTCTTCAATCTTTATTTTCAATGAAATATACATATATATATTTGTTAATATCAATTTGTCTCAGATATTCAATAATTTTTATATTTAAATTTATTTAATTTCGTTAAAGAAATTACTGAGACTCCCTGTATGTTTTCTTAATGAATATTTTATAATTAGGACCCAAAGTTATATTAGATATTATCTAAAATTAAAAAACACAAATTACTTTTTTTAAATAGATCAAAATAAAACAAATACTTAAAATATAAGTAAAAATTATATTTTATAATAATTATTAACGTATTTCACGTGATAGTATTATTAGAGCTATTCAGAGTAATGGACAATCTAGACGATAATTTTAAGACAAAAAACTTATTTACAGAGATGCATAATTATTAGTATATATGAGGACACTCATAATTTAATGAGATAAAGTTATGTTATGTAGTTAATAATTTTAATGTTGTAGTAGAAGAATTGTGGTTAAAATCTGTTACAATCAACGACTAGACGTAATGACCTTATTGCGGTTTTGAATGATGCGTTGGGTCACAACATGAAATACAATTTACAATACAACAAAAATACAAGCATAACATAGAAATAAAGGTGTAACAACTGATCTGCCCGCCCGTCTAAAAAATATTTATTTTAAGGTTGTACTTCAAACTTGATAGATTTGTTAATATTTAATGTAAATTAAATATTAATCGTATTTGTTTTCATGAAAAGTATCCTCCACAATATAAAACTAGATAACTTTTCTAAAACTTGTCTAAGCATGTCTCTTTGTCATTAGTTCCGTTATTATACAGTTACATAGTTTAAAAAGTTTTATATAATACAAACATATTTTAGTTCAGAAACTACGTAGTTTTTTAAGCTTTTTCATAAAAATAATTGCATGAGATCTGATACTATAATATATTTTTATAATAATATATCATATTATTTCTATTAAAATATTTATAATTCAATTTCCCTAAAACTGTAGCTGAGCACTTTGGCAATTTAACAGAAATATATAACAACAATGTTTTCTTAAATTATTAATGAAGAAATATAACGATAAAAATTCTTATGATTTGTTATTACGCTTTTTCTCTTCTATGTATCAGATAATATTTTTATGTTATAATCTCTTTTTTTTATTAAGATAATGCTACCCCACACTTTGCTCTTTTTTAATAGTTGATAAAATATATTATTTAATAAAAATATAATATATAATAAAAATATAAACTAACACGCATAAAACAAAACGAATTATATTTTTGTATCTAATTGCAACCTTAAAATGATTTTTATGCTCCAATTACTTTACTTAAAAGCGTATTATTTTTATTACTTTTTTCCGTTTTTTATTTTCATATAAATTGTATGGATCATGGAACATGTTTTTTTATTGCAAGGATTACTAACTCATTATTCAACTCTTACATGACTAGCATACCATATAATTTTTCCCTCCGATCCCATGGCAATATCGGGATGAAAGTAACCTGTTAAAGTAGATATTGAGGTATATCCATTAAAGCATAAACCAAACAGCAATAAATTTCTTATTTACATTAATTGAAACACTCAGATTCAGATTGGGTTTAATGTGACAGGTGGTGTTACAATAAAGCTCCAAGTAAATAATTACGAGCGATAATAATTATCCAAACAATATAGAATTTTGTATCTAACCCAAGAATTAATGGAAGTTATAACTTTGCTCTTTAATGCTATGGACATTAAAATCGAAATAAGAATCTAATAACGTTAAATATAGTAATATTGTTGACAGAGCTTTTAAAAATTGTTATACATATTTTATGTTATAAAGATAATACTTTAAGAGAAATTAACATACTTTTTGAGGTATAACATTATTACCAGAATAAATAACAAAATAAACTGAAATAAGTCGATTTCATTTACTAATTACTTAACATAGGACAAGTTAGGTTACGTGTTTAACTTACTACGCTTCCAGATTTTAGAATATATATGAAATAACTAGGAGTGCCTACGACTTCGTTTGCAAGGAATATGTTTTTTTAAATAAAAGTAGCCTAAGTTGCTCCTTTTAACATCAGCTCTCCGGTATTAAAATTCCTGTTAAAATCGATCCAGTCATTTTAGATATAAGCCGGACCAAACAAACATACAAGCAGTCACAGAAAATAAAAAAGTTAACAATTAAAAATAAACAAAATATTACTTTTCGATTTGGAATCTGACATTCTAATACAATTTTTCATTGTGTTTTCTTATTTTCTATATTGTATGACTTTGGACTTCAAGCCTATAAAAAACGTACTGGTCATTTCGTAACTGATGATTTAAAAAGACTACGTTGGTAAAATCAAAATAATTACTTAAGCGGTATGCAAAGGAAGGTTACAGAAAAAAAACATTTACGGATGACAAAAATTTTACAATTGAGAAATATTTTAACTAACAAAATGACCGTATTTATGCTGAAAGTTCTAAAGGAGCATCCTAATTAGTCAACAGAGTCAATGTAGATAGTATTCGACTTCAGTGATGGTTTGGTGTGCTGTTAGCTATGCTTTCATAGCTAACAGTAACGTCTTTTTGTAAAATAAGTATCAAAACATCAGCACAAATGTATCAAGACATTGATTGAGAACGTAGTTGAGCCCCTTAAAAAACCATGTTCAATAACCAAGGTCGGGGCATAAAGGGATCCACCCAATTTTGGTTAAATATGAACGTTCCGAACTTCATCAGAGCTGAAGACAACACAAACAAAACAAACAAACACTTAAGTTTTCTTTACATGTACAAACTAGTTACTCTCTTCTGTTTTGTCTATTATGTTTTTTTTTTCTAATTAAAAATATAAAAAGAAAATAAGACAAAAAAAAATTATAATATGTATAAAAAAATAAGAAATTATAATTAATCTTAAAATTAAATAAAAATTCTATATGTTGCTTAGGTTATATTTTTATTTTAATATAGAGAAGGTTATACGAATATATCAGAACTTATTACCAAAGCCTGTCCTAAATTTGAGGCTGCACAACAGTATTCCAAATATTGCTTCCATCTCGGGTTCGATCAGTGATTCTTAGCTAATGTTCGGAACGTGTAACAATAACGCACATCTGTATTCGACGCACTCAGGGTCACGTCTTAGTATAATGGTACAAATAGAATTCATTGTATCTGTGGACCCCGAGCGAGGGGTTCTTATAGTATAAGAATCTTTTAATCTTTTAATGACTATGTAAGTGTAGCGAGAAACATAAATAACAATAAAGTTTTTATTAACTTATATTACAAAAAAAAATATTAGATTTCATCAATGAGACGATATTAATATAAAAGATAATTATTTTCAACCAAGAATGTAGTTTAATTGTTAAAATTATTTTAAGAAATGAATACTGTTATACGAACACTGTTTGTGCAATTATAATTATTTCCGTTACAGTAATGGCGTATATACTTTCATATCGATAAATGAAATACATTTTCAAGTGAATCAATAATATTTAAATAAACATTTATGGAATTCTACTCATCTCGGACTATACTGTACTTAAGTGCTTTGGATATACTCCTAATAATAATTGTTACAATGAAAGTACTTGCAGTGATTTATACGCAATTTTGTTTATATTTATATCTATAATTAAATCATTATATTGCACCTAATATATCTTTTAATAAACGCATATAAAGTACACGGATTAGCGTTTTGGAGGATTTTAAGGATTTAAAATTAAAATTGTATTGATTTTCAAAACCTTTTTTTTTGTTCTTGAAAACATTCTATACTATTCTATAAAAACAGTAACTATTTCAAAAAATAATGTAACATATATATAAGTTTTGTTCTTATACTTGAAGAACATCACAGAAAATTTGTGTAGTTAATTAAGTATAGTTTTATAAAATTATTATCTTTTTGTATACTAGGCCCTAAGCGCAGCGATGTATTACAATATATTCTAATTATAGCGCCTTAAATTAATTAAAAATGTTTCTTGGCGATTGTTGCCGGTTCTATCCAATTTCCCATTTTTTATAGTCTTCCGAGACGTGAACCCTGAGAGAAATTGTAAAAAAGAGAGACCCACTGTAAATGCGGTGCCTAAATTTATATAGAACGGAGATAAGATAATAAAATATAGAATACTGAATAAATCGAGAGAGGTAGAAATACAGTAGCTCAGTTGACGGAACGATGGCCGTATTATCGCAGAGATTGCCGGTTCAGGTTCTGTCTGCATTAATATTTCTGCTATAATGCATTATTTTCAAACATCAGTAAAAAAAAAATATATCGAAGCCTTATGAGAAAAAAGTTGCAGAGAGCAATTAATACAATCAAAATTTCTCCAAGCACGTTAGCGTGTGATTCCGTTTTTGCATTCCTTTTAGTAATTAATTATTAAGTAAGAACTCAAACACTATAGCATTACAATCAAGATTCTACTTTTATTATATACAGTGTCAATAATAAATCCTCTTGCCTCTCGGCTTCTGTACCGGACGGACGTGTTGCCTGTGTTATCCGTGACATTTTTAAATTTTAATGAGACTCCGCTGGCCGATCTAAACGTCGAGACACCTCGGTCTGGTGCTCTGCCCCTGTCCTCTGGAGCCCCCGTGATTCTCGGGCTGCCAAAGGTGAGTGCTACACATTGCTATAAGTAGTGCTTTCGCTTGGGTTTGAACCGTCGGCCTGCTGGTTTTCAACCGGTGTGCTTACCAACTGAGCTACGGGATCGATGGCCGACTGCCGCGAAATTAACAAACGCATGCTAACTCTGCTATGAACGCAACGCGTGCTACAATTAACTGATATATCATACTACGAGATCAACTTTCACGGCGTTTTGCTACAAAACTTACGACTGCAGTGTCCTAAGTAGTCTGATTATTCGCTTCTATTTAAGCTTGGACATTTTATAATGCCTCTAAACCATACACCACCCAGGAGTAATTCACCGGCTTCAAGTGTTTTTAAAACACCTATTCAGCATTACGCTTCTGACCCTAACGTATCCGGTACTACTTCAAATGACACGGAGCTAAGTACAACCTTGTCGTATACGAATATTTCAACCCGGAATACAAAACGAAAGAGGGAGAATTCCGATGATTTTAGCAAGGCGGAATTTCTAGATATGTTCATGTCTATAAAAGAGGATCAAGATAAAAAATTCACGGCACTTTTGACCTCCATTAATGACATCAAGACGTCAATGGACCTTATGACTTTAAAGTACAACGGAATACTTGAAAGATTGATCATTCTTGAAGAAGAACGTTCCAATTATTCTGCTAACATTCAACGGCTTGAAAATACAATAGAGAACTTAGAACGCCACTCAAATGAGACCAGCGTTGAGCTAAGAAACATTCCACAAGCGGAAAACGAGACAAAAGAAGATCTGCGAAACATAATACTGAAGACTTCTGAATCTCTGAAAATCCCTGTTGATTTATCTCAATTAAAAAACATCTACCGCTTACAAAATCGATCCAATACTAAGCCAATTATAGCGAACTTTACAACAGTCTTTATGAGGGATAGACTGATAGGTTCATTCAAGCAGTTCAACAGGGAAAATAAGCTCAACAAGTTAAACACAGCTAATTTGGGCATAAGTGGACCCAAAAAACTGGTATACATATCTGAAGCCCTATCACCCAGAGTGAGAAAAATCTACTATCTTGCACGAGAATTCCAAGCTACAAACGGGTACTCATACTGCTGGATAAGTTTCGGTCGAGTATTTTTGCGCAAATCTGAAGGATCCCCCAAGATTCGCATTAATAGTGAAACTGACCTTCGAAACCTGGAATAAACTAGTATAGTTCTAATTTATCTTACAGTGCAGAACAGTTTTAGTTTTTGTTGTATACTTAAGTTTTCATATTTATATTTAAAATAATATCTATGTGTTAAGCTTTATACAGTTATTGTATTTACATATTGATCTCTCTTTATGATCACAATAAATTGTACTAACTTAGTCCTAATCTGTCAATTTTGCTCTTAAATTTGCTACAGGCGATTTTCAAATACTCATCAGTCTAGTTAAAATCATTTATAATATAACAATACGAACTATCTAATCAATTGTATACATATCAATTATATACATATAATATGAACGACGTTAATGATATTCTTCGCGATATTGATACTACTATATCCACTGGTAAAGCAATTTCAGTCACCAATCCAACTCATTGTAAAAGATACATAAAACATAAGCGTACATCGTTTACAATTGTTACTCAAAATATAAGAAGTATAAGCCGCAACTTTAATGATTTTGAAATCCTGCTTGCGCAACTTGATCTTGATGTAGATTTTATTGTATTAACAGAATGCTGGTTATCAAAAAAAAGTTTTCTACCGCAAATTCCTGAATTCATTGCTCATAGTACAGATAAGGTAATTAATCAAAACAGTGGTGTAACTATTTACATTAAAAAATCCATAGCCCAAGTCAGGGTGCGTGAGCCGAAAATTGATGATGCTAACTGTTTATTGGTAGAGATAGGTAATCATACTGCCATTTTATGTAGTTACAGACCACCATGCTTATTCGCGGTTAATAACTTTCAAATAGCACTGGAAAACCTCTTAATAAATCTCAAAAAGTTTCCAAATTTAATTTTGGTAGGTGACATCAATATAGATATTAAAGATGGGAATAAGGATAGCCGTTCATCTGAATATCTTAATTTACTAGCATCGTATGCACTGCTTCCTACGCATAACATTCCAACACGTTTAAATAACTGTATTGATCATTGTTTCGCTAAAACGAAAAAAGGTACTACTACCATTGTTTGCCAGTCAACCATCACTGATCACTATTCCATTATAACAAATGTATACCATAAATCAATAAAAAATCGTGAAAATATCATTAAAACAAGGAAAACTGACTACAAATCATTGCTAAGTGAGCTCGCTTCTGTGGATTGGGTACAAATGATAACACTTTGCAATGATGTCAATTTGGCAACTCAATTATTTCTGACAAAATTATCCGAAATAAATACAAAACATACTCAAATTATACAGATATCCAGAAGAAATATATGTCTGAAGCCTTGGGTTAATCCAGGCCTATTGCGGTGCATAAAATTCCGTGATATCCTACATCAAAAGTCCAAAAAGGCACCAAATGATAATGTTAAAAGAAATATCTATTTGCGCTATAGAAATCATTGTAATAGGTTGTTAAAGAACCTCAAGAGACAGTATGAAAAAAATTTAATACAAAAGAACAAAAATAATACTAAAGGAACATGGAAGGCTATTAAGGAAATAAGTAACTTGGATAAGCGATCGAATACTCCAAATGAACTTCTCAATAACTCTACCACAACGTCTAATATAAACGAGCATTTTGTTAATATTGGTAAGAACCTAGCAGGAACAATACTAAATAAGCTAAACTTGAGTGAAAATGAACTGGTTACCAATTATGCTAATGACAACAGCTGTCCAATAAACTCTTTAGTCTTACTGCCAACAGATAGAGAAGAAATTAAAACTATTATTCTGTCACTTCGTAAGAGTTCTTCTTCAGGGTGGGATGGTCTGCCATCTATACTATTTAAACAAGCTGTTAATATTATTTCGGAACCTATAGCATACTTATGTAACTTTTCACTCTCTACTGGCGTTTTTCCTGATATACTAAAACAGTCTATTGTTGTCCCCATTCACAAGGCTGGCAATAGAGACGATATTAATAATTACAGACCAATTTCGCTACTACCCACTCTGTCTAAAATCCTGGAGAAAATTATTAATATCAGACTTCTACAATTTCTTGAGAAATATGAACTGTTATCGGATAACCAATTCGGATTCCGATATAAGAAATCAACCACAAACGCTATTGAAACTTTGGTTGCCCAAGTTGTGAGAACCATTGATCAAAAAGAGAAATGCGTAGGTATTTTCCTTGATCTAGCAAAAGCTTTTGATACCGTATCTATTCCTCTCCTTCTGAAGAAAATGGAATTAATGGGTATAAGGGATCTGCCTCTTAAGCTTTTGCGGAGTTATCTTAATGGCAGATATCAATCAGTTAGAATCGATTCTGATATAAGCACTAAAGAATTGGTATCTTATGGTGTTCCACAAGGCAGTGTGCTTGGTCCCACGCTATTTCTCATATATATTGATAGCCTCTGTAGAATGCAGCTAAAAAATGCCAAAATAGTGACTTTTGCAGATGACACTGCCATAATATTTAGTGGAAGGACGTGGATGGAGGCTAAGAATTGTGCTGAAGATGGATTTTCCAAGATTTGTAAATGGCTAGATTATAATCTATTAACTATTAATATGGATAAAACTAAATATGTGACGTTTACAATTAAAAAGAGCCAACAACCACATCACGCATTACAAGTTAAGAACCACATATGTAACGATACAAGCTCATGCTCTTGTAAGAGCTTGAGTAAGTCCACTAGCCTTAAATACTTAGGTATTACCATTGACCAACATCTCAATTGGGAGGAACAAATCTCGTCACTGAGCGGGCGCGTTAGAAAGCTTATTTTTATCTTTAAAAATCTGAGACCAGTTGGTGATGTAGGTATTCTTAGAACTGTCTACTATTCACTTTGTCATTCCATAATTTCCTATGGCATTCAAGTATGGGGTGGCGCTGTTAAGTCGCGCATGATTGAAATCGAGAGAGCCCAAAGATCAGTTTTAAAAGTTATGTTCTCAAAACCATATCTTTATCCTACGGCTAAAATATATGGTGATTCCCAAATACTTTCAGTCCGTCAAACCTTTTTTAAAATTCTTATAATTAACCAACACAAAAGAATAGGTAATGCAAACAGGTATTCTAAACGGAGTAGTGATATTATTTATGCAATTCCAAAATGTCGTATAAAATTAACCAAAAGATTTAGCCCGTATCTTGGGCCATATTTATACAACAAAATTAATAAATTAATTAACATAGCAAAGGAATCCACCTATACCTGCAAGAAAAAAATTGAGAACTATTTATTATCACTTGATTACCCTAATACTGAAATGCTTATCAAACAAATTTCTTGATTCTCCAGGAAACCTATAAACCTTAAAACTAAAGATATTTTAACCTATAAAATACGTGTACCTTTTTGCCAATGACTAATTTAATAATTGTTTTTGTTTTTTATATATATTTAAACCTTATATTCAAATTGTTTACTTTTTAATTAACTATTTTTTGTTTTTTATTTATTCTTATTTTTATTTTTTATTTTTTTTGTACCAAACTAATAATAATCTTGTTACATAAGTGTTATTGATCATGATTGTAATGTGTATAGTTTCTGCTAGCGCTCAGGTTATAAATGTAATAAAGAAAATAAGGGCTATCAAACGAATTAAAACCCTAGTGTGGAAGAGCATGACCCCCTGCCGTCATACAGTGTGAACTAGTACGGAGGGAAGTCAATTTGACTATACTTAGACTCTGTTTTGCAACTTACCTACCATCTTTTATGTTTGACAAACCTTCATTTCTGTGCCTTACTTTATGACTTTGTGCCTATGATTGTTGTTCTTAATTTTTATGCTTTTTACCTAATTTACTCTACTATAGTTCTTAAGTCATTTTTTATTGTAATTAGGTAAGTCTGTAAAACCTTTCCTGAATAAAGCTATTATTATTATTATTATTATTATTATTAATAGAAACTAAAAACAAGTTCCGCTATATTTTTATAGTGGTCTGTTGTATTTCATAAAGAAAGAAGTTACTTATTGGTACGTTATAGTATTTGATGCTCTATAATCATCATATCTTATTATGTTTAGTATTATTATAAAATACTATTTGGGGTCATAAAATCCTTTTAGTTACAGTGTTTCCTTCCAATTCAAATTCAAAACATCTTTATTCAAGTAGGCATTTACACGCACTTTTGAATCGCCAGTTATTAAAATAAAAAGGTTAGTGTAGTCAATCCGTGAGTAAGCTACCACCGGCTCGGATTGCTGATAAAAGCCGGCCAGAAACTCAACAGTTGTTCTTTTTAAAAGAAATATAATAGTCTTAGATGATGTACGTAATAATATCAATCCTTCAAATAAGACAACAACTTAAGTTGCACACATTTCTAAAAAGTCTTAAACGTTATAATGAGATTTATTTGATAATAAGTTTTTAATTTTAGATTTAAAACTACATAAAGAAGGTCTAAGATATCTTGTGGAACTTTATTATATATGGATACATTATGTTGCGAATCTGAAAAATAAATATTATAAATTCAATGTACTTGTACGGTACACACAATCATAATCGACAAAGTCTCAGTTCGCAATAAGAAATTATCGCGCGTTCTCTCTTTCATTTCTATCCTTATTTTATAGACGGAATAAATCAACTATTACCAAGCAAATTAATAATATTTTTCTATCAATTAAGAAGTATTAAAACCCTATACAGTACTGTAAACCTCTGTAATCATGATTTTATTAAATCACTATAAGTTTTTTTAACCGTACTGCAAAATAATGTAGCATAGATATTTTTCACACACAACAAAAGTTTATTTCATTCCAAGAAGAAAATAAATATTCTACATCGACAGAAAGCTAAAGCACAATGAAAGATTTTAATTGTATCCCTTTATTCCCTTTCTTTTCACTAAAATTTAATCTATATATAACAAATAGTCATTAATTTAAAAGCAAGTCTTATGTAAAAGTAAGACTAATTTATCTATCACAGCGTACTATGACAAACTACTGAATATCCCTTTTCATGTGTACTACCTTCATTCTTACAGATAGATTAATGTTTTAGATTAAGTTGACTGAGGATAAATAATGGTGTCGAGTTAAATATGTTTACAGGTATATATTTATTTCTAGTTTTCCAATTTAATATATACATATGGAGGAAATATAATATGTATAATTTCAAATCAGGTAAATTCAACGTAAGTTTGGATGACTTTGTTTTGATAACCCTCTGATTAATTTATTTCATATTACTTACCACTAGCATTTAAGAGAAGATGTTCTGACAACAGTCTAAGAAAAGAAAATATAAAATACATATATTATATTATAAAATATTTGTATTTATTAATAAATTTTATAAGAAAGAATTCCATTGTCAAGAAAACGTTTAAGACAATTTTCAGTTCACAGCTGCTTAATCGACACGCTCGTCAGCCGACGTACCATAACATTAAATAGATATTCAAAGGCTTTACTTAAAAATATCATTATTAAAACTATTTATATTTTATTATTACCTCATAAATTTTGTTTTTTTTTTTTGGAATGAAGTTTTTTAATGCGGCTCACGGGTAGTACAATTTGTTAAAAATAGTAACGTAACAAAATGCTGTATGCTATGTGTTTGTTCATACATGTATCGACCCTACTACAAACAAATGAACAATCTCTCTCTCTTTCTCTCTGCGTATCTCTTTTTATCATATATATATCCTCAACACGGGGATGTACGTACACGTACAAAATTTCTGAAAATCCATTTGTTATTGATGTTTTTGTGTTAAATAATACGTGAATATTGTTTAATATTGCAATTAAATTTCGAAAAATAGAAAATGTAGCAGGTGTGTATAAAATTGATTTTTATTATTTTATTAAACTTATACTCTGTTAAGATAATGGTTTGGACAGTATCTTAAAGTATAACTTTAAGACAGTCTCTGTCAAATAACAAAGTTAAATGTTAAAATCTGATTGTCTTGGGGGTCTACTTAATATCATTAAACCCTGGCAGAGATGTCAAAAAGCGAAAATTTTTATATAATTTTATTATATAAAAATACATAACTCCTTCTACCTTCTTTCTTTGCTCAATGCTTAATTATTTAAAATATCATATTATGTAACTCGAACCATCATTATATTTATTAATTATATTATTATTAACTTTAGTACCGTGCTATAAAATATAACTATAATTATTAAGTTTAGGCCCACTTGTTTAAGACCCTTTACCAGTTTTTATTCAATTACCGTAGAAGGTTATATGTCAGTCAAATAGTTAAATGTTTGCTATTATATTAGGAATGATAATTGTCTCTACTCAATAACTCACTGTATGTTGCGTATTCATTATAAATTATTCTTATTTCTACTGTAAGAAATAGTTAATATCTGTTAATATAGTGTGGGATGTGATAGATATTTCATATTTTTTTAATGGTTAAAATGTGAAATATGGTCGTCCTCGACATCAGATGACCATCTTTACTTATATCAGTGGACTTATATATAAAATAATCTCTATATAAATAAAGGAAAATCATTAGAAAACAACTGAAACAACAATATGACGTCGCACCAGGTGCTATGCAGGTGTTTTGCAGGTGTAAGATAAAAGATCAAACAGATGTAGTGAGCATTGATACGTAGTGGAGAAGTTGGTCTGTAGAATCATGGAATCTGTGCGTACATGGTAAAAATTTAGTTTCGTCCTTTTCCCGAATGCACTAAAAGATATAATTGGCTTTAAAAACAAAATTATTAGTATAAAAGATTTTTCTATTTCAACAGAAAAGACGTACCCAACAAACCCTGGGTTTATTAAAAAAAAAAATAACACGCTCATGAATCCTATTATAATATGTAAGCGTAATTCTGTTAAATTAATTTCTGAACAATAACATTGCGGTCGATGAACCACAGAGAAACAAGTAATATCGATTGCGGTTGGTTGGTGGAAGTGATGGATGTTTCTAGGAGTATTTATAACATGTTAATTACATTCGATTAATTACACAAACAGTCTCGATAACAAATCCCGTAATTCAGAGAGGAAATACCGAGGTAGTAGAAATCAACAAAACTAAATAATTAACTAAAACATGGCGTAAATCGCATGTCATAAAGTCGGCCTCGAAAGACGTTGCTGGACACAAGTCGTATCATGTGTGTCGGTTACTTCAGTGAACGATCAGTAACGTCATGTCCAAATGAACTATCGTATGATGAATTGAGTATTCTATAAATAATAGTCTTATATTCAGATAGAGGATATCAAAATATTTATATGTAGATCTTTAAAAATAATTTAATTAAATATTAGTATTTGAATGGAAATATTTATAACTCGCATTCAAGTGTGGTTTAAAGAATAATGCTTGGCTATTAACTGCATAAATACATGTAAGACCAACATTCTGAAAAAATAAAGTGGTAATAGATCATATACCACTTACGTTAAAGTTATAATATTTTAAAAGAGTACTAACTTTAATGGAATTTTATGTTTAAAATGGTTATCAAACAATTATAATTAATTTATATTAATTAGTAATATTTCAAGTTAAAACATCATATTTTTTTTATAATCTAGATTTTTTATTCTCCTGCTGAAATAAGGATGGTATGCACTATTATTTAAATATTTTATACACATTCATAATAAAGTATAAATAAATCTTCAGTATTATAGTTTAAAACACCAGTTATTAATTTAATAGGATGCAATATTTACAAATATTATTTACACATGGACGAGAAGAAATATATTTTAAGAAACTATTTCTTAGGATAAATGATCCTACGAAACCCATTCCTTTGTGTTTATACTAAACTTTTTACTTGTTCATTTATAGTATTGTAGAAATAAAATATATAAATAATAATAATGTGAAATCGGTGTACCTTGTAATCGGTGTATCGGTGTAAAGTGTACCTTGAAAACGTTTAATAATTAATTATAGCGCAAATTAAAATATTTTATGGCACAAACTTAATTCTCTTAACCTAGATTGACATTAATTACAAGAACGAAAATAATTTAAACATTTAAAATAATTAACTTATGAGAGTACTATGTTTAACATTTGCTCGGGAACTATCCCATAGCTTACTTAACACGATAGCTTAATTAGTAGAGAATTCCTGGAAAATTAACTCCATATAGTTAACTGTAATTACTTAGAAATATGAGGACGCGAAGGTTTGGAGACTAAGTATAAACCGCTCATTTTGACTGAACGAGGTTCAGTCTGTGTTTTTATTCTCTCAAGTGTACTAAGATATATAAGAGGTTATTACTAGTATAGAATATATTTTTTAGAGTTCAAGCACTTCTACATTTTCTTCGTTTCATTTATACAATGTACTAATAACAAATTTTTTTGAAGCATAACATTTAAGTATTTTGACCTAGGCTTATATATGTATTCGTGAAATACGAGTAGTCATTCTTGACTTAATTTGAAACAATTAAATAAATTTCTAAAAATTAAAGAACCAGACAGCTGTAGGCGGCTAGACTCAAGTTCTTCTCTTAGGTACTTTGTTTGATAAAGCTATTTATCCTAAACTATATTTACATGTTTAACAAAATATATGTAAAGATAAATTTATCTACTTGTCTGAATATATAAATAAAATACAAATATTATCTCAGTTCATCATCAATAACAGTGACATTTAACCCGTCAACCGTTACTTCATGGTTGTATGAATTTGTATTATATTTACACGCACCGCTTGTCCCATTTCACCGATATTACTATGAAATTAGTTATGCTTTAAAAAAATCTTAATATAATAACTGGCATCGTATGTACCAAAGAGAAATTCTAGCGTTATGATGATCTATTCAATGCACCGTGACAATCTAATCAAAACTAAATCAAAACTAAATTTTATTAGAACACAAAAGGAGGTGTTTGGTGTTTACGCGTTGAATCAAAAATGCTCCAATTATTCATTTTCCAGAAGTATGCTACGAAGGCTATTTGTAATTACGGTTATACTGAATGTTGCAAATGCGAATGGATTTGTATTATATAAGGGGGCTAATAGTGGAAACGTATGAAAACAATCACTCCATAAAACAAATAGGACAAGATTTGATAAAGCCTTTTATTAAAGAAAGAAAAGTAGTTTATTCTTCATGGAAAATGTTATTTATATAGCCCTAAGATAAACAATCACAAGTGTGATAGATGCTGCAAAATCATATGTAAGCTTTATGAACAAAAAAAACCAAGTACCTCACATAGAATTGTAAAACCCTGATAACGGTTTTACGCTTTTAAAATAGTTTACCATTTTTTTATTCTCGATTGATATCTCAACAGAAAAAAAATCTCAACAGAAGACACATAAAAACCCTGTAATATTATTATGTATCATAGTTTTTTTTTTTGAGACCAAAAAAAAAATAACTTATCTGAGTGGTAATTTCATCCATATTAGAAGAAGACTTCGATTTTAATTAAAGAGCCCACTTGGACCCAAGATGCTAGTAAAGTGGAACAATTTACTTATTCCGGAATAAGGTTAATTAATCATTCTAATTACATTCTAATATTGAAACATAATAGTTTTGTTTTAGTATTTTATTGAATTTAAATTTGTTAAGATAACTGTTATAGCAGAATCTTCAAGCACATTTTCAAAACAGTCTCTGTCAAATAACATAGTTAAATGTTTTAGTCTGATGTTCTTGAAGGTTCTATTTAATGTTATTAAACCCCGACAAAGCCGTCAGAAAGCGAAAATTGTTTATAATTTTATATATATTTTGTTACTCCTTCTAACCTCCTACTTTTGTTTTTTTTTATTTTAAATATCATATAATGTAACTCGAATTATTATAATAATTAAATATATTATTATTAATCTTATTACTGTTACCATAATAATAATAGCATAAAATATAACTTTAAAATTGAGAACATATAACTATTATTTTAAAGTTTAGACCCAGTTGTCTAAACCCTTTATCAGTTTGTATACAATATCCGTAGAAGGGTTTATGTCAGCTAATAGTTAATTATTTGCTATTATCTTACGGCATCTCCGTACACAACTCTTGTGTCCCAAAACAACCCTCTGGATGGTCTATTACTCGATAGGTCTCTAATAATACAAAAACATTAAGAATACATGCTGCGTATTATATATAATTATATTTACAAATTAACTGATATTTTAAGTTATTTTTTTTATGTTGATCAATTTTAAATAAAGTTGTTTATGTTATTAATCCTAGATATTATTAAATACCGAAGCATACAAAAAAATCTAAACTTATAAGGTAAGTAATAATAAAATATAAATACTTTCTTATTTTAAATATAAATTATATTTCTAAGAAAGCCTTCAAATAGCTCTTTAATATTTTGGGACGTCGGCTGATGGGCGTCTCGATTAAACCTTGAAAAGCAGCTGTGAATTGTATATTATCTTAAACGAGGTCTAGCCAAGGGAATTCTTTCTTATATCTTCTTTTCTTACACTGTTTTCTGAACGTCGCTTCTTATTTACTACTGATATATAATACGAAACAAATTGATGAGGCGAGTATCTAAACAAAGCGGTTTTAAATTATATATATCATTGGACAGATATTTTGGAATAAATTTATGACCAGAAAATATATTCAACTGGACATCATTATTTATCCCCAGTCGACACCTCCCATAGTGTTAATTTATCTGTGAAAATAAAGGTGACTCACAAAAAAAGAGATTTTCTGTAGATTTTCTTATGTTTCTGTAATACGAGTAGATAAGAAAGTAAGACAAAACTTGTTTTTTTATTAATGACCATTTATTATATCCAACAAAGTGACACAATAGAAAGCTTTTGATTATGGTTTGGTTTGGTCAGGAGAGGTCACATTTTCTACCTTAAAATTATTTTCTTCTTCAAACCATTTCATATTATCGAGCTGAGAAACATCTCAATACTGTATTACTTTAAAAGAACCCTTCAAATATTGTTTTAGTAAAATCATTATTAAAGAGGTTTACAGTACATTGAAATTATAATATGAATATTTTGAAAATCTAATTATAATATATACACTTCTACAATCACATTTATAAACACTATATATATTGACCATACAATAAATTAATATTATAATAGAACCACATTAACATAACACACTTTTAAGAAATTATTAAATAATTGTATAAAGCGTTTACAAATTAACAATATTATATTAAAATAATACATTTACTAAAATTATTTAATTAAACCGAAAACAATATTACGCAGTAATACTTATTTCATAAAAACATTTGTAAAAAATCTAGGATTTTAATTTTTAGTTAATTAAAATTTAAAAGAATATAATAGTTTTCATAGAGTTGATTTCATCAGTAACCATATATAAACTGTTACCTATCAAACGATAAGTTTATTGAATTAAGATGTCTAGGAAAAAATAAATAATACAACCTAATAATATTTGAAATGTAATAGTGAAAATCATTACATTATTAAAAAATAGTATGTATATATATTAGGTGACTGTGGACATGGAGATAAATATTTAAAATATACAACGAGCTATATATACAACACAACCGTAAAACTACTCGATACCGATCTCTTATGACAGGGTAACTACCCCAAGCTAGCAATTAAAAATAAAACGGTAATTAACTACGGCAAGGCTCCTACGCTTGTCATCAATCACATAAACAAAAAACGACTAACCTTTGGACCCTACTCATACAATAAATATAGTGAGACAGAAAGTAAAAAATATATAAAAAGGGTGATAGATACTAAGGACTAGCCAAATATGGAAAAAATAGATATAATTTATTTTATCTCATAAAAGTACATATTGTGGTAAAACGATGTCGTAAAGAAGTAATTACTGGTAGCTGAAATAAATATAAGCCAAATATAACTTATATTTAAAATACAACTGACCATTTTAAAAAATATTGCTGAGTTTTTTTAGTTTGTATTGTTGACACTGCAATATTTTTTTTTTTATTGAATCAGGTATTTTTTAGTTTAAATGAATGTACTGTTGTGAATTTATAAACTTAATTATTATTATTATATTTATATTAGTAATCTAAAATTACTTTCCACAATATATTCCATTTAGTAACCGTTACACTTGTATCGGTGTCATATACATATGTATTTATTTATTTAAAGCAACACAGGCCCATTTCGTTGAAACATATAATTTTAATACAATGTTAGAATAACTATAATCTAAATCAATAAAAGTTATCTTAATCTCTGTCGGACACGAATCACGTACTCTGTGATGCAGGTTACAACCTACTCGCACGGTTGAGCAGTGACGTGATCTCCAAGGAGGCTCCTTGTAATTATCAACTGTTTTGCCAAGTTGTCCTCTTTTTATACATTCCAAACGATACCAGTATTAAGTACCGATTTCGAAAAAAAATATCCATCTCAATTAAAATTTGCTATAATATAAGTCGCATTTTTACTAACAGCTTTATATATCTTCCACAACAGTGCTATAAACTCGCATTTTATGGCAAATTAAGAATGTTTAATATTTATGACGCTATTAAATATATATTAATCTCATAAGATTTTTTGACATTAGTATAATACATAAATAATAAAAATATAAGATACAAAAAAGCATTCTTTCAATATTTTAGAAAAAAACTGAATATGTCTTTTAACCCTGAGAGAATAAATTATTTATTATAAAAGACCTTATTTCTTAATTTTTCAATTATAAAATATCTAGTGGATTTCCTATATTTTATATTTTATATAGGTTTATATTATTAAATTGGAGACATTTAACTAAGTTTCGCTTTATTTCTTTATATAAACAAATAAATATTATTATATAAAAACTATTGTAAGAAAATGCAAATTGAATCAGTGACCCAGTTCCTAAATTAGCGGTAAGTGCATTTACTCACAGGACGCACCCTGGGGTAATTGATAGTGTTGTTAGACACCGGCTGACTCCGAAACAACTCAATT
This sequence comes from Melinaea marsaeus rileyi, assembly GCA_918358865.1. Lineage (NCBI taxonomy): Eukaryota > Metazoa > Arthropoda > Insecta > Lepidoptera > Nymphalidae > Melinaea > Melinaea marsaeus. The sequence goes on along the minus strand of OU911083.1, from coordinate 7,226,779 downwards.
ACATACAATTCATCTAAATTAAGTTAAAGCGCCGAAAAAAATTACAGTTACTCGATATCAAATCCTTCGAGGAATTGATTATACAGAGAACATATGAAATTGACGTTTTGTCGTACTGGCTACTTCAATCACAAATTTCTCCACTTTAATTAAGAATTCCAAATTCAAAGTTATACAGCTATGTATACATGTATTTGTGTTTCGTTAATCGTCATTCATTTGGTTTTTCCTTCTGTTTTTTCTGTTTGCGTCACTCAGTTTACAAAATGGAAAACTTCAAATTTTACGTTATATACGAGTTCCACCGTCGTCGTCTATTATTACCAATTGCAAACCATGATGGAAAAGCTGGATGCTAAACAAGCAAGGCTGCTCAATCGCCCTACGCCACTACTGCTTCACGACAACGCTAGACCACACTCTGTACAATAAATGGGTACCAAATTAAAAGAACTTCAATTGGAATGTCTCATACATTCACCATCCTCCCCGGAGTTTATTCCAACGGGTTACCTTGTTTTTCGATATTTGCATAACTTCTTGCAAGGGAAAAAAATCAACTGCGATGAGACAGTTCAAACCAACTTCAAAGATTTCATTGATTCCGATCCGAATAGTTTTTTAGTTAAGGGATCAATTAACTACTCGTACCTATGAGACGGCAAAAGTGCATAGATAACAATATTTCATACTTTGATTAAATAAATATATTATGTTAAAAGATATTCGACTTTTTGATATAATAGTTAATGCAATTTAATTAACATGTACATTTTTCTATCTGTAGTGTCTTCGAAGCTTTTTCAAAATACATATACAATATGAAAGCACGAGTCACAGAGTTGAAGGGTCGCTCTCATAGATTACTGCAGTTTCCTTTGAGACAATGTCTACTGTTCAGTTCAAGACGCGCTTGACCCGGACGCAAAGCCACTGAGAATATAACTGACACATCATTGAGGAACTAATAAAACTGCACGTCTTTTGAAGTTTTAGATTATTTAATATTCTTAGATATATGTGATCTAATTGATTGTTTTTATAAATAAATGTAATGTGATGATAAATACTAAGAATACTAAATGCAGAATTTACACTTCCTTTTGTAAAAAGTCAAAATTGTAGCTTACTCGTTAACAATGACGTGTTAGAACTAACTTACTCAACAAATTTGTTAGCTAGAACTTTAAATAAAAAACTCCGATGGAATCCCAACCTCTCAGCAATTTCAAGCAAACGCAGGTGGGCCGTCTTGGCAATTAGAAAAGTTTAACAATTAAAGGTAAACGGTAAAGATAAAGGTAAAGGTAAACGGTAAAACGGCTCAACTTGTTTATTTTTGTTATTTTCATAGTATTTTGTCTTACGATATTTTATTATAGGGCAGTACTGCCAAAATTATTTCCATATTTATTTTCCAAAAAAACATCAGGGCGGTCTGTTTATAACTAAAAGAGCTAGAGATTCCCTGAGGAATGTTTTTAAAGAAATTGGTATTCTATTCACCTCTCAATACATATTTAATAACAACATATATATAAGGCAAAATTTAAAATCTTATATAAGAAATAATGACAGACACACGATAAACACAAAAAAATAAAAATAAATGCTTAACTTCTAAATTTTGTCTTCAAAATGTTAACAAATTTTTAATGGGCTTGAATGTACGCATATATAATAAAGTTCCACATGATATCTTAGACCTTCCTTTTCTTAGTTTTAAATCTAAAATTAAGTGTATTATTAAATATATCATACTATAATATTCAAGAGTTTTGGATCGAAATGTGTGGAATTTAAATTTATGACCCATTTTGCAGGGTTGATAGTATAATGTATACATCTAACATTGTTAAATTTCTTTTAAAAAGAGCAACTGTTGGGTTTCTGGTCTGCTCTTCTCATCAGAGCAACATTCTGAGCCGGTAGCTTACTCACGGACTGACTACATTAACCTTTTTTATTATAATAATTGACTATTCAAAAGTGCGTTAAAATGCCTATTAGAATAAAAATATTATGAATTTGAATTTGAATATTTTCATCATATTTCTATGAGAAAATAATTAAACTATATTCAGTGGTTTGTAGTAGATAAATGATTTTATAAGTACAAGCTTTGTTGCCGAGTATTATGTACGTACATGTCAAACAGACCTTGTAATTTTTAATATTGTAGTCTTATAATTATATTAATCTAGAATAAGCTATCCATCGCATATAGACTCAAAAATATACAAAAATATTCAACGGTATCAGAGGCTATCTTATTATCAAAATCGATTAGTTTGAAATATTATGAATACTTCTAGAAACGTGGTTTGGTAAATTTTAATTATGACTGCATATTAATTATACTTGCTATTATTACAATAACAAAACAACAATACTATGAAACTGTTGGACATATTTTGATAATTTTTCTTTGGTAATGGCTTACTTCTGCCTGTTAAAATAATTTAAGGCCATGTTTAATCAATGTATTACTTTTCGTTATTATAATATCTTGTTTCTGTGAAAAATAAAAGTAAAATTAACTAAAATTACAGAAATTTAAATCTACAGTACAGTATTTATGTATTGTTTAAAATTATAAAAAGATAAAAATAGACTCCTCGCTTAATATCTACACTAAAAACGGAGCTCACAACTTAGTTTTTATTTATTTAAACGCATAGTTTCTGGCACTAAATATTGATAATTACGTTTTTGGGAGAGTTGTACTTATGTTACCACATTATGTAACCACATATGGTAATATCAGCCTCCCTCAACTGGCTGAAGCATAATAAAAGACATCTGAAATATGTAAGAAAACTCGTAATTGTGTGTAAGTGCACAATTTTATTGCAAAAAATCTAAAACAAAGTTATAAATTAATGTTTCGCATATATAGCAATAACGTGCATCTGTAGTCGATGCGGTTGGAGTCGCACTTAAGAGATAGTAAATATAAGAAAATATTTAGGAATTTGATGTCAGATGCCAGATATAATTTTAAATTATTAAGCAAACAATCTGATACAAATTTCATTTATTTTACAGATCTAATAGATCAATTTCTACACATGCTTAATCAATTTATAATCATGAAACCGAGTTGTTAAGATACATTTATTAAACAAAACAACATAAAGAGCAATAAAAGTATTCTCTCCGTTAATTTGAACTCGATTCACGGACGTGATACCTTTAGGTTTACTGCGACCGGAGGCGCTGCGATAAAGCAAAGAATTATGAGTCATTATAATTAACAAACCAATATAAAATTTTATATCTAACCCAGAAACCATAAAGGTATTATTATATCCCTCAGCTTTTTACTATTAGGAACATAAAAAGTTATATTTGAACCTAATACGGTAAATAGTATTGTTGAAAATATTTTTTATTAAGCCTGAACTTTTAAAAATTTAAGCTTCTATTTTTATGTCATATAAAACATATTTTAAATAGAACTAAAGATTTTAACATACTCATTTACATATGAGATCATTCCGAGAGTAGATAACAAATTAAACTGAATTTGGTTTGATTTCATTAACAGATTACTTAACATATGAGAAGTAGGGCTACGTATTTCATTATTAACTTGTTCCCATCTTCTAGACTAAAAGTTAAATTACCAGTTGGTCTCTGCTGTTTATTCTATTATTTTATTTAAATAAAAATAATAAATAGTGTTTATATATTTTAGTACTATTATTTTATGAAAGTTTATATGCAATCAACCGAATAAATAAAGTTTAATAAAAATTTAATTTGTTGCTAAATATGTACCACATAGTGAATGAATACCTTTATATGTTCTGGGTGAAGAAAAACCTCGTTAGGAAATCTGCAAATCTAAAAAAAAACTATTCAGTTACTGGGATAACTTTATTTTCATCAATAAATGCTGAAGATGCCGCTGAAGATAACGATGACACGAATACGGGAGTGATACTCTCACTAAAACTTATTGTTGCAATGAATTTTTATACAATATTTTAATATTTATTATAATAAATCAATTTATATTTAAGAAAAAAAAAAATTTGCATGTCAATACAAAAAAGATAATAATGTGATTAAATAATTCTATAAACTATTTTTAAACGGTTAGAACACGGTCAAGTTCAGCAAGTACAACTACTAAAAGATAATATTTTCATTGATGGCAAGAGTCCTGCTGTACTTATTTGTATAACTCGATCAGGTTGTTCACGTCGCAAAAGATCGGTGTAATGCTTTTATTGTTGTCTTTCTTTTAAATACATAGCTCGGTGCTACTCTTTGTCAAGGTCACATCAGAAGGTATAATTGGAAAAAATATTCATAACAGGTCAATATTTTATTAAACGTAATAAGTTTAAAAGAACCGCGAACTAAACCTAGTAAAGAAACAGTTTTATCCCAAGGAAAATATATATTGAAATATATATTGAAAAAACGAGGCTTTTCCGTAACCAGAAGCTAAAAAATAATCAAAAGGTTTCAATTGTAAGTATCCCCTTTATTCCCTTTCTTTTTACTATAATAAAATGTATATCAATAATTCTTCATTAATTGTAATCTTCTTACATTCATAATTAAATATCCTTACTATATAATAACGAGCTAATTGACTCTGTATGCACGCGCATCACTTATCACCCACAAATCACACAATAATGTGTAATACATTAAAAAAAAAGCTATTGAATCAGGCTACAAAATAGGGTGGGTGCCAACCTCATACGTGACCCTTGACCCTTCCCGGCCCTTAGGGCCGGGAAGTTCCCTCGTATTATAGAATATTTTAGCATAAGAAAATTAATTATCTTTCTTTATGTCAGTTATCTTTATTATCACAGAGAGATTATTGTTTTGGGAGAAGTCGACTGAGGATAAATAATGGTGTTGAGTTAGATTCCTTTACGCTTCACATATTTAAGTATAAATATTTGCTATACACATCTGGCGTAGAGGTATTACGATATGGATTATTTCATAAATTGAATTTACTTATACTTTACGCTTTTATTATTCTAGGAGATAGCCATCTAGTATCAAGAGATCATTAAAGACAATTTTTAGTTCTCAGCTGATAAACTTTTAATTTATTTTAATAGTTTACATTATTTTTGTATTTTTCAACCATTCTTATTAAAGTGTATAAACATATTTAATAAAAATACTCTTATATATCTTCTTTTATTTTATTAATCTGAAACTCTCTTGATAATTTTGTTGTAACAACAAAATCTTATAGGATTTTGTAAAAACTGGTTCTATCTAATAAAAAAATTGAATCAAAAATTTTAATCCCATTTTCGCCCACCCGACAGGTATGTCAAAAAATGGAAAATTAATTTCATTTTATAAATTACCCCTTCTATCCTTCTTTCTACCTTTGCTTAGTGATTATTTAATAAAAAAATATTATATTATATAACTCAAATTATTTATTTTGTCACTACAAAACAAGCATATATTGCCCTCAATCTCTTATGCGCTGCCAGGATTTAATCTCATCCGAAATGACCGCATTGGTAGGGGGGGTGGAGGAGTGGCGATCTACTTACGCTCTCACATTTCTTTTAATATTATTAGTTCATCTGCTCAGCCACCTACCCCTGATGCGAGCGAACATTTATTATTAGAAGTGGATCTCACTTGTTGTAAAATCCTTCTTGGTGTATTTTACTGTCCTCCCTCTATATTAAATTATTTTGATTCTTTCGAAAGCTTGATTGAAAATTTAGTTCCATTATACAAGCACTCAATTATAATGGGAGATTTTAATACATGTTTAAGAAAAGATAACGTTCGCAGTCAAAAAATGTTAAATGTTACTGACTCCTGTAATTTAAGTATCTTGCCCCTAACACCGACACATTTTTTTCCTGGCAGTGTTCCCTCTCTCCTTGATCTGATTATTGTGTCTTCTCCGGATTTTGTCTCAAAACATGGTCAGTATACAGCTGACGCGTTTTCCTACCACGATTTAATATATCTCTCTTATAAGGCCCGTCCTCCAAAATTTAAATCCAATGTACTTCTGCGGCGTAATTTTGGAGGAGTTGATGTAAATAGTCTTTCCAAGGATGCCCGCGAGCTCGACTGGTCCGCTATTACAAAATATAACTGTATCGACACCAAAGTTGAAAGATTTAGCAATTTATTAACCCAGCTTTACGATAAACATGCCCCCGTGAGACCAATTAAGATAAAGCACCTCCCTGCACCGTGGTTATCAGATGAGCTAAAGAAGCTTATGCAAAAAAAAAACGCCGCTAAACATAAATTTAAATTGAGCGATACTGATACCAATCGCGCTAATTACAACCGAGCCCGAAATCGCTGCAATACATCGTGTAGAGATGCACTACGACGCCACATCCACAAGTCTATCGAAAACGGCAACACTGCAAGAACTTGGAAATTTCTTGAATCGCTAGGAGTTGGTAAATCACCCCATACATCTTCTATCAATATTGATATTGACCTTCTAAACAAACATTTTTCATCATCAGAAGCAATTGACAATTATGATAAAGATTGCACACTTAAGTCCCTTTCATCTATTCCAACTCCTGATTTTCCGCCGTTCACATTCTGTCCTTTCACTGAATGTGATGTTAAGAAGAACGTACTGTCCATTTCGTCGAATTCTATTGGGACAGACAGCGTCAGCCGGAATATGATCGTTCCTATCCTAGATGTCATTTCCCCCATATTAACCCATATCCTAAATCATTCCATCTCTATTAATAAATTTCCTGAAGCTTGGAAACAGGCCCAAATAACTCCCATTCCTAAAAAAACCAAACCCGTAATGTTCAGCGACTTTCGTCCTATCTCCATTCTACCCTTCCTTTCTAAAATCCTTGAAAAATTAGTTTACGAACAGTTAAACCTATTCCTTAATAAAAATCTCCTTCTTAACCCCTTTCAATCTGGATTTCGTCCCGGTCATAGTACGGTTACTGCGCTGGTCAAAGTCACTGATGACATACGTTTAGCAATGGATAATAAACAGTTGACAGTATTAACATTGCTAGACTTTAGCAATGCCTTTAATACTGTCAATTATGACATCTTACTAGCATTGCTGCGTTCTATTAACATATCTCCATCAGTGACAGACTGGTTTCGGAGTTACCTCACTGGCCGTCGACAGCGCACTCGGAACGGTACGACCCTCTCGTCCTGGTGTGATGTCTCGGCAGGGGTGCCCCAAGGCGGCGTGTTATCTCCTCTACTATTCGCAATTTTCATTAATTCTATCTCTGAGCATATCACTTCTTTCTATCACATGTATGCAGATGATGTACAAATATATCGCCATTCACACCTCGAAAATCTATCTTCCGTTGTTTCACTAATGAATAAGGACCTGAGCGCTATTTATAAATGGAGTAGGCAGTACGGCTTGAACGTTAATCCTGCAAAATCTCAGGCTATCATTATTGGTAGCCCACGAATGATTGCAAGGGTTGATTGGCAAAACGTACCTCCTATTGTATACAACAATATTGCTATACCATATCGCTCTAATGTTAAAAATCTTGGCATCTATTTGGATCAGAACCTATCTTGGAATACGCAAACCAAAGAACTCAGTAAAAAAACGTTTGCGGCCATGAGTGCTCTATTACGATTACGGTATTTTCTTCCAATTCCTACCAAAATTATGTTAGCCCACTCCCTTCTTCTCTCTATTTTAGATTATGCTGATGCAAGTTACCTAAATTTAACCGAGGACCATTTAAATAAGCTTGAGCGACTCCAAAACAATGCTATACGGTTTATATTTGGTTTACGCAAATATGACCATATTTCCGAATTTCGACAAAAACTCAAGTGGCTCCCTATACGCTTTCGCCGGGATTCACATGCTCTTTCCCTCCTGTACTGTGTACTATTTCACCCAAAAACTCCTACATACTTGAAGGAAAACTTTAAGTTTTTAGGAGCACCATCTGAAGTACGATCATCACAGTCCTTACTTATCAGAATGCCTGTACATAGCACCAAATTCTATAAACAGTCTTTTACGGTACATTCCATTAAATTGTGGAATGACTTACCACTCAATATTCGGAAATCAAAATCGTTATTAGTTTTTAAAAAATCTGTTAAGGACTACTTTTTATCCAAGGATATCTAGGACGACAATTATCGTGTATGTATATTATAGATATTGTTTAGTTTATATCTTAATATATATTGTTAATAATTTTATTTATGTAACACGTCTATGTATTCGTGTGTAGTTATTTTTAAGTAGGTTTATTTATTTTTGTACATTTACGCCACCTACTGCTTCATTGGATCATAAGGGTATTTCAACATTAATATTGGTTGTCTGGAAGAAATCGCCTATAGGCGATAAGACCGCCTTTTGTATCTCCATCGTTTTCTATTTTTTTTTTGTTATATATTTTTTTTACTTGTTTTTATGATATGTATGGTGTGCAATAAAGAATATAAATAAATAAATAAATAAATATATATTTGTACTAGCTTATTCCCTCCCGCTTCACTGGGCACACTATTAGTTTGGATGTGAACTTAGGTTGCTATGGTAACCTTAGTCGTTCTTTTTAGTGGACGTCTACGTCACAAAAGAAGTAACTATGTACATTTTTAAGTTAATCGGACAGATAGTTTCGGAGATTTCGTGATGAGTCAGTGAGTGGTAAATATATATATATATGATATATAGGATTTAATTGATTTAATTATTAATTATAACGTTTAAGATATTAAAGAAAACTTAATCCCACGAAGTTATACAATTTTACAGTAATACTATTACTTCGGCTAATTGTTTAAACTAGTTATGGACGGCGGTATTCTTATCGATTATAGTTGAAAGTTGACTAACGAAGACTGAATTTAAACTCTTTATGAATTATTCAATAACTATTATTCATATTTTATAACACACCTCTCCAACATTGATATTACACATCTATTACGGTAGAAAAACTTGGACTCACTTGTATAAAAGTCCTTATTAGTTTGCTTATTTATATTGCGGTGATGTAGTTTATTAGTTATGTGGCTGACAGAAACCTTTTATAATTATTTTGAAGTGACGCCGTAAATACGATTTGCGTCTTAAAGCAACCGTCTCGATTATCTATTACTTGATAGCTCTGTAATAATACTAAAACATGAAATATCGGTCAAGAACACGGCATGCGTATTGTAAAATAAATTACATTAAATAAATATATAATTAAGATGTAATCCACATTTATTTTTTTGTTATGTAAGATAAAATTTGATATAATTTTGGGTCTACATTAAAAATATTAGTAAAAACCCGATGGATGTTCTCCGTAATTTCAATAACTAAAATATATTAATAGACGTGAAAATCAAACATTTTAATCTACCCACATACATCTAAAATTAAGGTACTAATGATACAGATTTACCTTCCTACTAATATTTCATCTGGCCAGCCCTGTTACATCAACTTAACGTGAACAAGATTAATTAAGAACAATGAAAATAACATTACGTGGTGAAAGGGTGATAGTGAGAGGTTCTAGATCACGTCCACGTGAGAAAAGCCTCTTGAATAACTACTTTCGACAATCGATTGGTAATATATATCGGAAACGACAAATTATTTATTAATTGGATGAGTGTACTCTTTCAGATATAATGAATGATTCTGTCAATTGAGTTATCAATAAAATGACTAATACGTAATTTCAATACCACCTACGTATTATATTGTATAAGTAATCAATATTGTTTAATTTGTTTAATTCCATATCAGTACATTTCCTTTGTGTAATTTTAATTCCTTTAATGTTTATGTATAATGTCATATTAATTTCATTTAATTATTCAAAATACTTTACTGATTTTCAATACCATATATATCTCAAAACAATCAAAGTATAAAGTTATATATTTATATTTTTTTAATAATACCATTTGTAATGTAACGGAAAGTATTTTACAATAAAATCATAATTATAAAATACTTATTTATTTTTGTAAATATTACACTTTAGCACTTAATATTTAGAAAGAAAGAAACAATATAAGTTTCTCCGATACTCCCTTTAGTATGAAAAATCGTTTTCATTAGAGAAATATTTTTCATTAAATTCTGATTTATGCTTTCAGAAATTTTCTTTTCATAGTAATATTATTGAAATGGGACAAGCGGAGCGTGTAAATAAAATACAAATGTAGATTCGTACAGCGACGAAGTGACGGTTCAGTGATTAACTGTCACCATTATTGATGATGAACTGCGAAAATATATTCGTTAGGTTTGTAAGTTGAAAAAGGCAAATAAATACATTTGCGTATATTATGTAAATATGTGGCCTGAACGAAAAATATAGAGCTATCTTACTGCAACAGTCGAGTTTTTGAGTTTATGGAACTGCAAATTCAGTTTCTTAAAATTACTAATATAAATACAAATATACTTCAAGAGTCAGAGGACTTGCTCTTTAAAAAAAAATGTATGTTGTATGTTATCTTATAAATTCAAATATTCTTAAATAATTATTATATTCTTAGTCTTTTCAGAATATTACAATTTACAATTTCTTTATTTATAGTGATTTGTTTTGTCAAATGTCATGACTCATGACTCATTTAATAAATTTAAATATTATTATAGCATTTGTAGATATTCATTTCCTTACATTTCCGAGTGATTCCAGATAGTACAAAATGTTTTCGGACACTTAAGTCCCTCACTGTTCGCTCAGTCTTCATAACCAGGATATTTGATGACTGAATTACTTACCATAACAATTAATATAATAACAGTATAACTCAATCATTATAAATGTGATATTGTAGTACTGCGGATATAAACCTTGTTTCAGATAGTTAATTATAAATAACAAATGGTATCGTGTAATGCAATGATATTACTTCGTGACATATTTATCTAACTGTTACACGCTTTATAGATATATTTTTAATAAAAATAACTAATTTTTATAAAAATATGATTTTTTAATTTTAAGATATAATAGTTGATATTATGAATTTATTGGGCATGAGTACATATTAATACATTTTATTTATTTACCATAATTAATTGTAGCAATATTTTAATGAACTCACACAGTCGTCGGTAAATACCATCTTGGAAATAATAAATAGTTATTTTCAATAGTAACAGAACATTTCACATACCTCATATCCCGTACGGGGTGTTTTGTTTTTTTTATGATTCTATTTATTATAACAATTATATTATTAAATGTATTATTAATTTTGTTTTATGACAAAAAAAATATTTATACTCACTGCATGGAAGTCATAACAATAAATATTTTGGAATATATTATAAATCAATAACTACTTATTTCTTATACTATATATTTTTATATTTGCTCACATATTTTTTTACACTACACTATTTAACTTTTTAAGTCTTAACCTAGTTTTGAGAATATTCAATAGATGAACAACAACAATATAATTTAGTTGCTTTAATTAACTAAATATTAGGTATGGGGTGATTACTAAATTACCCCTAATATTATACAGTAACGCTACTCTTTATGCAGAAGTTTAGATGGACAAACGAGCTGAAGATTGACTTGGTAAAGACAGTGACTTAAGTATCGCTCTTGATATTTGCAGCACAAGGGTAAAAAACTTATTAAATTGTAAAAAACTTTACTTGTCAAAAAAAGGGAATTTAATTTTTATCACTTTGAGAGGTTTAATATGATAATAAATGACTTTCATTCAATTTACGTTGATAAATATATCGCTATTAAAGGTACTATAGTAAATTAGACTATTTAAACTTATTTTATTATTTTTATAAAATAGAAAAAGTGTTGTATGTTCAACCCAGCGCTTCGACTACATCATGTATGTAGAGATATTCATTCACCCACGACAATAAACTTTATTTATAATGTTAATACACTCTAACCTTTATATACGTATTAAATACAGAACGTAATGACAAATAATATAGTAATTGAAAAATCGTTCCAAATACTGTAAAATTTTATTTTAATGTAATAAACACAAATTACTGTTTAATCATTAATAACCTAAAATCCGGAATAATATAAGTTTTATAATATTATTATTATGAAAGAAACCATTAAACTAACGGTATAAAAATAAATGGCAGGTCTTTTCTTTCAGAAATAAGTAATTAAAATATTTCATATGCAAAGTCAGTTACAAAGATCCTTCAGATGTTGAATAATCCTCTTATTTTCTTATATATTCATTCTTTGAAAAGAAAAGCTCTTTTTGTATGGAATACCTTTCCTGACACAGATAGTTTAGAATTTGGGTAAAATTGACTGCTCATATATTATGGCATATATAAATATGGCAAATATTTCAACTTTTAGCATTTATTTTAAATGATATTAAATATAAGAAATTGTGTTTTAAGAAATTAGAGTTAAAAGATTAAGAACTAACTAATTTTAACCCTATTGTTTTCTTTTAATACTTGTTTTATGCTGTTGTAGAGATGACGACTTAACCCTCTGACTTTTCTTTGTAGTAGTTTGAAGTAACATCTATTTATCAGAACATAAGGAAAAAAATAGAATTAATTAAGAGTTGTAATTGTTGATGTAAATATGGAGGAGGAGAAGAATGAAATAGTGTACAGTAAAGAAGGTTAACAATATGTACATTTCTGCGAAGGAAAATTGGTTGATTTATTTACGGAATTCAGAAATATGGTCATATTTTTGAGATATCAAAGAATTAATTAAAAGTAATGAATTATATAACTTTCTACGTACATACAAAAAACAACAAATAAAAAAAATAATTATTAATTAATTATGATCCTCTTCATAATTGATTATGATAATCGCCTCTGTTTGTTATTTAAATGTACCGTGTTCTTTGTTAAATATTCCTTTCATGGGCTTTGTAAAAAAAATTATTTATAACTGGCATATGGTGGTATATTTAAGACTACAGATATCAAAGTAAATCTTTAAAAAAATATATAATTTTTCCGTCATTCGCCAAAAATACACTTGAGGTATACGCCACGTGTATACTTGAAAATCAATATATCAATATAAATGGTTTTTCTACTTCAATTGAAATTGTTGTTCAACATAGCTATGTTATGACATGACTATGCTACATATACGAGACACACAATATACTGGCTCTATCTTAATAAGAACATATATCCTTATAAAATATATTAATCTTTAGTTAATTTGTAGATAACAGTATTGCGACAATAATTGCGATCAATTGCGGTTGATTGGTCGAAACGTTGGATGTTTGAAGTATTTATAACACGTTAATTGCATTTGATTAGTTGCATATAGTTCTGGAATAAAAATTAAATGGAAAAAAAACTATATTTTTAAACCTGAATGGGTTATCCAAAACATGAGCTACATTTTGAAGGCACGAAAAGAACGCCTTTATACTTAATATTTCAATTATAAGGTACAAAAACATTTTTAATTATAAAGTTAAAATTATAGGTTTTATTTCATGTTCCTCTAACTTTATGTATAAATACTGAAAAATTTTATTAACGCTTTAGAATATTCTATTTAGGATTTTGATAATAATATCTTGAATGATCTGCAATTGATGCTTAACTGTACTAAGGGCAATTTCATCAAGAAACAAGTTACGATTCTATGACAAAAATAATATGATTCACTCTGTTGTACTATTTAATATATAAGTAAAATACTTAGGTATTCTAACTCGAACATTTTTATTTATCAGAAAAGCAGTAAAAGCAGACTTGGGAAACACATCTCTGTAAAAAATAACATCACATTAAAATCAGCAATTCTGATAATTTACATTTGAATTAAGATTGTAGTGTTGTAAGGTAAGTTTAATATATATATTTAAATTGAGAAATCTTTTTAATAATAACATTGTTTTGTTTTTCAATTCATTAATAATCATTTTTATTATACCTAACACGTTAAACAAGACAATTTTGAATTTCCAAACAATTAAAAGACAAGTTTATAATTAATTTCCTAAGGGCTTATGTAACTTAAAAATAATTGAAATATTAAAATATTCTTATTCTAATAACTGATACTCAAAATTTATTTAGCTATTAATAAAATGATTTTATCATTATTTTCTTTTTTAAACTTATTTTGGAATTTAATCTTCTAATATAATAAAAATAATTTAAAATGCTAATATTTTAATTGGGCTATAATATAAATATGTGTTTATTTATTATTCAATATACGTAAACTAAGCAATTTATCCAACGTAAACGAATGTAACTTAAATTTTCTCTTAGAAAATGTCCTGTTAAAACTTCTTTGGAACTGCAAATGATAAATTTGAGAACTATTCAAGTAGCAAATTAGCGGTAGTCGCATTTACTCTCCGGACGCACCCTGGTGTAATTGATAGTGTTGTTGGACGAACTCAATTACAATACAATTCATCGAAATTAAGTTATACCGCTAAAACATTACAGAGTTACTACATATATTGATCATATACTACGGAGTCAGAATAAAAGTATTTTAATTGTATAACTATATCTCTAATTATATTTGTTAGTAAAACAAATGTAAATTATAAATAATATATTTTTTTTACTTTAAGTCATAATTCACGTGCCCTTATCTGCATTATTTGCGAAATATGTTAAAATATTCCAGGTTATTTTTTCATACGTAATCTCAGTGGAGACTTCTTTGCCATATCAGTTTTCATTCTCTCCATCCGTGTTCTCTTCAATGACTCTTCATGAATCCATATTATACGAATCTATCTTGTTTAAATATATTGTACACTTATATTATAATCCATATTCAATACATATTGAAGTTGATATTAGTTTTATTTCAGTTTATAGAACTCTAAAAGTCAATTAAAAACAGATATTTAATTTATTTGAAAAACTTGAGCTCTTAACTAAATAAGCTCGAGTTATATAGAGTTGAAGAATCCGTCTCATAGATTAGTGCAGTTTCCCTAAAGACTGGAAATATCAATTTAATAAAATAGGAAGTTAGCTGCCATGTTGAGAAACCAATTAGGGATACCCATTATGTAGCTGTAAGTGACTGTGACACGCTGATAACATACTTTTTGACACATTAACGAGTGTTTAAATTCGGTTTAGTAATTATTAACCCCATTAGATCCAAACCAACGATTATATTGTAATCAAAAAACATTCGAATCTTATTTATTCTAATATAACTAAATACTATTTATAAACATAGTAGCAAATATAAATTCAAATATTCAGCCACCATAATAATATAAAATAATTTCATTCATATATAACAGTTCATTGTTTAAATACAAGTTTTATTGACAAGGATTATTTAACTGAGACGTGTAGCACTTGCAAATTTTAATGTTATAAAACTTAATCATTTACAACATACTATAAAACGCGTACAAATAAATATACTAAAACTATTTCATTGTACCAGAAGCTAATAAAATATTAATTCACTGTACATAATTTATCCCCAATTAAATAAATTATATTAAGTTGTAATCAATAGCGCAACCGATGAATCTCTAAGATCACGTCAAGATATCCAATACAATTAGTTAGCTATATGATAGTAGTTTCTAGAAATACTTTGTTTGTTACATATTAAGCCTTAAATAACCATTAACTTAGTATAATTAAAATAGACTAAAACCATTGAATGGATTTAGTAACATTTTATGCTTTTTAGAGCTTCTTGTTTATGTGATATTTGAATCTTTTATTTCTACGGAAACTAATAAGGTCGCTTCTGTAATGTGAGGATAATTGACCTATTACGATATTTTTATATTAATATATCATATAGTTGAAGCTTTATTAATAAAATATGTTCATCATTACATATACGAGGGTCAAACTGAAAGTTCTTGGAAAATCAAAAACTAAGCATTCTAGCAAGTAATTAGTTTTATTGTAACTTTTCAAAATAGCGTCCATTTACATCAATACATCGCTGCATTCGATGGAACCATTGAGAAAAGCACCTTGCCCACTCGGCCTTAGGGGTCTCTTCGACGGCGTTTTGAAACGCAGCCACTGCTTCTTCGGCGTCTATAAAACGTTTTCCTCGAAGTTTTTCTTTTATTTTCGGAAATAAATAAAAATCGCAGGGTGCGAGGTCGGGGCTATACGGCGGGTGACCCAGTAATTCCACGTCTGAGGTCACCAAATAGTCGATCGTTTGCCTGGCGGTGTGCGACGAGGCATTGTCGTGATGAAGGAGGATCCTGCTGCGAGGTCGTTTCTCTCGAACTTTTTCCAAGACAAGTAGCAAACAATTGTTAGTATACCACTCTGCATTAACCGTTTTCTGATCCTCTAAGACTACTGTCGCGTAATGACCTGTCTTTCCGAAGAACGAGGCCACCATCTTTTTTCCAACACTTCGACCTCTCTTCACTTTAGTTGGCAACTCTTCGGAAGGAAACACCCACTGAGCAGACTGTCTTTTGGTTTCCGAAACATAACAGTAAATCCAGCTTTCGTCACCCGTTAGTATGTCGAACACAGCATTTGAGTCACCTCTGTTAAATTTTTGGATCATTTCTCGGCATCAATCAACACGGCGGAGTTTTTGAGCCTCGGTCAAATTATGCGGTATCCAGCGGGCACAAAGCTTCCTGACCGCTAAATATTCATGAAGGATTTTGTGCACTTGACTTATGAGTCAAGTGACCTATGCCTAGACTTGTCCGAATCTGCTGATAGGTCACTCTTTTGTCAGTCTCTATCATACGCCGCACAACACTGATGTTATCTTCAGTCGTCGCTGTAGAAGGCCGTCCCTCACGCAAATCATCCGTGAGATTAGTTCGACCACGTTTGAATTCATTAAATCAGTTGTAAACTGTGGCACGAGATGGGGCTTCATCGTGAAAAGCCAATCGAAGTCTATCACAACTTTCTTGTTGACTTAAATGACATCGAAAGTCATAAAACATCATTGCACGAAAATTTTCTCGGATTAAATTCATTCTGACGTGCACAGACAATTTTCAATTTGCCGCCAAATCGTAAAACAAATGACAAATGAATGAAATGTACACTCAATAATATTGGTAAAGAGTTCTATTTTCAAAATTTAAACTATTTTTTTTAATATAATGCTTTTAAGTGGCCAGTTCTAAAAACTTTCAGTTTGGCCCTCGTATGACAGTATTGAAAATGTTGTTTCCTACTAGGGTTTCATTATTAATTCCTTAGCTTCGTATCGGACCAAGTCATAATAACGCACATCTGTAGCGAACTAGTGCTTATTAACATCTAGGATATATTTTTATTGCGGATATTGAATTTTATTTAATTTACAAATCTGTAAATTTAAGAGTTTTATCCGTTAATGGCTGTGAAAATCACGAGAGAAATGATTATTATGATATATCTAGTAAAGTAAGGATGACAAATAACCATAAAGGTCTTATCTACATTAATTGGAATACTCAGATACACGGACGTGCTATCTTTGGGTTTTATGCGACAGGTTGCGCTGCGATAAAGCTCGAACTGAAGAATTACGAGCCATTATAATTACGAAACTCATATAAAATTTTATATCTAACCTAGGAACCATAAAGACATTATATAAATTAGCTTATACGAACCTAACATTAAATAATATTGTTGATATTGTATGAATAGGTACATTTAGTCTGGCCATACATACTGTTTCAATAAACAAAATATTCATGGTTAGATGAATGGTTCATTGTGTTTTCTTATTTTTCCGCTAATATAGTGTAAAATATTTAGTGACATTAAAATGGAGTGGGGTGATAAAGAGAACCAAATCGCTGTGATTGCATGACATAAAGTAGGTATGGAGCCAAATTTTTAAATCTTCTTTACTATAGGTATTAGTCAAATGTTGGTGTAACGGGTTATTGATAGGTACAATGAAACCTTTAATGTTTGTAACAGAAAAAGATCTGACCATACAAGTAGCGTTAGTGTAAAAAAGGCGATCAAGGCAGTAAAGGAAGAAGAAATCGAACAAATCGTATTCAAGCAAATATTTTATTTCGGGACAAGAAGACAGCTCTTAGAACCGTGTTACATATTTTAAAAGATGTCTTAGGACTTGAAGCCCATAAAAGATGCACTGGTCATTTCTTAACTGATACTTTGAAAAAGAATAGGGTAGTATAATTAAAATTACTAATTGAGCGGTACGCCAAGGGAGGTCACAGAAAACTTTTGTTTACGGATGAGAAAATTTTTACAATTGAGCAAAATAATAAGAAACAACAGCATAGGCTCTAAAAAAGCTTCCCAATTAATTCCATTTTAGGTTTTTTTTCTGTTTATCAAACTGCAGGCACTACAATAAATCAAATAAGCGACCTAAACAATAGTGAATTGAATCAAAGGTTTTAAATTTTTAAATATTTAGTTGTAACGAAAAACACGTACAATCAATCACCGGAACCAAACAATATTATGTTATGGTTGATTATATTTTATTTAGGCAAAAGTTATATTTGTCAATATTAATTCTAGCCACCACTAATTACTTTATTTAGAAGTCGTTTTAGCAAAGCTATTACTTTTTTACTCCCTTTCATTCCGTGTGTCTCACATTTTCTGTTTCAAAATTCATATCATCCGTAAACTCGACGGTTATTAGTAGTTATTTTTAGATGATTGTTAGCAAGAATGGTAGAAACTAGCTGTAGTTATTTAGCGTGTTGTAGTTAATTGTTTTGCTTGATGGGAGCTGTCGTGGAGAAACGCCCCGTCATAGAGAACCGGTGTATTGTGTTTTAGCGTTGTAAGAGAAATATATATAAAGTACCATAATGTTTTGCTTTTTTTTTACCATTAGAATTTTCAGTATATTAATAAAATTTATTGTATTATTTCATAGTTAGTTAGTTAATATTGTAAAAACTTAATTATATATTATTTAGTGATTCTTTAAAATTCAAAGAGAATGGAAAAAAAATAAGAATTGGTGAGATTTTATCGTTTTATCTATACTAATAACTATGTAGTGTGTAGTACGTATATGTGTGGTTTCACTATATAATATTTTTATTATCATTATTATTATTTTTATTTCCTTAGAGCTCAGTCAAAGCTGATAAAAATCGTTTTAAGCAATGCATTCCTATCACTATAAATAGAATTATAGGGTTGTCTATATAATAATTCGAGTTGGGAAAATTATATAAAATATATAACGATCCTTTTTAATAACAATTTTAATGAAAACAAGTATAAAATAACTGCCTACTATAACTAGTAAAACATATAGAGTTTTTTTATCCAGCAATTATCTATTCAATAGTCGACACTTTAAAATTTTTCAATATTAAAAGTACTATTCCTTATAAATTTTTTAAAATATTGTAATTATCCCTTTATCTATTTTCTTTTCAATTCAATGAAATAACTCGTCATTAATTTTTATACCAAACTTTATGTAATCTGATGAATTGAAAAAAAATCTTAGTCTAATCTAGCTATATATCACATTTTATCAAAAGCTTCCAGAAATCACTTTTTGTGTTACTTTATTATTATTATTTTTTTGGGAAAAGTCGACTAAGGATAAAAAATGGTGTCGAGTTAAATTTGTTTACGGGTCACACATTTACGCAACCTACATGACCGGTGCCAGTATTATGGTATAGATTGTTATAACATTGAAATCACTTTCACTTTAGGATTTTATTATTCTAAGTGATAGCCGTCCATTATGAAGATGACATCGTTCAGGACAGTTTTCAGTTCACAGCTGCTTTTGAAGATTTATTAGACACGCCCAACAGCCAGCTTCCAAAAACTTTAAAGGTACGAACGGTTTACTAAGTATTAACTAAGAAATATTGTTACTAAAAGTCTGACTAACATCTATCTACTAAATTTTATTTTTATCTTATAATAGAATGAACTATTTATTTTATTTCTTTACTCTTAAATCATTCTAATTGAAAAGAAAGAGATATTTAATACAATATTTTTACTTAATTTACTATTTTGTTACGTTTAAACTCTAATAAGATAATTGTTATAAATCTTTAAGTTAATTTTCAACAATAATGAAACTGGATCAAATAGTTTTATCCTATTCTTGAGAGTCTTCTAATGTTATTAAAAGCGGACAGAAATGCCAAACAGAGAAAATTTCATTTAGTTTTATGTTTATCACCCTTTGCTTCATGATTATTTAAATAAAAATGTCATATTATGTAATTATAGTTAAAATTATATATTGATGTATATTTAAGATGTATATGGTTGTCTTAATTCCAATTTATAACAAAAATGTTTAAGGTATTAAAGAAATTACAAACACAAGAAGAGTTCTAAAATTCGAAATTTTTACTATTACTAGAATATCTGCATATTCTGGGCGTAGATATTTTTATCAGTTATACTTAAAAGTCGACTATTCAAGTTTCATTCTAGACCTTGTATTAATTATTTATTAAATATTATTCATGTTAATAGCGTTCCATAAAGCACCTCTTAAACATTGATAATGTAACCATTATCATCTAAAAGCCTATATCAGTGTGATTCACATTGGGGTGATGTCATTTATAATAACCGTATAAGGGTCATCTATGTCAGCCAAATAGTTAATAGTTTGCTATTATCTGGAGGCGACTCCGAAAATAGACTGAGACGATATAGCAGGGTTATATTAAAATATAAAAAAAAATGTATCAACTGTATGCGGAAAAGCAATTAAATACTAGTGAAGAGTTTAAAAATGATATAAAATTATTATCGAAATATTTTTTTCATTGTTATAAGTAGGAAAATACAAAATAAATCAACTTAGAAAATAATTAATAAGGAAACTGGAAAATCTAAGTCTCAGAGAAGTGATTTCAAATTAAATATAAACAATAAATATGTCACTTCTGGCCTTGAGGTTGCAAGAGCTTTTGAAACTTTCTTTACAGATATTCCACTTACCACTCCTAAATCCAATAGACAAATAGACAATGTAAATCAATTTGATATTAATTTTAATTAAAAAAAACTGAATGCCCAAAAAATGTTTTTTTTTTTAATTTATTAGCGTCAAGACAAGTTGTCTTTGGGGAATATCTGTTAACATAGATGGGAAACTAATAAACAATATCATAGCAAAATTAGCATAAATTTTTGATCATTTTGTTGGTTATTGAATATTTTAAGATTTAATGAAACAATAAAATAACACCATAACTTATGATCCAACTAACTTAAATCCTATTTCAGTATTACCTACATTTAGCAAAAATATTATCAATGAAAAACATTGGATAGTGTTGTTTGCTGATGATACTTCTCTTACTTTCAAAAGTAATAGATAACAATCAGTAACCACTAAAAATAAATTCAAAGAATTAAAAATTATAACTGCTTCCTATCAATATGTTTATGAAAATTTAATTTATGTACCCAATGATATTTCTAAATTCAATAAAAAAATTTATGTACAAAAAATTCATACTACCAATAAAAATAAACTTGCTGTGCCCATCACCAAGCTCCATGAAATAGTTAATTCTTGTTTTTATGAATTTTTCAGTAAATATATTGACGTTGGTGAAACAGTGATTACAACAAAAAAAAACCCGGCTGAGTTTGTTGTGTGGTTCTTCAAAGATAAGAGCGCGTTTGGAACCCTCGTATTTTAAGTTGGAAAGAGTCTTTACAGAAAGGCTAATTTCAATAAGAATGGTATCAAGTTAGGCTCTCTTATTTGACGTGCACATATTGAAACAAAGTGGAAAGAATATAATTAAATAAATAAGTATTGTGTCCCAAACCAACCTTCCTGGTGGGCTATTACTCAATAGCCCGCTCATAATACTAACACATGAAATACTGGTCAAGAATACGGGGTACTTTGATAAAGTGTAATAAATCAAAAAAATAATTTAAATACATTAAAATAAATGTTTAGAATTTAAATAAAGAATAAAGTGTCATATAATCTTAAGTAATATTTATTATAGCCTTAGGTCTTAAATAAAAATATCAATTAAAAAAAATGGATATTCTTCGAAACTTTTATAACTAAAATATATTCATTTAGATATCGAAATCATTAAATGACGTGATCTGAGGTAAACTAATGACTTATAATGATAATAAAAAATGATTTTTTGCATTCTATATCGAAGTTTAAGTATAATATACAATATATAATATAGATCAAACCATTTAAGGTAGAGTTAAGGATATAGCACTGGCCTCAATCTCAATTACTATAGTAAGAAGATAATTAATATAAACAGTACCCCTGCATAAGCTTAATCATCTGTAAATATTATACTTTTGAGATGGAACAATGTTAGATTCTTATTTCCTTCAATTTACTTTTTCGATACTCCAGACAAGAAAGGCCGCCGTCGTAATAGAAATATTTTTCATCAAAATTTAATTTCTGAAAGCATATTTTTTTTGAAGTAATATTGTGACAAGCGGAGCGTGTAAATAAAATACATATAAAGATTATTACAACGACGAAGTAAAAGATGACTGATTAAATGTCACCAGTATTGATGATGAACTGAATAATATTTGTATTTGATTTATTTATTAAAACCGTTAGTCACTCTTTTTTATTTATATTATGTAAATCACAAATATAGTTTAGCAAATAGTTATCTCAAAGAGTACTTAAAAGAAAAACTAAAAGCTTCAAGTGTTCTAAATAAGACTTTTTTTGTTATAAATTAATGTCCATAGACATTTGTCCATGCTTTTAATTGTAATTTTAAAACTATTTTGTCATGATTTTTATTGTGTTGATATTTTATTATTTGCTATTTTAGTAATTCTTAAGCAAGCTATTTAAGCTTCAGTAATTCTATTAATTATAGGTTAGTACAATAATCGAAATATTATCTTCTAAGCTAGTATTGAACTTTAGAGAAATAAAAGTTCTAGTGTTTACTTAATCTTGATCAGTTAAAATCCTTTATTTCTGGACCCCAAAAATTCCAGTTCTCACAATCCTAAGTTTTTGTAACTTTCTTCATAGCGATCGATATCATATTTTTTTTTTAGATTTATTACAAATCTTATATTTAAATACATTATTGTTTAGTTATCTACATAGTCCAATCTTTAGAAACTTATAACACTTTGAATCTTATAGGACTTGCTATAACACAAAAATCCATATTATTTTCAATAAACTTTTCTTTTATATTATTAGTATGATCTTTTGGGTTGATATATTATCAGTAAAATTTTTAGTGAATGCCGTGGATAAGCATCCTCGTTTTAAATAGTGAATTTTTCATGAACAAATTAATTTCTAAAATCAAATGATTTGAGTATGAAATAATTAACTAACCCAACTGTTATGCGCGCTTATAGATACATTTTAATTTCTATTCTGATTTACATACGCTTATTACCTCTAAACTTTTAATAAATTTAATACCACCTAATTCAAATGGAGGTATTTGTATTCTAATGCCATCTAAAATTGTTAAGCTAACTTTATTCTCCGAAATACTTTCTTAAACTATATTTTTTTCTCTATGTAAGATTTGTAAATGTTACCTCAAATTCATCCAATATTCAATACATTCTTTTACTACTTTTTCGTATCCATCGTAGTACTTTGCCATTCGTTTATTCATATTATATATTTATTTATTTATTTAGCTTCACGCCATATCCCTTGCGGGGTAGCCAGAGACGACGGAGTGCCAAACGCTACGGTCCCTGCATACCTCTTTCGCCTCGGCCACAGACATCAACCTCTTCATACATGCCCTCCGGGGGGTCCTTGTGCTTTTTACGTGACCTTCCTCCAGTATCATAGATACTGTGTTTTCGAAGGTCACTCGAGGCCTCCCCCTGTCTCTCTTACTGCTCACTTTTCCTATATAAATCTTTTTTACCATTCTTTCATCACTCATTCGTTCGACGTGCCCAAACCACCTGAGCGCGTTCTTCTTCATTCTCACTGTGACATCTTCGCTAGTATCTGCCATTCTGTGGATCTCTTCATTGCGAATTCGGTCAGCTAAACTGACACAACATTCATCTTTCTTACATTCTTCTTCTGTGTTACCCACGATTGGCTGCCGTATAACAGCGTCGGTAGCAAAACTGCGTAGTGTACAGCCAAACGTGCAGCTATGCTGACGTTTCGCCGTCTCAACAATGCAGTCAAAGCACTGTTGACTCTGTAACAAGCAATACGCCTTTCCACATCCATTTCGTATCTTCCGTCTCTGCTAAACATACTTCCCAAATATACCACTTCATTCACTTGTTCTATTATCTTATCATTCACGTTGATCTTACATTCTGTTTTTTCTTCATTTCTTTCAAATATTCATTACTATTAATATTCATTCTTTTCGTTTATTCATTACTTCCATATCGTTTAGTTCAAAAATCTTGACTCTAATGTATCAATATTGACGAAAAAACTGTATACATAATTGCCAAAGTTCTTTTAAAAATAATATTTCAAAGTAACAAAGAGACGGTGATAATAAATGATCATGAATAAAACGTGAGTGAGAAAAGGAGTTTTACAGTTTCTGAAATTATCGTATTTTACTCAATAAATAAAAGCAGTAATACCTATTTCATATTTTTTACCAAAATTCATTTAATACTGTTAATCTATGTACAAAAAGCTAATTATTTAATAGTATTTTGGGAAATATAGCACTTTTACAACGAGCTGCCAGAAGGCAAGTATTTTTATTTAATTATTTTTGTACTCTCGTACAATTACTGAAATTGTTTTTACTGAATAAAATAAAGACTACAACTTCTCTCTGGTAAACCTTGTGACTCTTTGTTTAAGTAATACCTGGCCATCCCTGTTGCATCGACTTAACGTGAACAAGATTAATTAAGAACATAATGAAAATAACATTACGTGGTGAAGGGTGATAGTGAGAGGTTCTAGATCACGTCCACGCGAGAAAAGCCTCTTGAATAACTACTTTCGACAATCGATTGGTAATATATATCGGAAACGACAAATTGTTTATTAATTGGATGAGTGTACTCTTTCAGATATAATGAATGATTCTCTCATTTGAGTTATCAATAAAATGACTAATGCGTAATTTCACCTACGTATTATTATTGTATAAGAAATCAATATTGTTTAATTTGTTTAATTCCATATCAGTACATTTCTTTTGTGTGATTTTAATTCCTTTAATGTCTATGTATAATGTCATATTAATTTCATTTAATTATTCAAAATACTTTACTGATTTTCAATACCATATATATCTCAAAACAACCAAAGTATAAAGTTATATATTTATATTTTTTTAATAATACCATTTGTAATGTAACGGAAAGTATTTTACAATAAAATCATAATTATAAAATACTTATTTATTTTTGTAAATATTACACTTTAGCACTTAATATTTAGAAAGAAAGAAACAATATAAGTTTCTCCGATACTCCCTTTAGTATGAAAAATCGTTTTCGTTAGAGAAATATTTTTCATTAAATTCTGTTTTATGCTTTCAGAAATTTTCTTTTCATAGTGATATTATTGAAATGGGACAAGCGGAGCGTGTAAATAAAATACAAATGAAGATTCGTACAGCGACGAAGTGACGGTTCAGTGATTAACTGTCACTATTATTGATGATGAACTGCGAAAATATACGTTAGGTTTGTATATTGGAAAAACCAAATAAATACTTTTTCGTATATTATGTGAAACATATTGAACAAAATAAAAAAAATCTTACTGCAACTGTTAAATTTTTGACTTTATAGAACTGCAAGTTCAGTTCCTTAATTTTCCAAATTAAATGAAGAATGAGGGCTTCAAAAATTACTAACATGAATACAAATATAGCTCAAGAGTCATAGGACTTGCTCTTAAAAAAAAACTGTATGTAACCTTACAAATTCATACACATACATATATATATACAAATATATATATATATATATTAAGTATTTTCAGAATATTACGATTTATAATTACTTTAATTCTAAATTATAAATAGTAATTTGTTTTTACAAATGCCATGACTCATTTAATAACAACATTTGTAGATATTCATTTCCTTACATTTTTAGTGCAGATAGTACAAAACGTTTTCGGACACTCAATTCCCTCACTGCTCGTTAACAGACATCGTATCCAGGATATTTGATGACTGAATTACTTACCATAACAATTAATATAGTAACAGTATAACTCAATTATTATAAATGTGATATTGTAGTACTGCGGATATAAACCTTGTTTCAGATAGTAATTATAAATAACAAATGGTATCGTGTAATGCAATGATATTACTTCGTGACATATTTATCTAACTGTTACACGATTTATAGATTATTATAAAAAATTGTTATTTATATTTTTAATATAAATAACAATTTTTTATAAAAATATGATTTTTTTACTTAAGAATATAATAGTTGATATTATGAATTTATTGGGCATGACTACACATTAATACACTTTATTTATTTACCATAATTAATTGTAGCAATATTTTAATGAACTCACACAGTAATCGGTAAATACCATCTTGGAAATATTAGATAGTTGTTTTCAATAGTAACAGAACATTTTACACACCTCATATCACGTACGGGGTCTTTTGTTTTTTTATGATTCTATTTATTATAACAATTATTATTATTATATTATAATTTATTTTATTTAATGACAAACAATTTGTCTATATTAGTTTCTCACTGCATGGAAGTCATAACAATAAATAGTTTGGAATAATTTATAAATCAATAACTACTTATTTCTTATAATTTTTATTTGCTCACATTTATTTTCACATTACACTATTTAATATTCAATAAATAAACATAATTTAGTTGCTTTAATTAACTAAATATTAGGTATGGGGTAATTACTAAATGACCCCTAATATTAAACAGCAACGCTACTCTTTATGCAGAAGTTTAGGTGGACAAACGAGCTGAAGATTGACTTGGTAAACACAATGACCTAAGCATCGCTCTTGATATCTGCAGCACATAGGCAAAAACTTATTAACTTGTAAAAAAACTTTACTTGTCAAAAAAGGGAATTTACTTTTATAACTTTGAGAAGTTTACATAAAAATAAATGTCATCCATTCACTTTATGTTAATAAATATATCGCTATTAAAGTTATTATAGTAAATTAAACTATTTAAACTTATTATATTATTTATATAAAATATACGACCACGACAGTAAACTTTATTTATAATGTTAATACACTCTAACCTTTATATACGTATTAAATACAGAGCGTAATGGCAAATAATATAGTGATTGGAAAATCGTTCAAAATATTGTAAAATTTTATTTAAATGTAATAAACACAAATTGCTATTTAATCATATATATCATTAATAACTAGAATCCGGATTAATGTTAGTTATATCATATTATTATTATGGTAGGTACCATTAAACTAACGGTATAAATATAAATGGCAGGTCTTTTTCTTTGAGAAATAAGTCATTAAAATATTTCATTTGCAAAGTCGGTTACAAAGATCCTTCAGATGTTGAATAATCCTCTTACTTTCTTATATACACATTCTTTGAAAAGAAAAGCTATTTTTGTATGGAATACCATTCCTGACATGATAGATTAGAATTTGGGTAAAATTGACTGCTCATATGTTATGGCATATTTAAATATGGCAAATATTTATACTTCTAGCATTTATTTTAAATGAAATCAAATATAATTAATTGTGTTTTAAGAAATTACACTTAAAAGATTTACAACTAACTAATGTTAACCCTATTGATTTATTTTAATTCATGTTGGATAATCACTTGTTTTATGCTGTTGTAGAGATGACGACTTAACCCTGTGACTTTTCTTTGTAGTAGTTTGAAGCAACATCTATTCATCAGAACATAAGGAAAAAAAATAGAATTAATTAAGAGTTGCAATTGTTGATGTAAATATGGAGGAGGAGAAGAATGAAATAGTGTACAGTAAAGAAGGTTGACAAAATATACATTCCTGCGAAGGAGAATTGGTAGCAACTTGAGTTATTTACGGAATTCAGAAATATGGTAATATTTTTGAGATATCAAAGAATTAATTTAAAACAATGAATTACATATCATTCTACGTACATACAAAAAACAACAAATTATTATTAATTAATTGTGATCCTCTTTATAATTAATTATGATAATCGTCTCTGTTTGATATTTTAATGTACCTTGCGTGTTCTTTGTTAAATATTCCTTTCATGGGCTTTGTAAAAGAAAATAATTTATAACTCGTATATGGTGGTATGTTTTA
Organism: Melinaea marsaeus rileyi; assembly: GCA_918358865.1. Classification (NCBI taxonomy): domain Eukaryota; kingdom Metazoa; phylum Arthropoda; class Insecta; order Lepidoptera; family Nymphalidae; genus Melinaea; species Melinaea marsaeus. The sequence goes on along the minus strand of OU911083.1, from coordinate 7,198,553 downwards.
GACTACAGATATCGAAGTAAATCATAAAAAAAAGGAAAATTCCGCCATTCGCCAAAAATACACTTGAGGTATACGTCACGTGTATACTTGAAAACAAATATATCAATATAAATGGTTTTTCTACTTCAATTGAAATTGTTGTTCAACATAGCTATGTTATGACATGACTACGACATGACATATACGAGACACACAATATACTGGCCCTATCTTAATAAGAACATATATCCTTATATTATAAAATATATTATTGTTTAATTAATTTGTAGATAACAGTATTACGCCGATAAACCACAAACAAGTTAGATCAATTGCGTTTGATTGGTCGAAGCGTTGGATGTTTGAAGTATTTATAACAAGTTAATTACATTTGATTAGTTGCACAGAGATTCTACAATAGAAATTAAATGGAAAAAAACTGTATTTTTAACCTGAATGGATTATCCAAAAATGAACTACATTTTTCAGGCACGAAAAGAATGCCTTTATTCATAATATTTCAATTATAAGGTAGAAAAACATTTTACTTTTAATGATTTAATTTATTGAGATTTTATTTCATTTGTTTTCTAACGTTATAATTAGATACTGAAAAATGTTATGACTTTTTAGAATATTCTACAAAGGGTTTTGATATTAATAACTTGAATAATCTGCAATTCAGGCTTGACTGGACTAAGGGCAATTTCATTTAGAATATAATTACATTTCTTAGAAAAAATCACGTTATTATATACATCATTCCATTAATTAATAATATTCTCTCTGTTGTTGTATTTACGATTTAAACAAAATAATTAGGTATTCTAACTCGATTATTTCCTTATTTTTTTTTTCATCAGAAAAGCAGTAAAAGCAAACTTAGGAAACACATCTCTGTAAAAATTTTCCTCACTTTAAAGTCAGCAACTCTGATAACTTATTATTTTATTTAGAAAACTGAAAAATTTAGTAATTTATCCTTTAATGGCTGTGAAAATCACGTGAAAAATGGTTATAATTATATACCCAGTAAAGTTAGGATGACAAATAACCATAAAGGTCTTATCTACATTAATTGGAACACTCAGATTCACGGACGTGCTATCTTTGGGTTTTATGCGACAGGTTGCGCTGCGATAAAGTTCGAACTGAAGAATTACGAGCCATAATAATTAAGAAAATCATATAAAATTTTATATCTAACCTAAGAACCATAAAGACATTATACATATTAGCTTATACGAACCTAACATTAAATAATATTCTTGACATAGTATGAATATCTACATTTAATCTGGCCATACATACTGTTTCAATAAACAAAATGTTCATGGTTAGATGAATGGTTGATTGTGTTTTCTTATTTTCCCGCTATTATAATGTAAAATATTTTGTGACATTAAAATGGAGTGGGGTGATAAAGACAACCAAATCGGTGTGATTGCATTACAAAAAGTAGGTATGGAGCCAAATTTTTAAATCTTCCATACTATTGGTATTAGTCAAATGTTGGTGTAACGGGTTATTGATAGGTATAATGAAATCTTTACTGTTTGTAACAGAAAAAGATCTGACCGTCCAAATAGTATTAGTATAAACAAGGCGATCAAGGCAGTAAAGGAAGAAGAAATCGTAGAAATCGTATTCAAGAAAATATTTTATTTCGGGACAAGAAGACAGCACTTAGAACCGTGTTACATATTTTAAAAGACGTCTTATGACTTGAAGCCCATAAAAAACGCACTGGTCATTTCTTAACTCATAATTTGAAAAAGAACAAGGTAGTATAATTAAAACAACTAATTGAGCATTACGCAAAAGGAGGTCACAGAAAATTTTGGTTTACGGATAAGAAAGTTTTTTACAATTGCGCAAAATAATAAGAAACAAAATGATCTTATCCTCTAAAAAAGCTTCCCAATTAATTCCATTTTAAGTTATTTTTCTGTTTATCAAACTGCAGGCACTACAATAAATCTAATAAGCGACCTAAACAATAGTGAATTCAATTAACGGTTTTAAATTTTTAAATATTTAGTTGTAACGAAAAAAACATACAATCACCGGAACAAAACAATATTATGTAATGGTTGATTTTATTTTATTTAGGAAAAAGTTATATTTGTCAATATTAATTCTAGCCACCACTTATTACTTTATTTAGAAGTCGTTTTAGCAAAGCTGTTACTTTTTTACTCTCTTTTAATTCTGTGTGTCTCACTTTTTCTATTTCAAAATTCATATCTGTAAACTCGACAGATATTAGTAGTTATTTTTAGATGATTGATAGCAAGAATGGTACAAACTAGCTGTAGTTAATTAGCGTGCTGCAGTTAATTGTTTTGCTTGATGGTATCTGTCGTAGAGAAACGCCCTGTCATAGAGAACCGGTGTATTGTGTTTTAGCGTGTATCCTTGTAAGAGAAATATATATAAAGTACCGTTATGTTTTGTTTTAATTTTAACAATTAGGATTTTTAAAATATTAAATAATATATATTGAACTATTTCATAGTTATATTGTAAAAACTTACCATACATTATTTAGTAATACCTCAAAGTTATAAGAGAATGGGAAAAAATTATGAATTGATGAAGTATTATCATTTTATCTATACTAATAACTATTTAGTGTGTACTACGTATATGTGTGGTTTCACTATATAATATTTTTATGATTATTATTTTTATTTCCATAATGCTCAGTTAAAGCTGATAAAAATCGTTTTAGGCAATGCATTCCTATCACTATAAATAGAATTATAGAGTTGTCTATATAATAATTCGAGTTGGGAAAATTATATAAAATATATATCGAACCCTCCTTATTAATAACAATTTTAATGAAAACAAGTATAAAATAACTGCCTACTATAACTAGTAAAACATATAGTTTCTTTATCCAGCAATTATCTATTCAATACTCGACACTTGAAAAATTTTCAATATTAAAAATACTATTCCTTATAAAGATATAAAAAATATATTTTTTTAAATATTGTAATTATCCCTTTATCTATTTTCTTTTCAATTCAATGAAATAACTCGTCATTAATTTTTATACCAAACTTTATGTAATCTGATGAATTGAAAAAAAATCTTAGTCTAATCTAGCTATAAACTCGTATCACATTTTATCAAAAGCTTTCAGAAATCACTTTTTTTGTTACTTTATTTTTTTTTATTTTTTTGGGAAAAGTCGACTGATGATAGATAATGGTGTGGAGTTAAATTTTTTTACGGGTCACACATTTATATAACCTACATGACCGGTGCCAGTATTATGGGATGGATTGTTATAACATTGAAATAACTTTTACTTTAGGATTTTATTATTCTGGGTGACAGACGTCCATTATGAAGATGACATCGCTCAGGACAGTTTTCAGTTCACAGCTGCTTTTGAAGATTTATTAGACACGCCCAACAGCCAGCTTCGAAAAACGTTAAAAGTATGAACTGTTTACTAAGAAATATAATTATTAAAAGTCTTCCTAACATTTATCTATTTATTTATTTTTTCTTAATAATTTGTTTTATATATGTACTCTTAAATAATTCTTATTGAAAATAAAGAGATATTTAATACACAATATTTTTACTTAATTTACTGTTTCGTTACGTTTAAACTCTAATAAGATAATTGTTATAAAACTTTAAGTTCATTTTCAATACTAATAATGAAACTGGATCAAATAGTTTTATCCTATTCTTGAGAGTCTTCTATTGTTATTAAAAGCGGACAGAGATGCCAAAGAGAGAAAATTTTGTTTAGTTTTATGTTCATCATCCTTTGCTTCATGATTATTTAAATAAAAATGTCATATTATGTAATTATAGTCATTTACGTAACCATCAATTAAAAACCAAATTCATACATTGATGTATATTTAAGATGTATATGGTGGTTAATTCCAATTTATATCAAAAATGTTTAAGGTATTAAAGAAATTACAAACACAAGAAGAAGTTCTAAAATTCTAATTTTTTACTATTTCTAGAATATCTGAATATTCTGGGCGTAGATATTCTTATCAGTTATACTTAAAAGTCTACTAGTCAAGTTTCGTTCTAGACCTTGTATTAATTATTTATTAACTATTATTCATATTAATAGCTTTCCATAAAGCACCTCTTAAACCTTGATAATGTAACTATTATCGTCTAAAAGCCTTTATCAGTTTGATTCACATTGGGGTGATGTCATTTATAATAACCGTATAAGGGTCATCTACGAGTCATCTCGTATGTCAGCCAAATAGTTAATTGTTTGCTATTATCTGGAGGCGACTCCGAAAACAGACTGAGACGATATAGCAGGGTTACATTAAAATATAAAAGAATTGTATTAACTGTATGCGGAAAAGCAATTAAATACTAGTGAAGAGTTTAAAAATGATGTAAAATTATTATCAAAATCATTTTTTCATTATTATAAGTAGGAAAATACAAAATAAATCAACTTAGAAAATAATTAATAAGGAAACTGGAAAATCTAAGTCTCAGAGAAGTGATTTCAAATTAAATATAAACAATAAATATGTCACTTCTGGCCTTGAGGTTGCAAGAGCTTTTGAAACTTTCTTTACAGATATTCCAGTTACCACTCCTAAATCCTTAAACTCCGTCAGCGCTACAACACTGATATTATTTTGTAGACAATGTAAATCAATTTAATATTAATTTTAATTAAAAAAAACTTAATGCCCAAAAAATGTTTTTTTTTTAATTTATTAGCGTCAAGAAGACAAGTTGTCTTTGGGGAATATCTGTTATAGTTAGGAAACTAATAAACATTATTATAGCAAAACTAGCATTAATTTTTAATCATTTTGTTGGTTTTGGAATATTTTCTGATCTAATGAAACAATAAAATACCATTATTTATGATCCAACTAACTTAGGTCCTATTTCAGTATTACCCACATTTAGTAGACCTTTGTAAAAAATATTGTCAATGAAAAACATTGGATAGTGTTGTTTGCTGACGATACTTCTCTTCTCTCAAAATTAATAGATAGCAATCAGTAATCGTTAAAAATAAATTCAAAGAATTAAAAATTATAACTGATTTATATAACCAAAAATATTTCAAAATTCAATAAAACTTTTTATATATAAAAAAATCATACTACCAATAAAAATTAACTTGCTGTGCCCATCACCCAGCTCCATGAAATAGGTAATTCTGTTAACTGTTTTAATAATAAGCTCCCCAGTAAAGCCATAAATTTGGCACTAAAAAAATTAAAATATTAGTTAAAAGGAATGTGATTAAAAAGTTATTATAGTGTATTTGGACGATTAACTAGTACTAGTATTTTTCCTGACGGCGTTTGTTAATCTTGTTTGATCTACTGGCTGCATCATACCGTTTCCTTAGAAGTCATTACTTGCGGTAGCGGTAGGGGCAGGGTTGCCTCTTTCCCTCAAATATGGCAAAGACGGTGATAGCTAACCCTTGCGTTATGCTCGTGAACGGGTGCTGCTTGCAGTACTTATTATTGGTTGGACGTTGGTGAAACAGTGATCACAACAAAAAAAATAAACCCGGCTGAATTTGTTGTGTGGTTCTTCAAAGATCAGAGCGCGTTTGGAACCCTCATATTTTTAGTTGGAAAGAGTCTTTACAGAAAGGCTAATTTCAATAAGAATGGTATCAAGATAGTTTCTCTTATTCGACGTCCACATATTGAATCAAAGTGGAAAGTATATAAATGAATAAATAAGTATTATATCCCATCCTGGTAGGCTATTACTCATTAGCTCGCTAATAATACTAACACATGAAATACTGGTCAAGAACACGGGTTACTTTGATAAAGTGTAATAAATCAAAAATATAAATTAATTACATTAAAGAAATGTTTAGAATTTAAATAAAGAATAAAGTGTCATATAATCTTAGGTATTATTTATTATAGCCTTAGGTCTTAAATAAAAATATCAATAAAAAAAACCATGGATATTTTTCGAAACTTCTATAACTAAAATATATTCATTTAGATATCGAAACCATTAAATGACATGACCTGAGATAAACTAATGACTTATAATAATGATAAAAAATGATTTTTTGCATTCTATATCGAAGTTTAAGTATAATATACAATATATAATATAGGTCAAACCATTTAAGGTAGAGTTAAGGATATCGCACTGGCCTCAATCTCAATTACTATAGTAAGAAGATAACTAATATAAACAGTACCCCTGCATAAGCTTAATCATCTGCAAATATTATACTTTTGAGATGGAACAATGTTAGATTCTTATTTCCTTCAATTTACTTTTTCGATACTCCAGACAAGAAAGGCCGCCGTCGTAATATAAATATTTTTCATCAAAATCTGATTTCTGAGAGCATATTTTTTGGAGTAATATTGTGACAAGCGGGGCGTGTAAATAAAATACATATAAAGATTATTACAACAAAAAGTAAAAGATGACTGATTAAATGTCACCAGTATTGATGAGCGTTTGGCGCTCCGTCGTCTCTGGCTACCCCGCAAGGGATATGGCGTGAAGGTAAGTAAGTAAGTAAGTAAGTAAGTAAGTATTGATGATGAACTGAATAATATTTGTATTTCATTTGTGTATTGAAACCTGTGGTCACTATTTTTTATTCATATTATGTAAATCACAAACATAGTTTAGCAAAATAGTTATCTCAGAGAGAACTTAAATGAAAAACTTAAAGCTTCAAGTGTTCTAAATAAGGTTAAGAATGACACCTTCGAAAATAAGAAAACTAAATACCAATATAGCTCCAAAAAACTTATATTTTCACGTTAAATATACTTATGGCTACCACATTGGTTAAATGATACAAGCTCGAAATGATGTAAATCGAAATAATATCTTCTAAGTTTAAGCTAAGTAGTAAACTTATTATGCATTTAAAGAAATAAAAGTTCTAGTATTTACTTATAATTAATTAAAATCCTTTATTTCTAGACGACGTTCCAGTTCTCACAATTCTAAGTTTTTATAGCGATCGATATAATAATTTATTAATGTTCAAATTTATTACAAATATTATATTTTTATATATTTTCGTTTAGTTTTTCTGAATAGTAGGATTAGTTATAATACACACATCCATATTATTCTCAATAAACTTTTCTTTGATATTATCAGTATGATCTTTGGGTTCGATATATTATAAGTATAATAACAGTATAACTTAATTATTGTGATGTTAATAAAATTATAACGTAGGAACTTTTTATCCTACGAAGTACTTTCTTAAACTAAAATATATTTCTTGTTCTATGTAAGTATCATATTTATAAATGTTGCCTCAAATTAAACAAAGAATTAATTCTTTAAAGTGTTTAACCGAAGGTTTCATTATTTTATTACTTTTTCGTATCTATCGTAGTAGTTTTCCATTCGTTTATTCATTACTTCCATAACGTTTAGATCAAGAATCTTAACTCGACTGTATTGACGAAACAACTGCATATATACGAGTAATTGCATAATTTCTTTTAAAAATAAAATTTAAAAGTAACAAAGAAAAATGATCATGAATAAAACGTGAAAATGAGTATTACAGTTACTGGAGTTATCGTATTTTACTTAATAAATAAAAGCAGTAATAGCTATTTGACATTTTTTTACCAATAATCATTTAATATTGTTAATCTATGTACAGTCCATAGCCAAGCTATTATTCTTAACGGGTTGAAGGTTGAAGTTCGGAGAAACTTTTAAATAAGACAAATACAGCTCTTGATGACGAAAGTGAATTCTAAAATTTTCCAAAATCCTTAGAAATATAAACAATTATATTATATTCATACTTTATTGCTTAAAAAAAATTAATTATAAGTTCCTTAAATAAAATATCCAATCCATATAAATGTACAGCATATTATATTTTTATTTACATAAAACGTAAAAAGTGTTGTATGTTCAACCCGCCGTATCAGCTATATCATAACGGGTGAATAAACTTTATCTAGAATATTAATACATTCTCTAACCTTTATATATAATTGGACCAAATCCAAAGAGTCAACGGAAACAATGTAGCGATTGGAAAATCCCTAACATTAAATTCAATATAATTTTAATAAGCCAAAACTTCTATTCAATCATTAATTTCATTAAACAACTTAAAACCTAAAATAATATTGGATGAAGTATTTGTATATGTATATATATATATATATATATATATATGCATATATATACATATACAAAGTACGAGTATAAAATTAAATATTATTAACTCTAAACAGGATAAAAACAACTTTAAAGACTACTAACTAACTATATAGATATGAGAATTGTTCTATGTGTGGGTAGAAAAAGACAAATTTGATTTTAAAAATTTAGAGTTAAAATTAACTCTATTGGTTTATTTTAGTATATGGTTCAAATATGCATATCACATCTAAGTGTTAACAGAGTTAAAGAATTAATCCCATAAGTTTTTTTTGTACTATTTGTATAGTGAGTACAACTTCAAACACAACTTTGTGATGTCAATTTTAGATGTCTTTGTAAAAATTAAATCTCATTTTAAGAAAACCTTACCAAATAAAAATGTATAACAAAAAGATTTTTCAAATTCAACCATACATTACCTATGTTTAATTATAAAACAGTACGCTCATAATACAATATATTAATATTAAATTCATTTCTGAACAACAACATTGCGGGCGATGAACCACAAACAGACAAGTAATATCGTTCGTGGTTGGTTTACCGTAGTGATGGATGTTTCTATAATAATTTAAAACAGAACTTGTTATATTCAATTAATTCACACGAGACTGCTCATGTTTATTATTTGAATATATATTAACGATTTTATTATTATTTTTAATTCTAAGAGTTCATAACCATATTCTGCCACAATAAATATAAAGTACGCTTTGCAGCAATCATGTTTATAGAAAAACCAGATGTAGATGTCTGTCAGTAATTCAAATAATTTGTCATCTACCTCCATTCTTTATTTCTCTCCGAGGTTTGTGTACACGTTAATATTTACCTGTAATAGGTCCATTTAATTCTGATATGATAATATTTAATAAAAGTAATTTCATTTTATACCATACTCCCAAATTACTTTATTTATTAATTAAATATGAAAGTTATAAAAAATATATGTAGTTTATGATTGATATGATATAATTAATAAAATAAACATTTTAATAAATAGTCATTCCGTCTCAATCACATTCAATATGTTAATTTGTTCCAAGATCCATTATAACAAATCCCAGTGGAGACTTGCCTTTTCCCCATTTCATTTTTCTCGGTCTCCATCCATGTTACAGTTTCCGTCTTCTAACACTATCCATTTTTTCCTAATATTATTAAAAATAATATAACATAATTTTGTAAAAGTCTAATTTAAAAGAAGTAAAAATGTCACGCCCCTTTTACTTCTACCACAGCATACGCCGAATCCAAAGGTAAGGATCGCTTTTCTGCACGCAAATAATTTATTATTGTTATAATATAAAAACGTATGTTATTTAAATTACTAGAATATATTTATGTTAATTATATTTATCCACAGTTAATGTTAGATTACCTTTAGAAAACAGACCTTTTGAAATTCGAGTGTATCTTTTACTGTATCTCTTCACTAAAACTTTTATTTTTACATATAATATGATAGTGCGAGTAATATAAATTTGAAGAGTTAGTCTCATAGATTAGTTCAGTTTCCTTTGTAATAGTTTGAGTCTGTCTATTGTTCAGTTCTAGACTGACTTGACCCAGATGTCAAGCCACCGATACATAATTGACCATATAACTGACCTAACTGCAAATCTTTTGATGTTTTAAGGGTATTTTGTTATTTTCATGATATCTGATTGGCGGAAGAAAAGATTGTTTTAAAATGGAAACATTGTTTTAAGAAAAAATATATAATATTCAATGTTAAACTAGATTTCGACAGTTGAATGAATTGTAATGAATTACGTTGTAGGGTCGCACTATCTTGTTACATTGTTTGTAGAGATTAGATTTAAATGTAACATAATATTGTTACACTGCTTGAGATTCATTGAATACTTTTAAACATATTACTAATATAATCATGTTCATCTAGAACATACTATCCAGCGAATGATATACCAAAAACCATTAATAGTATTATAGTATTAATTATACATATTTAGTGCTTCTTACAGCTTGAATCTTTTATTTCTCAGAAGGTAGTAAAAATCATTTTTTATGTGACGATAGTTGAGTTATAACAAATTTTCTATTATTATAAATGAGAACTGAGACCATTACTAACATATATCTAAAATATTGCGCTGCACAAAAGTATTTCAATTATTATTTTCCTCTCGGGTACAACCACAAGTTTTGAGCTAACGTTCTGAACGTGTAACAATAACGCACATCAAACAAGTGATATTTGTGGGCGCCTGGGATATTTTTAAAATAGAAAAATCAGTTATTAAACCTTTTAAAAATACTTTTAAATATTAATGACTTTGAAAATCACGTCGAAGTCGAGTTATTGACATATATCCATTAAAGCAAGAAAGTTATCACCATGTATTGACCCACTCAAATTCACGGTCCTTTGAGTTTAATACAACAAATGGCGCTGGAAGTACAGAAATAAAAGCCATAATAATTAACAAACAACATAGAAATTATAATGGCAATATAACTTAGCTCTTCTACTACTACTACAGGCTACACAATTAATATACGAAGTAATATATAGATCTGATAAATTGCAATGCTGACAATGCATTGCAAATAAAACGCTTTTATTATTTACAAAAAAAAATTGTAAAAAGACTATGTTTTTTATTTTTATTCACGCTGTATTCTGTATTTCAAGCCGTATGCTAATGCTTTAGGAGTATTACTATAAAGTTTCATATACATTTGGGTAGTACCGTTAAGTGCCAAACACATTTTTATTAGTAGTACGATTATATAGTATATCAAAAGAAATGAATTTAATTACAACAATAACCTAATTAATATGGCTAATTTTAAAATTAAATTAACTATAACTTACTAAGACAAAGCAATGTTTAAATATCAATAGAAGGCATATTAAAATAATTTAACGAATTATGGTATTTAGTTTTATTTCAAGCAAGAACATATTTTAATACTGTAAGGACTCGGTAGCTCATTTGGCAGAACGACGGAGGCGGTATTCTAGAGATTCTAATTTCAGACACTATCTCACCATTCTTAATGATGTAATATTAAAATTATGAACTTACCACAACCACCTGTAACCTGACTAGATTAGTTTAGTCAGTCTAGTCTAGTCAGTCAATCAGTCAGTCAGATTAATCTATCAAGTCCTGGGAAGTCGTGGGCAGCTACTAAAAACATTTTTTTTCATACCTGTTTGCTTATGATTCCGTTTTAGTTTTTTCTTTTGTTTATAGTTAACTGTAAACACTACGATACTTCAATCAATAGACAAACAATACTCCAATCAATCATAGACTTAAATTTATATGTATACAGTTACGACAATAGAAACTAACAATACGCGGCAATATTTTATACTGGTCGGTTTTATTTTATAAAGAAATAAATTATATTTAAATATTCTTTATTATTGCGATCAGCGATCATTCTATTTTTCAATGTAATTTCAAAATTTGTAGTTTTAGTAGGTACCTTCTAAAATAATTTTTCACAATTTTTTCCTACTTCTTCTTAGTAAGGTGAGTGTACTAGAGCCTTGCTTTAGTTAATGGTTTATCTGAACCTTTTACAGTACCTTTTACAGTTGTGTGTAATTTTTTTTGTTTACTTAGCTAGTTGTATATTTTAAATTCTTTCAAAGTGAGCACTCACTTTCTTTCAAGTATGGATGGCTTCTGATCATCAGATGTACCCTATGCTCTTTTCCCACTATCACACAAATCATGTACGAAGTTTGTAAGTAGCACATTGAGCACATGATATATACACTTATATATGCTTTGTTGTTTCAATTTATAAATGTTATGAGAATATAATAGCCCTTAACGCGAAGCTATGGAAGCAAATATAAACAAACATGAATACATTGCCGTCCAAACTTTGGGAAACTTTAATTGCTGTATAATATATATATATTATAAGTTTGTTTTAAATCATATTGTACTAGTAGAACATAGGAAAGATTTTTCACGCCTTATAGATTTTTGGTAAGTCGCAAAATTATTGTCAAGGTAAAAAATGTTCCCTAACTTAAAGCCAAAACATAGTTAAAATATTTTAATTGTATTCCTTTACATCCTTTTTTATTTATTTTTTCCTTTAAATTTGTATCCAATAAATTGTCATTAATTTAAGACCCAGCCCTAAATAGGTAATCCCCTTACATTGTATTATCACAGCATACTATGAAAAACCACGGGATATAGCTTTGTTGTGAGTCACCTTTATTCCCACAGATTGATTAATGTTTTGAGGGAAGTCGACTGACGATAAATAATGTCGAGTTAAATTTGTTTAAGGGTCACATATTTATTTCTAAGTATGTCTACAAGCCTGGTGCGTAGTTATTATAACATGGATGTTACATAGATTGAAATTACTTATACTTTAAGCTTTTATTATGAAGCTGTCCATTGTGAAGAGGTCGTTAAAGACAATTTTCAGCTCACAGCTGCTTGTAGGTTTAATGCACACGCAAATAAATGAAATGTTTGAAAGCTTTACTTACAAGTATCATTATTAAGGGTATTTATATTTTATTATAATTATTTTCTTTAATTTTTAATTTATTTAGGTACTTTATATTATTTTTCTGTTTTTCAACAATTTTTTGAAAAAATATAGTTTTCTGATACATAAGATATTTAATAAAACAAATCTTTTTACTTTATTTACTGCTTTATTAAAATTAAAATCCGTTAAGATAATTATTATAACAGAATCTTTAGGTAAATTTTTATTTTATTTTTTATTTAGCTTCACGCCATATCCCTTGCGGGGTAGCCAGAGACGACAGAGCGCCGAACACTACGAGCCTTGCATACCTCTTTCGCCTCAGCCACAGACATCAACCTCTTCACACATGCCCTCCGGGGGGTTCACGCTTTTTACGTGACCTTCCTCTAGTATCATAGATACTGTGTTTTCGAAGGTCACTCGAGGCCTCCGCCTGTCTCTCTTACCGCTCACTTTTCCTGTATAAATCTTTTTTACCACTCTTCCATCACTCATTCGTTCGACGAGCCCAAACCACTTGAGCACGTTCTTCTTCATTCTCACCGTGACATCTTCGCTCGTACCTGTCATTCTGTGGATCTCTTCATTGCGGATTTGATCAGCTAGACTGACTTCGCATATTCTGCGAAGAGATCGCATCTTCACAGCATTCATCTTTCTTACATTCTTCTTTTGTGTTACCCACGCTTGGCTGCCGTATAACAGCGTCGGTAGTAAAAAAGGGTAAATTTTCAAAAAACAGTATATTATAAAGAAAAAAGTTGACACTAGCCACATGCAGTTGTCCAGTTCTTGAATCTTTTGAAGATTCAATTTAAGTCCTTAAAGTGTTCAATACCAATATTAGAAATTCTAGAATCCAAAAAAAAAGAAAACTTCTTCTAGTCTAAAAGTAAACTTTTTGTGTTATAAAGAATTACGTCGGTCACAACCGGAGGATCCAAAATAATACAAATTTATTGACTTAAAATTTAATAATTATATTTAAATTACAAACTACGTCTTCCTTGCTCAAAGTTAGAGAAAAGAATAAATGTAATAAAATAAAATAATAATTAAAAGAATACAGAAATATAAATGTAACAAACAAAGGTTTCGTGTATATTCTGTGATTTTAACATGATACAATGCACCTGCGTCTAATCAGCGTTTCCACGGTTCATGAGAAGATAAAAAATGCGAATTTATCAATTTTACAACCAATAAGAATATAAGAAATATTTAATTAATAATCACAAGTATATAGGAATATAACAACCTCATAAATATTGTTTTTTTTTTGCGTGTATCGACCCTACTACAAACAAATGAGCAATCTCTTTCTCTTTCTCCCTGTGTGCGTCCTTGTCTCTTTTTCATATATATATCCCCGACACAGGGTTGTACAGACACATGGAAATTTTGTGAAAAAAATTTTTTTTTAATGTTTTTGTGTTAAATCATATGTGAATATTGTTTAATATTGCAATTAAATCTCCAAAAATAGAATCTGCTACAAATATGTATAAAATAGTTTTTATTTTTTAATTTTAATAAACTTTTACTCCGTTAATAAAATTGTTTGGACAGAGTATCTTAAAGTATAATTTTAAAACAGTCTCTGTCAAATAACAAAGTTAAATGTTTTAATTTGATTGTGTTGAGGGTCTACTTAATATCATTAAACCCTGACAGAGTTGTCAAAAAGCGGTAATTTTGTTTAATTTTTATACAAATACATAACTCCTACCTTCTATTATTTCTCAATGGTTATTTATTTAAAATAACATATTATGTATCTCGAACCTTCATTATATTTATTAATTATATTATTACTAATTTTAGTACTGTTCCATAAAAAATAAAACTATTATTTTAAAGTTTAGGCCCACTTTTCTCAAACCCTTGCCCAGTTTTTATAAATTACCGTATAAAGTTTTATGTCAGTCAAATAGTTTATTGTTTGCTATTATACTAAGAATGATAATAGTGTCTCCTCAATAACTTACTGTATGTTGCGTACTCATTATAAATTAATCTTATTCCTACTGTAAGAAATAGTTAATATCTACAGTGTAAGATGTGATAGGTTTTTCATATTGTTTTGAAGGTTAAAAATGTGAAATATGGTCGTCCTCTACCTCAGATAGATATTTTTACTTATGTCAGTGGACTTACATATAAAAATAACTCTATATAAGTAAGGAAAAATCATTAGAAAATAACTTAAACAACAATATGATGTCATACCAGGTGCTATGCAGGTGTTTTGCGGGTGTAAGATAAAAGATTAAACAGATGTAGTGAGCATTGATATTTAATGGAGAAGTTGGTCTGTCTGTAGATTCAATGTGCGTACATTGTAAAAATTTAGTTTCGTATTTTTTCCGAATGCACCAAAAGATATGTTTGGCTTTAAAAACAAGAATATTAGTATAAAAGATTTTTCTAGTTCAACAGAAACAACCCCTAGGTTAACAATACACTGGGTTTATTAAAATAAAAATAATACGCTCATGAATTATATTATAATATGTAAGCGTATTTCTGTTAAATTAATTTCTGAACAATAACAATGCGACCGATGAACTACAGAGAAACAAGTAATATCGATTGTGGTTGGTTGGTGGAAGTGATGGATGTTTCTACGAGTATTTATAACATGTTAATTACATTCGATTAATTACACAAACAGTCTCGATAACAAATCCCGTAATTCAGAGAGGAAATACCGAGGCAGTTGAAAAGGACAAAACTAAATAATTAACTAAAATATGGTGAAATTGAATTGATAATACATATTTATCACAAACCAAGTTGTTAAAGAGATTTATTCCAATACATACTCAAAAAACATTCTAAAATATATTTAAGTCCCTGTGGTTATATTAACTAATTGATTGTCAAAAATAAAACTAAAGAGTTTAATTAATTACTATAATCTAAATGATAAGTATCAAACATAACTTTAAACTATAATTTATATTTTTATAATGTTCTATATATATCATCAATAATAATTAAGAAGATAATCTCACAAAAAGTAAATATTATCTTCATTGAAGCAAAACAGATTAAAATACAATGCAAAAAGCTGATTGAATGCTTTAAAAAAAATCTTATAGTAATTAATACCTTCCTTTCTGTTTTTTTTTTTGTGAAGTGGTCCATTATGGCAAGTACAAGAGCAAATGGAATCTTGTAAATCTCATGTCACAAAGTAGGCCTCGGAAGACGTTGCTGGACACAAATCGTATCTTGTATGTCGGTTACTTCAGTGAACGATCAGTTAACGTTATATCCAAATGAACTATCGTGCATATTATGCATTGAGTATTCTAAAAATAGTATTTTATTGAGATAGACGATATCAATATTTTTTTTAATGTGTAACGTTAAAAATAATTTTATTAAACGTTAGCATTTGAATGGAAATATTTAGAACTGGCCTTCAAGTGTGGTTCAAAGAGTAATGCTTGGCTATTGACTGCATATATATGTAAGACCAACATTCGAAAAAAAATAAGTGGTAATAGATCATACACCACTTACGTTAAATTTATAATATTTTAAATAGAGTAGACTTAAATGGAATTTTACGTTTAAAATGATTATCAAACAATTATAATTAATTTATATTCATTAGTAAAATTTCAAGTTAAAACATCATATATTTTTTTATAATCTACATTTTTTATTCTCCTGCTGAATATAAGGATGAGTTGCACTATTGTTTAAATATTTTATACATATTCATAATAAAGTATAAATAAATCTTAAGTATTATAGTTTAAAGCACCAGTTATTAATTTAATAGGATGCAATATTTACAAATGTAATTTACACATGGACGAGAAGAAACATATTTTGAAGAAAACACTTCTTACGTTAAATGATCCTACGAAACCCATTCCTTTGTGTAAATACTAAACTTTTTACTTGTTCATTAATAATATTGTAGGAATAATAATAATGTGAAATCGGTGTAAAATTTAAAAAGTACCTTAAAAGCGTTTACTAATTAATTATTTCGTAAATTAAAATATTTTATAGCCCAAACCTAATTCTCTTAACCTAGATTGGCATTAATTACAAAAACGACAATAATTTAAACATTTAAAATAATTAATTTGTGAGAGTACTATGTTTAACATTTGCTCGGAAACTATCCCGTAGGTTACTTAACACGATAGCTTAATTAGTAAAGAATTCCTGGAAAATTAACTCCACATAGTTAATTGTAATTACTTATAAATATGACGACACGAAGGTTTTTGAGACCAAGTATAAACCGCCCATTTTGACTGACTGAGGTTCAGTCTGTGTTTTTATTCTCTCGAGGGTACTAAGATATGTAAGAGGTTATTACTAGTACAGAATATATTTTTTAGAGTTCAAGCACTTCTACATTTTCTTCGTTTCATTTATACAATGTACTAATAACAAATTTTTTTGAAGCATAACATTTAAGTATTTTAATATAGGCTTATATATGTATTCGTGAAATACGAGTCATTCTTGACTTAATTTGAAACAATTAAATAAGTTTCTAAAAAATAAACAACCAGACAGCTGTAGGCTAGACTCAAGTTCTTCTGTTAGGTACTTTATTTGAAAATCCTAAACTATATTCACATGTTTCATAAAATATATGTAAAGGTACCAAAATATACCTACTTGTCTGAATATACAAATAAAATACAAATATTACCGCAGTTCATCATCAATAATGGTAACATTTAATCAGTCAACCATTACTTCATGGCTGTATGAATTTGTATTTTATTTACACGCTCCACTTGTCCCATTTCACCGATATTACTATGAAATTAGTTATGCTTTAAAAAAATAGAATATAATAACTGGCATCGTATGTACCAAAGAGAAATTTAAGCGTTGTTGTATTCTATTTAAGGCATATATATATAGATGATAACAGTGGGTAACCAGAAATAATTAAATTTTATAATAAAACAAAAGGAGGATTTTATACGTCTTACACAGACATATAAAATCCTGTAGTATTATTAAATTTTATAGTTTTTATTTACTTTTTTATTTTTTCATTTGGTTAGAGAAGACAAAAAAAATAACCCTTCTAAGTGGTAATTTCATCTATATTCGAAAATAACTTGGATTTTAATGAAAGGGTCCACTTGAACCCAAGATGCCAGTAATATGTAACAATTTATTTATTCAGGAATAAGATTAATTAATCATTCTAATTAAATTCTAATATTAGAACCGAATAGTTTTTCTTTTTTTATTATTTTAGTAAATTTAAACTCTGTTAAGATAATTTTAATAGCTGAATTCTCAAGTAGGTACATGTTCAAAACAGTCTCTGTCAAATAACAAAGTTAAATGTTTTAATTTGATTGTCTTGAGGGTCTATCTAATGTTATAAAACCCCGACAGAGCTGTCAGAAAGTGAAAATTGTATATAATTATACAAATTTGTTACTCCTTCTAATCTCTTATTTTTGTTTTTTTTTTTAATATCTTATAATGTAAGTAGAATTATTATTATAATAATTAAATATGATATTATAAATCTTAATTCCGTTACCATAATATTAGTACCATAAAATATTACTTCTAAATTGAGGACATGTAACTATTATTTTAAAGTATAGACCCAGTTGTCTAAAACCCTTCATCAGTTTGTATAAAATATCAGTAGAAGGGTCTATGTCAGATAGTAGTTAATTGTGTGCTTATTATCTTAAGGCATCTCCGTACATAAATCTTGTGTCCCAAAAGACCCTCTGGATGGTTTATTACTCGATAGGTCTGTAATAACAATAAAACATGAAGAAATCTTGATACGTTGTGCGTATTATAAATTATAATTATATTAATTTACTAATAACTTATATTTTAAGTTTATTGCTTAATATTGATCGATTTTAAATAAAATAATTTCTGTTATTTAATCTTAGATATTATTTAATACCGAATTACTCTACAAAAAATCTAAACTTATAAGGTAAGTTATAATAAAATATAAATACTTTTTTATTTTTAATATAAATGATATTTCTAAGAGAGCCTTCAAATAACTCTTTAACGTTTTGGGATGTCGGCTGATGGGCGTCTCGATTAAACCTTCAAAAGCAGCTGTGAATTGTATATTATTTTAAACGAGGTCTAGGCAAGGGAATTCTTTCTTATGTCTTCTTTTCTTACACTGTTTTCTGAACGTCGCTTCTTATTTACTACTTATATATAATACGAAACAAATTAATGAGGCGAGTATCTAAACAAGGCGGTATTAAATTATATATATTACATTGGATAGATATTTTGAAATAAACTTATGACCAGTAAATATATTTAACTGGACACTATTATTTATCCCCCGTCGACATCTCCCAAAGTGTTAATTTATCTGTGAGAATAAAGAAGACTGGCAAAAAAAGGGATTTTCTGAAGATTTTCTTATGTGTCTGTAATAGATAAGAAAGTAAGATAAAACTTGCTTTTTAATTAATGACCATTTATTATATTCAATAAAGTGACACTTTTGATTATAATTTGGTTTTCTGCTAACGATTAAGGTCACATTTTCTACCTTAAAATTATTTTCTTCTTCAAACCATTTCATGTTATCGAGCTGAGAAACATCTCAATACTGTATTTCTTTAAAAGAACCGTTAAAAATATTGTTTTAGTCAAATCCTTATTAAAGAGGTTTACAGTACATTAAATTTATAATATGAATATTTTGAAATTCGAATTATAATATATACACTTTTATAATCACATTACAAACACTATATATATTGACCATATAATAAATTAATATTATAATAGAACCACAGCAACCTGACACACTTTTAAGGAATTATTAAACAATTCTATACAGCGTTTACAAATTAGCAATATTATAATAAAATAATAAATTTACTAAAATTATTTAATAAAACCGAAAACAATATTACGCAGTAATGCTTATTTAATGAGTGAAGAAAACATTTGTAAAAAATCTGGGATTTTTATTTATAGTTAATTAAAATTTAAAAGAATATTATAGTTTTCATAGTATTGAATTCATTGGTAACCATATATAAACTGTTACCTACCAAACGATAAGTTTATTGAATTTAGATGTCTAGGAAAAAAGAAAATAATAAATAAAAATAAATAATACATTCTATAATATTTGAAATGTAACAGTGAAAATCTTTACATAATTAGAAAAATAGTATATATATATATATATATACTATTTTACACTTAATATATATATATATATATATATATATATATATATATATAGTGTGGACATGAAGATATATATTTAAATTATACAACGAGCTGTGTATACAATACACAACTGTACAACTACTCAATACGGATCTCTTATGACAGGATAACTACCCCGAGCAAGCAATTAAAATATAGTAATTAACTACGGCAAGGCTCCTACCCTTGTCATCAATAACATAAACAAAAAACGACTAACCTTTGGACCCTACACATAAAATAAATATAGAGAGACGCAAAGTAAAAAATACATAGATAGATACTGAGGACTAGCAAAAAATGGAAAAAGTAGATATAATTTATTTTATCTCATAAACTTTTATGAGATAAAATAAATTACCACAATATGTACTTACATATTGTGGTAAAACGATGTCGTCAAGAAGTAATTATTGGTAGCCGAAATAATTATAATATATATATCTTTATAAAATACAACTGACCATTATAAAAAATATTGCTGAGTTTTTTTAGTTTGTATTATTAATAATATATTTTTTTTATTTTATTGAATCGGTAAATGAATGTAATGTTGTGAATTTATTGAGCGAAGCGAACGAAGTGAGCGGAGCGTTTTACTGGAGACTTTTTGCATTCTTTGTCACGAATTGGCTCAAAAACTACTTGACGGAAAATTATGAAACTTTGCAAACAAAAAGATACACATTAGATGATGGTTTTTAAAAAAAAAATTTTGGAAAATGTCCAAAAAAAAAAAAAATTTTTTTTTTATTATCATGTCAAAAACTGATATCCCATTTAAGTCAATGGGAAACGATGAGTAGAATACACTGGGCTCGCTTCGCTCAATATGCAAACGGCACCCGAGATTTCGCAAGCGCAGCGAGTCGAAATCGAGGGTTTGTTGGCGCCCCTAGTATTAAGGCTTTTGGAAAAGTTATATAGTATATATAGAATAGGTACTGGTTGTGTAATTACCTAAGGCCAATTACAAGGTTTTAGCTATTTAGTACTACCTAATTTAATATTAACAATTTAAAGCAAATATTTATATTTTAAACTTAATTATACACTCACCGGCAAATTTAACCGCCCACCTCTATCATTCGTCGCCCTGTTTGTATACGTTTATTATGGTTTATCAACTGTTTTGTTTTTTGTCAAGTGGCTACTTTAGCAATAAATTAAACACTTATACTCATAATTTATTTCCTAATTTTGTGCCACCGACAGGTTTTTGGAATTTAGTCGTTATTTGACATTGTGGCCGTTGTGTTCCCGTGTTAACATTTCCAGTTATTTTGTACCACAGTGTGTGAATATTATTTAATTTAAGTTTCTAGTGTTCGCTTATTGTTTGTAACTGTAAAAAATGCCACTCGATGCAACTGGTGCAGCTACGGCAGTGGCTTTGTCTGACGCCAGGTAGAGCCAACGTCGCATCATCCGTAAACTCGGTGTACCTCGAACTACGGTACGGGATGCCATCAGACGATTTCGGGAGAAAGACTCATTCACACGCAGGCCAGGTCAAGGCCGATATCGATGCAGTTCAGCCCGAGATGACCGCTTCGTTATCAGCAACGTGTTGAGAAATTGCTTTTGTACGGCTACTGAAGTTCATACGCGTCTTTTTGAGGTGAGTAATGTCAGTGTGAGTGAACGAACAATTAGGAGAAGACTTGCGGAAAGGAATCTGAGGGCTTTTCGTTCAGCTCTTGCCCCACAACTGCTCCCACAACACGGTAGAGCTAGACTTGCTTTTGGTCAAGAATATGCTAACTGGTCTGTTTGGGAATGGAAGGACGTACTGTTCCCAGATGAGAGCAGAATAGCCCTAAGAAGTCCAGATGGACATCAGCGTGTCTACTAGGGCCAAAATGAAAGGTTTGTTCCATGCGCTATAACCAAAACAGTGGGTTACCAGGGAGGATATGTAATGGTTTGAGGAGGTATCTCTTATGAGGCTCGTACTGACCTTGTTGTGTTCGAGATAGGCAGTGCAAATGCTCAAAGATACGTGGAAAGTGTCCTACAAGACCATGTCATACCTTTTGCACCATTTATTGGTGACAACTTTAGATTAATGCATGATAATGCACGTTGCCATACCGCAAATTCCGTCATAGAGTACCTTAATAAAGTCGGTATTCAAGTTTTATCATGGCCGGCATGCAGTCCCGATCTTAACCCAATTGAACACATTTGGAACAACCTCAAAAGACGTATCCGAGCAAAAGTACCAGCACCTACGACACTAGGAGACCTCAAGACGGCTGTGGTAGAGTAGTGGCACAATATCCCCCAATCTGATATCCAAGATTTCATGGATGAAATGGCAAACCAGCTCCAAAAAGTCATTGGAGCCCAAAGCAGCAACACCCATTATTAATTTTAAATTTTCTTTTTAATCAGACCACTTTTTTCAAATTTGAAGTTGTTAAATTTTTATCGAAAATTTTCCTAAAATCGATTTTTGGAATTTATCGTTTAATAAAACCCCTTGTTTGAAGAATTTTGTTTTTTTTTCAAGACCTTAAAGGTAGCTTTCAATGTACCTCTCATAAAATGTGGTCTAAATTTGTCGATTTTTGTAAATTGAAGGAAATACAAGGTGGGCGATTAATTGTGCCTGTGAGTGTATTTATATTAGTAATCTAAAATTACTTACCACAATATATTCAATTTATAAACCGTTACATACATTGTGTCGGTGTCATATTCATATGTATTTATTTATTTAAAGCAACATAGACCCATTTCGTTGAAACATAATTTTAATACAATATTAGAAAAATTATAATCTAAATCAATAAAAATTATCTTAATCTTTGTCGGACACGAATCACGTACTCTGTGATGCAGGTTACAACCTACTCATACGGTTGAGCAGTGACATGATCTCCAGGGAAACTCATTGTAATTATCAACTTTTTTGCCAAGTTGTCCTCTTTTTACACATTCCAAACGATACCAGTATTAAGTACCGATTTCGAAAAAAAATATCCATCTTAATTAAAATTGAGATAAACTATAATATAAGTCGCAGTTTTACTAACAGCTTTGTATGTGTGTATCTTCTACAACAGTGCTTTAAACTCGTATTTTATGGCAAATTAAGAATTTTTAATATTTATGACGCTATTAAATATATTTTAATCTCATAAGATTTTTTGATATTAGTATAATACATAAATAATAAAAATATAAGAAACAAACAAGCATTCTTCCAATATTTTAGAAAAAACTGAATATGTCTTTTAACACTGAAATTATTATGTTTTATAAAAGACCATAATCTTATTTCTTAATTTTTCAATTATGAAATATAAACGTTTTTAAAGAATCAATTATTTTATTCAATGATTTTCCTAGAATATTTTATATAGATTCATATTATTAAATTGGAGACATTAATTTAAGGTGCGTTTTATTTGTTTATATAAACGAATAAATATTATTATATAAAAACTATTGTAAGAAAATGCAAATTGAATCAGTGACCCAGTTCCTAAATTAGCGGTAAGTGCATTTACTCACAGGACGCACCCTGGGGTAATTGATAGTGTTGTTAGACGCCGGCTGACTCCGAAACAACTCAATTACATACAATTCATCTAACTTAAGTTGAACTTACTTGATATCGAATCCCGCAAGGAATTGATTATACAGAAAACATATGAAATTGGCGTTTTGTCGTACTGGCCACTTCAATCACAAATTTCTCAACTTTGGTTAAGAATTCCAAATTCAAAGTTATTCAATTATGTACGTACACATGTATTTGTGTTTCGATAATCGTAATTCATTTGGTTTTTCTTCAGTCTTATTCAGTTCACTCAGTTTAATAAATAAAAGACTTGAAATATTACATTATTTATAAGTTCCACCGTCGTCGTCTATTATTACCAATTGCAAACCATGGAAAAGCTGGATGCTAAACAACCAAGGCTGCAAATAGCTCTACGCCACTACTATTTCACGACAACGCTGAACCACACTCTGTATATACTATAGATGGGTATCAAATTAGAAGAGCTTCAATTGGAACGTCTAATACATTCACCGTAGTTTATTCCAACGGGTTACCTTGTTTTTCAAAATTTGCATAACTTCTTGCAGGGAAAAAAAAACAACTGCAATGGGACAGTTCAAACCATCTATTTAGTTAAGGGATCATTTAACTACCTATGAGAGGGCAAAAGTGCATAGATAACAATATTTCATACTGTGATTAAATAAATATATTATGTTAAAAGATATTCGACTTTTTGATATAATAGTTAATGCAATTTAATTAACATGTATATTTTTCTATCTGTAAGTCTTCTAAGCTTTTTCAAGATACATATATAATATAAAAGAACGAGTCACAGAGTTGAAGGGTCGCTCTCATAAATGACTGCAGTTTCCTTTGAGACAATATCTACTGTTCAGTTCAAGACGCGCTTGACCCGGAGGCAAAGCCACTGAGAATATAACTAACACATCATTGAGCCACTAATAAAACTGCACGTCTTTTGAAGTTTTACATTATTTCATATTTTTAGAGATATGTGATCTAATTGATTGATTTTATAAATAAATGCTAAGAAAACTAAATGCAGAGTTTACACTTCCTTTTGTAAAAAGTCAAAATTGTAGCTTATTCTTTAACAGTGACGTGTTAGAACTAACTAACTCAACAAATTTCTTAGCTAGAACTTTAAATAAAAAACTCAGGTGGAACCCCAATCTCTCAGCACTTGCAAGCAAACTCAGCTCGGCCGTCTTGGCAATTAGAAAAGTTTAACAATTAAAGGATGATAAAACGGCTCAACTAGTTTATTTTTGTTATTTTCATAGTATTTTGTCTTACGATATTTTATTATAGGGCAGTACTGCCAAAATTATTTCCATATTTATTTTCCAAAAAAACATCAGGGCGGTCTGTTTATAACTAAAAGAACTGGAGATTCCCTGAGGAATGTTTTTAAAGAAATTGGTATTCTATTTATTCACCTCTCAATACATATTTAATAACAACATATATATATAAGGCAAAATTTAAAATCTTATATAAAAAATAATGACAGACACACGATAAACACAAAAAAATAAAAATAAATGCTTAACTTCCAAATTTTGTCTTCAAAATGTTATGTCTTGGAAATGTGTGGAATTTAAGTTTATGATCCATTTTGCAGGGTTGATAGTATAATGTATACATCTAACATTGTTAAATTTCTTTTAAAAAGAGCAACTGTTGAGTTTCTGGTCGGCTCTTCTCATCAGAGCAACATTCTGAGCCGGTAGCTTACACACGGACTGACTACATTAACCTTTTTTTATTGTAATAATTGACTATTCAAAAGTGCGTGAAAATGTCTATTAGAATAAAAATATTATGAATTTGAATTTGAATATTTTCATCATATTTCTTTAAGATAAGAATTAAACTATATTCAGTCGTGTGTAGTAGAAAATGATTTTTATAGGTACAAGCTTTGTTGTCGAGTATTATATACGTACATGTATTTTTTATTTTATTTTTAATGACCGTAGACATTTATCCATGCCTTTCATTGTAATTTTAAAACAATTTTGTTACGATTTTAATTGCGATGGTAACTTCGCAGGAAATTGTACACCTGCACACCGAGAAATATGGTTTAGTAAATTTTAACTATGACTGCACATTAATTACACTTGCTATAATTATAATAACAATATAACAATACTGTGAAACTGCTCGACAAATTTTATAAATTTTCTTCGGTAATGGCTTACTTCTGCCTGTTAAAATAATTTAAGGCAATGTTTAATCAATGTATTACTTTTCGTTATTTTAATATCTTGTTTCTGTAAAAAATAAAAGTCAAATTAACTAAAATTACACAAATTTAAATCTACAATACAGTATTTATATATTGTTTAAATTTATAAAACGATAATAATGGACTCCTCGCTTAATATCTACAATTAAAACAGAGCTCACAACTTAGTTTTTATTTATTTAAACGCATAGTTTCTGGCACTGAATATTGATAATTACGTTTTTGGGAGAATTGTACTTATGTTACTATATTAGATGTAATATGATAATATCAGCTTCCCTCAAGTGGCTGAAGCATAATAAAAGACATCTAAAATATGTAAGAAAACTCAAAGTGCACAATGGTATTGCAAAAAAACTAAAATAAAGTTATAAACTAATGTTTCAAATATGTAGCAATATCGAGCATGTGTAGTCGATATAACAAAATATTTAGTAATTTGATGTCAGTACCCGATATAATGCTAAATTATTAAGCAAACAATCTGATGCAAATTTCATTTAATTTACAGATCGAATAGATCAATTTCTACACATGCTTATCAAATTAATGGTTATGAGACCGAGTTATCAGGATACATTAATTAAACAAAACATAAACAGCAATAAAAGTATTCTCTCTATTAATTTGAACTCAATTCAAGGACGTGCTACCTTTAGGTTTACTGCGACCGGTGGCGCTGCGATAAAGCATAGAATTATGAGTCATTATAATTAACAAACCAATATAAAATTTTATATCTAACCAGAAACCATAAAGGTATTATTATATACCTTAGCTCTTTACTATTAGGAACATAATAAGTTATATTTAAACCTAATACGGTAAATAATATTGTTGAAAATATTTTTTATTAAGCCTGAACTTTTAAAAATTTAAGCTTCTATTTTTATGTCATATAAAACTTATTTTAAATAGAACTAAAGATTTTAACATACTTATTTACATATGAGATCATTCCGAGAGTAGATAACAAATTAAACTGAATTTGGTTTGATTTCATTAACAGATTACTTAACATATGAGAAGTAGCGTTACATATTTCATTATTTACTTTGCTCCCATCTTCTAGACTAAAAGTTAAATTACCAGTTTGTCTCTGCCGTTTAGTCTGTTATTTTATTTAAATAAAAATAATAAATAGTGTTTATATATTTTAGTACTATTATTGTATGAAAGTTTATATTAAAAAGTTTATATTAGAAAGTTTAACCAACCGAAAATGTTGTTGCTGAATTTCTACTACAAAATTTGAATGGATACCTTTATATGTTCTGGGTGAAGAAAAACCTCGTTAGGAAAACTGCAATCTAAAAAAAAATTATTCAGTTACTAAAATAACTTTATTTTCCTCAATACATGCTGAAGAAGCCGCTGAAGCTGACGATAACATTAATACCAGAGTGATACTATCACTAAAACATATTGTTCTAATGTTATTATAATATTTTAAATTTATTATAATCAATCCATTTCTATTTAAGAAAACAGATATACTTAGATATCAATGCGAAAAGATAATAATGTAATATTATCTAATTTAATAATTTTATAAAGTATTTTCAAACGGTTAGAGCACGGATAAGCTTAGCCAGTACAACTACTAAAAGATAATATTTTCAGTGGTCAAGGTCACACTAACTTTTCAGAAGCTTCGGATATCGCTATATATATAATTGGAAAAAATATTGTTATGAGGTGAGGTAATATATTTTATTAAAACGTAACAAGTTTAAAAGAACTGCCAACAAAACCTAAAAGAGAAAAGAGTTTTCTCCCCAAGAAAATAATATGAGGCTTTTCCGTAACCAGAGGCTAAACTATAATCAAAAGGTTTCATTGTATTTATCCCTTTATTCCTTTTCTTTTTACTTTAATAAAATGTATATCAATAATTTATCATTAATTTAAATCTTCTTTGAGTTCATATTATAACATACTATTGAAATTAATTATCTTTCTTTATGTCAGTTCTCTTTAATATCACAGATATATAGATCATAGATAGATCATTGTTTTGAGAGAAGTCGACTGAGGATAAGTTATGCTTTCGAGTTACATTTCTTTACTGGTCACATATTTCAATATATATTATACGTCTCTAAACTTAAACTTTTATTTATTTTAACATTATTTTTGTATTTTTCAATCATTTTATTTCATTTATTATTTTATTAAATTTAAAATCTCTTAATAATTGTAACAACAAAATCTTATAGGATTGTATCAAAACTGGTTCTATCCAATAACAAAATTGAATCAAATATTTTAATCCCACTTTCTGGAATCTTCCAACGCTACTAAAGCCCGACAGGGATCTCAAAAAATGAAAAATTTATTTCTTTTTATAAATTACCCTTTTTATCCTTCTACCTTTGCTTAGTGATTATTTAAATAAAACTATCATATTATATAACTCGAATTATTTATTTTCTCACTACAAAACAGGCATATATTATATGGGATTAAATCTAATTTATAATAATAATGTTTAAGATATTAAAGCTTAAACCCCCGAAGTTATAAAATTTCACAGTTTCCATATTACTTACTGTTGTTATTGTAACTGTTTCTATTAGGTATGGACGGAGTTATTCTTATCGGTTAAAGTTGAAAATCGACTAATAAAGACTGAATTTAAATTCTTTGTGAATTATTCAATAACTATTATTCATGTTCCATAACACACCTCTTCAACATTGATATTATGCAACTATTACGTTTGGAAAACTTGGACCCACTCGTATAAAAACCCTTATCAGTTTGATTTATATTGCGATGACGTAGTTTATAATCTCCATACAAAGGTTTCTATTAGCCAAATAGTTAATTGTTTACTATTATTATTAAGGTTTGCGTCTCAAAGCCACCGTCTCGATGGTCTATTACTTGATAGCTCTGTAATAATACTAAAACATGAAATATCGGTCCAGAACACGGGATGCTTATTGTAAAATATATTACCTACATTAAATAAATATATAATTACGATGTAATCCACATTTTTTTTTGTCATCTTAGTTACAATTTGATATAATTTGGAGTCTACATTAAAAATAGTAGTAAAAACCCGATGGATGTTCTCTGTAATTTCAATAACTAAAATATATTATATATATATAATAGACGTGAAAATCAAACATTTTAATCTACCCACATACATCTAAAATTAAGGTACTAATGATACACATTTACCTTCCTACTAATATTTCATCTGGCCCGCCCTGTTGCATCGATTTAACGTGAACAAGATTAATTAAGAACGTAATGAAAATAACATTACGTGGTGAAGGTGATAGTGAGAGGTTCTAGATCACGTCCACGCGAGAAGAGCCTCTTGAATAACTACTTTCTACAATCGATTGGTAATATATATCGGAAACGACAAATTATTTATTAATTGGATGAGTGTACTCTTTCAGATATAATGAATGATTCTGTCAATTGAGTTATCAATAAAATGACTAATACGTAATTTCATTACCACCTACGTATTATATTGTATAAGAAATCAATATTGTTTCATTCCATATCATTTCTTTAATTAATTCCTTTAATGTTTATGTATAATGTCATATTAATTTCATTTAATTATTCAAAATATTTTACTGATTTTCAAAACCATATATATCTCAAAACAATCAAAGTATAAAGTTATATATTTATATATTTTTAATAATACCATTTGTAATGTAACGGAAATTATTTTACAATAAAATCATAATTATAAAATACTTATTTATTTTTGTAAATATTACACTTTAGCACTTAATATTTAGAAAGAAAGAAACAATATAAGTTTCTCCGATACTCCCTTTAGTATGAAAAATCGTTTTCATTAGAGAAATATTTTTCATTAAATTCTGATTTATGCTTTCAGAAATTTTCTTTTCATAGTGATATTATTGAAATGGGACAAGCGGAGCGTGTAAATAAAATACAAATGAAGATTCGTACAGCGACGAAGTGACGGTTCAGTGATTAACTGTCACCATTATTGATGATGAACTGCGAAAATATACGTTAGGTTTGTATATTGAAAAAAGGAAAAAATACTTTTACGTATATTATGTAAAACATATTGAACAAATGAAAAAAATCTTACTGCAACTGTTGAATTTTTGACCTTATAAAACTGCAAGTTCAGTTAATTAATTTTCCAAATTAAATGAAGAATGAGGGCTTCAAAAATTACTAACATGAATACAAATATAGCTCAAGAGTCATAGGACTTGCTCTTAAAAAAAAACTGTATGTACAAACCTTACAAATTCATATACATACATATATATACACAAATATATATATATATATTAAGTGCTTTCAGAATATTACGATTTATAATTACTTTATTTTTATAATTATAAATAGTAATTTGTTTTTTTCAAATGTCATGACTCATTTAATAACAACATTTGTAGATATTCATTTCCTTACATTTTTTTGTGCAGATAGTACAAAGCGTTTTCGGACACTCAATTCCCTCACTGTTCGTTAACAGACATCGTATCCAGGATATTTGATGACTGAATTACTTACCATAACAATTAATATAATAACGGTAAACTCAATTATTATAAATGTGATATTGTAGTACAGTGCGGATATAAACCTTGTTTCAGATAGTTAATTATAAATAACAAATTGTATCGTGTAATGCAATGATATTACCTCGTGACATATTTATCTAACTGTTACACGCTTTATAGATATATTTTTAATACAAATATCTAATTTTTATAAAAATATGATTTTCTAATTAAGAATATAATAGTTGATATTATTAATTTATTGGGCATGAGTACATATTAATACATTTTATGTATTTACCATAATTAATTGTAGCAATATTTTAATGAACTCTAAAATTGTACACGACAGTAGTCGGTAAATACCATCTTGGAAATATTAGATAGTTATTTTCATTATTAACAGAATATTTCACAAACCTCATGTCCCGTACGGGGTCTTTTGTTTTTTTTTATGATTAGTTTCTCACTGCATGGAAGTCATAACAATAAATAGTTTGGAATATTTTATAAATCAATAACTACTTATTTTCTTATAATATATATTTTTTATTTGCTCACATCTTTTTTCACAATATATAAGTTTAAATAGTCTAATTTACTATAGTAACTTTCATAGCGATATATTTATTAACATAAATTGAATGAAAGTCATTTATTATTATATTAAACTTCTCAAAGTGACAAAAAAAAAAAAAAAAAAAAAAAAAGAAACTTATTAAATTGTAAAAAACTTTACTTGTCAAAAAAAGGGAATTAAATTTTTATCACTTTGAGAAGTTTAATATAATAATAAATGACTTTCATTCAATTTATGTTAATAAATATATCGCTATTAAAGTTACTATAGTAAATTAGACTATTTAAACTTATTATATTATTTATATAAAATAGAAAAAGTGTTGTATGTTCAACCCAGCGCTTCGACTACATCATGTGTGTAGAGATATTCATTCACCCACGACAGTAAACTTTATTTATAATGTTAATACACTCTAACCTTTATATACGTATTAAATACAGAGCGTAATGGCAAATAATATAGTAATTGGAAAATCGGTCAAAATACTGTAAAATTTTATTTAAACGTAATAAACGCAAACTGTTATTCAATCATTTATATCATTAATAACCTAAAATCCGGAATAATGTTAGTTGTATCATGTTATTATTATGATAGGTACCATTAAACTAACGATATAAAAGTAAATGGCAGGTCTTTTCTTTCAGAAATAAGTAATTAAAATATTTCATATGCAAAATAAGTTACAAAGATCCTTCAGATGTTGAATAATCCTCTTACTTTCTTATATATTCATTCTTTGAAAAGAAAAGCTCTTTTTGTATGGAATACCTTTCCTGACAGAGATAGATTAGAATTTGGGTAAAATTGACTGCTCATATTTTATGGCATATTTAAATATGGTAAATATTTTAACTTTTAGCATTTCTTTTAAATGAAATCAAATATAATAAATTGTGTTTTAAGAAATTAAAGTTTAAAGATTTAGAACTAACTAATTTTAAACCTATTGTTTTCTTTTAATACTTGTTTTATACTGTTGTAGAGATGACGACTTAACCCTATGACTTTTCTTTGAAGTAGGTTGAAGCAACATCTATTTAACAGAACATAAGGAAAAAAATTGAATTAATTAAGAGTTGCAATTGTTGATGTAAATATGGAGGAGAAGAAGAATGAAATAGTGTACAGTAAAGAAGGTTAACAATATGTACATTTCTGTGAAGGAGAATTGGTTGAGTTATTTACGGAATTCAGAAATATGGTCATATTTTTGTGATATCAAAAAATTAATTTAAAATAATGAATTATATAACATTCTACGTACATACAAAAAAGAACAAATAATTATTAATTAATTATTATCCTCTTCATAATTAATTATGATAATCGTCTCTGTTTGATATTTTAATGTACCTTGCGTGTTCTTTGTTAAATATTCCTTTCATGGGCTTTGTAAAAGAAAATAATTTATAACTGGTATATGGTGGTATATTTTAGACTACAGATATCGAAGTAAATCTTTAAAAAAAAGTAATAATTTTTCCGTTTTCCACCAAAAATACACTTGAGGTATACGCCACGTGTATACTTGAAAATCAATATATCAATATAAATGGTTTTTCTACTTCAATTGAAATTGTTGTTCAACATAGCTATGTTATGACATGACTATGCTACATATACGAGACACACAATATACTGGCTCTATCTTAATAAGAACATATATCCTTATCAAATATATTAATGTTTAATTAATTTGTAGATATCAGTATTGTGCCGATAATTGTAATTGGTCGAAGCGTTGGATATTTGAAGTATTTATATCACGTTAATTGCATTTGATTAATTGCACAGAGTTTCTGGAATAGAAATCAAATGGAAAAAAAACTATATTTAAACCTGAATGGGTTATTAAAAAAATGAGCTACATTTTCCAGACACGAAAAGAACGCCTTTATACATAATATTTCAATTATAAGGTAGAAGAACATTTTACTTTTAATGATTTAATTTATTGACATTTTATTTCATTTGTTTTCTAACGTTATAATTAGATACTGAAAAATGTTATGACTTTTTAGAATATTCTATATAGGGTTTTGATAATAATAATTTGAATGATCTGCAATTCAGGCTTAACTGGACTAAGGACAATTTCATTTAGAATATAATTATGATTCTTAGACAAAATCAGGTTATTATATACATCATTCCATTAATTATTAATATTCTCTCTGTTGTTGTATTTACGATTTAAATAAAATAATTAGGTATTCTAACTCGATTATTTCCTTATTTTTTTTTTCATCAGAAAAGCAGTAAAAGCAAACTTAGGAAACACATCTCTGTAAAAATTTTCCTCACTTTAAAGTCAGCAACTCTGATAACTTATTATTTTATTTAGAAAACTGAAAAATTTAGTAATTTATCCTTTAATGGCTGTGAAAATCACGTGAAAAATGGTTATAATTATATACCCAGTAAAGTTAGGATGACAAATAACCATAAAGGTCTTATCTACATTAATTGGAACACTCAGATTCACGGACGTGCTATCTTTGGGTTTTATGCGACAGGTTGCGCTGCGATAAAGTTCGAACTGAAGAATTACGAGCCATAATAATTAAGAAAATCATATAAAATTTTATATCTAACCTAGGAACCATAAAGACATTATACATATTAGCTTATACGAACCTAACATTAAATAATATTCTTGACATAGTATGAATATCTACATTTAATCTGGCCATACATACTGTTTCAATAAACAAAATGTTCATGGTTAGATGAATGGTTGATTGTGTTTTCTTATTTTCCCGCTATTATAATGTAAAATATTTTGTGACATTAAAATGGAGTGGGGTGATAAAGACAACCAAATCGGTGTGATTGCATTACAAAAAGTAGGTATGGAGCCAAATTTTTAAATCTTCCATACTATTGGTATTAGTCAAATGTTGGTGTAACGGGTTATTGATAGGTACAATGAAATCTTTACTGTTTGTAACAGAAAAAGATCTGACCGTCCAAATAGTATTAGTATAAACAAGGCGATCAAGGCAGTAAAGGAAGAAGAAATCGTAGAAATCGTATTCAAGAAAATATTTTATTTCGGGACAAGAAGACAGCACTTAGAACCGTGTTACATATTTTAAAAGACGTCTTATGACTTGAAGCCCATAAAAGACGCACTGGTCATTTCTTAACTCATAATTTGAAAAAGAACAAGGTAGTATAATTAAAACAACTAATTGAGCATTACGCAAAAGGAGGTCACAGAAAATTTTGGTTTACGATTAGAAAGTTTTTTACAATTGCGCAAAATAATAAGAAACAAAATGATCTTATCCTCTAAAAAAGCTTCCCAATTAGTTCCATTTTAAGTTATTTTTCTGTTTATCAAACTGCAGGCACTACAATAAATCTAATAAGCGACCTAAACAATAGTGAATTCAATTAACGGTTTTAAATTTTTAAATATTTAGTTGTAACGAAAAAAACATACAATCACCGGAACAAAACAATATTATGTAATGGTTGATTTTATTTTATTTAGGAAAAAGTTATATTTGTCAATATTAATTCTAGCCACCACTTATTACTTTACTTAGAAGTCGTTTTAGCAAAGCTGTTACTTTTTTACTCTCTTTTAATTCTGTGTGTCTCACTTTTTCTATTTCAAAATTCATATCTGTAAACTCGACAGATATTAGTAGTTATTTTTAGATGATTGATAGCAAGAATGGTACAAACTAGCTGTAGTTAATTAGCGTGCTGCAGTTAATTGTTTTGCTTGATGGTATCTGTCGTAGAGAAACGCCCTGTCATAGAGAACCGGTGTAATGTGTTTTAGTGTGTATCGTTGTAAGAGAAATATATATAAAGTACCGTTATGTTTTGTTTTAATTTTAACAATTAGGATTTTTAAAATATTAAATAATATATATTGAACTATTTCATAGTTATATTGTAAAAACTTACCATACATTATTTAGTAATACCTCAAAGTTAAAAGAGAATGGAAAAAAATAAGAATTGGTGAAGTATTATCATTTTATCTATACTAATAACTATGTAGTGTGTACTACGTATATGTGTGGTTTCACTATACAATATTGTTATTATCATTATTATTATTTTTATTTCCATAACGCTCAGTTAAAGCTGATAAAAATCGTTTTAGGCAATGAACTCCTATCACTATAAATAGAATTATAGAGTTGTCTATATAATAATTCGAGTTGGGAAAATTATATAAAATATATATCGAACCCTCCTTATTAATAACAATTTTAATGAAAACCAGTATTAAATAACTGCCTACTACAACTAGTAAAACATATAGAGTTTTTTTATCCAGCAATTATCTATTCAATACTCGACACTTGAAAAATTTTCAATATTAAAAATACTATTCCTTATAAAAATATAAAAAATATATTTTTTAAAATATTGTTATTATCCCTTTATCTATTTTCTTTTCAATTCAATGAAATAACTCTAACTAGTAATCTGATGAATTGAAAAAAAATCTTAGTCTAATCTAGCTATAAATTCGTATCACATTTTATCAAAAGCTTTCAGAAATCACTTTTTTTGTTACTTTAATTTTTTTTATTTTTTTGGGAAAGTCGACTGATGATAGATAAATTTTTTTTCGGGTCACACATTTATATAACCTACATGACCGGTGCCAGTATTATGGGATGGATTGTTATAACATTGAAATTACTTTTACTTTAGGATTTTATTATTCTAAGTGATAGCTGTCCATTATGAAGATGACATTGCTCAGGACAGTTTTCAGTTCCCAGCTGCTTTTGAAGATTTATTAGACACGCCTATCAGCTGGCTTCCAAAAACGTTAAAAGTACGAACTGTTTACTAAGAAATATAATTATTAAGTCTTCCTAACATTTATCTATAAAATTTTGAATTTTTTTCTTAATAATTTGTTTTATTTATGTACTCTTAAATAAGTCTTATTGAAAATAAAGAGATATTTAATACATAATATTTTTCCTTAATTTAATGTTTTGTTACGTTTAAACTCTAATAAGATAATTGTTATAAAACTAAGTTAATTTTCAATACTAATAATGAAACTGGATCAAATAGTTTTATCCTATTCTTGAGAGTCTTCTAATGTTATTAAAAGCGGACAGAGATGCCAAAGAGAAAATATTGTTTAGTTTTATCTTAATGAAGAAAATTCATGATTATTTAAATAAAAATTATGTAATTATAGTAATTTACGTAACCATCAATTAAAACAAAAATTCATACATTGATGTATATTTAAGATGTATATGGTTGTCTTAATTCCAATTTATAACAAAAATGTTTAAGGTATTAAACAAATTACAAACGAAGAGTTCTAAAATTCTAGATTTTTACTATTACTAGAATATCTGCATATTCTGGGCGTAGATATTCTTATCAGTTATACTTAAAAGTCGACTAGTCAAGTTTCGTTCTAGACCTTATATTAATTATTTATTAACTATTATTCATATTAATAGCGTTCCATAAAGCACCTCTTAAACCTTGATAATGTAACTATTATCGTCTAAAAACCTTTATCAGTTTCATTCACATTGGGGTGATGTCATTTATAATAACCGTATAAGGGTCATCTACGAGTCATCTCGTATGTCAGCCAAATAGTTAATTGTTTGCTATTATCTGGAGGCGACTCCGAAAACAGACTGAGACGATATAGCAGTGTTACGTTAAAATATAAAAAAAATGTATCAACTGTATGCGGAAAAGCATTTAAATAGAAGTGAACTTTTCACTTATGTAAAATTATTATCAAAATCATTTTTTCATTATTATAAGTAGGAAAATACAAAATAAATCAACTTAGAAAATAATTAATAAGGAAACTGGAAAATCTAAGTCTCAGAGAAGTGATTTCAAATTAAATATAAACAATAAATATGTCACTTCTGGCCTTGAGGTTACAAGAGCTTTGAAACTTTCTTTACAGATATTCCAGTTACCACTCCTAAATCCTTAAACTCCATCACCGCTACAACACTGACATTATTTTGTAGACAATGTAAATCAATTTAATATTAATTTTAATTAAAAAAAACTGAATGCCCAAAAAATGTTTTTTTTTTTAATTTATTAGCGTCAAGACAAGTTGTCTTTGGGGAATATCTGTTAACATAGATAGGAAACTAATAAAGAATATTATAGCAAAACTAGCATAAATTTTTGATCATTTTGTTGGTTATTGAATATTTTAAGATGTAATGAAACAATAAAATAACACCATTACTTATGATCCAACTAACTCAAGTCCTATTTCAGTATTACCTACATTTAGCAAAAATATTATCAATGAAAAACATTGGATAGTGTTGTTCGCTGATGATACTTCTCTTACTTTGAAAATTAATAGATATCAATAAGTAATCATTAAAAATAAATTCAAAGAATTAAAAATTATAACTGCTTCCAATCAATATGTTTATGAAAATTTAATTTATATACCCAAAAAATATTTCTAAATTCAATAAAATATTTATGTACAAAAAAATCATACTACCAATAAAATTAAACTTGCTTGCTTGCCCATCACCAAGCTCATGAAATAGGTAATTCTGTTAACTGTATACGTTTTAACAATAAGCTCCTCAGTAAAGCATTAAATTTGACACTGTCAAAAAGGAATGTGATGAAAAAGTTATTATAGTATATTTGGGCGATTAACTAATACCTATTATATTTTTCCTGACGCTGTTAGTTACTCTTGTTTAATCTACTGGTATCATACCGTTTCCTTAGAAGTCATTACTTGCGGTAGCGGTGGGGGCAGGGTTGCCTCTTTCCCTCAAATATGGCAAAGACGGTGATGGCTAACCCTTGCGTTATGCTCGTGAACGGGAGCTGCTTGCGGTATTCATTATTACCTATTCATTAGGCCAGCTTACTGTATTGATTGCCATGGTTCTAGTCTTTCATACATTTTTCAGTAAATATATTGACGTTGGTGAAACAGTGATCACAACAAAAAAATAAACCCGGCTGAGTTTGTTGTGTGGTTCTTCAAAGATCAGAGCGCGTTTGGAACTCTCGTATTTTAAATTCGAAAGAGTCTTTACAGAAAAGTTTATTTTAGTATATGGTTAAAATATGCATGTCATATGTAAGTGGTAACAGAGTTAAAGAATTAAACCTATTTTTCTTGTCTTATTTATATAGGGAGTATAAAACTACAACTTCAAAATCAACTTTTTGATGTCGATTTTATATATCATTGTAAAAATCGAACCTTACCGTAAGAAAAATGTTTAATTAAAAGATTTTTCAAATTCAACCATATATTGTTTAAATATAAAACAGTACGCTCATAATACAATACATTAATGTTAAATTCATTTCTGAATAACAACATTGCGGGCGATGAACCACAAACAGACAAGTAATATCGTTCGTGGTTGGTTTACCGTAGTGATGGATGTTTCTATAATAATTTACAACAGAACTTGTTATATTCAATTATTTGAATATATATTAATGATTTTATTATTATTTTTCATTTACGGAAAGACAAGAGGTAGATGTCTTTCAGTAATTTGGATAATTTGTCTACCTACCTCCATTCTTAATTTCTCTCCGAGGTTTGTGTACACATTAATATTTACCTGTAATAGGTGCATTTAATTCTGATATGATAATATTTAATAAAAGTAATTTCATTTTATACTATACTCCCAAATTACTTTATTTATTAATTAAATATTAAAGATATAAAAAATATATGTATATATATGCATAATAAATAAAACAAAAATTTTAATAAATAGTCATTCCGTCTCAATCACATTCAATATGTTAATTTGTTCCAAAATCCATTATATCAAACCCCAGTGGAGCCTTTTCCCTATATCATTTTTCACGGTCTCCATCCATGTTGCAGTCTCCGTCTTCTAACACTATCCATTTTTTCCGAATAGTATTAAAAATAATATTACATAATTTTGTATAAGTCTAATTTAAAAGAAGTAAAAATGTCATGCCCCTTTTACTTCTACCAAAGCATATGCTGAATCCAAAGGTAAGGATCGCTTTTCTGCACGCAAATAAGTTATTTTTATTATTATTATTATATAAAAACGTATGTCGTTTAAATTACTATAATATATTTTAGTAATTATATTTATCCACAGTTAATTTGAGATTACCTTTAGAAATCAGACCTTTTGTAATTGGAGTGTATCTTTTACTGTATCTTTTACTTTACTAAAACTTTTATTTTTAAATGTAATATGATAACGCGAGTCATATATATTTGAAGAGTCAGTCTAATGGATTAGTTCAGTTTCCTTTGTAATAGTTTGAGTCTGTCTATTGTTCAGTTCTAGACTGACTTGACCCAGATGTCAAACCACCGATACATAATTGACCATGTAACTGACCTAACTGCAAATCTTTTGATGTTTTAAAGGTTGTTTTTGTTATTTTCGTGATATCTGATTGGTCGAAGAAAAGATTGTTTTAAAATGAAAACATTGTTTTAAGAAAAAATGTATAATATTGAATGTTAAACTAGCTTTCGACAGGTGAATGAATTTCAATGAATTATGTTGTAGGGTCGCACTATCTTGTTACATTGTTTGTAGAGATTAGATTTAAACGTAACGTAATATTGTTACACTGCTTGAGATTCATTGAATACTTTTAAACATATTAATAATATAATCATGTTCATTTAGAATATACTATTCAGTATATACAGCTCATGAATTACCAGCTTGAATCTTTAATTTCTCAGAAAATAGTAGTAATAGTAGTAAATCTTGTAACTAATAAAGACATAACTAGTTTTCTATAAATCAGAATTGAAGCTTGCTAATATATATATATAAATATATATATATATATATATATATATAAGAGATGGAGCTGCACAAAACTATTCCAAATATTATTTTCTTCTCGAGTATAATCACAAGTTTTTAGCTAATATTCTAAATATATAACAATAACGCACATCAAACAAGTAATATTTATAGGCGCCTGGCAGATACTTTTGTAGTAGAAAAATCGGTTATTAAAACCTTTAAAAATGCTTTACAAATACTTCAAAAATCTTATCCTAATGACTGAAAATCTCGTTGAAGTCGACTTACTGAGATATATCCATTAAAGCAAGAAAGTTCCGATCTACATTAACTGACCCAGTCAGATTCATGGTCCTTTGAGTTTTATGCAACAGGTGGCGCTCGAAGTACAGAAATACAAGCCATAATAATTACAAACAACATAGAAGTTTATACTTAACTTGGACATCACAATTCATATACGAGTAATATATACATCTAATAACATTAAACTATATTGTTGATAAATCTTAAAAATTCATATTTTTTTTATTATATATTAAACATTTTTATAGAGAAGTACAGACTAAAGTCACGCCATATCCCTTGTGGGGTAGCCAGAGACGACGGAGCGCCAAACGCTACGGTTCCTGCATACCTCTTTCGCCTCGGCCACAGGCATCAACCTCTTCATACATGCCCTCGTCGGGGGTCGTCGTGCTTTTATATATAGAAAGCTGCTGTAATATATAGATGTTTAGATATAACATTATTACTTAAGACGGTAACTAACAAAAATGAATTTAGTTGATTTCATTAAAAGTTTTCTTAACATAGGAAAATTCCGTCAATAAAAGCTGATGACTGCTAACATTAACAGTAGATGGCTACTAACATCAACACCAATAGTAATACAAAGATTACACTAACTGTAACACTAATACCAATAGTAAAAAAGAAATGCATTGCAAATAAAATGCTTTTATTATTTAAAAAAAATCTTTGTAAAAAAACAATGTTTTTAATTTGTATTCACGCTGTATTCTGTATTTCAGGCCGTATGATAATGCTTTAGGAGTATTACTATAAAGTTTCAAATACATTTGGGTATTACCTTTAAGTGCCAAACACATTTTTATTGGTAGTACAATTATATAGTACATATACCAAAAGAAATGAATTTAATTACAACAATAACCTAATTAATGTGGCTAATTTTAAAATTAAATTAAAATAACCTATAACTTACTAAGCCAAAGTAATGTTTAGATATCAATAGAAAGCACATTATAATTATTTAACGAATTATAGTATTTAGTTTTATTTCAAGCAAGAACATATTTTAATACTGTAAGGACTCGGTAGCTCATTTGGCAGAACGACGGAGGCGGTATTCTAGAGATTCTAATTTCAGACACTATCTCACCATTCTTAATGATGTAATATTAAAATTATGAACTTACCACAACCACCTGTAACCTGACTAGATTAGTTTAGTCAGTCTAGTCTAGTCAGTCAATCAGTCAGTCAGATTAATCTATCAAGTCCTGGGAAGTCGTAGGCAGCTACTAAAAACATTTTTTTTCATACCTGTTTGCTTATGATTCCGTTTTAGTTTTTTCTTTTGTTTATAGTTAACTGTAAACACTACGATACTTCAATCAATAGACAAACAATACTCCAATCAATCATAGACTTAAATTTATATGTATACAGTTACGACAATAGAAACTAACAATACGCGGCAATATTTTATACTGGTCGGTTTTATTTTATAAAGAAATAAATTATATTTAAATATTCTTTATTATTGCGATCAGCGATCATTCTATTTTTCAATGTAATTTCAAAATTTGTAGTTTTAGTAGGTACCTTCTAAAATAATTTTTCACAATTTTTTCCTACTTCTTCTTAGTAAGGTGAGTGTACTAGAGCCTTGCTTTAGTTAATGGTTTATCTGAACCTTTTACAGTACCTTTTACAGTTGTGTGTAATTTTTTTTGTTTACTTAGCTAGTTGTATATTTTAAATTCTTTCAAAGTGAGCACTCACTTTCTTTCAAGTATGGATGGCTTCTGATCATCAGATGTACCGACGAAGTTTGTAAGTAGCACATTGAGCACATGATATATACACTTATATATGCTTTGTTGTTTCAATTTATAAATGTTATGAGAATATAATAGCCCTTAACGCGAAGCTATGGAAGCAAATATAAACAAACATGAATACATTGCCGTCCAAACTTTGGGAAACTTTAATTGCTGTATAATATATATATATTATAAGTTTGTTTTAAATCATATTGTACTAGTAGAACATAGGAAAGATTTTTCACGCCTTATAGATTTTTGGTAAGTCGCAAAATTATTGTCAAGGTAAAAAATGTTCCCTAACTTAAAGCCAAAACATAGTTAAAATATTTTAATTGTATTCCTTTACATCCTTTTTTATTTATTTTTTCCTTTAAATTTGTATCCAATAAATTGTCATTAATTTAAGACCCAGCCCTAAATAGGTAATCCCCTTACATTGTATTATCACAGCATACTATGAAAAACCACGGGATATAGCTTTGTTGTGAGTCACCTTTATTCCCACAGATTGATTAATGTTTTGAGGGAAGTCGACTGACGATAAATAATGTCGAGTTAAATTTGTTTAAGGGTCACATATTTATTTCTAAGTATGTCTACAAGCCTGGTGCGTAGTTATTATAACATGGATGTTACATAGATTGAAATTACTTATACTTTAAGCTTTTATTATGAAGCTGTCCATTGTGAAGAGGTCGTTAAAGACAATTTTCAGCTCACAGCTGCTTGTAGGTTTAATGCACACGCAAATAAATGAAATGTTTGAAAGCTTTACTTACAAGTATCATTATTAAGGGTATTTATATTTTATTATAATTATTTTCTTTAATTTTTAATTTATTTAGGTACTTTATATTATTTTTCTGTTTTTCAACAATTTTTTGAAAAAATATAGTTTTCTGATACATAAGATATTTAATAAAACAAATCTTTTTACTTTATTTACTGCTTTATTAAAATTAAAATCCGTTAAGATTATTATTATAACAGAATCTTTAGGTAAATTTTTATTTTATTTTTTATTTAGCTTCACGCCATATCCCTTGCGGGGTAGCCAGAGACGACAGAGCGCCGAACACTACGAGCCTTGCATACCTCTTTCGCCTCAGCCACAGACATCAACCTCTTCACACATGCCCTCCGGGGGGTTCACGCTTTTTACGTGACCTTCCTCTAGTATCATAGATACTGTGTTTTCGAAGGTCACTCGAGGCCTCCGCCTGTCTCTCTTACCGCTCACTTTTCCTGTATAAATCTTTTTTACCACTCTTCCATCACTCATTCGTTCGACGAGCCCAAACCACTTGAGCACGTTCTTCTTCATTCTCACCGTGACATCTTCGCTCGTACCTGTCATTCTGTGGATCTCTTCATTGCGGATTTGATCAGCTAGACTGACTTCGCATATTCTGCGAAGAGATCGCATCTTCACAGCATTCATCTTTCTTACATTCTTCTTTTGTGTTACCCACGCTTGGCTGCCGTATAACAGCGTCGGTAGTAAAAAAGGGTAAATTTTCAAAAAACAGTATATTATAAAGAAAAAAGTTGACACTAGCCACATGCAGTTGTCCAGTTCTTGAATCTTTTGAAGATTCAATTTAAGTCCTTAAAGTGTTCAATACCAATATTAGAAATTCTAGAATCCAAAAAAAAAGAAAACTTCTTCTAGTCTAAAAGTAAACTTTTTGTGTTATAAAGAATTACGTCGGTCACAACCGGAGGATCCAAAATAATACAAATTTATTGACTTAAAATTTAATAATTATATTTAAATTACAAACTACGTC
The DNA here is from genome assembly GCA_918358865.1 of Melinaea marsaeus rileyi. Taxonomy (NCBI): domain Eukaryota; kingdom Metazoa; phylum Arthropoda; class Insecta; order Lepidoptera; family Nymphalidae; genus Melinaea; species Melinaea marsaeus. Next base: position 7,155,078 of record OU911083.1, on the reverse strand, counting down.
TTCCTTGCTCAAAGTTAGAGAAAAGAATAAATGTAATAAAATAAAATAATAATTAAAAGAATACAGAAATATAAATGTAACAAACAAAGGTTTCGGGTATATTCTGTGATTTTAACATGATACAATGCACCTGCGTCTAATCAGCGTTTCCACGGTTCATGAGAAGATAAAAAATGCGAATTTATCAATTTTACAACCAATAAGAATATAAGAAATATTTAATTAATAATCACAAGTATATAGGAATATAACAACCTCATAAATATTGTTTTTTTTTGCGTGTATCGACCCTACTACAAACAAATGAGCAATCTCTTTCTCTTTCTCCCTGTGTGCATCCTTGTCTCTTTTTCATATATATATCCCCGACACAGGGTTGTACAGACACATGGAAATTTTGTGAAAAAAAATTTTTTTTAATGTTTTTGTGTTAAATCATATGTGAATATTGTTTAATATTGCAATTAAATCTCCAAAAATAGAATCTGCTACAAATATGTATAAAATAGTTTTTATTTTTTAATTTTAATAAACTTTTACTCCGTTAATAAAATTGTTTGGACAGAGTATCTTAAAGTATAATTTTAAGACAGTCTCTGTCAAATAACAAAGTTAAATGTTTTAATTTGATTGTGTTGAGGGTCTACTTAATATCATTAAACCCTGACAGAGATGTCAAAAAGCGGTAATTTTGTTTAATTTTTATACAAATACATAACTCCTACCTTCTATTATTTCTCAATGGTTATTTATTTAAAATAACATATTATGTATCTCGAACCTTCATTATATTTATTAATTATATTATTACTAATTTTAGTACTGTTCCATAAAAAATAAAACTATTATTTTAAAGTTTAGGCCCACTTTTCTCAAACCCTTGCCCAGTTTTTATAAATTACCGTATAAAGTTTTATGTCAGTCAAATAGTTTATTGTTTGCTATTATACTAAGAATGATAATAGTGTCTCCTCAATAACTTACTGTATGTTGCGTACTCATTATAAATTAATCTTATTCCTACTGTAAGAAATAGTTAATATCTACAGTGTAAGATGTGATAGGTTTTTCATATTGTTTTGAAGGTTAAAAATGTGAAATATGGTCGTCCTCTACCTCAGATAGATATTTTTACTTATGTCAGTGGACTTACATATAAAAATAACTCTATATAAGTAAGGAAAAATCATTAGAAAATAACTTAAACAACAATATGATGTCATACCAGGTGCTATGCAGGTGTTTTGCGGGTGTAAGATAAAAGATTAAACAGATGTAGTGAGCATTGATATTTAATGGAGAAGTTGGTCTGTCTGTAGATTCAATGTGCGTACATTGTAAAAATTTAGTTTCGTATTTTTTCCGAATGCACCAAAAGATATGTTTGGCTTTAAAAACAAGAATATTAGTATAAAAGATTTTTCTAGTTCAACAGAAAAGACATAGCCAACAACCCCTAGGTTAACAATACACTGGGTTTATTAAAATAAAAATAATACGCTCATGAATTATATTATAATATGTAAGCGTATTTCTGTTAAATTAATTTCTGAACAATAACATTGCGACCGATGAACTACAGAGAAACAAGTAATATCGATTGTGGTTGGTTGGTGGAAGTGATGGATGTTTCTACGAGTATTTATAACATGTTAATTACATTCGATTAATTACACAAACAGTCTCGATAACAAATCCCGTAATTCAGAGAGGAAATACCGAGGCAGTTGAAAAGGACAAAACTAAATAATTAACTAAAATTGAAATTGAATTGATAATACATATTTATCACAAACCAAGTTGTTAAAGAGATTTATTCCAATACATACTCAATACATACTCAAAAAACATTCTAAAATATATTTAAGTCCCTGTGGTTATATTAACTAATTGATTGTCAAAAATAAAACTAAAGAGTTTAATTAATTACTATAATCTAAATGATAAGTATCAAACATAACTTTAAACTATAATTTATATTTTTATAATGTTCTATATATATCATCAATAATAATTAAGAAGATAATCTCACAAAAAGTAAATATTATCTTCATTGAAGCAAAACAGATTAAAATACAATGCAAAAAGCTGATTGAATGCTTTAAAAAAAATCTTATAGTAATTAATACCTTCCTTTCTGTTTTTTTTTTTGTGAAGTGGTCCATTAACTGTTAAATCGGAGAATAGCACAACATGGCAATTAAAAAAGCAAATGGAATCGTGTAAATCTCATGTCATAAAGTAGGCCTCGGAAGACGTTGCTGGACACAAATCGTATCTTGTATGTAGGTTACTTCAGTGAACGATCAGTTAACGTTATATCCAAATGAACTATCGTGCATATTATGCATTGAGTATTCTAAAAATAGTATTTTTAGATTTTTTTTAATGTGTAATTTTAAAAATAATTTTATTAAACGTTAGCATTTGAATGGAAATATTTAGAACTGGCCTTCAAGTGTGGTTCAAAGAGTAATGCTTGGCTATTGACTGCATATATACATGTAAGACCAACATTCTAAAATCATAAAGTGGTAATAGATCATACACCACTCACGTTAAATTTATAATATTTTAAATAGAGTAGACGTTAATCGAATTTTACATTTAAATGGTTATCAAACAATTATAATTAAATTATATTAATTACTAAAATTTCAAGTTAAAACATCATATATTTTTTTTATAAAATACATATATGGAAGGTTTTGCACTATTGTTTAAATATTTTATACACATTCATAATAAAGTATAAATAAATCTTAAGTACTTTAAAGCACCAGTTATTAATTTAATAGCCTGCAATATTTCCAAATGTGATTACAACGTGGATGAGAAGAAACATATTTTAAGAAACTACTTCTTAGGATAAATGATTCTACGTAACCCGTTACTTTGTGTATATACTAAACTTTTTACTTGTTCATTAATAGTATTGTAGAAATAATAAAAACGTGAAATCGGTGTAAAATTTAAAATGTTCCTTAAAAGCGTTTAATAATTAATTATTTCGTAAATTAAAATATTTTATAGCCCAAACCTAATTCTCTTAACCTAGATTGGCATTAATTACAAAAACGACAATAATTTAAACATTTAAAATAATTAATTTGTGAGAGTACTATGTTTAACATTTGCTCGGGAACTATCCCGTAGCTTACTTAACACGATAGCTTAATTAGTAGAGAATTCCTGGAAAATTAATCCATATAATTAACTGTAATTACTTAGAAATATGAGGACGTGAAGGTTTGGAGACTAAGTACAAACCACTCATTTTGACTGAACGAGGTTCAGTCTGTGTTTTTATTCTCTCAAGGGTACTAAGATATGTAAGAGGTTATTACTAGTACAGAATATATATTTTAGAGTTCAAGCACTTCTACATTTTCTTCAATTCATTTATACAATGTACTAATAACAAATTTTTTTGAAGCATAACATTTAAGTATTATGATATAGGCTTATATATGTATTCGTGAAATACGAATAGTCATTCTTGACTTAATTTGAAACAATTAAATAAGTTTCTAAAAATTAAAGAACCAGACAGCTGTAGGCGGCTAGACTCAAATTCTTCTCTTAGGTACTTTATTTGAAAATGCTATTTATCCTAAACTATATTTACATGTTTCATAAAATGTACGTAAAGGTACCAAAATATACCTACTTGTCTGAATATACAAATATTACCGCAGTTAATGGTAACATTTAATCAGTCAACCGTCACTTAATGGCTGTATGAATTTGTATTATATTGATATTACTATGAAATTAGTTATGCTTTAAAAAAAATAGAATATAATAACTGGCATCGTACGTACCAAAGAGAAATTCAAGCGTGGTTGTGTTCTATTTAAGGCATATATATAGATGATAACAGTGGTTAACCAGAAATAATTAAATTTTTTAATAACACAAAAGGAGGATTTTATACGTCTTATACAGACATATAAAATCCTGTAGTATTATTAAATTTTATAGTTTTTATTTACCTTTTTATTTTTTCATTTGGTTAGAGAAGACAAAGAAAAATAACCCTTCTAAGTGGTAATTTCATCTATATTCGAAAATAACTTGAATTTTAATGAAAGGGTCCACTTGAACCCAGGTTGCCAGTAATATGGAACAATTTATTTATTCAGGAATAAGATTAATTAATCATTCTAATTAAATTCTAACATTAAAACAGAATAGTTTTACTTTTTTTATTATTTTAGTAAATTTAAACTCTGTTAAGATAATTTTTATAGCTGAATTCTCAAGTAGGTACATGTTCAAAACAGTCTCTCTCAAATAACAAAGTTAAATGTTTTAATTTGATTGTCTTGAGGGTCTATCTAATGTTATAAAACCCCGACAGAGCTGTCAGAAAGTGAAAATTGTATATAATTATACAAATTTGTTACTCCTTCTAATCTCTTATTTTTGTTTTTTTTTTAATATCTTATAATGTAAGTAGAATTATTATTATAATAATTAAATATGATATTATAAATCTTAATTCCGTTATCATAATATTAGTACCATAAAATATTACTTCTAAATTGAGGACATGTAACTATTATTTTAAAGTATAGACCCAGTTGTCTAAAACCCTTCATCAGTTTGTATAAAATATCAGTAGAAGGGTCTATGTCAGCTAATAGTTAATTGTGTGCTATTATCTTAAGGCATCTCCGTACATAAATCTTGTGTCCCAATACAACCCTCTGGGTGGTTTATTACTCGATAGGTCTGTAATAATAATAAAAGATGAAGAAATCTAGAATACGTTGTGCGTGTTATAAAATATAATTATATAAATTTACTAATTAACATATCGATTTTAAAAAGAATAGTTTCTGTTATTTAATCTTAGATATTATTTAATACCGAATTACTCTACAAAAAAATCTAAACTTATAAGGCAAGTAATAATAAAATACAAATATAAATGATATTTCTACGAAAGCCTTCAAATAGCTCTTTAATGTTTTGGGACGTCGACTGATGGGCGTCTCGATTAAACCTTCAAAAGCAGCTGTGAATTGTATATTATCTTAAACGAGGTCTAGGCAAGGGAATTCTTTCTTATGTCTTCTTTTCTTACACTGTTTTCTGAACATCGCTTCTTATTTACTACTTATATATAATACGAAACACATTAATGAGGCGAGTATCTAAACAAGGTGGTTTTAAATTATATATATTACATTGAATTTATATTTTGAAATAAACTTATGACCAGTAAATATATTTAACTGGACACCATTATTTATCCCCAGTCGACATCTCCCATAGTGTTAATTTATCTGTGAGAATAATGGTGACTCACAAAAAAAGAGATTTTCTGTAGATTTTCTTGTTTCTGTAATAGATAAGGAAGTAAGATGAAACTTGCTTTTTAATTAATGACCATTTATTATATCCAACAAAGTAACACAATTGAAAGCTTTTGATTATGATTTGGTTTCCTGCTAACGATTCGGAGAGGTCACATTTTCTACCTTAAAATTATTTTCTTCTTCAAACCATTTCATACTATCGAGCTGAGAAACATCTCAATACTGTATTACTTTAAAAGAACCGTTAAAAATATTGTTTTAGTAAAATCGTTATTAAAGAGGTTTACGTTACATTGAATTTATAATATGAATATTTTGAATTCGAATTATAAGAAATACACTTTTACAATAACATTTATAAACACGATATATATTGACCATATAATAAATTACTATTATAATAGAACCACAGTGACATAACCACACTTTTAAGAAATTATTCAATAATTGTATAAAACGCTTACAAATTAGCATTAGTATAATAAAATTATAAATTTATTAAAATTATTTAATAAGACCGAAAAAAATATTACGCAATACTGCTTATTTTATGAGAAAAGAAAACATTTGTAAAAAAATGTGGGATTTTTATTTTTAGTTTAAATAAAATATATAAGAATATAATAGTTTTCATAGAATTGATTTCATCGGTAAACTGTTACCTACCAAACGATAAGTTTATTGAATTAAGATGTAATAAATAAAAATAAATAATAAAATCTTATAATATTTGAAATGTAGTAGTGAAAATCTTTATATTATTAAAAAAATAATTATATAGTAAGGGAGTGTAAGATTACATGGAGATATATATTTAAAATATACAACGAGCTATATATACGACACACAACCGTAAAACTACTCGATACCGATCTCTTATGACAGGGTAACTACCCCAAGCAAGCAATTAAAAATAAAACGGTAATTACCTACAGCAAGGCTCCTACGCTTGTCATCAATAACATAAACAAAAAACGACTAACCTTTGGACCCTACTCATACAATAAATATAGTGAGACAGAAAGTAAAAAATATATAAAAAGGGTGATAGATACTAAGGACTAGCAAAAAATGGAAAAAATAGATATAATTTATTTTATCTCATAAAAGTACATATTGTGGTATAACGATGTCGTAAAGAAGTTATTACTGGTAGCTGAAATAAATATAAGCCAAATATAATTTATATTTAAAATACAACTGACCATTATAAAAAATATCGCTGAGTTTTTTTACTTCGTATTGTTGACACTATATTTTTTTTTATCGAATCAGTTATTTTTCAGTTTAAATGAATGTACTGTTGTGAATTTATATTTAAACTTTTGGAAAACTTATAGCTTATATATAAAATAGGTACTGGTTGTGTAATTACCTAAGGCCAATTACAAGGTTTTAGCTATTTTGTACTACCTAACTTAATATTAACAATTTAAAGCAAATATTTACATCTTAAACTTAATTATTATTATTTAATTTATATTACTAATCTAAAATTACTTTCCACAATATATTCCATTTATAAACCGTTTCAGTTGTATCGGTGTCATATACATATGTATTTATTTATTTAAAGCAACACAGGCCCATTTCGTTGAAACATATAATTTTAATACAATATTAGAATAATTATAATCTAAATCAATAAAAGTTATCTTAATCTCTGTCGGACACGAATCACGTACTCTGTGATGCAGGTTACAACCTACTCGCACGGTTGAGCAGTGACGTGATCTCCAAGGAGGCTCCTTGTAATTATCAACTGTTTTGCCAAGTTGTCCTCTTTTTATACATTCCAAACGATACCAGTATTAAGTACCGATTTCGAAAAAAAATATCCATCTCAATTAAAATTTGCTATAATATAAGTCGCATTTTTACTAACAGCTTTATATATCTTCCACAACAGTGCTATAAACTCGCATTTTATGGCAAATTAAGAATGTTTAAGATTTACTACGCTATTAAATATATATTAATCTCATAAGATTTTTTGATATTAGTATAATACATAAATAATAAAAATATAGGAAACAAACAAGCATTCTTCCAATATTTTAGAAATAAACTGAATATGTCTTTTAACCCTGAAAGAATAAATTATTTATTACAAAAGACCATAACCTTATTTCTTAATTTTTCAATTATGAAATATAAACGTTTTTAAAGATTCAATTATTTTATCTAATGGATTTCCTATATTTTATATAGATTCATATTGTTAAATTGGAGACATTTACTTAAGGTTCGTTTTATTTGTTTATATAAACAAATAAATATTATTATATAAAAACTATTGTAAGAAAATGCAAATTGAATCAGTGACCCAGTTCCTAAATTAGCGGTAAGTGCATTTACTCACAGGACGCACCCTGGGGTAATTGATAGTGTTGTTAGACGCCGGCTGACTCCGAAACAACTCAATTACATACAATTCATCTAAATTAGGTTGAAGCGCCGAAAAAATGTACAATTACTTGATATCAAATCCTGCAAGGAGTTGATTATACAGACAACATATTAGGTTCTTACATATGAAATTGGTGTTTTGTCGTACTAGCCACTTCAATCACAAATTTCTCCACTTTGGTTAAGAATTCCAAGTTCAAAGTTATACAGCTATATATATACACATGTATTTTGTTAATTGTCATTCATTTGGTTTTTCCTTCTGTTTTTTCTGTTTGCGTCACTCAGTTTACAAAATGGAAAACTTCAAATTTTACGCTATTTACGAGTTCCACCGTCGTCGTCTATTATTACCAATTTCAAAACCATGATGGAAAAGCTGGATGCTAAATAACCAAGGCTGCTCAATCGCCCTACGCCACTACTGCGTCACGACAACGCTGAACCACACTCTGTACAATAGATGGGTATCAAATTAGAAGTGCTTCAAATGGAATGTCTAAGACATTCATCGTACTTCCCGGGCCTTATTTCAACAGTTTACCTTTTTTTTCGAAATTTCGATAACTTCTTGCAAGGGAAAAAAAATCAACTGCGATGGGACAGTTCAAATCATCTTCAAAGATTTCATTGATTCCGATCCGAATGGTTTTTTAGTTGAGGGATTAATTGCCTTTGAGACGGCAAAAGTCAATAGATAACAATATTTCATACTTTGATTAAATAAATATATTATGTTAAAAAATATTCGACTTTTTGATATAATAGTAAATGCATTTTAATTAACATGTATATTTTTCTATCTGTAATAAATGTCTTCTAAGCTTTTTCAAAATACATATACAATATGAAAGCACGAGTCACAGAGCTGAAGGGTCGCTCTCATAGATTACTGCAGTTTCCTTTGAGACAATGTCTACTGTTCAGTTCAAGACGCGCTTGACCCGGACACTAAGCCACTGAGAATATAACTGACCTATCATTGAGGAACTAATAAAACTGCACGTCTTTTGAAGTTTTAGATTATTTAATATTTTTAGATATATGTGATCTAATTTATTGTTTTTATAAATAAATGTAATGTAATGATAAATGCTATGAAAACTAAATGCAGAGTTTACACTTCCTTTTGAAAAGGTCGAAATTGTAGCTTACTTGTTAACAATGACGTGTTAGAACTAACTAACCCAACAAATTTCTTAGCTAGAACTTTAAATAAAAAACTCCGGTGGAATCCCAATCTCTCAGCACTTGCAAGCAAACTCAGCTCGGCCGTCTTGGCAATCAGAAAAGTTTAACAATTAAAGGACGGTAAAACAGTTCAACTTGTTTATTTTTGTTATTTTCATATTTTGTCTTATGATATTTTATTATAGGGCAGTGCTGCCAAAATTATTTCCATATTTATTTTACAAAAAAAAATTCAGGGCGGTCTGTTTATAACTAAAAGAGCTAGAGATTCCCTGAGGAATGTTTCTAAAGAAATTGGTATTCTATTCACCTCTCAATACATATTTAATAACAACATATATATATAAGGCAAAATTTAAATCTTATATAAAAAATAATGACAGACACACGATAAACACAAAAAAATAAAAATAAATGCTTAACTTCTAAATTTTGTCTTCAAAATGTTATGTCTTCGAAATGTGTAGAATTTAAGTTTATGATTCATTTTGCAGGGTTGATAGTATAATGTATACATCTAACATTGTTAAATTTCTTTTAAAAAGAGCAACTGTTGAGTTTCTGGTCGGTTCTTCTCATCAGGGCAACATTCTGAGCCGGTAGCTTACTCACGGACTGACTACATTAACCTTTTTTTATTGTAATAATTGACTATTCAAAAGTGCGTTAAAATGCCTATTAGAATAAAAATATTATGAATTTGAATTTGAATATTTTCATCATATTTCTTTAAGATAAAAATTAAACTATATTCAGTCGTGTGTAGTAGAAAATGATTTTTATAGGTACAAGCTTTGTTGTCGAGTATTATATACGTACATGTATTTTCTATTTTATTTTTAATGACCGTAGACATTTATCCATGCCTTTCATTGTAATTTTAAAACAATTTTGTTACGATTTTAATTGCGATGGTAACTTCGCAGGAAATTGTACACCTGCACACCGAGAAATATGGTTTAGTAAATTTTAACTATGACTGCACATTAATTACACTTGCTATAATTATAATAACAATATAACAATACTGTGAAACTGCTCGACAGATTTTTATAAATTTTCTTCGGTAATGGCTTACTTCTGCCTGTTAAAATAATTTAAGGCAATGTTTAATCAATGTATTACTTTTCGTTGTTAAAATATCTTATTTCTGTAAAAAATGAAAGTCAAATTAACTAAAAATACACAAATTTAAATCTCCAATACAGTATTTATGTATTGTTTAAAATTATAAAACGATAAAAATGGACTCCTCGCTTAATATCTACACTTAAAACAGAGCTCACAACTTAGTTTTTATTTATTTAAACGCATGGTTTCTGGCACTACATATTGATAATTACGTTTTTGGGAGAGTTGTACTTATGTTACCACATTAGATGTAATATGATAATATCAGCCTCCCTCAACGGGATGAAGCATAATAAAAGACATCTAAAATATGTAAAAATACTCAAAGTGCACAATAGTATTGCAAAATCTAAAACAAAGTTATAAACTAATGTTTCGAATATATAGCAATAACGTGCATCTGTAGTCGATGCGGTTGGAGTCGCACTTAAGAGATAGTGTATATAAGAAAATATTTAGGAATTTGATGTCAGTGCCCGATATAATGCTAAATTATTAAGCAAACAAGCTGATACAAATTTCATTTATTTTACAGATCTAATAGATCAATTTCTACACATGCTTATTCAATTTATAATCATGAGACCGAGTTGTTAGGATACATTATTAAACAAAACAACATAAACAGCAATAAAAGTATTCTCTCCGTTAATTTGAACTCGATTCAGGGACGTGCTACCTTAAGGTTTACTGCGACCGGAGGCGCTGCGATAAAGCAAAGAATTATGAGTCATTATAATTAACAAACCAATATAAAATTTTATATCTAACCCAGAAACCATAAAGGTATTATTATATACCTTAGCTCTTTACTATTAGGAACATATAAAGTTATATTTGAACCTAATACGGTAAATAATATTGTTGAAAATATTTTTTATTAAGCCTGAACTTTCAAAAATTTAAGCTTCTATTTTTATGTCATATAAAACTTATTTTAAATAGAACTAAAGATTTTAACATACTTTTTTACATATAAAATTATTCCGTTTCTATTTAAGAAAATAGATATACTTAGATATCATTGCGAAAAGATAATAATGTAATATTATTTAATTTAATAATTTTATAAAGTATTTTCAAACGGTTAGAGCACGGATAAGCTTAGCCAGTACAACTACTGAAAGATAATATTTTCAGTGGTCAAGGTCACACTCACTTTTCAGAAGCTTCGGATATCGCTATATACTCGTATATAATTGGAAAAAATATTGTTATGAGGTCAATATTTTATTAAAACGTAACAAGTTTAAAAAAATTGCCAACAAAACATAATAGAGAAAAGAGTTTTCTCCCAAGGAAAATAATATGAGGCTTTTCCGTAACCAGAGGCTAAACTATAATCAAAAGGTTTCATTGTATTTATCCCTTTATTCCTTTTCTTTTTACTTTAATAAAATGAATATCAATAATTCATCATTAATTTAAATCTTCTTTCAGTTCATATTATAACATACTACGCAAATTAATTATCTTTCTTTATGTCAGTTCTCTTTAATATCACAGATAGATCATTGTTTTGAGAGAAGTCGACTGAGGATAAGTGATGGTTTCGAGTTACATTTCTTTACTGGTCACATATTTCAATATATGCTATACGTCTCTGGCGCTCATAAATTGAAATTACTTATACTTTAAGATTTTATTATTCCAGAAGATAGATAATTTTCAATTCTCAGCTGCTAAACTTTTATTTATTTTAATAGTATACATTATTTTTGTATTTTTCAATCATTCTCATAAGTGTATAAGCATATCTTATAAAATGACTTTTTATTTCATTTATTATTTTATTAAATTTTAAATTTCTTGATAATTGTAACAACAAAATCTTATACGATTGTATCAAAACTGGTTCTATCTAATAACAAAATCGAATCAAATATTTTAATCCCATTTTCACCCGCCCGACAGGGATCTCGAAAAATTTAAAATTAATTTCATTTTATAAATTACCCTCCTTCTACCTTTGCTTAATGATTATTTAAATAAAACTATCATATTATATAACTCGAATTATTGATTTTCTCACTACAAAACAGGCATATATTATATGGGATTAAATCTAATTTATAATAATAATGTTTAAGATATTAAAGCTTAAACCCCCGAAGTTATAAAATTTCACAGTATCAATATTACTTGCTGTTGTTGTTGTAACTGTTTCTATTAGGTATAAGCGAAGTTATTCTTATCGGTTATAGTTGAAAATCGTCTAATAAAGACTGAATTTAAACTCTTTATGAATTATTCAATAACTATTATTCATGTTCCGTAACACACATCTTCAACATCGATATTATGCAGCTATTACGTTAGGAAAACTTGGACCCACTCGTATAAAAACCCTTATCAGTTTGATTTATATTGCGATGACGTAGTTTATAATCTCCATACAAGGGTTTCTGTCAGACAAATAGTTAATTATTTACTATAATAATATTTTGAAGTGACGCCGTAAATAAGGTTTGCGTCTCAAAGCAACCGTCTCGATGGTCTATTACTTGATAGCTGTGTAATAATACTAAAACATGAAATATCGGTGAAGAACACGGGATGCTTATTGTAGAATATATTACATTAAATAAATATATAATTAAGATGTAATCCACTTTTATTTTTGTCATCTTAGTTACAATTTGATATCATTTGGAGTCTACATTAAAAATATTAGTAAAAACCCGATGGATGTTCTCTGTAATTTCAATAACTAAAATATATTAACAGACGTGAAAATCAAACATTTTAATCTACCCACATACATCTAAAATTAAGGTACTAATGATACAGATTTACCTTCCTACTAATATTTCATCTAGCCATCCCTGTTGCATCGACTTAACGTGAACAAGATTAATTAAGAACATAATGAAAATAACATTACGTGGTAAGGGTGATAGTGAGAGGTTCTAGATCACGTCCACGCGAGAAAAGCCTCTTGAATAACTACTTTCGACAATCGATTGATAATATATATCGGAAACGATAAATTATTTATTAATTGGATGAGTGTACTCTTTCAGATATAATGAATGATTCTGTCAATTGAGTTATCAATAAAGTGACTAATGCGTGATTTCATTACCACCTACATATTATATTGTATAAGAAATCAATTTTGTTTAATTTGTTTAATTCCATATCAGTACATTTTCTTTGTGTAATTTTAATTCCTTTAATGTTTATGTATAATGTCATATTAATTTCATTTAATTATTCAAAATACTTTACTGATTTTCAATACCATATACATCTCAAAACAATCAAAGTAAAAAGTTATTTATTTATATTTTTTTAATAATACCATTTGTAATGTAACGGAAAGTATTTTACAATAAAATCATAATTATAAAATACTTATTTATTTTTATAAATATTACACTTCACCACTTAATATTTAGAAAGAAAGAAACAATATAAGTTTCTCCGATACTCCCTTTAGTATGAAAAATCGTTTTCATTAGAGAAATATTTTTCATTAAATTCTGATTTATGCTTTCAGAAATTTTCTTTTCATAGTGATATTATTGAAATGGGACAAGCGGGGCGTGTAAATAAAATACAAATGAAGATTCGTACAGCGATGAAGCGACGGTTCAGTGATTAACTGTCACCATTATTGATGATGAACTGCGAAAATATATTCCTTACGTTTGTATATTGAAAAAAACAAATAAATACTTTTACGTTTATTGTGTAAAACATATTGAACAAATGAAAAAAAATCTTACTGCAACTGTAAAATTTTTGACTTTATAGAACTGCAAGTTCAGTTCCTTAATTTTCCAAATTAAATTAAGAATGAGGGCTTGGAAAATTACTAATATGAATACAAATATAGCTCAAGAGTCATAGGACTTGCTCTTAAAAAAATCTAAGATGTATGTAACCTTAGAAATTAATATACAAATATATATATACATATATATATTACGTGCTTTCAGAATATTACGATTTATAATTACTTTATTTCTAAATTATAAATAGTAATTTGTTTTTTTAAATGCCATGATTCATTTAATAACAACATTTCTAGATATTCATTTCCTTACATTTTTTAGTGCAGATAGTACAAAACGTTTTCGGACACTCAATGCCCTCACTGTTCGTTAACAGACATCATATCCAGGATATTTGATGACTGAATTGCTTACCATAACAATATAATAACAGTATAACTCAATTATTATAAATGTGATATTGTAGTACACTGCGGATATAAACCTTGTTTCAGATAGTTAATTATAATGTGCTGTACCATATGGATCTGACAATCTCAAAAATAGAAAAAAAGAAAGTAGTTCAACAAGCCTTTCACCCAAGCCTCTTCGTATCTAGACCTAGAAGTTCATCGCTAAGCTCTATGAACAACATTGCCTATCAAGACTAGACTGCTCGGATCCACACTGATAATGGGAACAACTTCAAATCGGACACAGTGAGCTTAACAGCAGATACCAATCCTCCTATGTGGCAAAGAGCTCTCGTACTAAGAAACGCCAAAAAGAAAAAAGTATCATCCCCGTCTCCTGAAAGGTTAATAACCAGTAATCAGTTCAGTGGACTACCAGTTGACGAAACAGAAGACAACGTAAATAAGGACTCAGTTAAACCCTCCAAACCTCCACCAATAATTATAACTATGGCATTGAGGATATCAACAAACTTTCGGAACTACTTGAAAGTGTTGTAGACAAAGCAGATTTTAGCTACAAAATTACAAACAAAAACCAGTTAAGAATTAACTGCTCAACAATAAAAACATATAAAAATGTAATTGCCATTGTGAGACAAAAAGGATTAATTGGACACACTTTTAACAGCAAGAACAAACGACCATACAGAGTGGTAATCAGGAATCTCCACTACACTACCCTCATCAGTGAAATAAAAAAACTGTGGAAGAGACAGGCAACACAATAATTGGTGAGATAATAAATGGACCTGAAAAAAAACCAACCTCTACATTTTTCATCACTATTGTGTTCAATAGTGATGAAAATAGGGCTCCAACAACAAAGCTGTAAAGAATATTAAATATATATATCACCAGTCTGTCATTGTAGAGGACCCTCAAAAACGGAATGTAGTAGTACAATGCCAGAGGTGCCAGCAGTGTGGCCATACCAAAAATTTTTGAATGAGGACGCCCCATACCGTTGTGTCGAATGTGAAACTTCAGAATGTCCAAAGACCGACCGCAACACTCCTGCAAAGTGCGCTCTATGTCTATGCTCCCACCCCGCAAACTTCAGGGGTTGTGAAGTGTATAGAGAAATACATGCCAGAAAATTTAGTAAGAGACCAAGCTTTAATACTAAGGACAAAGACACAAAAGCCGACGCACCTATTTCTGCTAGATTCAGACAATTACCACCACAGCCACACATAGAAAAGGCTGAACTGAATAAAAACCCCAACCCAAGGGAAAGATATGCCGACATACTAAAATCTAACATAAATAGTAAGGAAGAGGTCCCTCTAATAAGTAATAAGATTGAAGAGATGTTCTTGAAACAAGCAGAGAAATTGGATATTATCTTACAACAAATGAGCACCCTAATTAATCTCATAACAACCCTAATCTCTAGAGACCCATAAAGACTTCCCTTAAGATTGCAGCTTGGAACCTAGACGGATTATCTCCAAATAAGGAGGAGGTTAAAATCTTATTAGAAACCCACAACATAGACTTACTGCTGGTGTCTGAAACTCACTTCACAGAAAACAGTAGTATTAGAATTCCAAACTACCATTTCTATGCCACTAATCACCCAGATGGCACTACACATGCTGGAGCAGCTATTATTGCTAGATCTAGTTTAAAACTAGTGTTTTAAACTAGATCTAGCAATAATAGTAGTTCATAGTTGAACTGCCAAAGTTTAAAAAAGCTCACATACAAGCAACAACTATTGCAATAGAGGACCGAAATGGAGCTTTTCATGTCTCTGCCATATACAGTCCTCCAAAACATAAAATTACAGAGGATATGTATAATGAGTTTTTTCAGACCTTAGACCCGCGCTTTATTGTTGGGGGCGATTGGAATGCTAAGCATGTCCATTGGACATCTAGGCTAACAAACACAAGGGGTAGAGAGCTAAAGAAAAGCATAAATAGGAGTAATCTATCTACAATCTCAACATCAGAACCTACCAACTGGCCAACTGATCCTAACCGACTGTCTGATGTCATAGATTTCTTTGTTACTAAGGGCTTATCCAGACTTTTCTACCAAATCAAAATATGTCTATGAGGATGTAATTTTGAACCTTTTGCACCATCATTACATTGGATTCACATGCTGAACCCCAAAGTTCTATACCGTAAGTTCCAAATTGGTTTTAATATGGTTTTATATATCAGAATCTTGTTATCGATTGCAAGTTTTGAGTTTCTGCCCAAGAGCCAGTAGAGCCCTTTGTACTTCAGATTGATCTCATTTCTTTTAGTTTGGATGTGTTTTTTCTACGTAAGCCTGCGGTCCAGGTGCATACCCAAGTACTTAACAGTATTCTGATGTGGAAGTTCTATGCCATTAAGGGTTACTGGATCACAGTCATCTTTGCGAAGAGTAAAGGTTATATGCAACGATTTGGCCTCATTAGCTGGTATTCTCCATTTAGACAGCCACTCCTCAATTTTGTGAAGACAATCTTGTAATATCTTGGAGGCTTTAATTGGACAATGACTTGAAGCGAGTATAGCTGTATCGTCTGCAAACGTCGCAACTGTAACTTCTTGACCTTGTGGTAGGTCAGATGTATAAAGAATGTACAAAACAAGCCCTAGTACTGTCCCCTGGAGCACTCCTGCAGTGATTTCATATAAATCTGATGTACTATCTTGTTCTTTGACTTGGAATATTCTATTAGAGATGTAGGATTCCAGGATGCTAAAATAAGTGTGTGGTAATAAGGATTTTATTTTACATAACAACCCTTTATGCCATACTTTATCAAATGCTTGCTTCACATCCAGGAAGGCCGTTGAGCAATATTCTTTTTTTTTAAAGGTCCTCCTGATGGTTCTACATACTCGATGTACCTGTTCTATGGTAGCATACTCCCGCCGGAAGCCAAATTGGTGGTCAGGAATGATTCTCTTTTCTTTCAGGACATTAATCAATCTGGATAGAAGTATCTTTTCAAAGAGCTTGGACATTGTCGGCAGTAGACTAATGGGTCGGTAAGATGCAACATCGTGGCAAGGTTTTCCAGCTTTATGTACCATTACAATCTGAGCCACTTTCCACAGACTTGGAAAATATCCCACCCGAAGTATGGCATTGAATAAGATAGTGAGATAGACTATTGCCTTACGCGGGAGTTTTTTTTTTTTTTTTTTTTTTATGTAAGAGGAGGGCAAACGAGCTGGCGGGTCACGGATGGACGTGATCACCGCCGCCCATGAACTCTTGCAACATCCGAGGATTTACAAGAGTGTTGCCGGCCTTGTAGATAGGAATAAACGCCTTTTTTGAAGGTACCCATGTCGTACCGATCTGGAAATACCGCCGAAGGGAGTTCGTTCCACATTCGAGTGGTACGTGGTAAAAATGTCCTTGAGAACCGCACAGTGGAGGATCGCCACGCATCCAGGTGGTAAGGATGGTATTGGAGGCGATGGCGCGCTGTGCGGTGATGAAATTCGGCGGCAGGCATCAGATCGAATAGTTCTTCGGAACACTCCCCGTTGTAAATGCGGTAGAAGACGCACAAAGAAGCCACGTCTCTACGCAATGCCAAAGAGTCCAGCCGTTCGCAGAACACCGGGTCCCCGACAATTCGAACGGCTCTCCGTTGTACGCGGTCAAATGGTAGAAGCTGATATTGGGGTGATCCGGACCAGAGATGAGAACAGTACTCCATGTGTGGCCGGACCTGCGCCTTATAGAGCGCAAGTCTTTGGCCAGGTTTGAAGTACTGCCTCGCTCTATTGATCACTCCCAATTTCATCGAGGCCAACTTGGCCTTGCTCTCCAGATGACCACGAAACTGACAGTCGCTCGAAATGTCGAGACCCAGTATTCTGATACTTGGCGAGGCAATGAGGGGGGTGCTCTCGAAGAGCGGTGATACGACAAATGGGGTTTTCTTAGTGGTGAACGCGCAAACCTGTGTCTTTAGGGGATTGAACTGAACGTGGTTCAGTTCACCCCACTCAGAGACCATCCCCAGGGAGGTCTCTATTGAAGACACAAGTTTCTTTCGGCACTCGTTGACGTTTTCCCGAGTGAGACCTGCACGGCCGGAATATACCGCATCCCCAGTACTGTCATCCGCATAACAATGTATGTTGGAGATATCCAACATATCATTGATGTGCAGGAGGAACAGAGTTGGGGATAGCACGCAGCCTTGGGGTACACCAGCGTTCACGGGCTTGGGGTCCGAGCAAAAACCGTCGAGAACGACCTGTATGCTCCGCCCAGTGAGGAAGCTGGTGATCCACTTGCATAAACTCTCGGGAAGCCCATAGGAAGGTAGCTTCGAAAGAAGCCCCTTGTGCCATACACGATCGAAGGCTTTCGCCATATCCAGACTAACTGCCAGACCCTCTCCCTTGCTTTCAATAACAGCTGCCCAACGGTGTGTAAGATACAACAGAAGATCACCAGCCGATCGACCATGGCGAAAGCCATATTGCCGGTCATTGACCAACTGGTGATCCTCGAGGTAGGTTAGGAGCTGTTTATTGATAATGCTCTCCATTACTTTGGAGAGCAGAGAGGTAATGGCGATAGGTCTGTAGTTAGCTGGATCCGAGCTATCACCTTTTTTAGGGATCGGATGGACAAGGGCACGCTTCCATGAGACCGGGACTACGCCTTTAAGATAAGAGTACCGAAATAGACGCGTTAGCACTGGAGTCAACTCAGGGGCGCACGTTCGTAGCACCAATGGAGAAATGCCATCCGGCCCACTCGACTTATGAACGTCCAAGGAAAATAGAGACTGCCTAATAGTTTTCTGCCGAAAAACTATTTCCGGCATTGAGCTCTGACACCGCGGGATGATAGGCGGTGTCTTCCCCTGGTCGTCCAAAGTCGAGTTGGAGGCGAAAAGAGTGCCCAAGAGATCGGCTTTCTCTTTTGCCGTGTGGGCCAGAGAGTCATTCCCCATGTGCAACGGCGGTAGGGACGGCTGGCTAAAGTTTCCCAGAGTGGCCTTTGAAAGCGCCCAGAATTTGCGCGTGCCAGGCGGGTACTTTGCCAGCTGATCCCCAATTTTGACGACATGCTTGAACTTTGCTCTAGCGATTTGCCGTTTGAAGAATCTGGAGGCACGGTTGTATTTCCTCTTCAGAACTCTAGAGTTCGGATCCTTAGTGACTAACGCATTGACCCAAGCTTGATATGCCTGCCGTTTGCCAGCTGCTGCAGCCCTGACAGACGCATCAAACCAAGGCCGCGATCTGCCACCAAGTGGTACCACAGAGCTTGGTACAAATAGCTCCATGCCCTGTAGTATCACATCAGCTACAGCCGCAGCGCAGTCACTAGGATCATCGGAAGGGAAACAAATCGGCCCCCATGGGTAGGATGCAAAAAAAGACCGCATTCCATCCCAATCCGCTGACTTGTAGTGCCAAACGCGTCGAGTCGCAGGTGTTGTGCGAGCCGACCGTTGAATGGGCACTACACTCCGTACCAGACAGTGATCAGAGGAACCTAAGGGAGCCTCGACAGTGATCTGGTACTTTTCTGGATGTGTAGTCAGCAGAAGATCCAACAAAGAGGGCGTGTGGCTGTCCACGTCCGGTAGACGAGTGTGCGTCTTTACCAGCTGGGACAGACCATTTGCCAGAGCAAAGTCAAACACAGATCTCCCCGCGTAGTCGGTGGCACGTGACCCTAGCCAATCGGCATGGTGCGCATTAAAGTCCCCTAGGACTACGACTTCGGCGGAGGGAGTCTGTGAAAGCAGATCGTCAATCTTCGCCTGAACATGGCTCAAGAGTTGAGAGTTCTTCTAGAATTTTTTTATTGATTAGATCAAATCCTGGGGCTTTGTTGTTATCCATGGATTTGATACTTCTAGTAAGTTCATTAGGTGTCACATGTTTCAAAGGATGGTCTAGTTGTAGGTCTTGTTTAAGGACTGACTCAATATCAAACTCATCTGCATTCGGATGCGGAACATTTGGCTTAAAAATTTGGCTAAGGTGGTGTGCAAATGCGTTCACTTTCTCTTGTGTGGTTTTAGCCCACTTTCCATCTTGTGCACGTAGTGGGGGTTTGTGGTACAAGGGACGATTAAACTGTTTGCACGCTTTCCATAGGGAGTAGTTTGTGGCTTTTGTATTTGTCAGACTTTCTAAATATTTTTCTATAGAGACATTGTTGGCCTCTGATATTAGTGTTTTCAGTTCTCTAGTTGCTTTGTTGAGTGCTCTTTTATCGCTTGGATGTCTACTGTACTACTGGCCACACACGCCGAAGTCTCCTTTTTTCTTTTATTTTTAACCTTATAGTTTCTGAGTAGATTTTTTGTGGTTGTTGATTCTTAAAAGGTTCTGGTGTGCAGAGCCAGCAACATTTTTGAATGGTGGTAGTTAAAGTTTCCGTGGCCTTATCAATGTCAGTTTCGGTTTTTAGAGCAATGTTAAGTTTGAGGCTCTCCTCCATCAGCTCGTGCAAGTTATTCCAGTCCGTACGCTTATTGTATAATTTTGGGGTCATTTCGGTGTTAAGAACTGTAGTCCCAATGGTTAATATTATTGGGACATGGTTTGTATCAGTATCTAGACATATTTTGATTTGGTAGAAAAGTCTGGATAAGCCCTTAGTAACAAAGAAATCTATGACATCAGGCAGTCGGTTAGGATCAGTTGGCCTGTTGGTAGGTTCTGATGTTGAGATTGTAGATAGATTACTCCTATTTATGCTTTTCTTTAGCTCTCTACCCCTTGTGTTTGTTAGCCTAGATGCCCAATGGACATGCTTAGCATTCCAATCGCCCCCAACAATAAAGCGCGGGTCTAAGGTCTGAAAAAACTCATTATACATATCCTCTGTAATTTTATGTTTTGGAGGACTGTATATGGCAGAGACATGAAAAGCTCCATTTCGGTCCTCTATTGCAATAGTTGTTGCTTGTATGTGAGCTTTTTTAAACTTTGGCAGTTCAACTATGAACTACTATTATTGCTAGATCAGCTATTATTGCTAGATCTAGTTTAAAATACTAGTTTTAAACTAGATCTAGCAATAATAGCAGACTCCGGATCCTAACCGACTGCCTGATGTCATAGATTTCTTTGTTACTAAGGGCTTATCCAGACTTTTCTACCAAATCAAAATATGTCTAGATACTGATACAAACCATGTCCCAATAATATTAACCATTGGGACTACAGTTCTTAACACCGAAATGACCCCAAAATTATACAATAAGCGTACGGACTGGAATAACTTGCACGAGCTGATGGAGGAGAGCCTCAAACTTAACATTGCTCTAAAAACCGAAACTGACATTGATAAGGCCACGGAAACTTTAACTACCACCATTCAAAAATGTTGCTGGCTCTGCACACCAGAACCTTTTAAGAATCAACAACCACAAAAAATCTACTCAGAAACTATAAGGTTAAAAATAAAAGAAAAAAGGAGACTTCGGCGTGTGTGGCCAGTAGTACAGTAGACATCCAAGCGATAAAAGAGCACTCAACAAAGCAACTAGAGAACTGAAAACACTAATATCAGAGGCCAACAATGTCTCTATAGAAAAATATTTAGAAAGTCTGACAAATACAAAAGCCACAAACTACTCCCTATGGAAAGCGTGCAAACAGTTTAATCGTCCCTTGTACCACAAACCCCCACTACGTGCACAAGATGGAAAGTGGGCTAAAACCACACAAGAGAAAGTGAACGCATTTGCACACCACCTTAGCCAAATTTTTAAGCCAAATGTTCCGCATCCGAATGCAGATGAGTTTGATATTGAGTCAGTCCTTAAACAAGACCTACAACTAGACCATCCTTTGAAACATGTGACACCTAATGAACTTACTAGAAGTATCAAATCCATGGATAACAACAAAGCCCCAGGATTTGATCTAATCAATAAAAAAATTCTAGAAGAACTCCCGCGTAAGGCAATAGTCTATCTCACTATCTTATTCAATGCCATACTTCGGGTGGGATATTTTCCAAGTCTGTGGAAAGTGGCTCAGATTGTAATGGTACATAAAGCTGGAAAACCTTGCCACGATGTTGCATCTTACCGACCCATTAGTCTACTGCCGACAATGTCCAAGCTCTTTGAAAAGATACTTCTATCCAGATTGATTAATGTCCTGAAAGAAAAGAGAATCATTCCTGACCACCAATTTGGCTTCCGGCGGGAGTATGCTACCATAGAACAGGTACATCGAGTATGTAGAACCATCAGGAGGACCTTTAAAAAAAAAGAATATTGCTCAACGGCCTTCCTGGATGTGAAGCAAGCCTTTGATAAAGTATGGCATAAAGGGTTGTTATGTAAAATAAAATCCTTATTACCACACACTTATTTTAGCATCCTGGAATCCTACATCTCTAATAGAATATTCCAAGTCAAAGAACAAGATAGTACATCAGATTTATATGAAATCACTGCAGGAGTGCTCCAGGGGACAGTACTAGGGCTTGTTTTGTACATTCTTTATACATCTGACCTACCACAAAGTCAAGAAGTTACAGTTGCGACGTTTGCAGACGATACAGCTATACTCGCTTCAAGTCATTGTCCAATTAAAGCCTCCAAGATATTACAAGATTGTCTTCACAAAATTGAGGAGTGGCTGTCTAAATGGAGAATACCAGCTAATGAGGCCAAATCGTTGCATATAACCTTTACTCTTCGCAAAGATGACTGTGATCCAGTAACCCTTAATGGCATAGAACTTCCACATCAGAATACTGTTAAGTACTTGGATATGCACCTGGACCGCAGGCTTACGTGGAAAAAACACATCCAAACTAAAAGAAATGAGATCAATCTGAAGTACAAAGGGCTCTACTGGCTCTTGGGCAGAAACTCAAAACTTGCAATCGATAACAAGATTCTGATATATAAAACCATATTAAAACCAATTTGGAACTTACGGTATAGAACTTTGGGGTTCAGCATGTGAATCCAATGTAATGATGGTGCAAAAGGTTCAAAATTACATCCTCAAACATATATCAAACATGCTATGGTTCATCACAACAAAGGAGGTCCATGAAATACTGAACCTGCAAATGGTTAAAGAAGTTATCAACTCTTATGGTGCCAACTACAAGTCACGACTACAAAGACACCCAAACCAGGTAGCAGAACAGCTTACCATTCCAGAATGCATTCGTCGATTAAAGAAACGGCGTGACATCTTTGACTGAAATAGTCACCCTTAAGGCTGACTATTCTTAAGAAAGGGTGGAGTCCACTGGGACCAGCACCCTACAAGCCATCTAGCCTACATCTCATCTGCTCATAGTCCAAATTGACTGATTGTAAGATAAAGAACAAAAAAAAAAAAAAATTGTAGCAATATTTTAATGAACTCACACAGTAGTCGGTAAATACCATCTTGGAAATATTAGATTTGTTGTTTAGCAATACAGAACATTTCACACACCTCATATCCCGTACGGGGTCTTTTGCTTTTTTATTATTATAATTATATCATTAAATTTATTAATTATTTTGTTTAATGACAAACAATTTATCTATATTAGTTTCTCACTGCATAGAAGTGATAACAATAAATAGTTTGGAATATTGTATAAATCAATAACTACTTATTTCTCATAACATATATTTTTTTATTTGCTTACATTTTTTATCACATTACACTATTTAACTTTTTTAAAGTCTTAACCTAGTTTTGAGAGTATTCAATAGATGAACAACAACAATATAATTTAGTTGCTTTAATTAACTAAATATTAGGTATGGGGTGATTACTAAATTACCCCTAATATTATGCAGCAACTCTTTATGCAGAAGTTTAGATGGACAAACGAGCTGAAGATTGACATTGTAAAGACAGTGACCTAAGCATCGCTCTTGATATCTGCAGCACATAGGTAAAAAACTTATTAACTTGTAAAAAAAAGAGATGTTACTTTTATCACTTTCAGAGGTTTACATAAAAATAGATGACTCATTCAATTTATTTTTAATAAATATATCGCTATTAAAGTTACTATAGTAAATTAGACTATTTAAACTTATCATATTATTTATATAAAATAGAAAAAGTGTTGTAAGTTCAACCCAGCGCTTCGACTACATCATGTGTGTAGAGATATTCATTCACCCACGACAGTAAACTTTATTTATAATGTTAATACACTCTAACCTTTATATACGTATTAAATACAGAGCGTAATGGCAAATAATATAGTAATCGGAAAATCGTACAAAATCCTGAATTAAATTATTTAAATGTAATAAACAAAAACTGCTATTTAATCATTTATATCATTAATAACCTAAAATCCGGAATAATGTTAGTTGTATCATCTTATTATTATGATAGGTACCATTAAACTAACGATATAAAAGTAAATGGCATGTCTTTTCTTTCAGAAATAAGTAATTAAAATATTTCATTTGCAAAGTCGGTTACAAAGATCCTTCAGATGTTGAATAATCCTCTTACTTTCTTATATATTCATTCTTTGAAAAGAAAAGTTCTTTTTGTATGGAATACCTTTCCTGACACAGATAGATTAGAATTTGGGTAAAATTGACTGCTCATATTTTATGGCATATATAAATATGGCAAATATTTAAACTTTTAGCATTTATTTTAAATGATATCAAATATAATAAATCGTGTTTTAAGAAATTAGAGTTAAAAGATTAAGAACTAACTAATTTTAACCCTATTGTTTTCTTTTAATACTTGTTTTATGCTGTTGTAGAGATGACGACTTAACCTTATGACTTTTTGTAGTAGTTTGAAGTAACATCTATTTATCAGAACATAAGGAAAATAGAATTAATTAAGAGTTGCAATTGTTGATGTAAATATGGAGGAGGAGAAGAATGAAATAGTGTATAGTAAAGAAGGTTGACAATATGTACATTCCTGCGAAGGAGAATTGGTAGCAACTTGAATTATTTACAGAATTCAGAAATATGGTCATATTTTTGAGCTATCAAAGAATTAATTAACAATAATGAATTATATAACATTCTACGTACAAACAAAAAACAACAAATAATTATTAATTAATTATGATCCTCTTCATAATTAATTATTATAATCGCCTCTGTTTGATATTTTAATGTACCTTGCGTGTTCTTTGTTAAATATTCCTTTTATGGGCTTTGTAAAAGAAAATAATTTATAACTGGTATATGGCGGTATGTTTTAGACTACAGATATCGAAGTAAATCATAAAAAAAAAGAAAAATTCCGCCATTCGCCAAAAATACACTTGAGGTATACGCCACGTGTATACTTGAAAATCAATACTTCAGAATAAATGGTTTTTCTACTTCAATTGAAATTGATGTTCAACATAGCTATGTTATGACATGACTATGTATATCCGAGACATAATATAGTGGCTCTATCTTAATAAGAACATATATCCTTATAAAATATCTTAATGTTTAATTAATTTGTAGATAACAGTATATCGCCGATAAACCACAAACAAGTAAGATCAATTGCGGTTAACTGGTCGAAGCGATGGATGTTTGAAGTATTTATAACACGTTAATTGCATTTGATTAGTTGCACAGAGTTTCTGGAATAGAAATCAAATAGAAAAAAACTATATTTTTAAACCTGAATGGGTTATTAAAAAATTGAGCTACATTTTCCAGGCACGACAAGAACGCCTTTATACATAATATTTCAATTATAAGGTAGAAAAACATTTTACTTTTAATGATTTATTTTATTGAGATTTTATTTCATTTGTTTTCTAACGTTATAATTAGATACTGAAAAATGTTATGACTTTTTAGAATATTCTATATAGGGTTTTGATAATAATAACTTGAATGATCTGCAATTTA
This sequence comes from Melinaea marsaeus rileyi, assembly GCA_918358865.1. Classification (NCBI taxonomy): domain Eukaryota; kingdom Metazoa; phylum Arthropoda; class Insecta; order Lepidoptera; family Nymphalidae; genus Melinaea; species Melinaea marsaeus. Next base: position 7,129,007 of record OU911083.1, on the reverse strand, counting down.
ACTGGACTAAGGACAATTTCATTTAGAATATAATTACGATTCTTAGACAAAATCACGTTATTATGAACATCATTCCATTAATTAATAATATTCACTTTTTTGTTGTATTTAAGATTTAAATAAAATAATTAGGTATTCTAACTCGATTATATCCTTTTTTTTTATTCATCAGAAAAGCAGTAAAAGCAAACTTAGGAAACACATCTTTGTAAAAATTTTCCTCACTTTAAAGTTAGCAACTCTGATAACTTAATATTTTATTTACAAAACTGTAAAATTTAGAATTTTATCCTTTAATGACTGTGAAAATCACGTGACAAAATGGTTATTATGATTTATCTAGTAAAGTAAGGATGACAAATAACCATAAAGGTCTTATCTACATTAATTGGAACACTCAGATTCACAGACGTGCTATCTTTGGGTTTTATGCGACAGGTTGCGCTGCGATAAAGCTCGAACTTAAGAATTACGAGCCATTATAATTACGAAACTCATATAACATTTTATATCTAACCTAGGAACCATAAAGACATTATATAAATTGGCTTATACGAACTTAACATTAAATAATATTGTTGATATTGTATGAATGAATGGTACATTTAGTCTGGCCATACATACTGTTTCAAAAAAAAAAAAATTTATAGTTAAATGGCTGGTTCATTGTGTTTTCTTATTTTCCCGCTAATATAGTATAAAATATTTAATGACATTAAAATGGGTGATAAAGAGAACGAAATCGCTGTGATTACATTACATAAGGTAGGTATGGAGCCAAATTTTTAAATCTTCCATACTATAGGTATTAGTCAAATGTTGGTGTAATGAGTTATTGATAGGTACAATGAAATCTTTACTGTTTGTAACAGAAAAAGATCTGGCCATCCAAGTAGTGTTAGTATAAAAAAGGCGATCAAGGCAGTAAAGGAAGAAGAAATCGAAGAAATCGTATTCAAGCAAATATTTTAAAAAAATATTTTGAAAAACAATAGGGTAGTATAATTAAAACAACTAATTGAGTGGTACGCAAAGGGAGGTCACAGAAAACTTTTGTCTACGAATGAGAAAATTTTTACAATTGAGCAAAATAATAAGAAACAAAATGATCCTATGCTCTGAAAAAGCTACCCAATTAGTTCCATTTTAAGTTATTTTTCTGTTTATCAAACTGCAGGCACTACAATAAATCTAATAAGCGACCTAAACAATAATGAATTCAATCAACGGTTTTAAATTTTTTTATATTTAGTTGTAACGAAAAAAACATACAATCAATCACCGGAACAAAACAATATTATGTAATGGTTGATTTTATTTTATTTAGGAAAAAATTATATATTTGTCAATATTAATTCTAGCCACCATTAATTACTTTATTTAGAAGTCGTTTTAGCAAAGCTGTTACTTTTTTACTCTCTTTTAATTCTGTGTGTCTCACTTTTTCTATTTCAAAATTCATATCTGTAAGCTCGACAGATATTAGTAGTTAGTTTTAGATGATTGATAGCAAGAATGGTACAAACTAGCTGTGGTTAATTAGTGTGCTGCAGTTAATTGTTTTCTTGATGGGATATGTCGTAGAGAAACGCCTTGTAATAGAGAACCGGTGTATTGTGTTTTAGTGTGTATCGTTGTAAGAGAAATATATATATAGTACCGTTATGTTTTGTTTTTATTTTAACAATTTTTTTAAGGATTTTTGAAATATAAAAAAATATATATTGTACTATTTCATAGTTATATTGTAAAAACTTACTTATACATTATTTAGTAATACCTCAAAGTTAAAAGAGAATGGAAATAAATTAAGAATTGATGAAGTATTATTATTTTATCTATACTAATAACTATGTAGTGTGTACTACGTATATGTGTGGTTTCACTATATAATATTTTTATTATTATTATTTTTATTTCCATAATGCTCAGTTAAAGCTGATAAAAATCGTTTTAGGCAATGAATTCCTATTACTATAAATAGAATTATAGAGTTGTCTATATAATAATTCGAATTGGAAAAGTTATATAAAATATATAACGAACCCTCCTTTTTAATAACAATTTTAATGAAAACCAGTATAAAATAACTGCCTACTATAACTAGTAAAACATATAGAGTTTTTTTATCCAGCAATTATCTATTCAATACTCGACACTAGAAAAATTTTCAATATTAAAAATACTATTCCTTATAAAGATATAAAAAATATATTTTTTAAAATATTGTAATTATTCCTTTATCTATTTTCTTTTCAATTCAATGAAATAACTCGTCATTAATTTTTATACCAAACTTTATGTAATCTGATGAATTGAAAAAAAATCTTAGTCTAATCTAGCTATAAACTCGTATCACATTTTATCAAAAGCTTTCAGAAATCACTTTTTTTGTTACTTTAATTTTTTTTATTTTTTTGGGAAAAGTCGACTGATGATAGATAATGGTGTCGAGTTAATTTTTTTTACGGGTCACACATTTACATAACCTACATGACCGGTGCCAGTATTATGGGATGGATTGTTATAACATTGAAATTACTTTTACTTTAGGATTTTATTATTCTAAGTGATAGCTGTCCTTTATGAAGATGACATCGCTCAGGACAGTTTTCAGTTCACAGCTGCTTTTGAAGATTCATTAGACACGCGCATCAGCCAGCTGCAAAAAACGTTAAAAGTACGAACTGTTTACTAAGAAATATAATTATTAAAGGTCTTCCTAACATTTATCTATAATTTTTTTTATTTTTTTCTTAACAATTTGTTTTACTTATGTACTCTTAAATAATTCTTATTGAAAATAAAGAGATATTTAATACACAATATTTAATTTATAATATTTTTACTTAATTTACTGTTTTGTTTCGTTTAAACTCTAATGAGATAATTGTTATAAAACTTTAAGTTAATTTTCAATACTAATAATTAAACTGGATCAAATAGTTTTATCCTATGCTTGAGAGTCTTCTAATATTATTAAAAGCGGACAGAAATGCCAAAGAGAGAAAATTTTGTTTAGTTTTATGTTAATTACCCTTTGCATCATTATTATTTACATTAAAATGTCATATTATGTAATTATAGTCATTTACGTAACCATCAATTAAAACAAAAATTCATACATTGATGTATATTTAAGATGTATGTGGTGGTTAATTTCCATTTATAACAAAAATGTTTAAGGTATTAAAGAAATTACAAACCCAAGAAGAGTTCTAAAATTCTAAATTTTTATTATTACTAGAATATCTGCGTATTCTGGGCGTAGATATTCTTATCAGTTATACTTAAAAGTCGACTAATCAAGTTTCATTCTAGACCTTGTATAAATTATTTATTAACTATTATTCATATTAATAGCGTTCCATAAAGCACCTCTTAAACATTGATAATGTAACTATTATCGTCTAAAAGCCTTTATCAGTTTGATTCACATTGGGGTGATGTCATTTATAATAACCGTATAAGGGTCATCTATGTCAGTATAATAGTTAATTGTTTGCTATTATCTGGAGGCGACTCCGAAAACAGACTCAGACGACATAGCAGTAAACATTGTATCAACTCTATGTGGAAAAGCAATTAAATACTAGTAAAGAGTTTAAAAATGATGTAAAATAATTTTCAAAATATTTTAAAAAAGAATGATAAGATGAGATAAATCATTATTATAAGTAGGAAAATACAAAATAAAAGCAACTTAGAAAATAATTAATAAGGAAACTGGAAAATCTAAATCTCAGAGAAGTGATTTCAAATTAAATATAAACAATAAATATGTCACTTCTGGCCTTGAGGTTGCAAGAGCTTTTAAAACTTTCTTTACAGATATTCCAGTTACCAATCTTAAATCTTTAAACTCCTTCACCGCTACAACACTGACATTATTTTGTTTACAATGTAAATCAATATAATATTAATTTTAACTAAAAAAAAATGAATGCCCAAAAAAATTTTTTTTTAATTTTTTAGCGTTAGTCTTCTTAACGTTTTCTTCTTAGTTGTCTTTGGGGAATATCAGTTAACATAATCAGGAAACTGATAAACATTATTATAGAAAATTAACATTAATTTTTAATCATTTTGTTGGTTATTGAATATTTTAAGATGTAATGAAACAATAAAATAACAGCATTATTTATGATCCAAATAACTTAAGTCCTATTTCAGTATTACTTACATTTAGCAGACCTTTGTAAAAATATTTTCAATGAAAAACATTGGATAGTGTTGTTTGCTGCTGATACTTCTCTTACTTTCAAAATTAATAGATAGCAATCAGTAATCATTAAAAATAAATTAAAGAAATTATAACTGCTTCCTATCAATATGCTTATGAAAATTTAATTTATATACCCAAAAATATTTGCTAAATTCAATAAAAAAATTTATGGACAAAAATTCATACTACCAATAAAAATAAACTTGCTGTGCCCATCACCAAGCTCCATGAAATAGTTAATTCTATTAAATGCTAATTAAAGCTCCCTAATAAAGACTTAAATTTGTCACTAAATAAATTAAAATATTAATTAAAATGAATGTGATAAAAAAGTTATTATAGTCTATTTGGGCGTATAGTACTAGTATTTTTCCTGACGCTGTTAGTTACTCTTGTTTGATCTACTGGCTGCATCATACCATTTCCTTAGAAGTCATTACTTGCGGTAGCGGTGGGGGCAGGGTTGCTTCTTTCCTTCAAATATGGCAAAGACGGTGATGGCTAACCCTTGCGTTATGCTCGTGAACGAGTGCTGCTTGCGGTACTTATTATTAACTATTCATTAGGCCAGCTTACTGTATTGATTGCAATGGTTCTAGTCTTTCATACATTTTTCAGTAAATATATTGACGTTGGTGAAACAGTGATCACAACAAAAAAAAATAAACCCGGCTGAGTTTGTTGTGTGGTTCTTCAAAGATCAGAGCGCGTTTGGAACCCTCGTATTTTAAGTTGGAAAGAGTCTTTACAGAAAGGCTAATTTCAATAAGAATGGTATCAAGATAGGCTCTCTTATTTGACGTGCACATATTGAATCAAAGTGAAATGTATATAAATAGATAAATTAGTATTGTATCCCAAACCAACCTTCCTGGTGGGCTATTACTCAATAGCTCTCTAATAATACTAACACATGAAATACTGGTCAAGAATACGGGGTACTTTGATAAAGTGTAATAAATAAAAAAAAAATATTAAATCCATAAACATAAATGTTTAGTATTTAAATAAAGAATAAAGTGTCATATAATCTTAGGTAATATTTATTATAGCCTTAGGTCTTAAATAAATATCAATAAAAAAACCATGGATATTCTTCGAAAGTTTTATAACCAAAATATATTCATTTAGATATCGAAATCATTAAATGACGTGATCTGAGATAAACTAATGACTTGTAATGATGATAAAAAATGATTTTTTGCATTCTATATCGAAGTTTAAGCATAATATACAATATATAATATAGGTCAAACAATTTAAGGTAGAGTTAAGAATATCTCATTGGCCTCAATCTCAATAACTATAGTAAGAAGATAATTAATATAAACAGTACCCCTGCATAAGCTTAATCATCTGTAAATATTATACTTTTGAGACGGAATAATATTAGATTCTAATTTCCTTCAATTTACTTTTTCAATACTCCAGACAAGAAAGGCCGCCATCGTAATAAAAATATTTTTCATCAAAATCTGATTTCTGAAAGCATATTTTTCTGGAGTAATATTGAGACAAGCGGAGCGTGTAAATAAAATACATATAAAGATTATTACAACGACGAAGTAAAAGATGACTGATTAAATGTCACCAGTATTGATGATGAACTGAATAGTGTTTGTATTTCATTTGTTTATTGAAAACGGTAGTCACTCTCTTTTATTTATATTATGTAAATCACAAACATTGTTTAGCAAAATAGTTATCTCGGAGAGTACTTAAACTTATTATGCCTTTAGAGAAATAAAAGTATGTGTGAAACACTTATAATTAATAAAAATTCTTTATTTCCAAACGTTCCAGTTTTCACAATTCTAAGTTTTTATAGCGATCGATATAATAATTTATTAATGTTCAGATTTATTAAAAATATTATATTTTGATATATTTTTGTTTAGTTTATCTGAATAGACCAATCTTTAGAAACTTATAACACTTTAATTCTTATAGGATTAGCTATAATACACACTTCCATATTATTATCAATAAACTTTTCTTTGATATTATCAGTATGATCTTTGGGTTCGATATATTATCAGTATAATAACAGTATAACTTAATTATTGTGATGTTAATAAAATTATAACGTAGGAACTTTTTATCCTACGAAGTACTTTCTTAAACTAAAATATATTTCTTGTTCTATGTAAGTATCATATTTATAAATGTTGCCTCAAATTAAACAAAGAATTATTTCTTTAAAGTGCTTAAGGTTTCATAATTTTATTACTTTTTCGTATCTATAGTAGTAGTTTGCCATTCGTTTATTCATTACTTCCATAACGTTTAGTTCAAAAATCTTAACTCGACTGTATTGAAGAAACAACTGCATATATAATTGCATAATTTCTTTTAATAAGACAATTAAAAATAACAAAGAAAAATGATCATGAATAAAACGTGAAAATGAGTTTTACAGTTTCTGGAGTTATCGTATTTTACTTAATAAATAAAAGCCGTAATAGCTATTTGACATTTTTTTACCAATAATCATTTAATATTCTTAATCTATGTACAGTCCATAGCCAAGCTATTATACTTAACGGGTTGAAGGTAGAAGTTCGGCGAAACTTTTAAATAAGACAAATAAAGCTCGTGATGACGAAAGTGATTTCTAAAATTTTCCAAAACCCTTACAAATATAAACAATTATATTATATTCATACTTTATTACTTAAATAAATTTTAAATAATTAATAGTTCCTTAAATAAAATATCCAATCCACATAAATGTACAGCATATTATATTTTTATTTACATAAAACATAAAAAGTGTTGTATGTTCAACCCGCCGCCGTATCGGCTATATCATTACGGGTGAATAAACTTTATCTAGAATATTAATAAATTCTCTAACCTTTATATATAATTGGACCAATTCCAAAGAGTCAACGGAAACAATATAGCGATTGGAAAATCCCTTATATTAAATTCAATAAAATTTTAATAAGCCAAAACTGCCATCAATCATTAATTTCATTATACAACTTAAAACCTAAAGTAATATTGGACAAAGTATTCGTATATGTTTATATGCAGATAAGTGTAAAACTAAATATAAAAAAATATAAACAGGACAAAGACAACTATATAGATATGAGATGTGTTCTATGTGTGGGTAGAAAAAGACAAATTTGATTTTAAAAATTTAGAGTTAAAATTAACTCTATTGGTTTATTTTAGTATATGGTTCAAAGTTAAAGAATTAATCCGATAAGTTTTTTTTGTACTATTTATATAGTGAGTACAACTTCAAACACAACTTTGTGATGTCGATTTTAGATGTCTTTGTAAAAATTTATTCTCATTTTAAGAAAACCTCACCGAATGAAAAATGTATAATTAAAAGATTTTTCAAATTCAACAATATATTGTTTAAATATAAAACAGTACGCTCATAATACAATATATTAATGTTAAATCCATTTCTGAATAACAACATTGCGGGCGATGAACCACAAACAGACAAGTAATATCGTTCGTGGTTGGTTTACCGTAGTGATGGATGTTTCTATAATAATTTACAACAGAACTTGTTATATTGAATTGTTTGAATATATATTAATGATTTTATTATTATTTTTCATTTACGGAAAGACAAGAGGTAGATGTCTTTCAGTAATTTGGATAATTTGTCTACCTACCTCCATTCTTAATTTCTCTCCGAGGTTTGTGTACACATTAATATTTACCTGTAATAGGTGCATTTAATTCTGATATGATAATATTTAATAAAAGTAATTTAATTTTATACCATACTCCCAAATTACTTTATTTATTAATTAAATATTAAAGATATAAAAAATATATGTAGTTTATGATTCTATTATTAATAAAACAAACATTTTAATAAATAGTCATTCCGTCTCAATCACATTCAATATGTTAATTTGTTCCAAGATCCATTATATCCAATCCCAGTGGAGACTTGCTTCTTCGTCATATTATTTTTCTCGGTCTCCATCCATATTGCAGACTCCGTCTTCTAACACTATCCATTTTTTCCAATTAGTATTAAATATATTATAATAAAATTTTATATAAGTTATTTTTATTATTATTATGATATAAAAACGTATGTCGTTAGATTACTTGAATATGTTTATGTTAATTATATTTATCCACAGTTAATCTTAGATTACCTTTAGAAAACAGAACTTTTGAAATTCGAGTGTACCTTTTACTATCACTGTTACTCTACTAAAACTTTCATTTTTAAATATAATATGATAGCGAGAGTAATATAAATTTGAAGAGTCAGTCTCATAGATTAGCACAGTTCAGTTTCCTTTGTAATAGTTTGAGTCTGTCTATTGTTCAGTTCTAGACTGACTTGACCCAGATGTCAAGCCACCGATACATAATTGACCATATAACTGACCTAACTGCAAATCTTTTGATGTTTTAAGGGTTGTTTTTGTTATTTTCTAATTGGTCGAAAAAAAGATTGTTTTAAAATGAAAACATTGTTTTAAAAAAATATATATAATATTTAATATTAAACTAGCTTTCGACAGTTGAATGAATTTCAAAGAATTATATTGTAGGGTCGCATTATCTTGTTACGTTGTTTGTAGAGATTAGATTTAAACGTAACATAATATTGTTACACTGCTTGAGATTCATTGGATACTTTTAAACATATTAATAAGATAATCATGTTCATCTAGAATATACTATCCAGCGAATGATATAGCAAAAACTTTTAATAGTATTATAGTATTAATTAAACATATTTAGTGCTTCTTACAGCTTGAATCTTTTATTTCTCAGAAGGTATTAAAAATCATTTTTTATGTGACGATAGTAGAGTTATAACAAATTTTCTATTCTTATAAATCAGAACTGAGACTATTACTAACATATATCTAAAATATTGCGTTGCACAAAAGTATTTCAAATATTATTTTCCTCTCGGGTACAACCACAAGTTTTTAGCTAACGTTCTGAACGTGTAACAATAACGCACACCAAACAAGTGATATTTGTGGGCGCCTGGGATATTTTTATAGCAGAAAAATCAGTTGTTAAACCTTTTATAAATACTTTTAAATATTAATGAATTGATTAAAGCAAGAAAGTTCTTATCTCCATTTACTGACCCACTCAGATTCACGGTCCTTTGGGTTTAATGCAACAAGTGGCACTCGAAGTACAGAAATACAAGCCATAATATTTAACAAACAACATAGAAATTATAATGGCAATATTACTTAGCTCTTTCCTACTACAGGCATCATAATTGATATACGACCAATATATAGGTCTAATAACATTAAACAATATCGTTGATAGTCTTTAAAATTTATAAAATTTATTTTTTAGTATGTATTAAACATTTTTTATACAGAATTACAGACAGAAAGTCTGTAATATATAATCGTTTAGATATAACATTATTACCTAAATAAGTAACTAACTAAAATAAATTTAATGATTTCGTTAACAGTTTTCTTAACATAAAAAAATTCGTGTTTCGATATTTCTAAAATATAATTTTGATCTCTGAGAGAAAATTTGAAAATCTTATAAAAAAGTCTACTTTTGACTTACTGGGGACAATTTGACTTTCCGTCAATAAAAACTAATGACTGCTAACGCTAACATTAACAGTAGACACTGACAATGACACTGATACTGATACCAACTAGTAACACTAACATTAACGTTAACACTAATGCTAATAGTAAATAAGAAATGTATTGTTAAAACTTTAAAAACTGTATTCTGTGTTTCAAAAGGTATGCTAATGCATTAAGAGTATTAATATGAAGTTTCAATCTAATTTGGGAAGTACCTTTAAGTGCCAAACACATCTATCCTCATGGGACCAGACGCTTTTTTATTGGTGGTACGATATATACGAGTATCAAAAGAAATGAATTTAATTACAACAATAACCAAATTAATATGGCTAATTTTAAAATTAAATTCAAATAACCTATAACTTACTAAGCCAAACTAATGTTAAGATATCAATAGAAGGCACATTATAATTATTTAACGAATTATGGTACTTATTTTTATTTCAAGCAAGAACATAATTTAATATTGTAAGGACCTTGTAACTCATTTGGCAGAATGACAGAGGCGCTATTTTAGAGACTCTAATTTCAGACCCTATCTCACCATTGTTAATTACGTAACATTTTTTTTCAAACCTGTTAAATTATGATACCGTTTTTTGCTTTTTCTTTACTTCTCAATCAATAGACCTAAACAATACTCCAATCAATCATAGGCTTAAAATTTGTATGTATACAGTTACAACAATAGAAACTAACAATACGCGGCAATATTTTATACTGCTCGGTTTTATTTTATAAAGAAATAAAATATACTAAAATTTTGTTTATTATTGCGATCAGCGATCATTTTATTTTTCAATGTAATTTTTAAATATGTAGTTTTAGTAGGTATCATAAATTTTCACTATTTTTCCTACTTCTGCTAGTACTTAGTAATAGAGTCTTGCTGTAGTTAATGGTTTATCCCGTTGTACCCTTTACAGTTTTGAGTTATTTTTTTTTGTTTACGTAGCTCGTTGCATATTCAAAATTTTTACCAAATAGGCACTCGCTTTTTTTCAAGTGCGGATGGCATACATCGTTATATACAAAACCCGTGTGTCATACAAAACATGTACAAAATTTGTAAGTAGTGCTACAATGTGCTACTTTTTTTTGTGATGTGCACATGATATATACAACACTCATATATGCTTTGTTATTTAAGTTTATAAATATTATGAGAATAGAGTATATATTATAAGTTTGTTTTATTGTAATAGTAGAACATCATAAAGATTTTTCACGCTAAGTAGATTTTTGGTAAGTCGCAAAATTATTGTCAAGGTAAAATATGTTCCCCAACATAAGGCCAAAACATAGTTAAAATATTTTTATTGTATTCCTTTATATCTTTTTTTCACTTTGTTTAAATTTGTCTCCAATAAATTGTCATTAATTTAAGACCCAGCCCTAAATAGGTAATCCCCTTACATTTTATTAACACAGCATACTATGAAAAACCACGGGATAACACTTTTATTATGAATTCCCTTTATTTTCACAGACAGATTAACGTTTTGAGAGAAGTCAACTGAGGATAAATAATGGTGTCGAGTTAAATTAGTTTAAGGGTCACATATTTATTTCTAAGTATGCCTACCAGCCTGGAGCGTAGGTATTATGACATGGATGTTACATAGATTGAAATTACTTATACTTTAAGCTTTTATTATTCTAGCTACCACAGCCGTCCATTGTTGGGAGGTCGTTAAAGACAATTTTCAGCTCACAGCTGCTTTTGGAGGTTTAATGGACACGCTCATCAGCCGACGTACTAAAACGTTTAATAAATGAAATGATTGAAGGCTTTACTTAGAAATATCATTATTAAAAGTATTTATATTTTATCATATTTTTTTCTGAAATTTTAAATAATTTGAGAACTTTATATTATTTTTCTGTTTTTCAACAATTCTTGTAAAAATATATAAGAGATTTAATAAAACCATTCTTTTTACTTTATTTACTGCTTTATTTAATTTAAACTCGGTTAAGATAATTATTATAATAGAATTTTTAGGTAAATTTTCAAAACAGTTTGTGAAATAACAAAATTAGATGTTTTAAGCTTATTTTTTCAGGGTCTACTTAATGTTATTAAATCCCGACAGATATGATAGAAAGTGATTTTTTTTATAATACAAATTATTAATATTAGACTTACTACTAAATGATTACTAGAAAAAAAATATAAGACGAATTATATATAGGGTCTGCATAAATTATTTAATTAATTTTCGATCATTATATTTATATCTTATAGTACTATAAATGTTCATGTCGTTTTGTAAAACACCGCTTCAATATCAATGTCATGTCATTATTACCTTTACACTTTGGACCTATTTTTTTAAAGCCTTTGTCAATTTGACTCACATTGGAGAGAGTTTACGAATATTTTATACAGGAGTCCTTGACAGCAAAGTAACTAATGTTTGGCAATAACTTGAGGCGAGTCCGTAAACAATTTTCGTATTCCAAAGCAACCTTCTTGGCAATCTTCTTGGTATATTATCTAGTGTATATTATAAAGAAAAAAGTTGACACTAGCCGCCTTCAACTGTTCAGATCTTCAATCTTTTGAAGATTCAATTTAAGTTTTTTAAGTGTTCAAGATCTACAAATTAAGTTAAAAATGAAATAACTCTAGCGCTTTAAATAGACTATTTTCGTCTACTAGTTTATAAATAAACTTTTTGCGATACAACTTAATACCAAAGGAAGAATAAATAAGTTGACTGAACTTTGGTCAGTCAAAATGAGTAGTTTATTTATGGACCTGTGTGTCCACGTCCTCGCCGTCTTCAGTATTTATATCTCGTGACATAAAGTTGGGACGATTATTGAAGAAGTTCTCCGAGTAATTACTATTATTATATTTTAATCATTTTATTTATAAGTTTAGTTGATTAGTTTGTAAATCTATTTCATATTAAAGACCAACACATATTGTTAAAAAAAAAGTTTTATATTATCAACATGATGTTATTGAAGGTCATCCAAAAAACTTAAAAAATCTTTGATTAAATTAACGCTTACTCTCTGATAGAAGAAGCTTAGAAGACTTGACAAGAAGACAGTGTAAGTTTAAATAATATAGGCTAGCTATGTACTCGTAAGATGTATGTAAGAAAAAACAATCGTAAATTTATTTCTCATTTAATAATTGTATTTGGAAGGGTTTTTAGATTATCACGATCACACACTTCCATTTACTTATAATACTTTATTTGTTACTGCCATTCATTTTGTATGCTTTTTATTATAATATGTTATTCTACAAGGGCCAATTGGTATAAAAAATTATCTATACTACCAAAAGAACTGCTTAATTTTAATAATTCTAATCGCTTTATAAACGTGCATATTCCTATCGAATATATATAATCAGATAACCTAAGGCCTTAAGAGATTTATATTATTTCTAAGTATTGTAGTTAGTAAATTATATTTCAAAGAATAGTTTAATAATTGTGAATTATTATTTAAATAATTAATTCAATTACATATTACATTATTATATGTATAAAATAGAAAAAGTGTTGTATGTTCAACCTACCGCATCAGCTACATCATGTGTGAGAGACTGCGGTTGAATAAACTTTATTTATAATGTAAATACACTAACAAAGGTTTGAACCCTTATACACAATTTCAACAAATCCATTAAGTAAAAGGAAATATAGCTATTATAAAATCTCTCACATTAAATTCAATTTAAATAAATTTTATAAGACAAAACTGCTATTTAATCATTAATTTTATTGAATAACTTAAAACCCTTATTTATATTGGACGACTAAAATAACCATAAAGCACCATTAAAATAAGAGAATAAAAAAATATAACAGGACATTTTATTTGACAAAAAGTAACTAAATTATTTGGTATTGGAGTTAGTTACAAACGTCCTTCAGCTATTTAATAATCATCTAACTTTCTTATCTATAACATTCTTTGAAACTGAAAGCCCTTTTTGTGTGGAGAATATTTCCTGATACAGTTAAATTACGATTTGAGTGAAGTTGACTGCTCGTTAATAATGGCATTCATTCACGAATATATCTTCGGAGTAACTACATTACAACGAACCTAACAACACATAATGAACAATAAACATCAATAGGAAAGTGGAATTTAATGCTAAATGTAAATAATTTTATACAAGATACAATATGCGTTTATTTTAATGTAATTTATTTTATTTGAAAAATTCTCAAAACTTTATACATGGTATGATATATTGAATTTATTGAATTTTGAAAACTTTTATTTTCATCATCAAATGACTACAAAATTATAAGCAATATCGCAGCAGTTTATATTTGAAATATTAGTCTATATTTTAAATGAAAACGAATGTAGCAAATTGTGTTCATTTAACTCTATAGGTTTATTTTAGTATGTAGATAAAATTGGCGTATCATATCTAACCAGTAATAGGGTTAAAAAACTTTTTGGGTAGACCTCGAAGAATTCGGTCTGCCCATTCATTTGTCCCCTACTTTCGAATTTTGGAAAAATTTCTTCACAGGAGGTCTTCTTATGACCGCCTGAGTCCGAAATGACCATTGGTCAAAAAGTTGATATATGTATATATATATATATATATATATATATATATATATATATATATATATATATATATATAAACTTTTTGACATAAAAGTTTTTGACCAATGGTCCAATCAATGGTATATATATATGCGTGCGTGCGTCCAGATTCGACTTTTGTCAGCACGATAGCGGCCGCAGTTTCGCTCGGATCGCTTTCAAACTTTGCACAAAAATCAACCATCCAAAAATGAAGGTCAAGTTCGTTAACCAGAGAAATCCGGACACAGGGAGCGCTAGGGCCTCACTTTTTCTGATTTCAGTTTTTCGACCATAACTTTTTACCTATACAAAGAAGATCAATCGGGTTCATATTATATGATGTCTTTGATGAATACCTATAACTAATGTAGATAAACCGAAAACCTAACTTCAATAACTTAGGGGTGGGGGTAAAAAAACCGAAATTTTTTGGAAAAAAAATCATAACTTTTTTCTGGTAAACATTCTTGCATCACAAGTATTTTTAATAGAAAGGTTATTTTTTACTCTAAATTTAGGTACCAAAAGTTTTTCCGTAAAAGGTACCGTTTCCGAGAAAAAAAATAAAAACCACTTTTAGCTTGTAAATTTTAGGTAGGTAAAACCACGACAACTTTTTTCTGGTAAACATTCCCTCCTCGCAAATATTTTTAATAGAAAGGTTATTTTTTACTCTAAATTTAAGTACCAAAAGTATTTCCAAAAAAGATAAATTTTCCGAGAAAAAAAATTAAAACCGCTTTTTGCTTGAAAATTTTTGATGTAAACAACGGCATCATGTATTATTCTTAGGTAGTGAGTTATATTTTAAATGAGTTACACACGAGGTCTACCCACGCGTGTCTCCCTGCGGGCACGGATTTTTTGGTAGTAGTTAGAGGTAATATGTATCGATCGTAACATATTCAGTTCAGTTCAAGACGTGCTTGACCCTGATACTCCGCTACCGTTAAAATTGTGTTTTTATTGAATCGGATCTATATTTATGACACACGAAGTATACGAAAACAGTACTCTTTGTATTGACATACTAACATACAAAAAGCAAGAACTCTTAAAAATATTTTACCTAGGTGTCCTGTCCAGACTTAGGGAATTGTTCAGGCAAGATTTGCAGTTGAAAAATAAACTTTGTGTGATAACTGTAATTTTCAAAGTATTTATATTTTTAACTTTTGTAACAACAACAAGAGTTACATATTTAAAATCTATTAGGTTGGCAGTACAGTAAAGAAACCATCTTTGTATTGTGGCTCCACGCATACTTATCCAAGTGTGATGTAATTATTTAAAAAAATAACTACAACTAAATCATAATAATTAATGATGATAATCGTCTGTGCTCCACATTTTACTGTATCCTGCGTGCTCTTTACCAAATATTCTTTTCAAAGCCCTTTTTACAAAATAATAATTATTCACCACAGTATAAAATTTGAAAACCACTTTTGTGATATCAACTTTAAACATTATCGTAAAAGTTCATATCATATCTTTTCCCAAACGCACAAAAGGAAGTATAATCTAAATATTTTTTTAAATCTATATATTATTAATCGTAATATAATGTTAAATTAATTTCTGAACAAAATATTGCGGTCAGTGACCACAAACAAGTAATATCAATTGCGGTTGGTTTGTCGGAGATGGATGTTTGTAACATGTTAATTACATTCGATTAATTACCGAAGCATTCCCAATAACAATTCTCTTAACTCTGATAAAATATGGTGATATAGATGAAACCGAAATAACTAAATGTTTAACCAAATTATGGTTCAACTAAATTTGTAATATATCTCTCACGTCACCACGTCACTTCTAATATGTCTACCACGTCAATTCTTTTAAAAGAGAAATTCCAATACTCATTAAAATAACATTATAATAATTTTTATATTATGGTTTTATATATTTAATTCAATAACACTTATGAAGGAGGAAATCTAACTAAATTATATAATTATAAAAATTGCGATCACTGGCATTGATTAAAAGAAAAGATAAAAATTAATAAATGAATAAATAATTTGAAGCTAAACAGCAAATTTAGTTTTTTTTTTCATAACAAAATCTAATACCTTATTATATTTTATCTAAAATATGTAGTAAAGATTTTTGATTTTTTCAGAAGATGTTGTTGGAACAAATCTCCTGGACTTCCCGCGACCTTTATTACGTCGTCAATCCATCTAGTGGGGGACCTACCCAAGCCATTTGTTAATTTAATTAGTATATCTAAAATACGCAAAATCACACACACACCTACATACGATATTTCAATAACATAACCAGTTTACTGGTAGAGGATGTGTAAAAGAAAATTTTACATATTTCATTCTATTTAAATAATGGCTTATGTTTTCAAATGTTAAGTACCTAAATATATATTAAAAATACATACCTTATATCTATAAATTTTTTTTTCTTTACCCTACTAAGAATGATCAAAAGTTAGCTTTACATATGTAGTTTTATTTTCCTATAAATTATTCATTATGTGTTGTTCATTTTATTGGAAAATAAATTCGTGAACGGACGCCAGAATTTATGAGCAGTCAACTTCACCCAAATCCTAATCTATCTGCGTCAGGAAAGGTAATCCATACAAAAGAGTTTTTCTTTTTAAAGAATATTATAGATAAGATAGTAAGACTATTATTAAACATCTGAAGTAACTTTGCAACTGACTCGGGTTTTTCCATAAAATTAATTATTGGATAGAAGTTATTACTTATTAAATTTAAATACAATTTTGCAGGATTCTGAGTGTTTTCTAATCGCTATATTATATGAATTCACACTTAAGATTCTATTGTATATACACAATATATTAACATTATAAATAAAATTTATTAACGAGGGTTGAGAATGTCTCTACACACATGACATAGCTGTTGCGGTGTGTTGAACATACAACACTTTTCTATTTTATGTAGATAATGTTATAATTGAGCGAAACGTTTTACTGGAGACTTTTTCACATTCTTTGTCACGAATTGGTTCAAAAACTATTAGACGGAAAATTATGATATTTTGCAATCCAAAAGACACACATTAGGTGTTGGTTTAAAAAAGAAAAATCGTCAAAAAACTGATATCCCATTGAAGTCAATGGGAAACGATGAGTCATTACACTGAGTTCGCTTCGCTCAATATGCAAACAGCACCCGAGATTTTGCGAGCACAGCGAGTCGAAATTGAAGGACTGTTGGCGCCCCTAGTACGCTATATATTTAGATGGTTAGATAAGGCATAATAACATTTGCAATTTTCAACTACAAATTCGTTGAGCCAAGTGATGATGGTTTAAAAAAAAATTGTCATGTCGTTGAGGTCATTGTCATAAATGTAATGTCGTGGAGGAATAATCGTCTAAAAACTGATAACCCATTGAATTCATTGAAAAAAAAATTTCGCGCGAAAAATGTGCTTCAGTGAAAATGAAAAGCGCGTGAAGAATTTTTTTTATCGAATTGTACTGTCCGCTGTTGGATTTTTTTTTCGCGTGGGCTCGCCTCGCTCAATATGCAAATGGCACCCGAGATTTCACGAGCGTAGCGAGTCGAAATTGAAGGTCTGTTGGCGCACCTAATTTAATTATTATTGAATTAATATTGTATGTTATGAAGTGTATGTTTTATGGTATCTCTGTAGATAAGGTTTGTAAGTCACAATAATTATGTGAAACGAACGATGTAGATGCTTACAAAAATTACAAAATTTATCAAAACTTGCAGTTCATTCGTCAGTATCGATATATCTGGGTCAAGAGTTTTGAACTATACAATACGAAACTAATGAATGAACGAATGTCAAATTACATCAGTGAGAACAAAAATATAATAACCCAATAATCTTAAGCACTTTAACGCACCAATTGTTGGTTTAATTCGGGAAAATATTTACAAATCTAATATACACATAGACGAATAAGAAACATACTTTAAGAAATATTTCTTAAGAGAAAAAGGTTCCTACGTAACCTGTTGCTTTGTGTTTATACTGAATCTTTTACTTATTGTTTTACAAAGACGTGTAAAATAGCTGTAAAATTGAAAATGTACTGTGTAATTATGACCCAAAAACATTTTATAGCATAAATTTAAGTTTTTTAATACCGTTTGGCTGTAATAAAAACAATAACAATACTTACATTTATTTATTCATTTAAAATAAATTTGTCTATTAATTAAGTTACACTAGGATTTAAATTTGTTCGGGATAACTGTCCCGTAGCTTACCCGACACGAGAGCTTAATTGGTACAGCGCAGTATAATGTTTGTAATAAATCAGAGAATATCTTAAATGATTATGACGATCACAGTTAATTTTGTTTAATAAACTAGTATAATTATTTAGGGCCGTGAGGACGCAAACACTTGGAGTCTAAGAATAAACGATTCATTTTAACTGACCGAGATTACGTCAATGTTTTTATTCTTCTAAGGGTATTAATACATATTATATAAGTTAAATACTATTATACACATAGATTACTACTATATAGATAATACTATATAATATCTTTGAGTTCAAGGACTTGTACAATTTGATTCATTTATACAATGTAATGTAATTTATACAATGTATCTGTCTATAGGAAGCATAATAATTAAGTCTTTTGAGCTTGATCTATATTAGTATTCATGAAGTAGTTATTCTTAACTTAATTTGGAGCAATTAAAGGAGTTTCTAAAGACTCACAACTGGATAGTTCCCGGGGGGCTAGAAGCGAGTATTTTCTTTAGGTATACTTTGTTGGAAGAAGCTATGTACTTTCAACTAAATTTACATATTTAACGCTAAACCTACCGACAATTCTTGTATACCTGTTCCTACCGCACGCAGTCAAATTGCCCGATTATTAAAAGTTATTTTATTATATAACGCAGGTAATAATGGAAATAACTAAAAGTAAAGAGTGTAGAAAATATTATATGCTAATTCTAAGAAATGTCATGTAGTTTGATAACGATATTATAACGATTAAAAATGTGTAAGTTTTACATAAGTTTAAGAACGGTCAATTTGACTGGTACTTGGTAGGTTTAGTGTTAACGAAATATACGTAAAGGTATTTACCTACTTGTCTGAATATTAAAGCAGTTCATCATCAACAGTGGTGATATTTAATCAGATACCCGTTACTGCGTCGTTGTGCGAATCTTCATTTGTATTTTATTTACACGCTCCGTTTGTCCCATTTCTCCGATAATACTATAAAAAAGAAAATTATGCTTTCGGAAATCAGATAGGTATGAAGAATCCTTAATGTTACCTGAAGTATCGGGAAAGTAAATTGAAAGAGATAAGAATCTAATATTGTTTCATCTCAAAAAAGTAATATTTACGGATGATTAAGCTTATTCAAAAGTGGTGTTGTAATCATTGTATTAAATAAATAATTAAGTTTTTTTATTCACTGTAATGGAGTTCTTCTTCTTCTTTTAATTTAGTTTGTTATTGTTTTATATTTTAGTTTACTACATACTTACATTTTTATTGTCAGTATATTATTTTAAATATAAATGTAGCCGAACCGTAGTTGTATCTTATTAAACATAACGGCCTGTTAGTATTACATAATTTGGTCAGCCTTAACATATTCTAACAATATAAAAATGAAAAGTTTGTTTTAATGTTTGAAGGCTCTGTTAGAGAAATTGAATGGTATCACGTTAGTAATAGATATTCATTATTGCAATTATAACAGTAGTAGTAACCTGTTCCACTTCGATGATCAAATTAATAAAGAAATCACCGCATAAGCTTTTTCATAATTCATATTTTACTGTTGAACACTTTTCGTATCATGAACATTATATATATTTTTTTCAAAATAAACATACTTTTATATTCTGATTTTTATTACGAAAAAGTAAATGTTCATGTTGAGTTTTTCTTAAGAAATAAAAACAAAAACATATTAGCTGCTAAGTTTTTACACTCTAAATTGTGTTATCACTAATTCATTATATATTTTTAGATAATTTAATAAATTACCTAACAAAAGTAAGATCACAGTAAATGGTTTATACATAACGAAATAAAAATAATCAGCAATTATTTTATTAAAAATTATATTAAAATATGAATGTATTTAAATTTACATAAAAAAATATTATAATTCCCTCAACCAAAATTACCCAACATCAATTAAACCTAACTGTTCGTTGTTCGGTCAGGTTAGTAATCTGTGATGGTTTGGTCAGGTTATCTATGATACCAAACAATGTCAGTTCAAATGAATTCATTGACCTGTATTAATTATATTAATACATAAACCTTATTTATTTAACGAAATTAGATACTTTACTAGAACTATATATATAACTATATATATAATAACAATTGATGATAAATAAAGTTACCTATACTTTTATATACATGAGTGCTTCAAAAATCAAAAAAATTCAAATTTAGCAACAATTAATTATAAAACATTTATAACTTATTAATTATAAGTTAATATTAAGTTATTAATATATATACTATAAAATTTTCTTCAATCTTTATTTTCAGTTGAATATATTTTTTTTTTATATTACAATTTACAGGCTATAACAATTTGTCTCAAATATTGTAATTTAGTATTTTAGACATCTAAACTTATATATTTTAGTTATAGAAGTTACCGAGTTAAATTTGGCCTCAAAATTATTATAAATAGTATCTCAAGATTAAATAATTAAATAACTACATTATTTAAAATCAATCACCATTAAAAAAATTACTTAGTGTATAAGTTACTTATTAATAAAATAATATAATCATACTTTATAATAAGTACCACGTGTTCCTGACCGATATTTCATGTGTCAATATTATTAGAAAAAGAAGAAAGAACTTACTTTTGCTGTTACTGGAGCTGTATTAAAATATTAGTAAACAATTAACTATATATCTTCTTCTACAGATATTGTATACAAACTCATAAGGTAGTCGTAGCACACAAATTTTTATCTATTGACGTAATCGTGAAGGTGTTGCTTCCGCTTGGACAACGTGCTGCGTCTCGTTTAGCGTCCGTACTCATGACCGTCTCCGACACGACCATTCTGTACCTCCATGTGTGTTAATCTGAATAAGAGTTTAAAAAAGCAGTATCAAACGTACATATAGCTTATTCCTGACTGTTCCTCAACTTTTTTATTTTAGTTCATGCTTTACAAAACAAATAAATGTTCTAATAACAAATATTTTTTTTTAATTTACTATTAAGCATTTAATAACAACTGAAATCAATTTAGAGATATCCTTATTTGTAACAATTTTCATCATAATATTCTAAGTCAAAAACAAAAATGACAATATAGAAACCCACAGTAACCATAGAACATCTAGTGTTTTATAACATCTTATCAGGACAATATTTAATACATAAAATTAACCAAGACAGTTAAGTTCTACATGTGAATTTTCGGCTATTTATTGCCCAGTAACTTTCTGTATTTCAATTTCCATCATCACCATCACCCGACTGCCACCACAGTTGCCTGCTCACTGCGTACTCATGGATAGGAGATACCAATTTGCATCGCACTATGGATACACGATAACTTCTGTTACGGTCCACATCACATATAAGTTTAACTACTCTCCGTTACATTATCACTGCTTTGCCCTACAATGATTACTCAATGATACTCTGAATTTTTTTCAATCTTTCATGTGAATTTATTGCTTTAAGGTTATAACGGTCTCCATCCAGGAGCTCTATTATTACTAAATTGATGTCTGAATTAACATCCAACTTGTTTGGTTACGCTCCTCATTTTTAATCAAAACAAAATCATCAAAAGCAAATTTATAAGGATTAGATTTCATCCGATCAAATCTATTTTTTTCATAAAATGCTGCCTTCGATATTACGGATCGCATTTTCACTCAAAGAACTTAAATTATGTCATAATACCGACATGATAAGTTCTAGCTGACAATTAGCATGATAGGAACAAGTAGTGATTAAACGAAGTTTTATGTTAAATCACAAAATTCTCTAATCTCCAAGCACTACTTTATTTATTTAAAACCCAAAGAATCTTATTCGTGTCATATAGACTTTCCTTAAGCCCCATCAACAAATCGTTCGTTTGTTTCATTGCATTACTTTCAATTCAAGATTTCTTACAGACTACTATTATGAAATGGCTATTGATATGGACCAACCAAATGAAATACTGTTACTCGATTCAATTTCTGCGAATTCAACTTTTACTTTAAGTGGTACTTGGCCTCTCGACATCCTATAATGGTCACCGTCTAGAAACTAATATTTTAATATCAGGTATATTCAGAGTCTACTTCTTCGTTTTCAAGTAACACAAAGTCACTTATAGACAACCTAATCAATCGCGTTTTAGTTTTATAAAACCGTTTTTCGTCATAGTGAGCCGATTTTTCAATTAACAGATGTAAATTTTTCTCAACTTTCAATATCAAATTGATCGCAGAAGAAGAATTACTAGGTCTAATATTTTTGGCAAATAATAATTCTTTCATTTGTTCGCACACTTCTATTCATTCTTCTAACGGGCATCGGTAAGATTGTCTGTGCACTTTTTTATTTTAATAAATTAAGCTTATTTTGTAATTTATATTGGACCTCATTAGACCTATAAGTATTCAAAAGAATAAATGCTGGAATATTCTCCATCAGCACGAAGCTTGCAAAAAATTAAAATACCTCAACTTGCTGCCATGTGATTCCGGAATAGGTTATTAAAGATAATAATAATATTAAATAATAAATAAAAAAATATATATATATATAATATTAAAGATTGCACATAATGATCGAGGGTCATATTCTCGCTTATCAAGATCAATCTTAGGCAGGGTCACGTGATTGTCCAGGAATTATATCAACGCACGCATTTGCTCTTATTTGCAATTCAAACATCACTCGCCACTGTGTGGTTTCGAAATTAGGTCAACGTGTCTCTTCAATGCTCGATTTGATCCCACATTTAATATCGGATCAACACTGTTATTAGGTCATTCGTCAGACATCACGTAGGCGATGCGCTTGAAAACCATGCAAATGAAATGTTATACGTAATCTTCAATATCTGCAATAGTTTTCAATAAAAGAAACGCATGACAGTACCCAGTGGAGTAGTACTAGTCTTCAGCGGGACTAGAAGACAAATGTCCGTTCACAACAACACCACTCTACTATGTACGGCCCTTACACGAAGCACGAAGTGTCTATGTGGTGACGTAATTGAAACGATGCTGCCATCACTTGGACAACGTGTTGTGTCTTGTTTAGCATTCGTAATTATGACTGTGACCGAATATATATATTTATATTTCTTCTGAACATCGGTTTTTCATTACTAGTGGTAAATAGGTAATAGAGTTTATTTTTTATAATTATTCGATTCTACGAAAACATTAAAATATCTGTGAAAATAAAGATAACTCTCAATAAAAGAGATATCCCGTAGATTTTCATAGTATGCTGTGATAGATAAAAAAGTAAGTGAGTAAAGTAAGAAACTTATGTTTTAGTAAAATGTTTAGTACAGTACATCTAATATATTATAAGATCTTTCAAATATAAATTATTATGTACACTTTTATATGATCGTAATATAACAATATTATATAGACCCCAACACGTAACCAATTTGTAACACAATATCTTATTACAAAAATATAACCTTAGTAACATACTTATACTTGTAAGCAATTAATTATAATAGTTAATTATATAAAGCTCTTATAATTTATTATAGTAGTAATATTATAATAAAATAATAACTTTACTGCTTAAAACATTTTTAATTAAAATTATTGACAGTTTCGTAACTGATAAAATAAGCACAAACATTACGCAGATACTATAAACATTTTATGAAACCAATATTATTAAATTGGGATGTTTTTTTATGTTAAAAATGCACTTCATTATCTTTATATTTATATATTATATATTAAATAAAATTTTTAAAAAAAGTTTCGGCAACCGTAATTAAACTATTAAAAAACAATAGGCTTATTGCAGTGAGATGCCCAAAAGAAAATAATAAAATGAATTATGATAAATGTAATGATGTTAATAAAAACTGTTACATACTATCTGGTGAACTCTGTTTCACATCTTCTATCAATTCAGAAACGAAACTGATGAGTTGTTTGAGGATCGTACAAGTCCGAGGAACAAGAAAACTTATAATAATATTGACTATATTATTTATTTGAAGATTTTGAGAAATATGTAAGGTATATTACTATTATTACAATTAGAATTATTTTATTTCAATATTAATAAGATGAAGTTTATAGTAAATATCTTACTGACTCTATCCTCTTTTGATATTGATAAGCGTTCACAACTAACTTTCTTTACTCTACGACATTGCTCAAGACGACATTAAAACTACAGATCTCAGTCAAAAGAATCAAATAGATCCTAAAATTTGTCACTTTATTTTATATATCATAGTTATCTATATATACGTATGGCTTATATTTATAAATGGGAAAGTGAATTTTCACTTTCCTATTAATTTAACGTCTTAAACTAAACAACATTTGGTTAATTTGATTAATGCGTAATATAAATTATTTCGAAAACAACAGTAAACTGAAAGTTTTTGATCAAACATGTTCTAAAGAATATGTGGAAAGGAAAAGTGTAATCATTAAGGAACAGTTCAATTTATAGATTCATTATATTTAAGAATCAAATTTTCTTCCTCAATGTATCTTAGAGAGTGTAATGAAATAAAAAATGTATATTTTACATTTGAAAAATTAGAAGAGACATTTGGCTCTTTATTTATCCGAAAGAATGTAATTTCTTTTGCTCTGGAAAAAAATACATTTTTAACACGAACTTTTGTACTTAAAATGGACTGACTCTTTTATTTTCTTCAATGTTAGTAAAACGCTTATTTAAATGTTACTCAGTTTTTTTTATTTTTAACCTAAGCTAAATTAATTTACATTTAGTGGCGTAGTTAACCATAAACTTTACTAGGATCCGCCAACCGTGCGCTGCAGGTGTTGAGTCCCTATCCTTTCTTCTTTCCTTGATAACTTATGAATGGCTAAACATTTTTTCAATCGGTTTTCGCTATAATATAAATTCGCTAAATGCGGGTGGCATTAGGCTCAAACATACAGGAGAAATTTTTTAGCTAATTATCTCATCGCATTTTGGAGACAACTAAACACAAAAAAGGTCTCCCAAACGGTTAAAAGGTCTCACAAAAGGAAGTATAATCTAAATATTTTTTTAATCTATATATTATATATTATTAATCGTAATATAATGTTAAATTAATTTCTGAACAAAATATTGCGCTCAGTAACCACAAACAAGTAATATCAATTGCGGTTGGTTTGTCGGAGAAATGAATGTTTGTAACATGTTAATTACGTTCGAGTTATTACAGAAGCATTCCCAATAAGATTTCTCTTAATTCTGATAAAGTATGGTGATATAGGTGAAATGGAAATAACTAAATGTTTAACCAAATTATGGTTCAACTAAATTTATAATATGTCTACCATGTCAAACCTTTTAAAAGAGAAATTCCCATACTCAATAAAACAATATTATGAACGTAAAAACTAAAAAGTCATATTTTTATATTATGGTTTTATATATTTGTATAGCTTAAATCTCTTCAAAAACACTAACGAACGAGGAAATCTCACTAAAATAAAAAAATACCTAAATTGTGATCACTGGCATTGATTTAAAATAGAAAAGATATAAATGAATAAATAAATAAATAAATTGAAGTAAAACAGCAAATTGAGATTTTTTTTCGTAACAAAATCTAATATTTCGGAGGAGAAGGAAGAGTCGCCTACTTTTGTGCATAGTAGACGTGTGTTCCTTACTTCCTCAAATTAGTAAATAAGTGTCTTGCAATTCTATTCTTTGAGTGTATTACACCTATCATCAAAACTGCATAAACTATCATTAAGAAAAAATATTATCGGAGTGCTTGTGCAGCAAGAGGACCCACTTACCTCACACCCGCGAAAGCAGAGCGGTTGCTATTTTTTGACTCGCCCGCACACTGACCCTGCGTTTGGCAGGTGGCACAAGTAAGTCTTTACATCGGCTAACACTACGTAAATATCGTCTTTATTGACATTATTTTAAAAACTTATTACGATTGTCGATTGCTTGACTCATTCTTATAAATAATGAGCGTAACACGATCACCTCCTACCGTCACTGGTGGTGGATCACAGCCTGATCTATCAAAGCTGAATATTTCCAGCTCGCAGATAACATTTCGTAATAAACGAAAACAGCCAGCTGATCGGGAATGTGAGTGCTCGGAAGATATTAAACTGATACGCAGTGAATTAAACCGCATTATTACCTTACTGAAAACATATATTACGACTAATTCGCAAATGATGTTAAAAATGAATGACTGTATTACAACAATGAAAACCGAAATTTCCAGTTTAAAGGTTTCTCATGGTGAAATTAAAAATTCTTTTGATATTAATTTAACTAAAATCAGCTCAGAAATACAGGATATTAAATCATCTACTTCGAAAATCTCGTTAGAGCACAACAATGTAAAATCGCAATTAACTCAATTAGAAACTACACTAAATATTGATAAGAAGAAAATCGAATTACTAGAAACCAACATGCACGAATTAAAATCAAGCCCCATTCCAACGATCCAGAACGCTGACATGTACACAAATGAAAAAATGATTCTTGAAATTCAAGATCGCAAGAAGAGAGCCAATAATATTATTATTATGGGAATTGATGAAAACGACTCCAATAACACGAAAGAAAGAAATTCTCAGGATGAGACTAAAGTACTTAAAATATTACAACAATTAGTTACGGACATACCAAAGCCAAGAACAATTTTTCGCATTGGTAAATACAATCCAGGAAAAGCACGTAAAATTAAAATCTGCTTTGAGAAGCCAGATACAGCATTATTAATTCTTAAAAGCCGTACAAAATTGCCTGAAAATTTGAAAATATTTTCTGATCAAACCCCGGCCCAACATAAATACTATTTACTTATAAAAGATGAGTTTAATAAGCGTATATCCAATGGCGAAACCGATATAACAATAAAATACGTGAACGGAGCACCGGCTATCGTAAAAACTCCTACAAAAAACTCCAACCATCATCAATAGACGTAAATACCATTGATAATATAAATTACCAAATAGTAAATGATTACCGAGAATTAAGAACTGAAAAGTCGCGATTATCTTTCTTATACCTTAATGCCCGTAGTATTAAGAAAAAAGGGAAACTAGACGAATTAAAATGTATTTTAAAATCCATACCGACGACCGTTCATGTCGTCCTACTCTCTGAAACCTGGATAGTATCGGATGACCAAGCCTCACGACTACAGATAGAAAATTACACACATTACTACAATTTCACGACAGATGCCCGGGGAGGTGGAGTGTCAACGTATGTACATAACAATCTCCAGCACAGACTCATTGAATCAGTTTATCAAGGTGGGAATAACTACCTTTGGGTACACATTGAAAAATGCGCATTGAATGTTGGTTTGGTCTATAAGACTGGTGATGCAAACTTTGAACAATTTCTTAAAGACTATGACAGACAACTACAACAACGAAAAAGATCAATAGTATTTGAGGATTTCAATATCAACCTGTTGGAAAAAAACAAACGATTAAGCGAATATAAACAACTAATTCAAGACATAGACTGCTAAACAAAATAAATGTATCACGCAGCACAAGAGACGCGGCTACAAAAAAATCAATCATAGATCACGTGAGCACAAATTTAAAAACGAATAAGTTTAACTTTGCTATTATTAATTCATCATTATCAGATCACAAAAATATATATGTACAATTTAATAAATTAGAAACTCTGAGAAAAATACGT
Source organism: Melinaea marsaeus rileyi (assembly GCA_918358865.1). Taxonomy (NCBI): domain Eukaryota; kingdom Metazoa; phylum Arthropoda; class Insecta; order Lepidoptera; family Nymphalidae; genus Melinaea; species Melinaea marsaeus. The sequence continues at coordinate 7,100,718 of OU911083.1, read as the reverse complement.
ACCACCTATGAGTAGATTACGCAAAGTTAAATAAGTCATTCGAGTCTTCACAAATTATTAATATAACCGAGAACTATACAGAACTCGAAAACTTAATAAAGCAACATGTTAATGACTGCAAAGAAACTAAAACCAAAATTCTGAACAATATAAGAGACGACTGGATAAATAAAACCATTATCGATTGGATAAGCCACAGGAACTTACTATGGACGCAGTATAGGAATAATCCTAATAACGAGAATATAAAAAATATTTTTTATTCAAAGAGAACTGAAACAGCTAAGTTAATACAAGATACAAAAGATGTGTACTATTACAAACTATTTACAAAAAATACAAAGAACTCTAAAAAGACCTGGACTTTATTAAATAAGTTACCCAGTAATAAAATAAGTCAAAGTGGTGCTCCCTCTAAATTAATAGTAGAATCTCAAATAATTTCCGACACGAACGACATCTGTAATGTTTTTAACGAATATTTCGCAACTATAGGTTCCCTCTTACCAAAAAGAATACCAGCACAATACCATGACATCTTACACCCGATTCATACAACCAATGAAAAAAAACAATCATGAACTTCGAACATTTAAACCATGCGATTCCGATGAAATTGAAAGACTGATAAGGGATTTAGATTCAAATGCAAGTACCGGTATTGACAAAATTAGCACATAATCAATAAAATGTTTATGCAATTTATTATCAAGAAATTTGGCACTATGCTTTAACAAGCTTATGTCTGAAGGAATGTTCCCAGACACCTTAAAGATAGCAAAAATAACACCCATACATAAATCTGGTTCTTTGACAAACCCAGAAAACTATCGACCGATTTCTATACTACACGTCCTCTCAAAAATTTTAGAAAAGTTTGGATTTGGATTCATTTAATTTCATATATGATCTTCTTTGGCGCCGGTTTATAGGAGGAGTTACTTGAAGAATACTATTTAAATTTTTCCGCCCTTTTCCGGCAATTTGTGGATTTGTGGCCAGATATGCCGCAGAAGTGACAAACTACCGCAGCCGGTCTGAACCGCTTACTCTCAGTAGAGTCAGAATTGTCAAAGGAATCAGGCTTCCACTTTTACTTATACAGTGGCAAAACGCTTAACTCTTGCTGAAGCTTATGTCTATCGGCCATTTGGGAAGTAAATGTAAGACGGTGAGCATGGGAGTCAAACTTGGAAACATGTGCTAGTACAGTATAAACAGCGATTTGCTCAACACTCAGGTTATTCCATTTAGAAGTAAGTGTAGTAACTAAGCGACTAGCATAAGCAGCTATAGATTCACCATCTTTTGGTTGGCCATTTTGAAGGTGAATTAGAGAAGCGGTTACAGTTTCAGTTACATCGAAACGAGAAATTAGGAGATTTTTAAAGTGCAACCAGGTCATACCTGCATACGATACTTGGGAAAGCCATGTAGCAGCACTGCCCTTTAATGATTTACTTAAAGCAATTATAAGAGATCCGCCCTGAAGTGGCTTTTCAGCCAGACATAAATCTACGGTATTACTCCATGCGAGAGCATTACAATCAGGCAAATCAGGATTAAATTCAGGCAAGCATATCGCAGGCGCAGTAGTGTTGGGCGTCTTAATAGCCTCAATTAATTGAGCCATATTACGGCTTTGAAGTTCTAATATTGCACGCCATGGATCCGCAGCCTGCGATACCGGCGCTTGTTCCGATCCCACTTCTGATGTAGGATCAGGAGCCAAGAGCGGCATGTCAGGATTTGGAGTTCCCATGTTGTAGGATTAAGAAGATACAAGTTTACAAAATAGGATTTATTTACATAGAAAATCAGAAGATAAATTATAGAAACAAACACAAAATAATAATTTACTATAACGAACAGGACTTAGTGTCCTTTATTCGTACAGTGGCAACACAGCCACCCAAACAATAACAAACAGGACTTAGTGTCCTTTGCTCGTACTGTGGCAACGCAGCCACCCAAATAATAACGAACAGGATTTTAGTCCTTTGCTCGTATAGTGGTATCCTAACTACCCAATAGCGTATCGCCGGAGCAATACTGCTATGGCAAAGGGTATCGCGTCAGCGATTCCGCAATGCAATATACAGCGCTAGGCTGTACCGAGTAAAACAACAGTTCAGTTGGGAGCGAGAGTTCTTTAGTCTGATCCGAAGACAGACTACCTGCTACGGCCGATGTCGGCCCTTTTATAGTCAAATAGGCCACGCCTCTCATTCCCCCACACGGCTCTGTTCAATGGCGTATGGAAATACGTCACGTGTTTACTCGATCCAACTTACAAAAAGCATCTTATTCTAATGGTTTTAACAAGCATCTTATTCTAATTGTTTTAATTATTACAATTCGTCAAATAATCTAAAAGGAATTATCGTAAACTTATAACAGTGTTTTATAACAACTTAAATTTAATTGCAATAACAAAACATGATCTCAACGATGTTTTGTACAGTACTAAAAACTATTAAAATAAATTAAAAGTTTATCAGCTGAGAACTAAAAATTCTCTTTAATGATCTCTTGATATTAGATGGCTATCTCCTAGAATAATAAAAGCTGAAAGTAAAAGTAAATTCAATTTATGAAATAATCCATATCGTAATACCTCTACGCCAGATGTGTATAGCAAATATTTATACTTAAATATGTGAAGCGTAAAGAAATCTAACTCGACACCATTATTTATCCTCAGTCGACTTCTCCCAAAACAATAATCTCTCTGTGATAATAAAAATAACTGACATAAAGAAAGATTATTAACTTTCTAATGCTAAAATATTCTATAATATATTTAATTATGAATGTAAGAAGATTATTGGTTAATCAAACACTCACATCACTTTACACTATTTATTTATCACTTACTTATTAGTATTATACACTGTCGAATTTGCTAAGTTCCCAGTTTGCTTATATATAATCGGTCAAAACATACTACTACCGTGTTCTAACTTTGGTGAGCGACATCTATCGAGGGATAGCAGTGTAGCTTACCAATTATATATAAAGGTTAGAGAGTGTATTAATATTTTAGATAAAGTTTATTCACCCGTCATTACGGGTGAATAAACTTTATCATTATATAGCCGATACGGCGGGTTGAACATACAACACTTTTTATGTTTTATGTAAATAAAAATATAATATGCTGTACATTTATATGGATTGGATATTTTATTTAAGGAACTTTTAATTAAAAATTTATTTAAGTAATAAAGTATGAATATAATATAATTGTTTATATTTCTAAGGATATAGGAAAATTTTTGAATTCACTTTCGTCATCACGAGCTGTATTTCTCTTATTTAAAAGTTTCGCCGAACTTCAACCTTCAACCCGTTAAGAATAATAGCTTGGCTATGGACTGTACATAGATTAACAATATTAAATGATTATTGGTAAAAAATGACAAATAGCTATTACTGCTTTTATTGATTAAGTAAAATACGATAACTCCAGAAACTGTAAAACTCATTTTCACGTTTATTCATGATCATTAGTCTTTGTTACTTTTAAATTTTCTTATTAAAAGAAATTATGCAATTATATATGTAGTTGTTTCGTCAATACAGTCGAGGTAAGATTCTTGAACTAAACGTTATGGAAACGTTTTGTTTAATTTGAGGCAACATTTATAAATATGATACTTACATAAAACAAGAACTATATTTTAGTTTAAGAAAGTACTTCGTAGGATAAAAAGTTCCTACGTTATAATTTTATTAACATCACAATAATTAAGTTATACTATTATACTGATAATACATATATCGAACCCAAAAATCATACTAATATATCAAAGAAAAGTTTATTGATAATAATATGGATGTGTGTATTAAAGCTAATCCTATAAGAATTAAAGTGTTATAAGTTTCTAAAGATTGGACTATTCAGATAAAGTAATCAAAAATATATCAAAATATAATATTTTTAATAAATCTGAACATTATTACATTATTATATCGATCGCTATAAAAACTTAGAATTGTGAAAACTGGAACGTTTGGGTCTAGAAATAAAGGATTTTAATTAATTATAGGTAAACACTAGAACTTTTATTTCCCTAAAGGCATAATAAGTTTACTACTTAGCTTAAACTTACAAGATATTATTTCGATTTACAACATTTCGAGCTTGTATCATGTAACCAATGTGGTAGTTATAAGTATATTTAACTTGAAAATATAAGTTTTTTGGAGCTATATTGGTATTTAGATTTCTTATTTTCGAAGGTGTCATTCTTAACCTTATTTAGAACACTTGAAGCTTTAAGTTTTTCGTTTAAGTACTCTCTGAGATAACTGTTTTGCTAAACTATGTTTGTGATTTACATAATATAAATAAAAAAGTGTGACCACTGGTTTCAATAAACAAATTAAATACAAATATTATTCAGTTCATCATCAATACTGGTGACATTTAATCAGTCATCTTTTACTTCGTCGTTGTAATAATCTTTATATGTATTTTATTTACACGCTCCGCTTGTCACAATATTACTATGAAGAAAAAATATGCTCTCAGAAATCAAATTGGGATGAAAATTATTTTTATTACAACGACGGCCTTTCTTGCCTGGAGTATCGAAAAAGTAAATTGAAGGAAATAAGAATCTAACATTGTTCCATCTCAAAAGTATAATATTTGCAGATGATTAAGCTTATGCTGGGGTACTGTTTATATTAATTATCTTCTTACTATAGTAATTGAGATTGAGGCCAATGCGATATCCTTAACTCTACCTTAAATGGTTTGACCTATATTATATATTGTATATTATACTTAAACTTCGATATAGAATGCAAAAAATCATTTTTTATTATCATTATAAGTCATTACTTTATCTCAGATCACGTCATTTAATGATTTCGATATCTAAATGAATATATTTTAGTTATAAAAGTTTTGAAGAAATCCATTTTTTTTAATTGATATTTTTATTTAAGACCTAAGGCTATAATAAATAATACCTAAGATTATATGACACTTTATTCTTTATTTAAATTCTAAACATTCATGTGTTAGTATTATGAGCGGGCTATTGAGTAATAGCCCACCAGGAAGGTTGGTTTGGGACACAATACTTATTTATTTATATATATACTTTCCACTTTGTTTCAATATGTGCACGTCAAATAAGACAGCCTATCTTGATATCATTCTTATTGAAATTAGCCTTTCTGTAAAGACTCTTTCCAACTTAAAATACGAGGGTTCCAAACGCGCTCTTATCTTTGAAGAACCACACAACAAACTCAGCCGGGTTTTTTTTTGTTGTAATCACTGTTTCACCAACGTCAATATATTTACAGAAAAATTCATGAAAAACTAGAATTAACTATTTCATGGAGCTTGGTGATGGGCACAACAAGTTTATTTTTATTGGTAGTATGAATTTTTTGTACATAAAACTTTTTATTGAATTTAGAAATATTTTTGGGTATATAAATTAAATTTTCATTAACATATTGATAGGAAGCAGTTATAATTTTTAATTCTTTGAATTTATTTTTAATGGTTACTGGTTGTTATATATTACTTTTGAAAGTAAGAGAAGTATCAGCAGCAAACAACACTATCCAATGTTTTTCATTGATAATATTTTTGCTAAATGTAGGTAATACTGAAATAGGACTTAAGTTAGTTGGATCATAAGTAATGGTGTTATTTTATTGTTTCATTACATCTTAAAATATTCAATAACCAACAAAATGATCAAAAATTTATGCTAGTTTTGCTATAATATTGTTTATTAGTTTCCTATCTATGTTAACAGATATTCCCCAAAGACAACTTGTCTTGACATTACTTATGTAATGCAATCACAGCAATTTGGTTCTCTTTATCACCTCACTCCATTTTAATGTCACAAAATATTTTACACTATATTAGCGGGAAAATAAGAAAACACAATGAACCATCCATCTAACTATGAATATTTTGTTTATTGAAACAGTGTGTATGGCCAGACTAAATGTATATATTCATACAATATCAACAATATTATTTAATGTTAGGTTCGTATAAGCTAATTTATATAATGTCTTTATGGTTCCTAGGTTAGATATAAAATTTTATATGAGTTTCGTAATTATAATGGCTCGTAATTCTTCAGTTCGAGCTTTATCGCAGCGCAACCTGTCGCATAAAACCCAAAGATAACACGTCCGTGAATCTGAGTGTTCCAATTAATGTAGATAAGACCTTTATGGTTATTTGTCATCCTAACTTTACTAGATATATCATAATAATCATTTCTCATGTGATTTTAAAAGTCATTAACGGATAAATCTCTTCAATTAACAGATTTGTAAATTAAATGAAATTCAATATCCGCAATAAAAATATATCCTAGATGTTAATAAACACTAGTTCGCTAGAGATGTGCGTTATTATGACTTGGTCCGATCCGAAGCCAAAGAATTATTAATGAAACCCGAGTAGGAAACATTTTCAATACTTTATTACAATATATGTAATGATGAACATATTTTATTAATAAAGCTTCAACTATATGATATATTAATATAAAAATATTGTAATAGGTCAATTATCCTCACATTACAGACGCGATCTTATTAGTTTTCGTAGAAATAAGAGATTCCAATATCACATAAACAATAAGCTCTAAAAAGCATAAAATGTTACTAAATCCATTCAATAGTTTTAGTATTTTAATTGTACTAAGTTACAGGTTATTTAAGGCTTAATATGTAACAAACAAAGTATTTCTAGAAACTACTATCATATAGCTAACTAATTGTATTGGATATCTTGATATGATGTTAGTGATTCATCGGATGCTCTATTGATTACAACTTAAAGTAATTTATTTGATTGGGGATAAATTAAGTATAGCGAATTAAGATTTTATTAGCTTCTTGTACTATGAAATAGTTTTAGTATATTTATTTGTACGCGTTTTATAGTATGTTGTAAATGATTAAGTTTTATAACATTAAAATTTGCAAGTGCTACACGTCTCAGTTAAATAATCCTTGTCAATAAAACTTGTATTTAAACAATGAACTGTTATATATGAATGAATTTTTTTTATATTATTATGGTGGCTGAATATTTGAACTTATATTTGCTACTATGCTACTTATAAATAGTATTTAGTTATCTTAGAATAAATAAGATTCGAATGTTTTTTGATTACAATATAATCGTTGGTTTGGATCTAATGGGGTTAATAATTACTGAACCGAATTTAAACACTCGTTAATGTGTCAAAAAGTATGTTATCAGCGTGTCACAGTCACTTACAGCTACATAATGGGTATTCCTAATTGGTTTCTCAACATGGCAGCTAACTTCCTATTTTATTAAATTGATATTAGTCTTTAGGCAAACTGCACTAATTTATAAGACAAATTCTTCAAATCTATATATAACTCGTGCTTATTTAGTTAAGAGGTCAAGTTTTTCAAATAAATTAAATATCTGTTTTTAATTGACTTTTAGAGTTCTATAAACTGAAATAAAACTAATATCAACTTCAATATGTATTGAATATGGATTATAATATAAGAGTACAATATATTTAAACAAGATAGATTCGTAGATAGAATCCTCCGTCCATATTATTGGAGGGAGGATTCATGAAGAGTCATTGAAGAGAACATGATGGAGAGAATGAAAACTGATATGGCAAATAAGTTTCCATTGAGATTACGTATGAAAAAATAACCTGGAAGATTTTAACATATTTCGCAAATAATGCGGATAAGGGCATATGAATTATGACTATTTTTGTAAAAAAAATGTATTATTTATAATTTACATTTGTTTTACTAACAAATATAATTTGTGATATAGTTATACAATTGAAATACTTTTATTCTGACTCCGTAGTATATGATCAATCTATGTAGTAACTCTTTTAGTGGTATAACTTAATTTCGATGAATTGTATTGTAATTGAGTTGTTTCGGAATCAACGGGCGTCCAACAACACTATCAATTACACCAGGGTGCGTCCGGAGAGTAAATGTGACTACCGCTAATTTGCTAATTGAATAGTTCTCATATTTATCATTTGCAGTTCCGAAGAAGTTTTAACAGGTTATTTTCTAAGAGAAGATTTAAATTATTTTTATTATAGTAAAAGATTAAATTCCAAAATAAGTTTAAAAAAGAAAATAATGATAAAATCATTTTATTAATAGCTAAATAAATTTTGAGTATCAGTTATTATAATAAGAATATTTTAATATTTCAATTATTTTTAAGTTACATAAGACCTTAGGAAATTAATTATAAACTTGTCTTTTAATTGTGTGGAAATTCAAAATTGTCTTATTTAACGTGTTAGGTATAATAAAAATAATTATTAATGAATTGAAAAACAACACAATGTTATTATTAAAAAGATTTCTCAATTTAAATATATATATATTAAACTTACCTTACAACACTACAATCTTAATTCAAATGTAAATAATCAGAATTGCTGACTTTAATGTGATGTTATTTTTTACAGAGATGTGTTTCCTAAGTCTGCTTTATTGCTTTTCTAATAAATAAAAATGTTAGAGTTAGAATACCTAAGTATTTTACTTATATATTAAATAGTACAACAGAGTGAATCATATTATTTTTGTCTTAGAATCGTAACTTGTTTCTTGATGAAATTGCCCTTAGTCCAGTTAAGCCTCAATTGCAGATCATTCAAGTTATTATTATCAAAATCCTATATAGAATATTCTAAAGAGTTAATAAAATTTTTCAGTATTTATACATAAAGTTAGAGGAACATGAAATAAAACCTATAATTTAAACTTTACCATAAAAAATGTTTTTCTACCTTATAATTGAAATATTATGTATAAAGGCGTTCTTTTCGTGCCTGGAAAATGTAGCTCAATTTTTTAATAACCCATTCAGGTTTAAAAATATAGTTTTTTTTTTCTATTTGATTTCTATTCCAGAAACTCTGTGCAATTAATCAAATGCAAATAACGTGTTATAAATACTTCAAACATCCAACGCTTCGACCAATCAACCGCAATTGTTCGCAATTATCGGCACAATACTGATACAGATTAATTAAGATCTACAAATTTATTAAAGATTAATATATTTTATAAGGTTATATGTTCTTATTAGATAGGACCAGTATACTGTGTGTTTCGCATATGTAGCATAGTCATGTCATAACATAGCTATGTTGAATAACAATTTCAATTGAAGTAGAAAAACCATTTATACTGATATATTTGTATTTCATACACGTGGCGTATACCTCAAGTGTATTTTTGGCGAAAAACGCAAAAATTAAAACTTTTTTTAAAGATTTATTTCGACATCTGTAGTCTAAAACACCACCATATACCAGTTATACATTATTTTCTTTTACAAAGCCCATAAAAGGAATATTTAACAAAGAACACGCAAGGTACATTAAAATATCAAACAGAGGCGATTATCATAATTAATTATGAAGAGGATCATAATTCATTAATAATTATTTGTTGTTTTTTGTATGTACGTAGAATGTTATATAATTTATTATTTTAAAATAATTCTTTGATATATCAAAAATATGACCATATTTACCTTCTTTACTGTACACTATTTCATTCTTCTCCTCCTCCATATTTACATCAACAGTTGCAACTCTTAATTAATTCTAATTTTTTCCTTATGTTCTGATAAATAGATGTTACTTCAAACTACTGCAACAGCATAAAACAAGTATTAAAAGAAAACAATATGGTTAAAATTAGTTAGTTCTTAATCTTTTAACTCTAATTTCTTAAAACACAATTTATTATATTTGATATCATTTAAAATAAATGCTAAAAGTTGAAATATTTGCCATATTTATATATGCCATAAAATATGAGCAGTCAATTTTACCCAAATTCTAATCTATCTGTGTCAGGAAAGGTATTCCATACAAAAAGAGCTTTTCTTTTCAAAGAATGAATATATAAGAAAGTAAGAGGATTACTCAACATCTGAAGGATCTTTGTAACTGACTTTGCATATGAAATATTTTAATTACTTATTTCTGAAAGAAAAGACCTGCCATTATTTTTTATACCGTTAGTTTATTGGTACCTTTCATAATAATAACATGATACAACTAACATTAATCCGGATTCTAGGTTATAAATGATATACATGATTAAATAGCAGTTTGTGTTTATTACATTTAAATAAAATTTTTCAGGATTTTGAATTTCCAATTAGTATATTATTTGCCATTACGCTCTGTATTTAATACGTATATAAAGGTTAGAGTGTATTAACATTATAAATAAAGTTTATTGTCGTGGGTGAATGAATATCTCTACACACATCATGTAGTCGAAGCGCTGGGTTGATCATACAACACTTTATCTATTTTATATAAATAATATAAAAAGTTCAAATACTCTAATTTACTATAGTAACTTTAATAGCGATATATTTATTAACATAAATTGAATGAGTCATTTATTTTTATGTAAACCTCTCAAAGTGATAAAAGTAAAATCTCTTTTTTTTACAAGTTAATAATTTTTTTACCCTTATGCTGCAGATATCAAGAGCGATGCTTAGGTCACTGTCTTTACCAAGTCAATCTTCAGCTCGTTTGTCCATCTAAACTTCTGCATACAGAGTAGCGTTGCTGTATAATATTAGGGGTAATTTAGTAATCACCCCATACCTAATATTTAGCTAATTAAAGCAAATAAATTATATTGTTGTTGTTCCTCTATTGAATATTCTCAAAACTAGGTAAAAACTAGGTTAAAACTAAGACTTAAAAAGTTAAATAGTGTAGTGTAAAAAAATATGTGAGCAAATAAAAAAAAAAATATAGTATAAGAAATAAGTAGTTATTGATTTATAATATATTCCAAAATATTTATTGTTATGACTTCCATGCAGTGAGAAACTAATATAAATAAATGGTTTGTCATTAAACAAAATAATTAATCAATTTAATAATATAATTGTAATAACAAATAGAATCATAAAAAAAAAACAAAACACCCCGTACGGGATACAAGGTTTGTGAAATGTTCTGTTACTATTGAAAATTACTATATAATATTTCCAAGATGGTATTTACCGACTATTGTCGTGTAAAATTTTAGAATTTATAAAAATATTGCTACAATTAAATATGGTAAATAAATAAAGTGTATTAATGTGTACTCATTCCCAATAAATACATAATATAGACTATTATATCATGAAGTTAAAAGATCACATTTTTATAAAAATTTGTTGTTGATATTAAAAATATATCTATAAAGCGTGTTAGATAAATATGTCACGAAGTAATATCATTGCATTACACGATACCATTTGTTATTTATAATTAACTATCTGAAACAAGGTTTATATCCGCACTGTACTACAATATCACATTTATAATAATTGAGTTATACTGTTACTATATTAATTGTTATGGTAAGTAATTCAGTCATCAAATATCCTGGTTATGAAGACTATGAGCGAACATTGAGGGAATTAAGTGTCCGAAAACATTTTGTACTATCTGGAATCAGTAGGAAATGTAAGAAATCAAAATAAAAATCAAAAATGTTTATTGAAAATTAGTTTCATACAAAACATTTTTTCATTGTCAAAGCTACCAGCTACCAGCTCGGAAAAATAATTCCCACAGACCTGAGAAGAGCAGGCGACAGAAACTCAGCGGGATTGTCATGATCTATTTTTTTTTTTATTATTAGAACTTAAATTCATTACATAAATACATTACACAATACTAAGTAAATAATTTTGAAGTAGTCTAGCAGCAATCGCATCATACCCACGGTGCATTATCCTCTAAGTATTCAGATACATCCTTTTGCACACAAACGTTCCTTAGTTATTCTCTTAAATTTGTTAAATGGTAATACTTGAACGTTTGCTGGGACTCTGTTGTAAAACTATATACATTGCCCCATGAAAGATTTACTCACTTTTTTAAGTCGAGTAACCGGTAGCGCGAGCTTGTGTTTGTTCCTGGTATTTATAGTGTGTATATCACTGTGCTTAATAAAATTGTCAGTATTTTTTATGTACATGTTTAAGATTTTCAAAAATATACTGACTGACGACCGTAAGTACATCAATTTGCTTACATTTATCTCTTAAAGAATCTCTTGGGCCCAGGTAAATTGACGGACAGCTCCTTTTTGTAAAACGAAAATGGTATTTATATCGGTAGCACTACCCCACAGTAGGATACTATAAGACATTATACTATGAAAATAACTATAATACACTAACTTACCAGTAATCTCGTCAGTTAGGGTTCAAATTTTTTTTAACAGCGTACGCGGCAGAGCTAAGTTTACTAGCCAATCCAGCTATAAGGAAAAATGAAAATCAACAAATGCTACAATCATATATAAATTTATTAAATGAGTCATGACATTTGACAATACAAATCACTATAAATAAAGAAATTGTAAATCATTATATTTTGAAAGCAGTTAGTATATAAGATTACATATATATATATATATGTAATCTTATAAATTCAAATATTCTTAAAGCATCTCATATATATTCTAACACCTCCGGCGGTAATGCTTTGTAAGACTTTGTTTTACATCTACCCTTTTATACCAGTTCTCGCTCTGCATGCCTCTCGCACTTTCATTCTGCATACTATTTCTTTCTTTTATCCATAACCATTCATTTTTACATTTCCGGCTGGGGTTGCCGTCTATCTGTCTATTTATCTATTTTGTCTTTTCTTTACTTTTATTCATTTTTGTTTTTACTTATTTGCTATGGGGTTTGCGAAATAACTTGACACTTATCATTTCGTTGTATTACATCATATCTTAAACCTATACGTATATCTATTTTAATTCTCTTATCTTACACTAATTTCTAATATACTTTTTTTTCTTATGACTTAGCCTTACACAACTGGATTTTATTTACTACTATCTTAAATCTAGTTACTGTTACATTGTGTTTTGTACCTTAATTTACTTTATACATTTTACATAAATATTATCTTCAATATTTTGCCAATGTATTTTACTTGTTCTTCTTATTTTTTTTATTTTCTTTCATAACTATTTCTACACAGTAATCTAAAAACTTATTTCTATCTTTTTGTAACATTATTTTACTAGCATTTTCTTTGCTTAATTTAATTCCTAATTGGTGTTCTATATTTAATATCTCCTTCAAATACGAAGAACATTGAAATACAACGTGGGGCAGTCTTTCTATACAATCTGGTTCACAAGCGCACGATGGATTCTCTTTGCACTTGAATCGATGCAGGTATCCAGAGAATCTACCCTGGCCTGTTAGTATTTGTGTAGTTAGGTGTGTATGTTTGATTTTTCTAACAATATGATAGGCTCGTATGGCGTTCGGAAAAAATAATTTCGTAGTACTCGCTGTCTCTCCTTCAACATACCGCGCGTTCCATTCTTCAAGAGAGCACCTTCTTAGTGTTCTCTTGACGAATGAGACGGGGCACTTGTCGCAGTGTGGTGTCATTTTGCTACGCAGTGCAGCCTTTTTTGCCAGCTGGTCTGCCCTTTCGTTCCCTTGCAAGCCCACATGGGCCTTTATCCAGTATAAATCTATTATATTATGCTGTGATAAATCTGCAATATTTTTTCGGGCTTGTGCGGCGTGAGGATGGGAGGAGCCGGGGTTTGCAACGGCTTGCACAGCCGCCTTAGAATTGCTGTATATCGCAGACTGGGGTTCTCCCTTGCGCAATGCGACTTTAGTAGCCTCGCAGATGGCCCGGAGCTCCGCCTGGTAGACTGTACAGTACGATGACAGGCTAAGTTTGACGGCTTTAGTTTCGGCCTCCCTATTCCATAAGAATAGCGAGGCTCCAACTTTGGCCTCAATCTTACCGCCATCGGTAAAAATGCGGACATCGTAGTCGTTGTTTTCGTCAACTTGTACTTAGCCTACCAGTCCGCGGTACTAAAAACTGAACTGCGCGGCTGGGTGTGGCTGTTTTAGTGATGGATAGTGAGTCTCCATCTCCCTGTCTTTCAACCCGGGTATCGGTATCCCCCTCTTCGGCTCGTATAAAGAAGCCACCTCTTTGACTCTGACGTCCAGAGGGAGTATCCCCGTTAGAATTAATACTGAGTTTAGAGAAACCGTCCGGTACGCTTTGCAAGAGAAACCTCCTCTGTCGTTTCGTCTGTTATTAAATAAAAACAGAATATATATATATCTTCTAATAAGGTTATTTATAAAAAAAATATAAAAGCGACCGATAAAATAGAGAATTTATAAAAAAAATAAATCTTTTATGTTTCTACTACTATTTTAATGAGTAACTAAAATAACCGTGAGAAAATCTGAATATCTGTAACCTATTGGGTTACTAAAGATCATTTTCCGTCAATAAGTGCTGATGATTCTGCTAACATTAAGACGCAAACGCAAACTATTTTGTTCTAATGTTATAGCTCCATAACTATGAAGTTTTGTCCATGTTCGTGTTTTTAATAATAGTGCGATACATATTAAAATAAATATATTTGATTATAACAATAAGCCAATTGATATGGCAAATTTTAAAATTAAATCAAAGACCTATATCTTACTAAGAAAAAAGTTTTATATTTTAGATATAAATAGAAAGGAAATAAGAGCATAAAGGTAATTAAATAATTATTCATTCATTTACTTAGTTTTATTTCAAGCAAGAACGCAATTTAATACTGTAAGGACTTGGTAGCTCATTTCGTAGAACCACGGGAGCGGTATTCCAGCGATTGTAATATCAGACCCTGTCTTGATATTCTTAATGATTAATTATTATTTCAGAAATTTGCATTTGGAACAGCCAAACCATTACCAAAACCATCTGTATTTTGACTAGATTACAGATAGTTACTAGATGACTAGAACTACTATGCAGTAAGTCACATGAAGCGGCAAAAAGAAAGAAGTTTCTCCAAACCTGTTAGAGTATGATTTCGTTTTTGCTTTTTCTTTTGTTTATTTTGTAACTGCAAACACTACAATAGTCAAATCAATAGATCTGAACAGTACTCCATCAAACCAAAGGCCTTAAATGTTTATACAGATAGTTTCAATATTAGGAACTAATAATAGGTGACGATATTATTGTAATGGTTGGTTTTATTTCATAATGAAATAAATCTTATTTTTTTAATAATAATAATTTTATTTTTACTGTCGTTTCGCCAAAATATGTTTCTTTTTAAATAGATGTTTTCTATTTTCCTTACTTCTGCTAGTATTTAGTGAGGCGAGAGTAATAGCGCCTTGCTGTAGTTAATTACCGTACTGTATTTAATTTTCTAGCTCGAGGTATCCTGTGATTTAAAATCAGTATAAAGTACATTTTACAGTTGTGTGTGTGAACCTTTTGAATACATAACTCGTTGTATATTTTATATTCCTCTGATCAAGTGCGCATTCACTTTCGTTCAAGTCGAATGGCTGC
Organism: Melinaea marsaeus rileyi; assembly: GCA_918358865.1. Taxonomy (NCBI): domain Eukaryota; kingdom Metazoa; phylum Arthropoda; class Insecta; order Lepidoptera; family Nymphalidae; genus Melinaea; species Melinaea marsaeus. The sequence continues at coordinate 7,085,278 of OU911083.1, read as the reverse complement.
TCGCCATCGGATGAAGCGCCTGCCCTTTTTCCATTATCACACAAAACATGTATGAAATTTCCAAGCATTGAGCACTTGATATATAAATAAACCTGTAACTTTGTGAGCAAATATAAGCTGATATGAATATGTCCAAAGTTCATTGGAAATTTGAATTTCCTTAAAGGTTAGATTATAAGGTTTTTTTAAATGGTAAGGTAAAAGTGAGATGATTTAGAATTTTTCACGCCTCGCAGATATTCGGTAAGTAGCAAAATTATATTGTCAAGGAAAAAAATGTTCCCTCTCCTGAAACTTTAACAGACAGCCAAATTCCAATTAAAACATTTTAATTGTATCCCTTTATTCTCTGTCCTGTGACTCTAATTATATATAGCCAAATAAATGGTCATTAATTTAAAAACAAGTCTTATAGAATCCGCATACTTTCTTATATATTGGTTGGGGTAAACTTATTTATATGGGCGGAGCCAATTTTTAGTGGCACTCGAGTCGGTAAGTTTGTTACCATTATTACACGAATTAACGTTAACACCAGATTTTAATGACTTGTTTTTGCTTATATTGTATTTCTATTATTACCTATTATAAATAGATAATAATTACACAAATAAATAAATAATTATTAAATGTTTATTTTCATTCAAATATTATTTAGTACAAATATCACTGCGTAATGAAAATAAGGAAACAAAATGGAAAACTATGATTACATTTCATGGTGTAGATAACTATCAATATGCTTTTTAAAGGCATGTTTATTCGGGGCAAGTTGAAGTACATCAAGGAGGCCGTTCCAAAGTTTAAAAATGTATACTGTAAAAGAGATAGAGACAAAACAGTATTGTGTGAGAGTATAAATACGAGTAAGCTAAGTTTTGATCGAAGATGGAAAATTGAGAGGGGAGCAAATCGGAGATACAAATCGGGAGTTGACTAAAAATAAAGTCAATGCAACTATTAAGAAGACAATACAATTTATCTAAATAAGATTCAGAGACACATCAGCGTAGTTAATTAATGGAAGGATTAGTGATTTCACTAAAAGAGTTTGGGTCCGAATGAGTAAAAAGTTTTTATACCGATACTGAGGACATAGTGAATACATTACTTTTCGGTCTAGTTCAACTTTGTGTACGTTTATCATTATGAAGACCCAAGTTTATTACTGATGGCATGGAAGGTATTTGAGTATTGTCATACATAACAGGTATGCGCATTACAGCTATGAAACTTAGATAGTCAATATTTGCTGCCAATAACAATTGGCTGATATTTATTAGGATTGACATTTATACCACACTTTAAACACCAGTCATTAATTTGCTGCAAGTCATTGTTAATGGTAGCGATAGCTGAATTGTCATACATAACAGTTGGCGCATTACAACTATCAAACTCAGATAGTCAATATTTGCTGCCAATAACTATTGGCTGATATTTATTAGGATTGACATTTATACCACACTTTAAACACCAGTCATTAATTTGCTGCAAGTCATTGTTAATGGTAGCGATAGCTGAATTGTCATACATAACAGTTGGCGCATTACAACTATCAAACTCAGATAGTCAATATTTGCTGCCAATAACTATTGGCTGATATTTATTAGGATTGACATTTATACCACACTTTAAACAACAGTCATTAATGTGCTGCAGGTCATTGTTAATAGTAGCAATAGCTGATTCAATGCACTGCGGCTTCTCAGAAGCCTAAACTTGCAGGTCGTCAGCTACAGATGGTAACGAAATTAGATTACTAATGTTGTAATTAATGAATAACGAAAAAAGAAGTGGGGACTACCACCTTGCTACCAGCAGTTCCCAATTTAAAAAAAGTATTGTCAAAGCAAATATGTGACGAAAACCAATTTAACTCTTGAGACGACATTTTTAAGTGACTTACGTGTACGATGAGTATGTCATGATTAAGTGTTTAAAACGTTAGAGGAATTAATTTATACTTACAAACTTAATTGACTACTGAAAATCGCTAAAAAGATTATTTTTGATAACAAAGTTAGAGAGTTGTTTTTGGCAACTGCTAATAGAAATTTTTATAGGTATAGGAGTATAAAAATAGGAAGAAATTTATTACAAATCGTGGGATTGTCAACATTCGATAATGAAGGGATGTGGACTTTTCTCCAGATTTTACGAAAAAAAAAAGATAAAGAAAAATCAATGATGTAGGTTTTGAAAAGCAAATCGTCATCGTCAACAGCGTTCGATTTAATAGATAGCATAGTTTTTTAATTTCTCGGAAACTAAATAAAGAGGAAACAAGTCAGTTTTAAAGTTTTTCAAGAAAGATATGAATAAAGTAGTTAGAGATTTTACATTACTGTTAATAATATCAACTGAAGCAAAATGACGATAAAACTTATTGGATGTGGAAAAAAAAGAAAACAGACTTTGGAAGATTAAGTAATTATTCAAAAACTTTCAATGTTACTGCCGAAGAAGAGCATAATATTTTATTATAAATGAATTGCCGTTTGTTGCCTCTTGCCAGCTGATTACACAATTTCTGTAAACTTTGTAATGGGACCACTTGACTGATCAATCTTAAATTTATGAAATCTTTGTTATGTTTATTCATTGCTGATCGTTCCTCTTCGTTAATTCACGGCGTTGATATGAGTTTGTCACAATAAGAGCTAGCTTTCAGAGTGATCCAAGTGTCAGGACCCGTTAGATTGATGTGAGTAGTATATAAAGGAAAGTTATTCAAACTGTTTGAACTGAGAATAGATTTTAATTTCTATACAACACCTAGAATGACTTTGAAACCCAAATGTTTATACAAAACCAGGTAATAAGTAAACCGTGAACCTTTTGAGCTGACTAATCAGAGTGTGATCAAGCTTTGGGATATTCTAACATTGTAATTATCTAATTCATTTTGATTGAAGATTCCCTGCAAGTCGGTATCTTTAAGACAATATTGGCATTGTGTGACCACACATATGTCATGCCAAGAAACGTATGGGCTGATTGAAATAAAGACTCATTATATTTTGTCACATTTGCTGAAGACATAAGAGAAGGAGCCTTTTAAAGATTCTTTACTCCAAATCAAAGACTTTATTCGCAAATCACAGAATTTAACAAAGACTGACACTTTACTTAAGCGGCTATAATATTTTCAAAAGGAAGCGTTTACAACTTTTATTTTAAATTTATCAAAAATAATAAACGTAATAGAGTCAGTTCTATCCTCACCAAGATTTTCAAGAATAGCAGACAATAATATTAATTTATTGAAATCTCAGTAGCATCAACGGAATACATAATCTCTTCAACTTAATGCTGTAGAATTGCTAAAATATTCCAGACATGCTGTTCAAAGCTAAGGATCTCCTGACTCAGATAAGAAACAGGATATCAACTAGTTGCTATTTTAACAGCAACTAGTTGATATCTTGTAGCTTTTCAAAGTCAGTCATTCGACCCATGAACAGATGTGAACTTAATGACTTCTGAGGCTCAGCAGTAGATTGGATGATTGAAAAGATTGGATGATAAATTTTAAAAATATGTTAAAATAACATAATAAAATGAATTTAAATTACAAACAGATGCTTCCTTGTTGACGACTACCCTAAAAAATTTCATATTGGGAAATATAAGAGTTTTACAATAGGCTGAAAATTTTCTAGAAGGAAAAATTTTTTTAACTCTCCACTCTACCAGTGTTGAGATAGTTAACATCATTTGGTGAACTACCATGAGGACTAAAACAAGGACGTAGCCATCTTTCAAGGCAGCCTTTTTGCCATTAATATAAATAATTTCTGGGATACAAGCGAACCCGAGTTGAAATTCTGCAAAAATTAAAAAAAAAAACGGTTACAGCTCATAACCACGAAGGTTCTACCATCTTATAAAATGTACACAAATATAAACAAATATATATAACATATAATATTTATACACAATTATTTGATAAATCTGTAGTTAGATGTTACTTAAGTTATTTTTCCAATCACATAAATGTACAGCATGTTATATTATTGTATTTTATATAAAAAAGTGTTGTATGTTGAACCCACCGCATCATATATTATTATGTGTGTAGAGACATTACGGATGAATAATCTTTATTTATAATTTTAATACACTATCTAACCTTTATATACAATTTTACCAAATCCAAAGTGTAAAAAGGAACAATATTCTAAAATCCCTCATGTTAAATTCAATTTTAATTTAATAAGACAAAACTGGTCTTCAGTCACTAATTTCATTAAACAGCTTACAACCCCAAATTAATATTGGACGATTATTTAACATACGAGTATTACAATTATAAAATAAGTACCATTAAAATAGGTGAATAAAAGACAGGATTTATCATTTAACAAAAGCTTATTAAAATATTTGATATTCAGAGTCAGTTACAAAGATCCCTCAGATGTTTAACAATCCTCTTTTTTATCAATAACATTCTTTGAAAAGAAAATCTCTTTTTGAATGGAGTACCTTTCCTAAAACGCATACATTAGAATTTGGGTAAAGTTGGCTGCTCGTAAATTATGGCATCCGTGCTTGAATTTATTTATATTTGAAGTAACTAAATTACCCAAACGAACCCAACAACATATAATGAATGATGAACGTCGATAGGAAAGTAAAAATATATGTACTGCTAAATCTTAACAATTTTAGGTACGATATGCATTCTATATATAAATTTGGGGTTGCGTTGATTTTAATATTTGAACTCTTAGTCTATATTTTAAATTAATTGAATCGAATATCACTATATTTTAAATTAAATTATATATATTTTAAATTGAATCCAGTCTTAGTCTATATTTTAATTTGAATCGAATATGACAAATTTTGTTTTAAAGAATTACAGTTAATAAACTTTAAAATTAGCTCTATTGGTTTAGTATATTGATAACTAGCATATCATATCTAACTTATAAAAGAGGTGAAGAATGAATCCCATAAGTTTTCTTTGTAGTATTTAGACGCAATATATATTGATCGTAACATTTTCAGTTCAGTTCAAGAAGCGCTTGACCCTAATGTTCTGCTATTTTAAAGTTGTGTTTCTTTACTGGATTCGATTTATATTTATGATACACTTAATATACAGAAACGACAAGTAATACTAAGATACTGATATAAATAATATAAATTTAACTCCTCAAGTATAAAGACCCATCCATCCATCTTTTAAACTCACTATTTTCTAATAATTATATGTACTTTTGCAAATATATATTTACTGAAATATATACTAACACAACAGATCTGGTAATTTAGAATTTTATATTTAATATATCGATAATTAAGTTTCTTGGGAGGCTAGAACATACATTGTCTCATTATATCAGTCAGTATAATATAAGTCATCTGGCTGAAATATGTAAGAAATAACAAAATACACAAGAGTATTTCAAATAATCTAAAAGCTAAAGTTCTAAATTAATGTTATAAACATGTATCAATATGTAATACGCTTCTGTGGTTGATGTGGTCGGAGTAGCACTTAAGGGATAGTATCTATAAGAAATATTAATTGGAGTTTAGTATAGTTTAGTAAGCAAAAAATCTGTGACAAATTTTATATGTAATCTGTATATTTTTTTAAATTTTTTAATGCTTTTAAGGCTTATCGGTTATATACCAAAAGGTCGAGTTATCGGGATACATCCATTAAAGTAAGGAATATAAAAAGTAATAAAGTTATTATTATATATATTTTGGGTTTAATCCGACAGGTGGCGCTGTGATAATGTTTGAAGTAAAGAATTACGATCAATTATACTCGTAGTACATACATTTCTATTTTAAATATTTAATTATGGCAGAGCTGACATATATGAAGCGCACAGTAGCGCACTGCCCTCATTAAGCCTTAATCACACGATATTAATGTTATTAATATAATTTTTTATTCTAAATATATTATTCTAACAAGTCCATAACTTTTCTCGGTTATAATATATGTAAAGTACGCTTTGTAGCAGTAAGCCATTTTTGTTGTCATCTACATCCATTCTTTATTTATAAGCAGGATTTGTGTTCCTTCTGAACTTTAATTCCTTACAGTTCATTTAATTGTTGATAAATAGATTTCATTTTCTTAAGTTACCAAAAATAATTTGTTCTACAGCTTATTCTTTTATTGCTATAAACATAATTTCAGGTAACATACTTTCTTGATAAAGTAACATAGAATAAAAATAAAAAATAATTAGGGAAATAGGGTGTAGAAGTTATTTAGAAAATGTAAATGATACACACACATCAGTAATCTAATTCCCAAATGAAAGTGAGCGCATTTGCTCTCTGGACACATCCCGCTGTAATTGATAGTATTGTTGGAAGCCGACTGATTCCGAAACAACTTAATTACATTCAGTTCATCTAAATTAGTTGTATTAGTAGTAGTAATCTAAAATAGTTGAATCACCGAAATATCGGAGAGTTACTTAGTATATTGATCGGATCTTGAAAATATATTTAATTACATCCAAATTTTAAAAAGTTACATTGATTTTTACGCGAAATATGCAAGTTTACTTCTGATAAAATAACATTTATTAAAAATTATTTTATTCATGCATTACGTATGTAATTTAATAATTTAATATAAAAGTTACAAAAATATATAGTTATTGAAATATAGCCATTACAGCAAGAAAGTTCTTATCTACATTAATTGAACCATTCAGATTTACAGTTCTTTTGGCTTCATGCGACAGTTTACTCTCGAAGTAAAGAAATATGACCTATAAGAATTGACAAACAGTATAGAATTTTACACTAACACTAGAAATTATAATGTCAACATAACTTAGCGCTTTACTATTAGGGCACCACAGTTGTGATACGAGTATATAAATGTAATAACGTGAAACATATTGTTGATAAGGCTTTAAAATTCATAGCATGTATTTTTAATATATATTAACCATATTCTATATAAAAATACAGACTTTAGTATAATCATTTAGATATAACATTATTACTTAGGTAGATAAGTAACTAAAATAAATTTAGTTGATTTCATTAACAGATTACTTAACATAGGAAAAGTTAGGCTTCATGTTTCATAGTTAACTTCACTCACACATGACAGTATATATTAAATTTCCACTGTGGCTCGGCTGTATTCGTTCTGTTTTCTAACTATGAATATAATGTACATACATTTTAGTAAAGTTATTTTATGAAAAAGTATTATAAAAAAGTTTATAAATAAACATTTTTTTCGTTATTAATTATTTTTATGAATTCTTTTATTTTTCTAGGTAAAACCCCTTGAGGTATTTTGCAAATCTAAAAATTAAATTCTATTCTCTTACTGAAGAATATCAATAAATGCTGATGATGCAAAAATACCAATACTATTCTAAGACTACACCCAAACTAATACAGGGAAGGAAAAAAAGAAAACATTTCAGAAATTATAATTTAATTGTATTGAGTGTTCAACCACTACAATAATCCAATTAACCGACCAAAATCGATCAATCAATCAAAGTATATATACGTATTGCAGTTTAAAAATAGAAAATAACAATATACCGCAAGATTTTTATAATGATTCTTTTATTTTATAAGGAATGGAGTTATATTTGGATCATATATAGACACTGCTTTCATGTTCTCATAACATTTATAAAAATTGAAAATATAATAAGAACATAACATCTTTCAACGTGAGACTGTATGAACAAATAAATATATATTCTCGTCTTAAAATTTACTATTAAAATTATACTATTATGTTTTACTTATTTTCTATTACATATCTTACTCAAACAAGCTCAATGTGTTTATTTAAAATAAAAATAAAAAAATATCAATGGTTTTTTTTAAACATATTGCTTTTACAAAATTCATCTTTAGCCTAGACAAAAGCCTGATTTAAATATTCTAAAAGAAAAATGTATATATAACAACTGCGTAATGTTTTTGCTTTTAACTTAATAGTCACGAAAATAAAGTAAGGAGTAAAGTATTTTAATTGTACATGTTTAAAGAACTTTATTTAATCTTTTATACTTATAATCCTGTACTAAATTGTAAAAATTTTACATAAATATATATCCCCTCAAAATCTTAATTAATTTTTTAAAAGTATGCGTGCATATAGATATGTTGTATATAATAATAGTAACTTATTCTGTAATGTAGTAAATTCAATAAATGTAGTGTAGAGTTTCTCAATAACGATTTCTCTAAATCGTTATAGGTTTATTTTTAGTACACTGAGATTTTTCACGCCTCGCTCTTATGCGATCGTAAAAATCTCAAGGTAAAAAATGTGCCCCCCAACCTTACTAGTAGTAACATACCATGATTAAAATATTATAATTTAATTCCTTTATTATATTTTCTTTACTTTAATGTACCATAATCTGGCTATCCATCCAATAAATGGTTATTAATTTCAAAGCAAAGCCTTATGTAAGTCTCTTACTTTCTTATCTCGTACAGCAATAAAAGATAAGGTACAATAAAACTCTTTTTTATCTTTATTCTCAAAGGTAGAATAATGTTTGTCTTTATTTTCAAAGATAGATTCATGTTTTGGAAAAAGACGATTGAGGATGAACAATTACGTCGACTTAAATTTGTTTACTGCTTACACACATATCTATTTCTAAATATCTAATCTAATATATTGTAAACATACGTGTTGTGGAGGTATTATGATATGGATTGTTTCATAGATTTAAATTGCTTAAAATTTAAGCTTATATTATTCTAGGAGATCCGTCCATTGTGAAGAAATCCTTTAAAACGATTTTGCTGCTTTTGAAGGTTTAATCGATACTCATCAGCCAAAATACCAAAATATTAAATAGACGAAATGTTAAAGGCGTTCACTAAGAAATGCCGTTATTAAAAGCCTTTATACTTTAGTGAAATTAGTTTTCTAAATGTTTAATTTATTTAAGTAGTACTTGTATATTTTGTGTTTATCAACCATTGTTATAAAGAATTTATAAAAATATTTAATGAAACCAATCTTTTTACTTTATTTGCTGTTTTTTGAACCTTAAACTCGGTTAAGATAATAGAATCTTCAAATATTTAAAACATTCTCTGTCAAATAACGAAATTAAATGTTTTAATCCGATTTACTTGATGGTCTACTTAACGTTATTAAACTCCGACAGAAATTGCAAACAGGGGAAGAGTTTGTTAATTATATATAAATATTAGGCTTTATAATTTAGTAAGAGTAAGAATGGTACTTACTACCTGATTACTTGAAAAAATATTTTGAATACAATTACGTTTCGGGGCCCATGTGTCCTCGCCGTTTTCATTATTTATATATCATCTATTATCTGTAATATAACAATTGAAAAAAATCTCTGATTCATTACAAATATTATATTCTCAATTATGTTATTTTTTAAAGTTTATCTAATTGCTTTGTAAATCTACTTCATATCGCATATCAACATAATTTTCAATAATCTTTAACTGTCATATTATCTTTGTGATGTTTGAAGAAGCTTTGTAAAGCTAAAGATCAAATAATAGGCTCTATAAAAAATAATCATATATCTTTATTTTATTTAATAATTATAATATTATATTAATACAGTCTTTCTTTTTATATTTTCCTTTTTAATATAAATATGTTGTTGTACGAGAGCCATTCAGTTCCCTCACTAGTCGCTCACACATTTCATCCACCATCATATTTGATTACAGAATATTGGACAACTAAAAGCTTGAGAAATTGTACAATGTTATTGTTGTCTGCTGCTGTTATATCAATAATGTTTTAAACTGTTAACTTTCAGAAACAAATTAATTTGTGCAATAAAAGGATTTCAATGAGTGACAAAATTATTTTTAAATCTCATATCCATCTTACTTATCAAAACACACACACACACACACACACACACACACACACACACACACACACACAACACAACCCATAAAATCTGAATCAATATTAAGTAGTTAAGCTAATATAACGTCACCCAGTACTCTATAAAGGTACAATAAAATATAAAGCAACAGGTTACGTAGAAACCTTTTATCCGAACAAGCAGTTCTTTGTTTGTATGTTTGTTCCTTGTCTATGTATATATCATATCTGTAAATATTATCTCGAATTAAACAAACAACTAATACCTCTAAGTGCTTAAGGTTAAATTTGTTTATTACATTATATGTTATTTAGAATTTCATTTTTTTTTGTTAACCATTTTTCTTACCTAACAAAATATTAGGCATTCGTTAGTTCGGTAATTTTGTAACCACACCGCGTATTTTTCGTGCTTTAGGATGAATGAAACGAACATTGCCTTCTTCTGATGGCGAAGGTGACCTGAATGTAGCCTATGAATATCTGAAGCATAAGATGAATAAAATATCATATGTATTTTTTATAAAAAGGATATTTAGGAATAACAAAGGGAGGTTTACAGTTTTTTGTCTTATTTTCATTTTACTTAATAAAATAAGCTATAGCTGCCTCACATTTTTTTGCAATTAATAATTTTCTACTGTTAATCTATGTCCTCCTGGACATATTTCTAGCTATTCTGGACACCTTTTTAGCTTATAATTTAGTAATATATTGTAAAATTTTAAAACTGCTTCAAGGGCTGAAAAATTACCTTAAGGAAAATATTTTAAAATATTCTATAATTTTGTACAATATTGAGATATTTTCACCGTCGTCTTAAGAAACACAAGGAAGACTAAAATAAGAACATGGCCCTCTGTTTGGTCACCCTTGTAACTATTGATTTAAGTAATTTCTGGGGTTCAAGCGCATCTAAATTAAAGTTCTGCAAAAAAACTTATATGATAAACTAAAATACACTAAAGATTACATATTTATAACTGAAAAAGATAGCAGAACTTTAATCTTCTTTTGAATGATATAACAGAAGGACTATCTGTAACATGGCTTGGTAGGTTATTCCATAACTGCGCTACATGTATGGTGAAAGATTTGGAAAAAGACTTTGAATTTTATGTAGAGATATTAAAGGTTTTGGAAGTAACACCGGAGCGTTTGGGACAGTCACTCGATGGGGCAGATGAAATGGGTTATATAAATAAGAAGGAACTGAACTAGTTAAGATTTTATAAAGGGGGGATAAAATACGCATATACTGGCTAAGGAATAGATCGAAGAGAACGTCTCTTTAGTATATGTCAAAAATCTGAAACATTGTCAATCTTGCGCAATCCGAAAATAAAATGAATGCACAAGTTTCATTAAGTTGCTAGTCGATGACCTCCAATTGGCAAACGTCAGCATATTCGAGAAAGGGTAGCAAAGGAAAAAAAAAATTGTTTTCAAAAGTAGCAAAATTCTGCAGACGCTTGAGAAAATGTATTCTTCGACTCGTTTCATTGACTTGCGCTGTCTAAGTTAAGTGTTTGTCTATCATCAATCCTAAGTCTTGATTTCGTCAGAAAAAGGATTCAATCAATGTATATCACTTTACAGAGCCGCTTAAGTTGTACTTTATTATGAAAAAAATTACTACCAATAAGAATGACTTGATTTTTTTTTAGATTTACCGTGAGTCCGAAAAATTCGTTCCATTTTTTTGTTGAAATCAAGACATTATTTATAGTTCCAATAGTAGCCTTAACATCGTTTAGTGAGGAATGTCTATTCAGTTGTAGATCGTTTACATAAAGCTGGTAGTGAGTTATTTTATAAAATTTCATTAATAAAAGAGTAAAGGAGATAAAACGCCGTTCTGAAGTCCGCCAGCAGTGTAAACAGCTCGATCATAGAATAGGTCAACAGAGCATGTAGTCTGCCGACGACCGTACAGGTATGAACGAAACCAGTTAATCATGTGTGTTAACATGTTAAGGCTACGAAAAACACCAAGCAATATTTAAGACTACGGAATGTAACGCATTGCTGAAATCCAGTAGGACAAGCATGGTGAGTCTATGGTTATCCATAGCAAACCTGATGTCTTCGGTAACTTTAAGCAACGCTGTTTTTGTGCTTTATAAAGTACAGAAACCTTATTGAAAAGGGCTAAGGAGTCGGTTACGGTTCAGGTAGTAAGACAATTGATAAAATGCAGCATTTTCAAGGACCTGTATGACTACAGGTCCTTGAAAATGCTGCACAGGAAGGGCAGAACTGTGAGGGAGAACTGGGATTACTGGTTTTGGTATAACCTGGGTTAATTTTTAGGCAGTTGAATCGGCATTGGCTGTTAAAGAGAAATTACATATATATGTTATAACAATCAAAAAGATATCGAGAATAAGTTTCAGTCAATTAATTATAAGAAAGGGGGGAGATTAACCCACACCTAGTGACTTTCGTAATTGTGGCGGCGTAGAATTATTAACAGAGGGGTAAACATAGCGGCGTTTGATGTCTGTACACTTTCTATTAATTCAGCATCACAGCGTAGGAGTTCCCAATAAATTCTTTTAATGTTGCATCGCAGAACGGATTTACCTTTAGGCTTAGAAGAAGATAGGTTGTAACGAAATAATAAAAAAATCGGAACAAAAGAGCAATCAACTGGCCATGTATTAATAATAACGTACTGTTGTGGAAATTTAATACCATAATTAAGTCGAGAAGAGATAGTTCACAATTAGGTGAGAAAATTGTTTCGGAAAGGGAGAGAATAGAAAAGTTATAGGAAGTCAGTAATTTCAGTTTTTCAGATCTTTAAATATTTGTTACAAGACACGTATTTAGGTCACCCATGATAATAACATAGCATAACATAAGTGAGTCAAAAACAATAAAGGAGACAATGAAAATTACTAAAATAATCACACACAAAACACAATACAGAGTATATTGTGTTTTGTTTAACCTTTATATACATTTTTACTAAATCCAAAGAGTAAAAGGAAATAATATAGCAATGCTAAAATCCCTCATATTTAATTAAATTTCAATTTAATAAATTAAAACCGACCTTCAATCATTAATTTCATTAAACGGCGTATAACCCAAATAAATATTAGAAGAATATTTCCTATATTATAAATAAAACAAAACTACTATTAACATAGCAAAATAGAAATAACATGACAGGATTGCTTATTTAACAAGAAGTAATTAAAATATTCGGTATTCAGAGTCAGCTACAAAGATTCCTCACACGTTTACTAATCTTCTTACTTTCTTATCTGGTCTGGTATACATTGGTCGAAAAGTAAATTTCTTTTTATATGGAGTACCTTTCTTAACGCAGATAGATTAGAGTTTGGGTAAAGTTGACTGCTCGTAAATTATGACATCCGTGCATGAATTTATTTATATTTTAAGTTGCTTCTGTACCTAACTAACACAACAACACATAAATAACGATAAACATCAACACGACATCATCAACACGATAACGATAAAAATCAATAGGAAAGTGAAAATATATGTAACTTAACAATTTTAGTTCTCCAGTATAAAGCTACCTCAAACAGTTTATCTTTTAAACCGATATTTTCTTATAGTTATGTATACTTTTGCAATTTACTTAAATACATCTATTTTATGAACGTTTTTCGGGTGGAAAAATATTATTTATGATAATTATACCATATGAAACCACTACCCAATATTATTCAAGGCAAGTTTGGTTTCTAAGTGTTATATATATTTATAGGTTTACACTTTGGTTTTGGTTAAATTCTATATTTGGATAGATTAGAGTGCGTTAAACACTTTTTATTTCTAAATATTTAAAATAAAGTTTATTTATTTGGGTGAATGAATGTAAATTTAATTGTAATTTATTTTCCTGCTAGGTATAGGATTTCTGTTAAAATTTTAAAATATTTACAAATCAGAGAATTTCAAGAACGATTATGACAATATATGTAATAAATCATAATTATTTTCGGACGATGAAAACGCGAACGCATGGAGTCCAAGAATAAATGACTAACGGACGGACTAACTAACGGACCGAAGGTCAGTCAATATTTTTATTCTTCCAATGCTATTAATATATATTTTTAGAGTTCAAGCACTTCTACATCTTATTTGTTGCATTTATCCAATGTGCTAATAATAAATATATTTAAAGCGTAATATTTAGGTTTTTACTACGTCAGAAGAGGGCAAACAGGCGTATAATACCTGTCATCGGTGGGTCACCGATGTTCATCGCCGCCTTAGAACTTTTGTAACATCCGGGGATTTGTAAGAGCATTTACAGTCTTGAAGATAGTAGTAGAGAGTGTAATAAGTCTTTCTTGAAGGTACTCATTTCGTATCGATCCGTAAATACTGCCGATGGAAGTTCGTTCCACATCTTAGAGTTATGTGAAAGAAAGGTCCTTGAAAACCTCACAATAGTCGATCATCACGCATCCAGGATGTACAGATAGTATTGCTGCGATGACGTACTATACGTGCTAAGACAGCTTCGCAAGAAACCTCGTATATCATAAAGAGTCCACAGAGGGGCACATGTTTGAAGCACCATTGGTGAAATACCATCTGGCCCAACAATGTTATGAACGTCAAAGGAAAATAAAGACTTTCGGATTTTTTGTCATGCAATTATTTGCGGCTTTGAGCTCTGACACTGCAGGATGGCAGGTGGTATCTTCTCTTGGTCGTGCAAAGAGTTCCCAAGAGATCGCCTTTCTCTTTTACCATCTTGGCCAGAGAGTCATTCCCAGTGTGCAATGGCGGCAGGGATGGTTGGCAAAAGTTTCCCACAGTGGATTGGGAAAGTGGTCAGAACTTGCACGAGCCCTGGCTCGTGCTCGTGCAAGTTGGCCTGCCAACAGGTCCCACCTTTAGACGACATGCCCGACTTTGTTCTAGCAATGCGCCTTTTCAATAATCTGGAGTCATGGTTATATTTCCTATTGAGAACTTAAGATTATATTTAGATTTCGGATCCTTAATGGCTAACGCATTAGCCTAAGCTTGATATGGCTGCCGTTTGCCAGCTTATGGAGCCCTGACAGACGCATCAAATGAAGACCGTGATCTGCCACCAAGTAGTTTTTGTTTTAGCTTGTTCACAGAGTTTGATACAAATAAAGAATTTCCGGCTTCACTTACTCACCAACGAACATAACCAAATGAATTTAGTTATTACATGTCTACCTACAAAGTAATTTAGGTCTTTTGATCTTGAGCTATAGTGAGAAACAGACAGTTGCAGGCGGCTAGACGCGAGTTTTTCCTTTAGGTGTACTTAGTTTGGAAAAGCATTTTATACAAAATTATATTAACATATTTAACGTAAAGGTATTTCTACTTGTCTGAGTATACAAATGTAATATAAATATAATGACGATTCATAATCAATAAAAGTGACATTTAGTCAGTCAACTGTTACTTCATCGCTGTACGAACCTTCATTTGTATATTATTTACACGCTCTGCTTGTTCCATTTCGCCGATGTTACAATGAAAAAGAAAATGATGCTCTCAGATATCAGATTGGGATGAAAAATATTTCTATTACGACGACCCTTCACGCTAACAGCAGTATTGGAAAAGTACATGGAAAGGAAAACAATTTAATATTGTTTCCTCTTAAAAATGTAATATTTTGAGATTATTAAACTAATGCATATATTTAATATGAGTATTTTTGTTATGTGATGTCTTTCTATATTGTAATAATATAAAGATGAAGAGTTTGTTTCGGTTTTTATTTGAAGGTATATGTTGGAATCTGTTACGCTAATTTAAGATTTTGTTTCAATATTAAATTACAAAAAAAATTTTCACGTTTTACTATAGCCCTATTAGAAAAAAACAGGGTAATAATAAGTTTTTATAATATACAATATTATTTAAACACTTAAAAGAATAACAAAAAACTTATTTCATTTACTATTATAGCTGCTAGGTCTTTTCATTCTTCAAATATTAATTTTTTTTTATCCCCAATTTATAAAACATATTTGGATAAATTTATTGACGTTAACAAAGGCCAAAGTAATGATGACAGTAATTAGCGTATATATAACGAAATCGAAAATTTCATTATATATTTAATTACAATTAGTATAATAAGTATTATAATAATATGAATGTGGATGTCTCTTTAATAAACCTTAATTTACATAAAGAGCAACTGAAATTCCCAGAACCAAAATCACCGACAACAACTCAACCAAACACCGAACAAATCGAACAAATATGATATCAAATAATATTAGTTCAGATGAATTATTGAGCTATATTCATATAAATACTTTGTAGAAATAGATAGATGCATATTACTAGAGTATCTATTAAAGATACTTTTTCGCGTGGACTGGAACCCCTCGCCAACATTATTAGTGTTTTAACTTTAAATATAGTTAGATACCTAATTAACCATAGTTTTTTAAATATTTGCTTAACTACTATATAGAGCTAGTATAAAAATTTACTTTGAACCAAACCTACCTACATTTTACTAACGTTACGTTTACTTTTATCTAAATGATTACTTTAAAAGGCTAAATATTTCAGCTTTAGCAACAATTAACACTTATTGATTTACATAAAATATATTTTATTTTTAATTTCATTCTGTATAATTTTTTTATATGTTTATTTTCAATGAAATATAAATATTTAAATGTTTGTTAAATATTATAATTCACAGATATTGTAATATCAATTTGTCTCAGATATTCAATAATTTCGACATCTAAAATTATTTAATTTCGTCATAGAAATTACTGAGACTCCTATTTGTTATCTTAAAGAATATTTTATAATTAGGACCCAAAACTATATAAAATATTATCTAAGATTAAATAACACAATTTTTTTTATTTAAATTCGTTCAAAATAAAAATATAACCTAAAATATAAGTAAAAATCATATTTTATAATAAATACCACGTATTCACGTGATAGTATTAGAGAGCTGTTCAGGGTTATTACAAAATGGTCTATTGACCATCAAGATAATTTTTTTTAGACACAAAACTTATTTACGGAGATGTCTGATTGTTATTATATATTAATGTAATGTATATTAAGTACCCATGAAGTTAATAATTTTAATGTTTTAGTAGAATAAATGTGGTTTAAATCTGTTACAATCAACGACTAGACGTAATGACCTTATTGCGGTTTTGAATTATGCGTTGGGCCACAACATGGAAAGTAAACATAGAAATAAAGGTATATCAATAGCTCTGCCCGCTCGTCGAAAAAATATTTATTTTAAGGTTGTACTTCAAACCTGACAGATTTGTTAATATTTAATGTAAATTAAATATTAATCATATTTGTTTTCATAAAAAGTTTCTTTCACAATATAAAACTATTCGAGATAACATTTTCTAAAACCCCATAATTATATAGTTATCTAGGTTTAAAAGTTTTAAATAATACTTATTATTATTATTATTATTATTATTATTATGTGCATTGGTTAACTCTGTTAAGCTCTGACGAGTTATGGAATTAAAGATATAACCGAAATAGTTACCGAAATGATATAGGATTTTATACGTTACCCAGAAGTTATGTAGTTTAAGCTTTTTCATAAAAATAATTGCATGAGATCTGATACTGTAAGGTATCCTTTTTATAATATATCATATCATATCAAAAAAAAATGATTATAATTTAAAGTAATATTTCCCTAAAACTATACTCGAGTCAACTATATCTAAGCCCTGCGTCATCATAACGGAAATAGATTACTTTACCATATATGTATAACAATATTGTTTACCCTTAAATAATTAAAGAAGAAATATAAGCCCACATAAGTTTTTATTACGCTTTTTCTCTTCTATGTATCAGATAATATTTTTATGTTATAATCTCTTTTTTTGTAAAGATAATGCTACCCTACACTTTGCTCTTTTTTAATAGTTGATAAAATATATTATTTAATAAAAATATAATGAAAAATAAAATAACATGCTTAAAACAATACTAATTATGTTTTTCTATCTAATTACAACCTTAAAATGATTTTTATGCTCCAATTATTTTACTTAAAAGCGTATTATTTTTATTACTTTTTTCCGTTTTTTATTTTCATATAAATTGCATGGATCATGGAACATGTTTTTTTATTGCAAGGATTACTAACATCTATAACTAATTATTCAACTCTTACATGACTAACATAGCATATAATTTTTCCCTCCGATCCAATGGAAATATCAGGATGAAAGTAACCTGTTATACGCTGTTAAAGTAGATATCGAGATATATTCATTAAAGCATAAAACCAAACAGCAATAAATTCCTTATTTACATTAATTGAAACACTCAGATTCAGATTGGGTTTAATGTGATAGGTGGTGCTACAATAAAGCTTCAAGTAAAGAATTACGAGCGATAGTAATTATCAAAACAATATAGAATTTTGTATCTAACCCAACAATTAATGGAAGTTATAACTTCGCTCTTTAATGCTATGGACATTAAAATTAATATAAGAATCTAATAACATTAAATATGGTAATATCGTTGACAAAGCTTTTAAAAATTGTACTACATATTTTATGTTATAAAGATAATACTTTAAGAGAAATTAACATACTATTTGAGGTATAACATTATTACCAGAATAAATAACAAAATAAACTGAAATAAGTCGATTTCATTTACTAATTACTTAACATAGGACAAGTTAGGTTACGTGTTTAACTTACCACGCTTCCAGATTCTAGAAAATATATGAAATAACTAGGAGTGCCTACGACTTCGTTTGCAAGAAATATGTTTTTTTTAATAAAAGAAGCCTAAGTTGCTTCTTTTAACATTAGCTCTCCGGTATTAAAATACCTGTTAAAATTGACCCAGTCATTTTAGATATAAGCTGGACCAAACAAACATACAAGCAGTCACAGAAAATAAAAAAGTTAACAATTAAAAATAACCAAAATACTTTTCGATTTGGAATCTGGCATTCTAATACAATTTTTCGTTGTGTTTTCTTATTTTCTATATTATATGACTTTGGACTTGAAGCATATAAAAGACGTACTGGTCATTTCGTAACTGATGATTTAAAAAAGAATAGTGTGGTAAAATCAAAATAATTACTTAAGCGGTAGGCAAAGGAAGGTTACAGAAAAAAATCATTTACGGATGACAAAAATTTTACAATTGAGAAATATTTTAACTAACAAAATGACCGTATTTATGCTGAAAGTTCTAAAGGAGCTTCCTAATTAGTCCACAGAGTCAATGTAGATAGTATTCGACTTCAGTGATGGTTTGGTGTGCTGTTAGCTATGCTTTCATAGCTAACAGTAACGTCTTTTTGTAAAATAGTTATCAAAACATCACCACAAATGTATCAAGACACCATTATTGAGAACTTAGGTGAGCCCCTTAAAAAACCATGTTCAATAACTAAGGTCGGGTCATAAAGCTGGACCCACCCAATTTTGATTAAATATGAACGTTCCGAACTTCATCAGAGCTGAAGATAACACAAACAAAATAAACAAACACTTAAGTTTTATTCACATGTACAAACTAGTTACTCTCTTCTATTCTGTCCATTATGTTTATTTTTTCTAATTAAATGTGTTTAAAAAAAATTATAATATGTATAAAAAATAAGCCAATTAGGATTAATCTTAAAATTAAATAAAAATTATATATTTTATTAGGTTATATTTTTATATTAATATAGAAAGGTTATACGAATATATCAGAACTTATTACCAAAGCCTGTCCTAAATTTGAAGCTGCACAACAGTATTCCAAATATTGCTTCCATCTCGGGTTCGATCAGTGATTCTTAGCTAATGTTCGGAACGTGTAACAATAACGCACATCTGTATTCGACGCACTCAGGGTCACGTCTTAGTATAATGGTACGAATATAATTCATTGTATCTGTGGACCCCGAGCGAGGGGTTCTTATAGTATAAGAATCTTTTAACCTTTTAATGACGACGAGTATGTAAGTCTAGCGAGATACATAAATAACAAGAAAGTTTTTATTAACACTAAACGAAACTTTTATTATAAAAAAAATGATTAGGTTTAATTAATGAGAAGATGTTAACGTAAAAGATAATTACAAGAATGTGGTTTAGTTGTTAAAATTCTTTTAAGAAATGAATACTGTTATACAAACACTGTTTGTGCAATTATAATTATTTCCGTTACAATAATGGCGTAGACACTTTTATATCGATTAATGAAATACATTTTCAAGAGAATCAGTAATATTTAAATAACATTTATGGAATTCTACTCATCTCGGAGACCATACTGTACTTAAGTGCTTTGGATATACGCCTAGTAATAATTGTTACAATGAATGTACTTGCAGTGATTTATACGCAATTTTATTTATACTTCTATGTATAATTAAATCATTATATTGCACCTAATACATCAAATTTTTAATTAACGGATATAAATTACACGGATTAACGTTTTGGACGATTTTAAGGAATATAAATTAAAATTGTATTCTTTTTCAAAACATTTTTTTTTTGCAAATATTCTATACTATTCTATAAAAACTATTTCAAAAAATAATGTAAGATATATACAAGTTTTGTTCTCATTCTTGCAAAACATCACAGAAAATTTGTGTAAAAAAAGAGAGACCCACTTTAAATGTGGTGCCAAAATTTATATATAAGACGAAGATCAGATAATAAAATATAGAATACTGAATAATTCTGTTTGCATTAATATGTCTGCTATAATGCATTATTATCAAATATCAGTAAAAAAAAATATAGAAGCCTTATCAGAAAAAAATAGCAAAGAGCAATTAATACAATCAAAATTTCGCCAGCTTGTCAGCGTGTGATTTTTTTCCGTTTTCGCATTCCTTTTATTATAAATCAATTATTAATTTAGTAGTGAAATATTATAACTTTACAATCTCTTAAATAGGAAATAGTCGAATCAATTCAAGATTCTATTTTTATTATATACAGTGTCAACAGTATTTTTACAATGGTCTCTTGTGTTTGATAAAGAAAGAAGTTACATATTGGTATGTTCTATTATCTTATATTCTATAATCATCATAACTTATTATGTTTGGTACTAATATATAATGCTGATACTGTTTTGGGTCATAAAATCCTTTTAATTACTGTACATCATTCTAATTCAAATTATCTTTATTCAAGTAGGGTTTTGAATCGTCAATTATTATAATAAAAAAGGGCAGTATTGTCAGTCCGTGAGTAACCTACCACCCGAGAAGAGCCGGCCAGAAACTCCACAGTTGTTCTTTTTAAAAGAAATTTAACAATCGTAGAAGATGTACGTAATAATATCAATCCTGCAAATGAGACGACAGCTTAAGTATCACACATTTCGATCTACTAAACTCATAAACGTTATAATAAGATTTATTTAATAATAAGGTTTTGATTGTAGATTTATAACTAAGAAAAAGAAGGTCTAAGACATCTTGTGGAACTTTAATATATATGCGTAAACATTACAATGCGATGGGAATCTAAATAATACATATTATAAATTCAATGTACTTGTACGCTGCAACACCGTTAATGTCGCCAAATCAGCTTTTTAATTGTTTCGCTTTAATTCACAATCGACAAACTCTCAGTTCGCAATCCGCAACCTTCGCGCGGGTTCTGTCTATCAATTTCTATTATTATTTTATAACCAGAATAAATCAACTATTACCAAGCAAATTAATAATATTTTTCTATCATTAAAGATGCATAAAAACCCTATACAGTACTATAAACCTCTGTAATCATGATTTTATTAAATCACTATAAGTTTTTTTAACCGTACTGCAAAGTAATGTAGCATAGATATTTTTCACACACAACAAAAGTCTATTTCATTCCAAGAAGAAAATAAATATTCTACCTTGACAGAAAGCTAAAGTACAATGAAAGATTAATTGTATCCCTTTATTCCCTTTCTTTTCACTAAAATTAAATCTATATATAATAAATAGTCATTAATTTAAAAACAAGTCTTATGTAAAAGTAAGACTAATTTATCTATCACAGCGTACTATGACAAACTACTGAATATCCCTTTTCATGTGTACCATCTTTATTCTTACAGATAGATTAATGTTTTAGATTAAGTTGACTGAAGATAAATAATGGTGTCGAGTTAAATATGTTATGTTTACAGGTATATATTTATTTCTAGTTTTCCAATCTAATATATACATATGGAGGAAATATAATATGTATAATTTCAAATCAGGTAAATTCAACGTAAGTTTGGATGACTTTGTTTATATACTCCTCTGATTAATTTATTTCATATTACTTACCACTAGCATTTAAGAGAAGATGTTCTGACAACAGTCTAAGGAAAGAAAATATAAAATACATATATTATAAAATATTATATAATAGTATTTATTAATAAATTTTATAAGAAAGAATTCCATTGTCAAGGAAACGTTTAAGACAATTTTCAGTTCACAGCTGCTTAATCGACACGCTCGTCAGGCGACGTAACATAACATTAAATAGATATTCAAAGGCTTTACTTAAAAATATCATTATTAAAAGTTTTTATATTTTATTATTACCTTATGAGGTATTTTGTTTTTTTTTTTTTGAAATGAAGTTTCTTAATGCGGCTCACGGGAAATGACAAATTGCATTACCAGTACAAATAGTAACGTAACATAATGCTGTATGCTGTGTGTTTGTTCATACGTGTATCGACCCTACTATAAACAAATGAACAATCTCTCTCTCTCTTTCTCCCTGCGTATGTCCCTATCTCTTTTTATCATATATATATATCCTCAACACAGGGATGTACGGACACGTAAAAAATTTCTGAAAATCCATTTGTTATTGATGTTTTTGTGTTAAATAATACGTGAATATTGTTTAATATTGCAATTAAATTTCGAAAAATTTTTATTATTTTATTAAACTTATACTCTGTTAAGATAATGGTTTGTATAATATAATACAATAGTAATCTTAAAGTATAATTTTAAGACAGTCTCTGTCAAATAACAAAGTTAAATGTTATAATCTGATTGTCTTGAGGGTCTACTTAATATCATTAAACCCTGACCGAGATGTCAAAAAGCGAAAATTTTGTATAATTTTATTATATAAAAATACATAACTCCTTCTACCTTCTATTTTTGCTCAAAGCTTAATTATTTTCAAAAATCATATTATGTAACTCGAACCATCATTATATTTATTAATTATATTATTATTAACTTTAGTACCGTGCTATAAAATATAACTATAATTATTAAGTTTAGGCCCACTTGTTTAAGACCCTTTACCAGTTTTTATTCAATTACCGTAGAAGGTTATATGTCACTCAAATAGTTAAATGTTTGCTATTATATTAGGAATGATAATTGTCTATGCTCAATAACTCACTGTATGTTGCGTACTTATTATAAATTAATCTTATTCCTACTATAAGAAATGGTTAATATAATATAATAGTATGGGATATGTTTTTCATATTTTTTAACGTTAAAATGTGGAATATGCTCAACATCAGATGGACCAGCTACACTTATATCAGTGGACTTATAGATAAAAATATCTCTATATAAGTCAGCGAAAATCATTAGAGAATATCATGAACAACAATATGACATCACACCTGGTGCTATTCAGGTGTTTTGCAGTTACAAGATAAAAGGCTAAACAGATGTGTTGAAAATTGATAGGTAGTGAAGAAGTTGGCCTCTCTGTAGGTTCAGTATGCGTACATTGTTAAAATTTAGTCTCATCATTTTCCCGAATGCACCAAAAGATGGCTTCAAAAACAAGCATAAATGATTTTTCTGGTTCAACAGAAAAGACATGCCCAACAACCCCTGGGTTAACAATACACTGGGTTAATTAAAATAAAAATAATACGCTCATGAATCATATTATAATATGTAAGCGTATTTCTGTTAAATTAATTTCTGAACAATAACATTGCGGCCGATGAACCACAGAGAAACAAGTAATATCGATTGTGGTTGGTTGGTGGATGGATGTTTCTAGGAGTATTTATAACATGTTAATTACATTCGATTAATTACACAAACATTCTCGATTACAAATCCCGTAATTCAGAGAGGAAATACCGAGGTAGTTGAAAAGGACAAAACTAAATAATTAACTAAAATATGGTGAAATTGAATTGATAACACATATCTATCACAAACCAAGTTGTTAAATAGATTAATTCCAATATATACACTCAAAAAACATTCTAAAATATATTTAAGTACCTGTGGTTATATTAATTAATTGATTGTCAAAAATAAAACTAAAGAGTTTAATTAATTACTATAATCTAAATGATAAGTATCAAACTTAACTTTAAACTATAATTTATATTTTTATAATGTTCTATATATATCATCAATAATAATTAAGAAGATAATCTCACAAAAAGTAAATATTATCTTCATTGAAGCAAAACAGATTAAAATACAATGCAAAAAGCTGATTGAATGCTTTAAAAAAAATCTTATAGTAATTAATACCTTCATTTCTGTTTTTTTTTTGTGAAGTGGTCCATTATGGCAAGTACAAGAGCAAATGGAATCTTGTAAATCTCATGTCACAAAGTAGGTCTCGGAAGACGTTGCTGGACACAAATCGTATCTTGTATGTCGGTTACTTCAGTGAACGATCAGTAACGTGATATCCAAATGAACTATCGTGCATATTATGCATTGAGTATTCTAAAAATAGTATTTTATTGAGATAGACGATATCAATATTTTTTTTAATGTGTAACGTTAAAAATAATTTTATTAAACGTTAGCATTTGAATGGAAATATTTAGAACTGGCCTTCAAGTGTGGTTCAAAGAGTAATGCTTGGCTATTGACTGCATATATATGTAAGACCAACATTCGAAAAAAAATAAGTGGTAATAGATCATACACCACTTACGTTAAATTTATAATATTTTAAATAGAGTAGACTTAAATGGAATTTTACGTTTAAAATGATTATCAAACAATTATAATTAATTTATATTAATTAGTAAAATTTCAAGTTAAAACATCATATATTTTTTTATAATCTACATTTTTTATTCTCCTGCTGAATATAAGGATGGGTTGCACTATTGTTTAAATATTTTATACATATTCATAATAAAGTATAAATAAATCTTAAGTATTATAGTTTAAAGCACCAGTTATTAATTTAATAGGATGCAATATTTACAAATGTAATTTACACATGGACGAGAAGAAACATATTTTGAAGAAAACACTTCTTACGTTAAATGATCCTACGAAACCCATTCCTTTGTGTATATGTTAGGCCCGAAGACCGAAAACGCTCAGTGGACGGAAAAAACGGCCACATCGCGTTCTGGCTGTCTTCAAATGCGCAGAACGCTTTTTGGCTGCTATTAAACGCTCGCAACGCGTTCTGGTAATTGTCGAACGGCCAGAACGCGTTATGTCATCCGTCAAGCGTTCAGAACGCGATCTTAATGCTTGCCACTCTCTACCTGCGTACAATAAGATTAATTTTATACTTATAAAACAAATGAATCTTGATTATTGTTCCACGCATTTTACTTCTTGTGCAGTACGGAATAAACTTAAATTTATGATCTTTTGGTTAATTATCAATTATTGTTCTTTAGTTCTAGGAAGAAATTTACACTACATATACACTTATATTGCAGAGTATATAAAATATGAATGAATGAAAAATTGAATAGGAAAAGTTATTAAAAACCTTTTGTTATTTTGGGATTTTTTCAACTAATTTTGAACAATAGAGACCTACCGTTATTGGCAATAGTTATAAATTTTATTCTATGATCCTCTGTAATTAGTATGATCTTTTCAGCAAATTCAGAACAATGCACGTACCGATGACTACATACAAACTTTTGTTTCAATTATTTCCAAAATGATACTATTGTCTAGGAATATTTTTTCGACAATATTCCAATTTAATTACATCCAATGACACCAAGGGGTATTGCTTTTGAGTATATAACAACGAACTTGAGTTCACGAAAAATCTGTACAATTCTCGTCAGTGCAAAGACAAGATCAGTTTGTCGTTGACCTAGCAACTTATTAAACTCAATTGAAAAGTTTAACTTTCGTTAAAATGACTGATAAATCAGCGAAATAAATTTTTTACGACGAAGTGAAAACAATTTTTGAGGATTGCAGCGAGAACAAGGAAAACGTCGAAGACACAAGTAGAAGGAAAAGTTCTATTATGAATAGAAGGAAAAGTTCTATTCGTAAGGAACAAAGCAATGCAAAAAAGAATTTACAAAAACAAGCAGAGAAAATGGTAGCATTGTCCGATTTAAAATTTTCACCAGCTGAAATCGGAACTAGTGTTGTCGTAAGAGTTGCCGATGTTGATCGCGGACGATTAGCTCCCAGAAACGTGCTAGCAGTTGCCACTCAGGTTCCTCCGGTCTTTACAAATTAGGTACAAAAAATGGTACTCTCGAACGTCTTTATGCTCGCAATGAATCTACAATTTCCGACAGTAACTTTGTTAAAGAAAATGAGGTATCCGCAGAAAAAACTATTTCTTTACGATTAGCTTCAACTCTATCTTCAGGAAGCAAATAAGGTTTTGTTTATTGTAAGTGTAAACGATATTGTACTGATAAGAAATGCACTTATCGAAATTTGAATGTAAAATGTAACTCGAAATGTCATTCAAGCAGTATTAGTAAAATAAGTAATGTTTTGATGTAATAAAAAACATACGTCCTTTGTATTTATTTGTAGTCATAGAGGATTCAATTATTTAAAATTAAGTGAAAAGATCATAAATATAAGTATATTTCGTACCTCGAAATAACTTATGTGTGTAGAATAATAATCAAAATTAATTTGTTTTATAAGTACAAAATGAATCTATTGTACGCAGATAGAGAGTGGAACATAATACGACTCAAACATTAAGATCGCGTTCTGAGCGCTTGACGAATGACAAAACGCGTTCTGGCCGTTCGACAATTACCAGAACGCATTGCGAGCGTTTAATAGCAGCCAAAACGCGTTCTGTGCATTTGAAGACAGCCAGAACGCGATGTGGCCGTTTTTTCCGTCCACTGAGCGTTTTCTGTCTTTGGGCCTAACATATATACTAAACTTTTTACTTGTTCATTAATAATATTGTAGGAATAATAATAATGTGAAATCGGTGTAAAATTTAAAAAGTACCTTAAAAGCGTTTAATAATTAATTATTTCGTAAATTAAAATATTTTATAGCCCAAACCTAATTCTCTTAACCTAGATTGACATTAATTACAAGAACGACAATAATTAAATTTAAAATAATTAACTTATGAGAGTACTATGTTTAACATTTGCTCGGGAACTATCCCGTAGCTTACTTAACACGATAGCTTAATTAGTAGAGAATTGCTGCAAAATTAATTCCATATAGTTAACTGTAATTACTTATAAATAGAGAGAATTTGGAGACTAAGTATAAACCGTTCGTTTTGACTGACTTTTTATTCTCTCAAGGGTACTAAGATATATAAGAGGTTATTACTAGTATAGAATATATTTTTAGAGTTCAAGCACTTCTACATCTTCTTCGTTTCATTTATACAATGTACTAATAACAAATCTTTTTGAAGCATAACATTTAAGTATTTTGTTCTAGGCCTATATATGTATTCGTGAAATACTAGTAGTCATTCTTAACTTAATTTGTAACAATTAAAGAAGTTTTTAAATATTAAAGAAGACAGACAGTTGTAGGCGGCTAGACTCAAGTTATTCTCTTAGGTACTTTGTTTGAAAAAGCTATTTATCCTATACTATATTTACATATTTAACAAGATAAACATAAATCTCTTGCCCGAATATATAAAATAAATATAAATATTACCGCAGTTCATCATCAATAATGGTAACATCAGTCAACCATTACTTCATGGCTGTATGAATTTGTATTATATTTACACGCTCCGCTTGTCCCATTTCACCGATATTACTATGAAATTAGTTATGCTTTAAAAAATATATGCATAATATGATAACGAGCATCATGTACCAAAGAGAAATTCAAGCGTTGTTGTGTTCTATTTAAGGGATATATATAAATGATAAGAGTGGTTAACTAGAAATAATTAAATTTTATAATAACACAAAAGGAGGATTTTATACATCTTATACTGACATATAAAATCCTGTAGTATTATTAAACTTTATAGTTTTCATTTACTTTTTTATTTTTTGATTTGGTTAGAGATGACAAAAAAACCCTTCTAAGTGGTAATTTCATCTATAATATATAAATATATAAAATAACTTGGATCTTAATGAAAGGGTCCACTTGGACCCAAGATGCCAGTAATATGGAACAATTTACTTATTCAGGAATAAGGTTAATTAATAATTCTAATTAAATTGTAATATTAAAACAGAATAGTTTTACTTTCTTTATTATTTTAGTAAATTTAAACTCTGTTAAGATAATTTTTATAGCTGAATTCTCAAGTAGATACATGTTCAAAACAGTCTCTGTCAAATAACAAAGTTAAATGTTTTAATTTGATTGTCTTGAGGGTCTATCTATTGTTATTAAACCCCGACCGAGCTGTCAGAAAGCGAAAATTGTATATAATTATACAAATTTGTTACTCCTTCTAACCTCTTATTTTTGTTTTTTTTTTTTTATAATTTATAATGTAACTAGAATTATTATTATAATAATTAAATATAATATTATAAATCTTAATACCGTTACTATAATATTAACACCATAAAATATTACTTCAAAATTGAGGACATGTAACTATTATTTTAAAGTATAGACCCAGTTGTCTAAAACCCTTCATCAGTTTGTATAAAATATCCGTAGAAGGGTCTATGGCAGCTAGTAGTTAATTGCTTGCTATTATCTTAAGGCATCTCCGTACATAAATCTTGTGTCCCAATACAACCCTCTGGGTGGTTTATTACTCGATAGGTCTGTAATAATAATAAAACATGAAGAAATCTAGAATACGTTGTGCGTGTTATAAAATATAATTATATAAATTTACTAATTAACATATCGATTTTAAATAGAATAGTTTCTGATATTTTATCTTAGATATTATTTAATACCGAATTACTGTACAAAATAATCTAAACTTATAAGGCAAGTAATAATAAAAAACAAATACTTTATTATTTTAAATATAAATGATATTTCTAAGAAAGCCTTCAAATAGCTCTTTAATGTTTTGGGACGTCGGCTGATGGGCGTCTCGATTAAACCTTCAAAAGCAGCTATGAATTGTATATTATCTTAAACGAGGTCTAGGCAAGGGAATTCTTTCTTATGTCTTCTTTTCTTACACTGTTTTCTGAACGTCGCTTATTTACTAATTATATATAATATGAAACAAATTAATGAGGCGAGTATCTAAACAAGGCGGTTTTAAATTATATATATCATTGGACAGATATTTTGAAATAAATTTATGACCAGTAAATATATTTAACTGGACACCATTATTTGTCCCCAGTCGACATCTCCCAAAGTGTTAATTTATCTCTGAGAATAAGGGTGACTCACAAAAGAAGGGATTTTCTGTAGATTTTCTTATGTTTCTTTAATAAATAAGAAAGTAAGATAAAACTTATTTTTAATTAATTACAATTTATTATATCCAACAAAGTAACACAATTGAAAGCTTTTGATTATGGTTTGGTTTTCTTCTAACGAATAAGGAGAGGTCACATTTTTTACCTTAAAATTATTTTCTTCTTCAAACCATTTCATGTTATCGAGCTGAGAAACATCTCAATACTGTATTACTTTAAAAGAACTGTTAAAAATATTGTTTTAATAAAATAATTATTAAAGAGGTTTACAGTACATTGAATTTATAATATGAATATTTTGAATTCGAATTATAATATATACACTTCTACAATCACATTTATAAACGCTATATATATTGACCATACAATAAATTAATATTATAATAGAACCACAGCAACATAATACAATTTTAAGGAATTATTAAATAATTGTATAAAGCGTTTACAAATTATCAATATTATAATAAAATAATAAATTTACTAAAATTATTTAATAAAACCGAAAACAATATTACGCAATAATGCTTATTTTATGAATAAAAAAATGGAAAAAAAAATGGGATATTTATTTTTAGTTTAAATAAAATATATAAGAATATAATGGTTTTCATAGAGTTGATTTCATCAGTAACCGTATATAATCTTACCTACCAAACGATAAGTTTATTGAATTAAGAAAATAATAAATGAAAATAAATAATACAATCTTATAATATTTGAAATGTAATAGTGAAAAACTTTACATTATTAGAAAAATAGTATATATATATATATATATATATATATATATATATATATATATATATATATATTATTTTTCTATTAAGTGAGTGTGGACATGAAGATATATATTTAAAAGATACAACGAGCTATGTATACATCACACAACTGTAAAACTACTCGATACCAATCTCTTATGACAGGATAACTACCCCAAGCTAGCAATTAAAAATAAAACGGTAATTAACTACGGCAAGGCTTCTACGCTTGTCATTAATCACATAAACAAAAAACGACTAACCTTTGGATCCTACTCACACAATAAATATAGTGAGATATATAAAAAAGGTGATAGATACTAAGGACTAGCAAAAAATGGAAAAAGTAGATATAATTTATTTTATCTCATAAACTTTTATGAGATAAAATAAATTACCACAATATGTACTTACATATTGTGGTAAAACGATGTCGTCAAGAAGTAATTACTGGTAGCCGAAATAAATATAATGTATATATCTTTATAAAATACAACTGACCATTATAAAAAATATTTCTGAGTTTTTATAGTTTGTATTATTGATAATACTTTTTTTTTATTTTATTGAATCGGTAAATGAATATACTGTTATGAATTTATATTTAAACTTTTGGAAAACTTATAGCTTATATATATAATAGGTACTGGTTGTGTAATTACCTAAGGCCAATTACAAACTTCTAGCTATTTATACTACCTTAATTAAAATTATAACAATAAAAGTTATCTTAATCTTTGTCGGACACGAATCACGTACTCTGTGATGCAGGTTAGAACCTACTCGTACGGTTGAGCAGTGACGTGATCTCCAAAGAAGCTCCTTGTAATTATCAACTGTTTTGCCAAGTTGTCCTCTTTTTACACATTCCAAACGATACCAGTATTAAGTACCGATTTCGGAAAAAAATATCCATCTCAATTAAAATTGCTATAATATAAGTCGCAGTTTTACTAACAGCTTTGTATGTGTGTATCTTCCACAACAGTGCTATAAACTCGCATTTTATGGCAAATTAAGAATGTTTAAGATTTACTACGCTATTAAATATATTAATCTCATAAGATTTTTTGATATTAGTATAACACATAAATAATAAAAATATAAGATACAAACAAGCATTCTTCCAATATTTTAGAAAAAAACTGAATATGTCTTTTAATCCTGAAAGAATAAATTATTTATTATAAAAGACCTTATTTCTTAATTTTTCCATTATGAAATATAAACATTTTTAAAGATTCAATTATTTTATCTAATTATCCTATATTTTATATTTTATATAGATTCATATTATTAAATTGGAGACATTTAATTAAGTTTCGTTTTATTTGTTTATATAAACAAATAAATATTATTATATACAAACTATTGTAAGAAAATGTAAATTGAATCAGTGACCCAATTCCTAAATTAGCGGTAAGTGCATTTACTCACAGGACGCACCCTGGGGTAATTGATAGTGTTGTTAGACGCCGGCTGACTCCGAAACAACTCAATTATATACAATTCATCTAAATTAGGTTGAAGCGCCGAAAAAATTTACAATTACTTGATATCAAATCCTGCAAGGAGTTGATTATACAGACAACATATTAGGTTCTTACATATGAAATTGGTGTTTTGTCGTACTAGCTATTTTAATCACAAACTTGTCCACTTTTCTTCTGTTTTTTCTGTTTGCGTCACTCAGTTTACAAAATAATATACTTGAAATATTACGTACGAGTTCCACCGTCGTCGTCTATTATTACCAATTGCAAACCATGATGCTAAACAACCAAGGCTGCTCAATCGCTCTACGCCACCACTGCTTCACGACAACGCTATACCATACTCTATATCATAGTTGGGTATCAAATTAGAAGAGCTTCAATTGGAATGTCTAAGACATTCACCGTACTCCCCGGACGTTATTCCAACAGATTACCTTTTTTTTCGAAATTTGCATAAAATCTTGCAAGGGAAAAAAATTAACTGCAATGGGACAGTTCAAACCATCTTCAAAGATTTCATTGATTACAGTCCGAATGGTTTTTTAGTTAAGGGATCAATGAACCTATGTGACGACAAAAGTGAATAGATAACAATATTTATACTTTGATTAAATAAATATATTATTTCAAAAGATATTCGACTTTTTGATCTAATAGTTAATGCAATTTAATTAACATGTATATTTTTCTATCTGTCTTAAAAATCCTTCTAAACTTTTTCAAAATGCATATACAATATGAAAGCACGAGTCATATAGATTTGA
Organism: Melinaea marsaeus rileyi; assembly: GCA_918358865.1. Classification (NCBI taxonomy): domain Eukaryota; kingdom Metazoa; phylum Arthropoda; class Insecta; order Lepidoptera; family Nymphalidae; genus Melinaea; species Melinaea marsaeus. The sequence continues at coordinate 7,052,790 of OU911083.1, read as the reverse complement.
AGAGTCACTCTCATGAATTAGTGCAGTTTCCTTTGAGACAATGTCTACTGTTCAGTTCAAGACGCGCTTGACCCGGACGCAAAGCCACTGAGAATATAACTGACACATCATTGAGGAACTAATAAAACTGCACGTCTTTTGAAGTTTTAGATTATTTAATATTTTTAGAGATATGTGATCTAATTGATTATTTTTATAAATAAATGTAATGTGATGATAAATGCTAAGAAAACTAAATGCAGAGTTTACACTTCCTTTTGTAAAAAGTCAAAATTGTAGCTTACTCGTTAACAATGACGTGTTAGAACTTACTCAACAAATTTCTTAGCTAGAACTTTAAATAAAAAACTCCGGTGGAACCCCAATCCCTCAGCAATTTCAAGCAAACTCAGCTGGGCCGTCTTGGCAATTAGAAAAGTTTAACAATTAAAGGATGGTAAAACAGTTCAACTTGTTTATTTTTGTTATTTTCATATTTTGTCTTACGATATTTTATTATAGGGCAGTGCTGCCAAAATTATTTCCATATTTATTTTCCAAAAAAAAATTCAGGGCGGTCTGTTTATAACTAAAACAGCTAGAGATTCCCTGAGGAATGTTTTTAAAGAAATTCTATTCACCTTTCAATACATATTTAATAACAACATATATATATATAAGGCAAAATTTAAAATCTTATACAAAAAATAATGACAGACACACGATAAAAACAAAAAAATAAAAATAAATGCTTAACTTCTAAATTTTGTCTTCAAAATGTTATGTGTTCGAAATGTGTGGAATTTAAGTTTATGATCCATTTTGCAGGGTTGATAGTATAATGCCTACATCTAACATTGTTAAATTTCTTTTAAAAAGAGCAACTGTTGAGTTTCTGGTCGACTCTTCTCATCAGAGCAACATTCTGAGCCGGTAGCTTACTCACGGACTGACTACATTAACCTTTTTTTATTGTAATAATTGACTATTCAAAAGTGCGTTACAATGCCTATTGGAATAAAAATATTATGAATTTGAATTTGAATATTTTCATCATATTTCTTTAAGATAAGAATTAAACTATATTCAGTGGTGTGTAGTAGAAAATGATTTTTATAGGTACAAGCTTTGTTGTCGAGTATTATATACGTACATGTATTTTCTATTTTATTTTTAATGACCGTAGACATTTATCCATGCCTTTCATTGTAATTTTAAAACAATTTTGTTACGATTTTAATTGCGATGGTAACTTCGCAGGAAATTGTACACCTGCACACCGAGAAATATGGTTTAGTAAATTTTAACTATGACTGCACATTAATTACACTTGCTATAATTATAATAACAATATAACAATACTGTGAAACTGCTCGACAGATTTTTATAAATTTTCTTCGGTAATGGCTTACTTCTGCCTGTTAAAATAATTTAAGGCAATGTTTAATCAATGTATTACTTTTCGTTGTTAAAATATCTTATTTCTGTAAAAAATGAAAGTCAAATTAACTAAAAATACACAAATTTAAATCTCCAATACAGTATTTATGTATTGTTTAAAATTATAAAACGATAAAAATGGACTCCTCGCTTAATATCTACACTTAAAACAGAGCTCACAACTTAGTTTTTACTTATTTAAACGCATGGTTTCTGGCACTACATATTGATAATTACGTTTTTGGGAGAGTTGTACTTATGTTACCACATTAGATGTAATATGATAATATCAGCCTCCCTCAACGGGATGAAGCATAATAAAAGACATCTAAAATATGTAAAAATACTCAAAGTGCACAATAGTATTGCAAAATCTAAAACAAAGTTATAAACTAATGTTTCGAATATATAGCAATAACGTGCATCTGTAGTCGATGCGGTTGGAGTCGCACTTAAGAGATAGTGTATATAAGAAAATATTTAGGAATTTGATGTCAGTGCCCGATATAATGCTAAATTATTAAGCAAACAAGCTGATACAAATTTCATTTATTTTACAGATCTAATAGATCAATTTCTACACATGCTTATTCAATTTATAATCATGAGACCGAGTTGTTAGGATACATTATTAAACAAAACAACATGAACAGCAATAAAAGTATTCTCTCCGTTAATTTGAACTCGATTCACGGACGTGCTACCTTTAGGTTTACTGCGACCGGAGGCGCTGCGATAAAGCAAAGAATTATGAGTCATTATAATTAACAAACCAATATAAAATTTTATATCTAACCCAGAAACCATAAAGGTATTATTATATACCTTAGCTCTTTACTATTAGGAACATATAAAGTTATATTTGAACCTAATACGGTAAATAATATTGTTGAAAATATTTTTTATTAAGCCTGAACTTTCAAAAATTTAAGCTTCTATTTTTATGTTATATAAAACTTATTTTAAATAGAACTAAAGATTTTAACATACTTTTTTACATATAAAATTATTCCGTTTCTATTTAAGAAAATAGATATACTTAGATATCATTGCGAAAAGATAATAATGTAATATTATTTAATTTAATAATTTTATAAAGTATTTTCAAACGGTTAGAGCACGGATAAGCTTAGCCAGTACAACTACTGAAAGATAATATTTTCAGTGGTCAAGGTCACACTCACTTTTCAGAAGCTTCGGATATCGCTATATACTCGTATATAATTGGAAAAAATATTGTTATGAGGTCAATATTTTATTAAAACGTAACGAGTTTAAAAAAATTGCCAACAAAACATAATAGAGAAAAGAGTTTTCTCCCAAGGAAAATAATATGAGGCTTTTCCGTAACCAGAGGCTAAACTATAATCAAAAGGTTTCATTGCATTTATCCCTTTATTCCTTTTCTTTTTACTTTTATAAAATGTATATCAATAATTCATCACTAACTTAAATCTTCTTTCAGTTCATATTATAACATACTATGCAAATTAATTATCTTTCTTTATGTCAGTTATCTTTAATATCACAGATAGATCATTGTTTTGAGAGAAGTCGACTGAGGATAAGTGATGGTTGCGAGTTACATTTCTTTACTGGTCACATTTTTCAATATATGTTATACGTCTCTGGCGCTCATAAATTGAAATTACTTATACTTTAAGCTTTTATTATTCCAGAAGATATATAGATAATTTTCTGTTCTCAGCTGCTAAACTTTTATTTATTTTAATAGTATACATTATTTTTGTAATTTTCAACCATTCTTATTAAAGTGTATAAACATATTTAATAAAAATACTCTTATATATCTTCTTTTATTTTATTAAACTGAAACTCTCTTGATAATTGTTACAACAAAATCTTATAGGATTTTGTAAAAACTGGTTCTATCTAATAACAAAATTGAATCAAATATTTTAATCCCATTTTCGCCAGCCTGACAGATATGTAAAAAATGGAAAATTAATTTCATTTTATAAATAACCCTTTCTATCCTTCTACCTTTGCTTAGTGATTATGTAAATAAAAATATTATATTATATAACTCGAACTATTTATTTTGTCACTACAAAACAAGCATATATATTTGTACTAGCTTATTCCCTCCCGCTTTGCTGGGCACACTATTAGTTTGGATGTGAACTTAGGTTGCTATGGTAATCTTTGTCGTTCTTTTTAGTGGACGTCTACGTCACAAAAGAAGTAACTATATACATTTTTAAGTTAATTGGACAAATAGAGTGATAGATACTAAAACATGAAATATCGGTCCAGAACACGGGATGCTTATTGTAAAATATATTACATTAAATAAATATATAATTAAGATGTAATCCACATATTTTTTTGTCATCTTAGTTACAATTTGATACCATTTGGAGTCTACATTAAAAATATTAGTAAAAACCCGACGGATGTTCTCCGTAATTTCATTAATTAAAATATATTAATAGACGTGAAAATCAAACATTTTAATTTACCCACATACATCTAAAATTAAGGTACTAATGATACAGATTTAGCTTCCTACTAATATTTCATCTAGCCAGCCCTGTTGCATCGACTTAACGTGAACAAGATTAATTAAGAACATAATGAAAATAACATTACGTGGTGAAGGGTGATAGTGAGAGGTTCTAGATCACGTCCACGCTAGAAAAGCCTCTTGAATTACCTTCCTGAAACTACCTTCGACAATCGATTGGTAATATATATCGGAAACGACAAATTATTTATTAATTAGATGAGTGTACTCTTTCAGATATAATGAATGATTCTGTCAATTGAGTTATCAATAAAATGACTAATGCGTGATTTCATTACCACCTACGTATTATATTGTATAAGAAATCAATATTGTTTCATTCCATATCATTTATTTAATTAATTCCTTTAATGTTTATGTATAATGTCATATTAATTTCATTTAATTATTCAAAATACTTCACTGATTTTCAATACCATATACATCTCAAAACAATCAAAGTATAAAGTTATATATTTATATTTTTTTAATAATACCATTTGTAATGTAACGGAAACTATTTTACAATAAAATCATAATTATAAAATACTTATTTATTTTTTAAATATTACACTTTAGCACTTAATATTTAGTAAGAAAGAAACAATATAAGTTCTCCGATACTCCCTTTAGTATGAAAAATCGTTTTCGTTAGAGAAATATTTTTCATTAAATTCTGTTTTATGCTTTCAGAAATTTTCTTTTCATAGTGATATTATTGAAATGGGACAAGCCGAGCGTGTAAATAAAATACAAATGAAGATTCCTACAGCGATGAAGCGACGGTTCAGTGATTAACTATCACCATTATTGATGATGAACTGCGAAAATATAGTCGTTAGGTTTGTATTTTGAAAAAGGCAAATAAATACTTTTACGTACATTAAGTAAAACATATTACCTAAAGGAAAAACATAGAGCTATCTTACTGCAACCGTTAAGTTTTTGACTTTATAGAACTGCAAGTTCAGTTAGTTAATTTTCCAAATTAAATTAAGAATGAGGGCTTTTTAAAAAAATTACTAATATGAATACAAATAAAGCTCAAGAGTCATAGGACTTGCTCTTAAAAAAATCTAAGATGTATGTAACCTTACAAATTCATATACATACATACATATATATATATATATATTATATTACGTGCTTTAAGAATATTACGATTTATAATTACTTTATTTCTAAATTATAAATAGTAATTTGTTTTTTCAAATGCCATGACTCATTTAATAACAACATTTGTAGATATTCATTTCCTTACATTTTTAGTGCAGATAATACAACTTTTTGGGACACTCAATTCCCTCACTGTTCGTTAACAGACATCATATCCAGGATATTTGATGACTGAATTACTTACCATAACAATTAATATAATAACAGTATAACTCAATTATTATAAATGTGATATTGTAGTACACTGCGGATATAAACCTTGTTTCAGATAGTTAATTATAAATAACAAATTGTATCGTCTAATGCAATAATATTACTTCGTGACATTTTTATCTAACTGTTACACGCTTTATAGATATATTTTTAATATAAATAACTCATTTTTATAAGAATATGATTTTTTAATTTAAGAATATAATAGTTGATATTATGAATTTATTGGGCATGAGTACATATTAACACACTTTATTTATTTACCATATTTAATTGTAGCAATATATTAAGGAATTTAAAAATTTTACACGACAGTCGTCGGTAAATACCATCTTGGAAATATTAGATAGTTATTTTCATTATTAACAGAATATTTCACAAACCTCATGTCCCGTACGGGGTGTTTTGTTTTTTTATGATTCTATTTATTATTACAATTATATTATTAAATGTATTATTTATTTTCTTTTATGACAAAAAAAAAATATGTTAATAAATATATCGCTATTAAAGTTACTATAGTAAATTAGACCCTTTAAACTTGTTATATTATTTATATAAAATAGATAAAGTGTTGTATGTTCAACCCAGCGCTTCGACTACATCATGTGTGTAGAGATATTCATTCACCCACGACAGTAAACTTTATTTATAATGTTAATACTCTCTAACCTTTATATACGTATTAAATACAGAGCGTAATGGCAAATAATATAGTAATTGGAAAATCGTACAAAATCCTGTAAAATTGTATTCAAATGTAATCAACACTGTTATTTAATCATTTATATCATTAATAACCTAACATCCGGAATAATGTTATTTGTATCATGTTATTATTATGATAGGTACCATTAAACTAACGGTATAAAAATAAATGGCAGGTCTTTTCTTTGAGAAATAAGTAATTAAAATATTTCATATGCAAAGTCAGTTACAAAGATCCTTCAGATGTTGAATAATCCTCTTACTTTCTTATATATTCATTCTTTGAAAAGAAAAGCTCTTTTTGTATGGAATACCTTTCCTGACACAGATAGATTAGAATATGGGTAAAATTGACTGCTCATATATTATGGCATATTTAAATATGGCAAATATTTTAACTTTTAGCATTTATTTTAAATGAAATGAAATATAATAAGTTGTGTTTTAAGAAATTAGAGTTTAAAGATTTAGAACTAAATAATTTTAACCCTTTTGTTTTCTTTTAATACTTGTTTTATGCTGTTGTAGGGATGACGACTTAACCCTATGACTTTTCTTTGTAGTAATTTGAAGTAACATCTATTTATCAGAACATAAGGAAAAAAACAGAATTAATTAAGAGTTGCAATTGTTGAAGTAAATATGGAGGAGCAGAAGAATGAAATAGTGTACAGTAAAGAAGGTTGCCAATATGTACATTCCTGCGAAGGAGAATTGATAGCAACTTGAGTTATTTAGGGAATTCAGAAATATGGTCATATTTTTGTGATATCAGGAATTAATTTAAAATAATGAATTATATAACATTCTACGTACATACAAAAAAGAACAAATAATTATTAATTAATTATTATCCTCTTCATAATTAATTATGATAATCGCCTCTGTTTGATATTTTAATGTACCTTGCGTGTTCTTTGTTAAATATTCCTTTCATGGGCTTTGTAAAAGAAAATAATTTATAACTAGTATATAGTGGTATATTTTAGACTACAGATGTCGAAGTAAATCTTTATAAAAAAGTTATAATTTTTCCGTTTTTCACCAAAAATACACTTGAGGTATACGCCACGTGTATACTTGAAAACAAATATATTAGTATAAATGGTTTTCCTACTTCAATTGAAATTGCTTTTCAACATGTTATGACATGACTATGCTACATATCCGAGACACAATATACTGGCTCTATCTTAATAAGAACATATATCCTTATAAAATATATTAATGTTAAATTAATTTGTAGATATCAGTATTGCGCCGATAATTGCGATCAATTGCGGTTGATTGGTCGAAGCGTTGGATGTTTGAAGTATTTATAACACGTTATTTGCATTTGATTAGTTGCACAGAGTTTCTGGAATAGAAATCAAATGGAAAAAACTGTATTTATAACCTGAATGGATTATCCAAAAATGAACTACATTTTCCAGGCACGAAAAGAATGCCTTTATACATAATATTTCAATTATATGATAGAGAAACATTTATAAATATAAAGTTTAAGTTATAGGTTTTATTTCATGTTCCTCTAACTTTATGTATAAATACAAAAAAAAAATTATTAACTCTTTAGAATATTCCATATAAGATTTTGACAATAATATCTTGAATGATCTGCAATTGATACTTAACTGGACTAAGGGCAATTTCATCAAGAAACAAGTTACGATTCTAAGACAAAAATAATATGATTCACTCTGTTGTACTATTTAATATATAAGTAAAATACTTAGGTATTCTAACTCTAACATTTTTATTTATCAGAAAAGCAATAAAGCAGACTTAGGAAACACATCTCTGTAAAAAATAACATCACATTAAAGTCAGCAATTCTGATAATTTACATTTGAATTAAGATTGTAGTGTTGTAAGGTAAGTTTAATATATATATTTAAATTGAGAAATCTTTTTAATAATAACATTGTTTTGTTTTTCAATTCATTAATAATCATTTTTATTATACCTAACACGTTAAACAAGACAATTTTGAATTTCCAAGCAATTAAAAGACAAGTTTATAATTAATTTCCTAAGGTCTTATGTAGCTTAAAAATAATTGAAATATTAAAATATTCTTATTCTAATAATTGATACTCAAAATTTATTTAGCTATTAATTAAATGATTTTATCGTTATTTTCTTTTATAAGCTCATTTTGGAATTTTATCTTTTACTATAATGAAAATAATTTAAAATGCTAATATTTTAATTAGGCTATAATATGAATATATGTTTATTTATTATTCAATACACTTAAACTAAGCAATTTATCCAACGTAAACGAATGTAACTTAAATCTTCTCTTAGGAAATAACCTGTTAAAACTTCTTCGGAACTGCAAATGATAAATATGAGAACTATTCAATTAGCAAATTAGCGGTAGTCACATTTACTCTCCGGACGCACCCTGGTGTAATTGATAGTGTTGTTGGACGCCCGTTGATTCCGAAACAACTAAATTGCATACAATTCATCGAAATTAAGTTATACCACTAAAACATTACAGAGTTACTACATATATTGATCATATACTACGGAGTCCGAATAAAAGTATTTCAATTGTATAACTATATCTCAAATTATATTTGTTAGTAAAACAAATGTAAATTATAAACAATACATTTTTATTACAAAAATAGTCATAGTTCATGTGCCCTTATCCGCATTATTTGCGAAATATGTTAAAATCTTCCAGGTTATTTTTTCATACGTAATCTCAATGGAAACTTATTTGCCATATCAGTTTTCATTCTCTCGATCATGTTCTCTTCAATGACTCTTCATGAATCCTCCCTCCAATAATATGGAGGGAGGATTCTATCTACGAATCTATCTTGTTTAAATATATTGTACTCTTATATTATAATCCATATTCAATACATATTGAAGTTGATATTAGTTTTATTTCAGTTTATAGAACTCTAAAAGTCAATTAAAAACAGATATTTAATTTATTTGAAAAACTTGACCTCTTAACTAAATAAGCACGAGTTATATATAGATTTGAAGAATTTGTCTTATAGATTAGTGCAGTTTGCCTAAAGACTAATATCAATTTAATAAAATGGGAAGTTAGCTGCCATGTTGAGAAACCAATTAGGAATACCCATTATGTAGCTGTAAGAGACTGTGACACGCTGATAACATACTTTTTGACACATTAACGAGTGTTTAAATTCGGTTCAGTAATTATTAACCCCATTAGATCCAAACCAACGATTATATTGTAATCAAAAAACATTCGAATCTTATTTATTCTAAGATAACTAAATACTATTTATAAACATAGTAGCAAATATAAGTTCAAATATTCACCCACCATAATAATATAAAATAATTTCATTCATATATATATATAAGTTTTATTGACAAGGATTATTTAACTGAGACGTGTAGCATTTGCAAATTTTAATGTTATAAAACTTAATCATTTACAAAATACTATAAAACGCGTACATATAAATATACTAAAACTATTTCATAGTACCAGAAGCTAATAAAATATTAATTCGCTATACTTAATTTATCCCCAATCAAATAAATTACTTTAAGTTGTAATCAATAGCGCAACCGATGAATCACTAACATCATATCAAGATATCCAATACAATTAGTTAGCTATATGATAGTAGTTTCTAGAAATACTTTGTTTGTTACATATTAAGCCTTAAATAACCTTTAACTTAGTACAATTAAAATAGACTAAAACTATTGAATGGATTTAGTAACATTTTATGCTTTTTAGAGCTTATTGTTTATGTGATATTGGAATCTCTTATTTCTACGAAAACTAATAAGATCACGTCTGTAATGTGAGGATAATTGACCTATTACAATATTTTTATATTAATATATCATATAGTTGAAGCTTTATTAATAAAATATGTTCATCATTACATATATTGTAATAAAGTATAGAAAATGTTGTTTCCTACTCGGGTTTCATTAATAATTCTTTGGCTTCGGATCGGACCAAGTCATAATAACGCACATCTGTAGCGAACTAGTGTTTATTAACATCTAGGATATATTTTTATTGCGGATATTGAATTTCATTTAATTTACAAATCTGTTAATTGAAGAGTTTTATCCGTTAATGACTTTTAAAATCACATGAGAAATGATTATTATGATATATCTAGTAAAGTAAGGATGACAAATAACCATAAAGGTCTTATCTACATTAATTGGAATACTCAGATTCACGGACGTGCTATCTTTGGGTTTTATGCGACAGGTTGCGTTGCGATAAAGCTCGAACTGAAGAATTACGAGCCATTATAATTACGAAACTCATATAAAATTTTATATCTAACCTAGGAACCATAAAGACATTATATAAATTAGCTTATACGAACCTAACATTAAATAATATTGTTGATATTGTATGACTAGGTACATTTAGTCTGGCCATACATACTGTTTCAATAAACAAAATATGCATAGTTAGATGGATGGTTCATTGTGTTTTCTTATTTTCCCGCTAATATAGTGTAAAATATTCAGTGACATTAAAATGAAGTGGGGTGATAAAGAGAACCAAATTGCTGTGATTGCATTACATAAAGTAGGTATGGAGCCAAATTTTTAAATCATCCATACTATTGGTATTAGTCAAATGTTGGTGTAACGGGTTATTGATAGGTATAATGAAATCTTTACTGTTTGTAACAGATAAGGAAGAAGAAGAAGATAAAAGAAGAAGAAATCGTAGAAATCGTATTCAAGAAAATATTTTATCTGAGGACAAGAAGACAGCACTTAGAACCGTGTGACATATTTTAAAAGATGTCTTAGGACTTGAAGCCCATAAAAGACGCACTGGTCATTTCTTAACTGATACTTTGAAAAGGAACAAGGTAGTATAATTAAAACAACCAATTGAGTAATACGCAAAAGGAGGTCACAGAAAATTTTTGTTTACGGATGAGAAAGTTTTTTACAATTGCGCAAAATAATAAGAAACAAAATGATCTTATCCTCTAAAAAAGCTTCCCAATTAGTTCGATTTTAAGTTATTTTTCTGTTTATCAAACTGCAGGCACTACAATAAATCTAATAAGCGACCTAAACAATAGTGAATTCAATCAAAGGTTTTATATTTTTAAATATTTAGTTGTAACGAAAAAAACATACAATCAATCACCGGAACAAAACAATATTATGTAATGGTTGATTTTATTTTATTTAGGAAAAAGTTATATTTGTCAATATTAATTCTAGCCACCACTAATTACTTTATTTAGAAGTCGTTTTAGCAAAGCTGTTACTTATTTACACCCTTTCAATTCCGTGTGTTTCACTTTTCTATTTCAAAATTCATATCATCCGTAAACTCGACGGTTATTAGTAGTTATTTTTAGATGATTGATAGCAAGAATGATAGAAATTAGCTGTAGTTAATTAGCGTGCTGCAGTTAATTGTTTTGCTTGATGGGATCTGTCGTAGAGAAACGCCCTGTCATAGAGAACCGGTGTAATGTGTTTTAGTGTGTATCCTTGTAAGAGAAATATATATAAAGTACCGTTATGTTTTGTTTTTATTTTAACAATTAGGATAAAAAATATTTAAAATATATATTGTACTATTTCATAGTTATATTGTATAAACTTACTTATACATTATTTAGTAATACCTCAAAGTTAAAAGAAAAGAAGAAGAAGAAGAAGAGAAAAAAATTAAGAATTGATGAAGTATTATCATTTTGTCTATACTAATAACTATATCGTGTGTACTACGTATATGTGTGGTTTCACTATATAATATTTTTATTATTATTATTTTTATTTCCATAATGCCCAGTTAAAGCTGATAAAAATCGTTTTAGGCAATGCATTCCTATCACTATAAATAGAATTATAGAGTTGTCTATATAATATTTCGAGTTGGAAAAGTTATATAAAATATATAACGAACCCTCCTTTTTAATAACAATTTTAATGAAAACCAGTATAAAATAACTGCCTTCTATGACTAGTAAAACATATAGAGTTTTTTTATCGAGCAAATATCTATTCAATACTCGACACTTGAAAAAAGTTTTAATATTAAAAATACTATTCCTTATAAAGATATAAAAAATATTGTAATTATCTCTTTATCTCTTTTCTTTTCAATTCAATTAAATAAGTCGTCATTAATTTTTATACCAAACTTTATGTAATCTGATGAAGATTTAAAAAATCTTAGTCTAATCTAGCTATATATCACATTTTATCAAAAGCTTCCAGAAATCACTTTTTGTGTTACTTTATTTTTTTTTTATTTTTTGGAAAAAGTCGACTGATGATAGATAATGGTGTCGAGTAAAATTTGTTTACGGGTAACATATTTACATAACCTACATGACCGGTGCCAGTATGATGGTATGGATTGTTATAACATTGAAATTACTTATACTTTAGGATTTTATTATTCTAAGTGATAGCCGTCCATTATGAAGATGACATCGCTCAGGACAGTTTTCAGTTCACAGCTACTTTTGAATATTTATTAGATATGCCCAACAGCCAGCTTCCAAAAACGTTAAAAGTACGAACTGTTTACTAAGTATTAACTAAGAAATATTGTTACTAAAAGTCTGAATATCATCACATCTATCTAGTAAATTTTATTTTTATCTTATAATAAAATAAACTATTTATTTTATTTCTTTACTCCTAAATCATTCTAATTGAAAAGAAAGAGATATTTAATACACAATATTTTTACTAAATTTATTGTTGTTATTACGTTTAAACTCTAATAAGATAATTGTTATAAATCTTTAAGTTAATTTTCAATACTAATAATGAAACTGGATCAAATAGTTTTATCCTATTCTTGACAGTCTTCTAATGTTATTAAAAGTGGACAGAGATACCAAAGAGAGAAAATTTTGTTTAGTTTTATGTTAATTACCCTTTTGCTTCATGATTATTTAAATAAAAATGTCATATTATGTAATTATAGTTATTTACGTAATCATCAATTAAAACAAAAATTCATACATTGATGTATATTTAAGATGTATATGGTGGTTAATTCCAATTTATAACAAAAATGTTTAAGGTATTAAAGAAATTACAGTTCTAAAATTCAATATTTTTACTATTACTAGAATATCTGCATATTCTAGGCGTAGATATTCTTATCAGTTATACTTAAAAGTCGACGAGTCAAATTTCATTCTAGTATTAATTTTTTATTAACTATTATATTAATAGCGTTCCATAAAGCACCTCTTAATGTAACACTGCTATATCGTCTCAGTCTGTTTTCGGAGTCGCCTCCAGATAATAGCAAACAATTAACTATTTGGCTGACATACGAGATGACTCGTAGATGACCCTTATACGGTTATTATAAATGACATCACCCCAATGTGAATCAAGCTGATAAAGGCTTTTAGACGATAATAGTTACATTATCAATGTTTAAAATATTAAAAATATTAAAATATTATAAAATGTATCAACTGTATGCGGAAAAGCAATTAAATACTAGTGAAGAGTTTAAAAATGATGTAAAATTGTTATCAAAATCATTTTTTCATTATGATAAGTATTATTATAATTAATGAGGAAACTGGAAAATCTAAGTCTCAGAGAAGTGATTTCAAGTTAAATATAAACAATAAATATGTCACTTCTGGCCTTGAGGTTGCCAGAGCTTTTGAAGCTTTCTTTACAGATATTCCAGTTACCACTCCTAAATCTTTAAACTCCTTCACCGCTACAACACTGACATATTTTGTGGACAATGTAAATCAATGTAATATTAATTTTAACTAAAAAAAATGAATGCCCAAAAAAATATATTTTTTAATTTTTTAGCGTTAGTCTTCTTAACGTTTTCTTCTTAGATGTCTTTGGGGAATATCAGTTAACATAATCAGGAAACTGATAAACATTATTATAGAAAATTAACATTAATTTTGTTGGTTATGGGATATTATAAGATCTAATGAAACAATAAAATAACACCATTATTTATGATCCAACTAACTTAAGTCCTATTTCAGTATTACCTACATTTAGCAGACCTTTGTAAAAATATTGTCAATGAAAAACATTGGATAGTGTTGTTTGCTGATGATACTTCTCTTACTTTCAAAATTAATAGATAGCAATCAGTATTCATTAAATATAAATTCAAAGAATTAAAAATTATAACTGCTTCCTATCAATATGTTTATTAAAATTTTATTTATATACCCAAAAATATTTCTAAATTCAATAAAAAAAATTATGTACAAAAAATTCATACTACCAATAAAAATAAACTTGCTGTGCCCATCACCAAGCTCCATGAAATAGTTAATTCTGTTAACTGTATACGTTTTAACAATAAGCTCCCCAGTAAAGCCTTAAATTTGTCACAAAATAAATTAAAATATTAATTAAAAGGAATGTGATTTAAAAGTTATTATAGTGTATTTGGACGATTAAGTAGTACTAGTATTTTTCCTAACGCTACTTAGTTACTCTTGTTTGATCTACTGGCTGCATCATACCGTTTCCTTAGAAGTCATTACTTGCGGTAGCGGTGGGGGCAGGGTTGCCTCTTTCCCTCAAATATGGCAAAGATGGTGAGGCTAACCCTTGCGTTATGCTCGTGAACGGGTGCTGTTTGCGGTACTTATTATTAACTATTCATTAGGCCAGCTTACTGTATTGATTGCAATGGTTCTAGTCATTCATACATTTTTCAGTAAATATATTGACGTTGGTGAAACAGTGATCACAACAAAAAAAAATAAACCCGGCTGAATTTGTTGTGATTCTTCAAAGATCAGAGCGCATTTGAAACCCTCGTATTTGTAGTTCGAAAAAGTCTTTACAGAAAGGCTAATTTCAATAAGAATGGTATCAAGATAGCCTCTCTTATTTGAATTGCACATATTGAATCAAAGTGGAAAGTATATAAATAAATAAATAAATAAGTATTATGTCCCAAAACAACCTTCCTGGTGGGCTATTACTCAATAGCTCGCTAATAATACTAACACATGAAATACTGGTTAAGAATACGGGGTACATTAATAAAGTGTAATAAATTAAAAAAAAAAATACATTAAAATAAATGTTTAGAATTTAAATAAAGAATAAAGTGTCATATAATCTAAGGTACTATTTATTATAGCCTTAGGTATTAAATAAAAATATCAATAAAAAAACCATGGATATTCTTCGAAACTTTTAGAACTAAAATATATTCATTTAGATATCGAAATCATTAAATGACATGATCGGAGATAAACTAATGACTTATAATGATGATAAAAAATGATTTTTTGCATTCTATATCGAAGTTTTAGTATAATATACAATATATAATATAGGTAGATTTAAGGTAGGGTTAAGAATATCGCATTGAGTTAAGAATATCGCATTGAGGCCTCAATCACAATAACTATAGTAAGACGATAATTAATATAAACAGTACCCCTGCATAAGCTTAATCATCTGTAAATATTATACTTTTGAGATTTAATAATATTAGATTCTTATTTCCTTCAATTTACTTTTTCGATACTCCAGGCAAGAAAGGCCGTTGTCGTAATAGAAATATTTTTCATCCCAATCTGATTTTTGACAGCATATTTTTTCTTCGTAGTAATATTGTGACAAGCGGAGCGTGTAAATAAAATACATATAAAGATTATTACAACGACGAAGTAAAAGATGACTGATTAAATGATGAACTGAATAGTATTTGTATTTGATTTATTTATTAAAACTTTCTCAAACTATTATAATATTTATTTGTCTATGTAAGAATCACATTTATAAACGTTACCTCAAATTAAACAAAAAATTGCTGCTTTAAAGAGCTTAACTTCTACTATTACGTCGTATCGTATCCATTGTAGTACTTTGCCATCCGTTTATTCATTACTTCCATATTGTTTAGTTCAAGAATCTTGACTCGAATGTATCAATAATGACGAAATAACTGCGTACATAATTTCTTTTAAAAAAAAGATGTAAAAGTAACAAAGACAAATAATAATGATTAAAACATGAGTGAGAAAAGGAGTATTACAATTATTTTTTTTTTACCATCTAGATAAATACTTGACTACATTCCACCTGATGGGAAGTGAAAATGTAGCCATAGGTGGTAAGGCGCATTAACCTAGCAACCTATTCACTATTCTCTTGAAGACACCCATATTGTACTGGGATGGAAATACCGACGCAGGCAATTTGTTCCAGTCCTTCGCTGTACGAATTACAAAAAAGACGAAGCAAAGAGCTTCGTTCGGACAGGGGGAATGTCCACAAAGTAAGAATGGATACCTGCCGTGCGTCGGAACATCCTGTGATAGAAGGGGGACGGAGGAATTAGATCGTGTAATTCAAGCGCACACTCACCAAAATGTATCCTTTAGAATACTGAGAGACTAGCAATTCTAGGCCTGTGGAGGTTGGCTTCTATCAATTCGGGATCGCCTATAAGCCTCTTTGCTCGTCTCTCAATTGAGTCCAGAACCGCAAGATGAGACTTTGAGGTACCAGCGAATATGTGACCACAGTACTCCACACACGACCGGATCTGTGCTTTGTATAATACAAGAAGCTGTCCCGGTGTAGAGTACTGACGGAACTTCGTAAGAATGGCAAGTTTTCCTGCAGCTGCTCTTGATTCCAAAGATACATTCTGGAAAGTAGGAGCCAAGGTGAAAGTGCTCCTTTTGGCGGTGAACAGACACGTTTGCGTTTTGGTGGCGTTGAATTTGACAAGATTGGCATTGCCCCATGCGGAGACTGCCTAGAGTTTGTCATTCAAACGTTGCACCATGGCTTCTCTTTCTGACTGTACTTGATCTTTACTAACCCGACTACTCGGCAGGTATCTTTTTACAACTGTGCTTTCGTCTGCATTCCCATAGACGGGCTTCAGCAGATCGTTAATGTGCAGCAGAAAAAAAGTTGCAGAAAGAACGGACCCCTGAGGCACTCCGGCATTTATTGTCAAGGGTTCCGAGGAACACCCGTCGACAACTACTCGGAGAAATCTCTGGTTCAGAAAGTCCGTTACCCAGCCGATTAGACCAGGAGATATACCGTACGCTGAAAGGGAAGGTTGCTTATAAGGCTCGCATGCCAAACCCTGTCAAATGCCTTCGAGACGTCCAGAGCGCTTCTCCGTTCTTCTCGATGGCCTCGCCTAAAACATGCGTAGCATACACTAGAAGGTCCCCAGTGGACCTATTTCGGCGAAACCCGTATTGGTCGGTCACTGAGGAGATCGTTACCTTCAAAGTACGCTAGAAGGCGCGAGTTCAATACATGCTCCATAATCTTGCAGAGTATGGAAGTGATTGAAATTGTTCTATAATTGCCAGGATCGACACGGCTGCCTTTTTTGGGCACTGGTTGCACGTTGGCAAGCTTCCAAGATTTTGGCACTATTCCAGTCTTGAAAGAGAGGCGATACAGACGCATCAATACAGGAGACAACTCAGCTGCGCAAGTCTTGAGCAGAATGGCTGGTATACCATCAGGACCACTGGCTTTATTCACATCAAGACGACACAATGCTCTCCAAACCTCTTTGTTAGTGATGCAGATTTCAGGCGTCGAAATACCGCAGCGAGGAAGATGTGCTGGAGAAGCATTGCCAGTGTCTAGATGCGAATTATCAGCAAACAGAGAAGCAAATACATTTGCTTTCTATGTTGCTAAATGGGCCTGAGATCCATCAGGCAATCAGCAGAGCAAGCAGTGAAGGTTGGCAGAAGTTCGACTCGATCGCTTTAGCAAGAGACCAGAAAGCTCGATTAGACCAGTAGGTCTGACAGAGAGCTTTTCGCCATTCTTAGCGATTCGATCGCATCGAGCCTTCCGTAATGCCTTTTTATAGGACTTGACATCTTGGTTAAAGGTTCTCTTCTTTAAACGTACATCCACAGCTTTGCGGCTTTGAGCATCAGCCCAAATAAGGTATGCCGAATATTTTCGGTCTTCTGTATGACCACATTCCGCAATAAACCATGGGCATGGGCTTTGCTACCGATGAGTACGTCAGCAAAAGGAATGAAATACTCCATTGCCTCATGTATCACATCGGTTATAGCATCCGTGTAACTCGACGGATCCAAAGAAGAGAAACAGACTTGCCGCCAGGGATAAGACGCAAAAAAGTGCCGCATCTAATCCCAATCTGCTGATTTGTATTTCCATACTCGCCTAACACCATGTGAAAATTGTACTCTAACGAGTAACCAGGATGATACAAATACTCAGCGCTCAATGGACATTGTATCTGCGTCTCCGTCAGAAAGAGAAAGTGTGGTTGCTCTGTCTCCAGGTGGTGGTGGACAGGTAGGAGATTAGAATGCAAGCCCCTGATATTAACGACGTTCACTTTAAATGAGGAGGAGTGCAACCGCTGTAAAAACTTATTCTTTTCTTTGGACTTTTTCATAAAATTAATATAAGACTGAATAGGATGAGAAATGGCAGTTGAACGAGGCGGTACGTACGAACCCGACGTCGAAATTGGTGATATCATGCCACTGGAAGGCTAGTCTGGAGACTGCAGGGACGCCCGAACCCCACCAGGGATCGCCATTGGGCCTCCTCATCTGGTCGCCAACCAGCACGATGTAGTCACCCTGGGATTTTTCGCAGCTGGCGGAGCAGCCTTTCGTGGGTGGCTAACCCACTAATTGAACCTCAACTATCTGCGGGCGGCCAGCGGAAAGCCGTTGCTTCAGATCCCACTGCCCTCCACGACTAGGCACCCGACACAATAAACACCAAATCGACGCTAAGCCGGTTCGCCAACGCAACGCAGCTGTTCAGACCCATTTCCCATATATACGGCTTCATCTAATAACGTGCCGGAACACGACTAGGTCGCTTTGCGACACGACTTTGTCCGTTGGGTGGTAACCTTGACGGTGACCTGATTGTATGGTCTACCACCGGAGACCAAACCATCTAATAAGTTCTGGAGTTATCGTATTTTACTTAATAAATAAAAGCAGTAATAGCTGTTTCCCATTTTTTTACCAATAATCATTTAATACTGTTAATCTATGTAAAGAAAACTAATCATTTAAAAGTATTTTTGGGAAATATAATATATGTACAAAAGGCTACCAGAAGGCAAGTATTTTTATTTAATTATTTTTTTACTCTCGTACATAACTGAAATTGCTTTTACTGACTAAAATAGGGACTACATCTTCTCTCTGGTAAACCTTGTGACCCTTTGTTTAAATAATTTCTAGGTTTTAGGCTATTCTTCTTGACGGGTTCAAGGTTGAAGTTCGGCAAAACTTTTAAACAAGATGGATACAGCTCGTGATGATGAAAGTGAATTCTACAATCTTCCAAAATCCTAAGAGATATATAAAAATATATTCGATAGTATATTACATTTATACATTATTACTTAAATAAATCTGTAATTAAAAATTCCTTAAATAAAATATCCATCAACATAAATGTCCAGCATATTATATTATTATTTATATAAAACATAAAAAGTGTTGTCAGTTCAACCCACCGTATCGGCTATATCATTACGGGTGAATAAACTTTATCTAAAATATGAATATATTCTCTAACCTTTATATTTAATTGGACCAATTCCAAAGAGTCAACGGAAACAATATAGCGATTGGAAAATCTCTTATATTAAATTCAATTAAATTTTAATAAGCCAAAACTTCTATTCAATCATTAATTTTATTAAACAACTTAAAACCTAAAATAATATTCGACGAAGTATTCGTATATATATGTATATAACTGTAAAACTAAATATTAATAAACTAAACAGGATAAAGACAATTTTAAAGACTATATAGATATGAGATGTGTTCTATGTGTGGGTAGAAAAAGACAAATTTGATTTGAAAAGTTTAGAGTTAAAATTAACTCTATTGGTTCATTTTAGTATATGGATCAAATATGCATGTCATATCTAAGTGGTAACAGAGTTAAAGAATTAATCCCACAAGTTTTTTTTGTACTATTTATATAGTGAGTACAACTTCAAACATAACTGTGTGATGTCGATTTTAGATGTCTTTGTTAAAATTAACTCTTATTTTAAGAAAACCTTACCAAATAAAAATGTATAATAAAAAGATTTTTCAAATTCAACCATACATTACCTATGTTTAATTATAAAACAGTACGCTCATAATACAATATATTAATGTTAAATTCATTTCTGAACAACAACATTGCGGGCGATGAACCACAAACAGACAAGTAATATCGTTCGTGGTTGGTTTACCGTACTGATGTTTCTATAATAATTTAAAACAGAACTTGTTATATTCAATTAATTCACACGAGACTGCTAATCTTTATTTTTTGAATGTATATTAACCCATTACCTGCCAAGGATAGAAATAAATGGAAAATTCATACTTTCCTCCTTTAAACGTTTTATTTTGAGATAGCTGAAGAAGAAATAGTCATTAGAATTTTTTTTTTCAATTTAGTATACACAATATGGAACCGTGCAAAAACGCATCGTTGGCCGAAACTGCTGTTACTTCTTGTGAAATGCTTTGAAGCATTCTGGGTGTAGGTGAAGGTCACATTTTTCACACAGAAATACAGTTTGTCCTCCACAGAGTCTGCATCGTTTCCGGGCGGCTGTAGGGTGTCGATCAATCCAATGATCAATGCGGTCGTACCTCACCTCATCGTAGATTCATCGCTTCTAGCGATTCTCCCAAACCGTCCCAGTAGATCGAAATCCTTTCTCATTGAGTTTTTTGAAGAAAGCATAAGACGTGAAAAAATTGTCGAAGTATATAGCGTGCTTTGAAGGATCACTTACAAATCCCAACAGCTGAAGAACATCGCTTCCGCCTAAGCCAACACCTTCTTCACTCACATATGACGATGCTCCTCCGTACGGTATAAATTGAAACAAGTATCCGTCATGTGAAAATAAAGCCCACAGTTTGAATCCAAATCTAACAGGCTTCCCTCTGATAAATTGTTTTGCCGAATGACGATCGAAATATGGCACCATTTCTTTATCAATTGAAAGTCTGGAGGCAAATTGCATAAATTTTTCATTCAAATTGAGACCATTGATATCTATCAATGGTCTCAATTTCGCAAATCAATCTGATTTATCCAATTTGTCGTTGTTTGCAAAGTGCAGAAATCTTTTTATGGTTCGGAATTTGTTTGGACTCATAGCTCTCTTCACAATCTCCTGACCTTTGTCCACATCTTTGGACCAGTACATGTCAATCTGAGAAAGTTGATGGTATCCAGTAAAAATACGGATACCTAAAAATCTGAAGATTTCAGTAGAAGTGACCGAAAAACATGGATTGTTTTTCTGAGAGGCATATTTCATAGACTCGTTCACTATCAACTCGATCAAAGTACCATCAAAGAACAAACAAAAAGGTTCGAATGGTGACAGTCCTTCGCAAGATTGTAGCATGCTACGTTTCTCAGAATCTGATATATCTTGAAACCGTGTATCATTAGGTTCAGGATGGTAGGATAGGAGGAGAATCAGTCAGGAGACGACAGGAACGGACATGTTGAACCTTGAAATTCCTCAGACGCGCTAGCTATGAAAGACTGAGCTCCATAATCACGCTTTCAGCCAACCGTGCGTTTTCGCATCAATCATTTGCTAAGCTCGAAATACCATGTGAAAAACTTATTTTATGGTTTTTAATGGTAGTTTCTTGTTTTTTACTATCCCAACTTGGAGAATAAACCATGAAACGAATTATTAAAAATCTATTACCACATCAGAACTACCGTTCAGTGAACACCCCTTGTAACTACCATAACGAGCATAGATGGCAGATTTTCCCTAGTATCCCAACGAGGCTACAACCACTGGAATAATTTTTTTTTCAACAGTTTACAAGAAGTAGAAACTGGGAAAAATATAAATTTGAAATATTTATATTGCTGAATACCTGAAAAAATATCATTAACTTAACGATGTGAAAACGCATCATTGGCCAAAAATGGGTTAACGATTTTATTATTATTTTTAATTCTAAGAGTTCATAACCACATTCTGCCACAATAAATATAAAGTACGCTTTGCAGCAATCATATTTATAGAAAGAATAGATGTAGATGTCTTTCAATAATTCAAATAATTTGTCATCTACCTCCAATCTTAATTTCTCTCCGAGGTTTGTGTACACGTTAATATTTACCTGTAATAGGTGCATTTAATTCTGATATGATAATATTTTATAAAAGTAATTAAATTTTATACCATACTCCCAAATTACTTTATTTTTTTTTTTTTTTTTCACCTTCACGCCATATCCCTTGCGGGGTAGCCAGAGACGACGGAGCGCCAAACGCTACGGTCTCTGCATACCTCTTTCGCCTCGGCCACAGACATCAACTTCTTCATACATGCCCTCCGGGGGGTCCTCATGCTTTTTACGTGACCTTCCTCCAGTATCGTAGCTACTGTATTTTCGAAGGTCACTCGAGGCCTCCCCCTGTCTCTCTTACCGCTCACTTTTCCCATATAAATCTTTTTTACCATTCTTTCATCACTCATTCGTTCAACGTGCCCAAACCACCTGAGCACGTTCTTCTTCATTCTCACCGTGACATCTTCGCTAGTACCTGCCATTCTGTGGATCTCTTCATTGCGGATTCGATCAGCTAGACTGACTCCGCATATTCTGCGAAGAGATCGCATCTCCACAGCATTCATCTTTCTTACATTCTTCTTCTGTGTTACCCACGTTTGGCTGCCGTATAACAGTGTCGGTAGCAAAACTGCATTGTGTACAGCCAAACGTGCAGCTATACTGACGTTTTGCCGTCTCAACAATGCAGTCAAAGCACCATTGACTCTGTTACCAGCAGCAATACGCCTTTCCACATCCATTTCGTATCTTCCGTCTCTGCTAAACATACTTCCCAAATATACCACTTCATTCACTTGTTCTATTATCTTATCATTCACGTTGATCTTACATTCTGTTCTTTCTTCATTTCTTTCAAATATCAGAACCTTCGTCTTATCTACATTCAGGTTAAGACCATTAATTTCACACCCATCTTTCAGAGTGGTGACCAATGCCTGCAAATTGCATTCTGATGATGCAATGAGCACTGCATCATCTGCATATAGTAAGCAATTGACCTTAAGGTCACCTACTTTCACTCCCATGTCACTATCTTTCACTCCTTGGAGACAACTATCCAAATACAAATTGAACAACCAAGCTGACATAGCGCAACCTTGCTTAACACCCGATTGGATGTCAAACCAGGGCGACATGCCAGCTCCTACTCGCACACAGGCTGAGTGATCTCGGTAAAGAGACCTTACAGCCTGTAGCAAGGGTCCGTTCACATTGTATCGGGGCAGTATCTCCCATAACTTCTTTCTCACAACCCTGTCAAACGCCTTTTCCAAATCCACAAAAGCACAGAAAACCTTTTGGTTTAGGGCCAAAAACTTTTCCGTGATCATGCGGAGGGAAAAGATCTGATCTATACACCCTCTTCCAGGTCTAAAACCTCCTTGTGCCTCCCACAACATCCTTTCAGATCTCTCTTGCATTCTTCTCGCTAAAATTTTAGCATAAACTTTACCGCCCAAGCTAATCAAACTGATGGCCCTATAGCTTGCACAGTCTATCTGTGAACCTTTGCCTTTATACAAAGGTACGATGACTGCACTTCGC
The DNA here is from genome assembly GCA_918358865.1 of Melinaea marsaeus rileyi. Classification (NCBI taxonomy): domain Eukaryota; kingdom Metazoa; phylum Arthropoda; class Insecta; order Lepidoptera; family Nymphalidae; genus Melinaea; species Melinaea marsaeus. The sequence goes on along the minus strand of OU911083.1, from coordinate 7,029,081 downwards.
CAATCGTCTGGGACCTCCCCAGATTTCCAGCATAAATTGCATAAAAACCAGAAAAAGTCCCAGACGCGTGGCCCACCATATTTGATCATCTCGGCAGTAACTTCATCTGCTCCCGCAGCCTTACCACATTTCAGACTTCGAATCACGTTCTCTACTTCTTCTAAACTGATTTCACCATCGGCTACATCTTGACTCAGCATTACGCTGGTAGTCAAGACCGAGGCGTCCTCACGTTCATACATCTCCTTATAGAATTCCGCCCACCGCTGCAAAACGTGTGCTTGCTCAGTTAAAATTTCACCGCTTTTCGAAAGCACCCCTTTCATTCTACAGGTTACCGAACAACCCCGGGAACCACTAACTTCTCGCCAGAAAAGCTTCGTGTTTTCCCGGAAGTTGTTCGTCAACCTTTCATCCCTTTCTCTCTCAGAATTTTCACGCTTCATCTTTATAAGTGCTTTCGTTTTGTGCTTTTGCAGCTTGTACGCTCTTTTTCTTATCTCTCTCATACTTTTATCCTTACCAGAGGCTTTATAATCCAGCCATGCTTTCTTCTTTAACTCTACAGCGTCTTTCACTTCATCATCCCACCATTCATCGCGCTTTTTACTAAAACCTCTTTTCCTTTTACCACATACTTCTGTCGCTACTTTCACCATACCATTCCTAAGGTTCTGCCAGCATAGTTCAACACTTTCATTTCCAGAATCATAGCTTTCAAGCTTCTTGGAAACCCTCTCTTGATATTCCTCTCTGATCGGTGGATCCTGAAGCTTCCAGCTTCTTATGCGATAATTCGACGCCAAGCTTGGACACGTCGTGCGGCTGCGCCAACCTGCGAACAAACCTCTTATTCTAGCAACGACTAGATAGTGGTCCGTTCCCAGATCAGCACCTCTGAACACTCGCGTGTCCATAACTTGACTTCGAATACGCTGGTCCACTAGGAATAAATCAATCATACTTCTTTCTTCCGCTCGCTCCCATGTGTACATGTGAATTTGTTTGTGATCAAACATCGTGTTTGCCACAAACAAATTTTTCTCCTTACAAAATTCCAAAATAAGCTTTCCAGCCTCATTTACCCTCTTATCACCATATTTGCCTAGCACGCTTTCGTAACCGCTTCGCTCGGTTCCAACCCATCCATTCATATCTCCACATACTATCAACTTTTCATTATCTCTGACACTACTTAGAACATCCCTGACATTCTCCCAAAACTCCTCGAGCTCGCTCATTTGAGCTGAGGATACTGGCTCATACATGGCTAACAAGAATACTCTTGTTATCCCCAGCTTAAAGCGAACCCAAAGAAGCCTCGGGTTAATCGCCTTGTATTCTGCCATTGCATTAACCATTCGAGAGGACAATAATACGCCTACACCTTGGCAACCTCGCTCACTCTCTGGAACCCCAGCCCAGAAAGCGACCCGGTTGCCAGGTAAATCGGCCGAATCATTGCCTTTTCGCTTGGTCTCAGACACACAAATAACATCCAGATCTTTGTCATCCATCACATCTAATAATTCATTCATCTTCTGTTCCATTCCTCCTCTTACATTCCACGTAGCTATTTGTAGCTCCGTCCTCCACCTTCCGACGTTCGGAACATGGCGTGTTGGTTGGCGGTTCATCTGGAATATACTATCCAGCGAATGATATACCAAAAACTTTTAATAGTATTAAAGTATTAATTAAACATATTTAGTGCTTCTTACAGCTTGAATATTTATTTCTCAGAAGATAGTAAAAATCATTTTTTATGTGACGATAGTAGAGTTATAACAATTTTTCTATTCTTATAAATCAGAACTGAGACTATTACTAACATATATCTAAAATATTGCGTTGCACAAAAGTATTTCAAATATTATTTTCCTCTCGGGTACAACCACAAGTTTTTAGCTAACGTTCTGAACGTGTAACAATAACGCACATCAAACAAGTGATATTTGTGGGCGCCTGGGATATTTTCATAGCAGAAAAATCAGTTATTAAACCTTTTAAAAATACTTTTAAATATTAATGACTGTGAAAATCACGTCGAAGTCGAGTTATTGACATATATCCATTAAAGGAAGAAAGTTCTTATCTCCATTTATTGACCCACTCAGATTCACGGTCCTTTGTTTCAAGTACAGAAATACAAGTCATAATAATTAGCAAACAACATAGAAATTATAATGACAATATAACTTACCTCTTTCCTACTACAGGCATCATAATTGATAGACGACGAATATATAGGTCTAATAACATTAAACAATATCGTTGATAGTCTTTAAAATTCTTAAAATTTATTTTTTATTATGTATTCAACATTTTTTATACAGAACTACAGACAGACAGAAAGTCTGTAATATATAATCGTTTAGATATAACATTATTACCTAAGAAGTTAACTAACTAAAATAAATTTAGTTGATTTCATTACTAGTTTTCTTAACATAGGAAAATTCGTGTTTCGATATTTCTAGAGTATAATTTTGATCTCTGAGAGAAAATTTGAAAATCTTATAAAAAAGTCTACTTTTGACTTACTTGGGACAATTTGACTTTCTGTCAATAAAAGCTAATGACTGCTAAAGCTAACATTAACAGTAGACACTGACAATGACACTGACACTGATACTGATACTAACAAGTAACTCTAACATCAACGTTAATGCTCATGGTAAATCAGAAATGCAATGTCAAAACTTTAAAAACCTTTTAGTATTTTCAAAAATTCTCAATAAACAAACAATAAAAAAAGAAATGAATTTAATTACAACAATAACCTAATTAATATGGCTAATTTGAAAATTAAATTAAAATAACCTATAACTTACTAAGCCAAAGTAATGTTTAGATATCAATAGAAGGCACATTTTAATTATTTAACGAATTATGGTACTTAGTTTTATTTCGAGCAAGAACAAATTTTAATACTGTAAGGACCCTGTAGCTCATTTGTCAGAACGACGGAGGCGCTATTCCAGAGACTCTAATTTCAGACCCTATCTCACCATTGTTAATGATGTAACATTTTTTTTCAAACCTGTTAGATTATGATTCCGTTTTAGTTTTTTCTTTAGTTTATAGTTAACTGCAAGCACTACGATAGTTCAATCAATAAACCTAAACATTACTCCATCCATCCATAGGCTTAAAATTTGTATATAGTTACAACAACAGAAAATAACAATACGTGGCAATATTTTACACTAGTCGGTTTTATTTTATAAAGAAATAAATTATACTAAAATTTTGTTTATTATTGCGATCAGCGATCATTCTATTTTTCAATGTAATTTCAAAATCTAGTTTTAATAGTTATCTTATAAATTTTCACTATTTTTCCTACTTCTGCTAGTACTTAGTAATAGACTCTTGCTGTAGTTAATGTTTTATCCCTTTGTACCTTTTACAGTTGTGAGTTAATTTTGGGTAGACCTCGAAGAATTCGGTCTGCCCATTCATTTGTACCCGACATTCGAATTTTGGAAAAATTTCTTCACAGGAGGTCTTCTTATGACCCTCTGAGTCCGAAATGACCATTGGTCAAAATGTTTATATATATATATATATATATATATATATATATATATATATATATGCGTGCGTGCGTCCAGATTCGACTTTGTCAGCACGATTGCAGCCGCAGTTTCGCTTGGATCGCTTTCAAACTTTGCACAAAAATCAACCATCCAAAAATGAAGGTCAAGTTCGTTAACCAGCGAAATCCGGCCACAGGGGGCGCTAGGGCCTCACTTTTTCTGATTTCGGTTTTTCGACCATAACCTTTTCCCTATACAAAGTAGATCAATCGCGTTCATATTATATGATGTCTTTAATGAATACCTATAACTAATGTAGATAAACCGAAAACCTAACTTCAAGAACTTAGGGGTGGGGGTAAAAAAATCAAAAATTTTTGGAAAAAAATTCATAACTTTTTTCTGGTAAACATTCTTATATCACAAGTATTTTTAATAGAAAGGTTATTTTTTACTCTAAATTTAGGTACCAAAAGTTTTTCCGTAAAAGGTACCGTTTCCGAGAAAAAAAATAAAAACCACTTTTAGCTTGAAAATTTAAGGTAGGTAAAACCACGGCAACTTTTTTCTGGTAAACATTCCCTCCTCGCAAATATTTTTAATAGAAAGGTTATTATTTACTCTAAGTTTAAGTATCAAAAGTATTTCCAAAAAAGATACCTATTCCGAGAAAAAAAATAAAAACCGCTTTTTGATTGAAAATTTTTGATGTAAACAACGGCATCATGTGTTATTCTTAGGTAGTGAGTTATATTTTAAACGAGTTACACACGAGGTCTACCCACGCATGTCCCCCTGCGGGCACGGATTTTTTTTGTTTACGTAGCTCGTTGTATATTCTAAATTTTTACCAAGTAGGCACTCACTTTTTTTCAAGTGCGGATGGCATAATTCGTTATATACAAAACCTGTGTGTCATACAAAACATGTGATGTGCACATGATATATACAACACTGATATATGCTTTATTGTTTAAATTTATAAATATTATGAACAACTTGTAACACGAAGCTGTGGAAGCCAATATAAATACATTGCCGTCCAAAAGTTTTTGAAACTTTAATTGCTGTAGAGTATATATTATAAGTTTGTTTTAAATCATATTGTAATAGTAGAACATCATAAATATTTTTCACGCCTTGTAGATTTTTGGTAAGTTGCAAAATTATTGTTAAGATAAAAAATGTGCCCAACCTTATTGGTTAAAATAAAGTCAACGCATAATTAAAATATTTTAATATTATTCCTATATATCTTTTTTTCACTTTGATTAAATTTGTGTCCAATAAATTGTCATTAATTTAAGACCAAGCCGTAAGTAGGTAGTCCCCTTACATTCTATTATTACAGCATACTATGAAAAACCACGGAATATCACTTTTATTGCGAACTACCTTTATTCTCACAGATAGATTAATTTTTTGAGAGAAGTCGACTGACGATAAATAATGGTGTCGAGTTAAATTAGTTTAAGGGTCACATATTTATTTCTAAGTATAAGCCTGGTGCGTAGGTATTATGACATGGATGTTACATAGATTGAAATTACTTATACTTTAAGCTTTTATTATTCTAGCTACCACAGCCGTCCATTGTTGAGAGGTCGTTAAAGACAATTTTCAGCTCACAGCTGCTTTTGGAGGTTTAATGGACACGCTCATCAGCCGACGTACTAAAACGTTAAATAAATGAAATGATTGAAGGCTTTACTTAGAAATATCATTATTTAAAGTATTTATATTTTATCATATTTTTTTCTGAAATTTTAAATAATTTGATAACTTTATATTATTTTTCTGTTTTTCAACAATTCTTGTAAAAATATATAAGAGATTTAATAAAACCATTCTTTTTACTTTATTTACTGCTTTATTTAATTTAAACTCAGTTAAGATAATTATTATAATAGAATTTACTTAAAGTAAATTTTCAAAACTTATTTTTTGAGGGTCTACTTAATGTTATTAAATCCCGACAGATATGATTTTGTTTTATAAAACAAAATATTAATATTAGACTTACTACTAAATGATTACTAGAAAAAAAATATAAGACGAATTATATATAGGGTCTGCATTAATTATTTAATTAATTTTCGATCATTATATTTATATCTTATAGTACTATAAACGTTCATGCCGTTTTGTAAAACACCGCGTCAATATCAATGTCATGTCATTATTACCTTTACACTTTGGACCTATTTTTTTAAAGCCTTTGTCAATTTGACTCACATTAGAGAGAGTTTACGAATATTTTATACAGGAGTCCTTGACAGCGAAGTAACTAATGTTTGGCAATAACTTGATACGAGTCCGTAGACAATTTTCGTATTCCAAAGCTTGGCAATCTTCTTGGTATATTATCTAGTATATATTAAAAAGAAAAGTTGTTGTTGTTGAAATTATCAACATGATGTTGTTGACGGTCATCCTAAAAACTTAAAAAATCTTTGATTAAATTAACGCTTACTCTCTGATAGAAGAAGCTTAGAAGACTTGACAAGAAGACAGTGTAAGTTTAAATAATATAGGATAGCTAGATAACTCGTAAGATGTACGTAAGAAAAAACAATCGTAAATTTATTTCTCATTTAATAATTGTACTTGCAAGGGTTTTTAGATTATCACGACCACACACATCCATTTACTTATAATACTATATTTGTTACGGCCATTCATATTGTATGTTTTTTATTATAATATGTTATTCTACAAAGGCCAATTGGTACAAAAAATTATCTATACTACCAAAAGAACTGCTTAATTTTAATAATTGTAATCGCTTTATTAACGTGCATATTCCTATCGAAAACAATTATCAGATAACCTGAGGCCTTAAGAGATTTATATTATTTATAAGTATTGTAGTTAGTAATTTATATTTCAAAGAATAATTTAATAATTGTGAATTATTTAAATAATTAATTCACTTACATATTACATTATTATATGTATAAAATAGAAAAAGTGTTGTATGTTCAACCTACCGCATCAGCTACATCATGTGTGAGAGACTGCGGTTGAATAAACTTTATTTATAATGTAAATACACTAACAAAGGTTTGAACCCTTATACACAATTTCAACAAATCCATTAAGTAAAAGGAAATATAGCTATTATAAAACCTCTCATATTATATTCAATTTAAATAAATTTTATAAGACAAAACTGCTATTTAATCATAAATTTTATTGAATAACTTAAAACCCTTATTTATATTGGACGATTAAAATAACCATAAAGCACCATTAAAATAAGAGAATAAAAAATATAACAGGACTTTTTATTTGACAAAAGGTAACTAAATTATTTGATAGTGGAGTTAGTTACAAACGTCCTTCAGCTGTTTAATAATCATCTAACCTTCTTATCTATAACATTCTTTGAAACTAAAAGCCCTTTTTGTATGAAGAATATTTCCTGACGCAGTAAGATTACGATTTGAGTGAGGTTGACTGCTCATTAATTATGGCATTCATTCACGAATATATCTTCGGAGTAACTACATTACAACGAAGCTAACAACGCATAATGAACAATAAACATCAATAGGAAAGTGGAATTTAATGCTAAATCTAAATAATTTTATACAAGATACAATATGTGTTTATTTTAATGTAATTTATTTTATTTGAAAAATTCTCAAAACTGTATACATGGTATGATATATTGAATTTGAATTGAATTTATTGAATTTTAAAAACTTTTATTTTCGTCATCAAATGATTACAAAATTATAAACAATATCGCAGCAGTTTATATTTGAAATATTAGTCTATATTTTAAATGAAAACGAATGTAGCAAATTGTGTTCATTTAACTATATAGGTTTATTTTAGAATGTAGATAAAATTGGCGTATCATATCTAACCAGTAATAGGGTTAAAAAACTTATCCCATAACTTTTTTGGTAGTAGTTATCGATCGTAACATATTCAGTTCAGTTCAAAACGTGCTTGACCCTGATACTCCGTTACCGTTAAAAAAGTATTTTTATTGAATCGGATCTATATTTATGACACACGAAATATACGAAAACAGTACTCTTTGTATTGACATACTAACTTACAAAAAGCAAGAACTCTTAAAAATATTTTACCTAGGTGTCCTGTCCAGACTTAGGGAATTGTTCAGGCAGGATTCGCAGTTGGAAAATAAACTTTGTATGATAACTGTAACTTTCAGTGTTTATTTTTTAAACTTTTGTAATAATGAGTTACATATTTAAAATCTTTTAGGTTGGCAGTACGCTAAGGGAAACAAGGCCAAAGCCGACGTTGTACCTATTTATCATATCGCACCTATCTCTCTGTTGTGACTCTGACGACGCTTACGCTTACTTACCCAAGCGTGATGTAATTATTTGAAAAACAACTACAACTAAATCATAATAATTAAGGATAATAATGGTCTGTGCTCTACATTTTACTGTATCCTGCGTGTTCTTTACCAAATATTCTTTTCAAAGCCCTTTTTACAAAATAATAATTATTCACATCACAGTATAAAATTTGAAAACCACTTTTGTGATATCAACTTTAAACGTTATCGTAAAAGTTCAAAATATTTTTTTAATTTATATATTATATATTATTAATCGTAATATAATGTTAAATTAATTTCTGAACAAAATATCGCGGTCACTAACCACAAACAAGTAATATCAATTGCGGTTGGTTTGTCGGAGATGGATGTTTGTAACATGTTAATTACATTCGATTAATTACAGAAGCATTCCCAATAACAATTCTCTTAACTCTGATAAAATATGGTGATATAGATGAAACCGAAATAACTAAATGTTTAACCAAATTATGGTTTTATATATTTTTATATTATGGTTTTATATATTTTTATAGCTTAAATCTCTTCAAATACACTAACGACCGAGGAAATCTCACTAAAATAAATAATTACCTAAATTGTGATCACTGGTATTAATTCAAAGTAGAAAAGATATAAATGAATAAATAAATAAATAATTTGAAGTAAAACAGCAAACTTAGTTTTTTTTTCATAACAAAATCTAATACCTTATTATATCTTATCTAAAATATGTAGTGAAGATTTTTGTACAGTGATTAATTAAAGCTTATATATCAATGTCATATTATCTAGGCGGCAGAAGATGTCGTTGGAACAAATCTCCTGGACTTCCCGCGACCTTTACTACGTCGTCGATCCATCTAGTGGGGGACCTACCCAAGCCATTTGTTAATTTAATTAGTATATCTAAAATACGCAAAATCACACACACACCTACATACGATATCTCAATAACATAACTAGTTTACTGGTAGAGGATGTGTACAAGAAAATTTTACATATTTCATTCTATTTAAATAATGGGTTATGTTTTCAAATGTTAAGTAACTAAATATATATTAAAAATACATATCTTATATCTATAAAATTTTCTTTCTTTACCCTACTAAGAATGAAAGTTAGCATTACATATGTAGTTTTATTTTCCTATAAATTATTCATTATGTGTTGTTCATTTTATTGGAAAATAAATTCGTGAACGGATGCCAGAATTTATGAGCAGTCAACTTCACCCAAATCCTAATCTATCTGCGTCAGGAAAGGTAATCTATATAAAAAGAGTTTTTCTTTTCAAAGAATATTATAGATAAGATAGTAAGACTATTGTTAAACATCTGAAGGTTCTTTGCAACTGACTCGGGTTTTTCCATAAAATTAATTATTAGGATAGAAGTTATTACTTATTAAATTTAAATACAATTTTGCAGGATTCTGAGTGTTTTCTAATCGCTATATTATATGAATTCACACTTAAGATTCTATTGCATATACACAATTTATTAACATTATAAATAAAATGTATTAACGAGGGTTGAGAAATGTCTCTACACACATAACATAGCTGTTGCGGTGTGTTGAACATACAACACTTTTCTATTTTATGTAGATAATGTTATAATTGAGCGAAACGTTTTACTGGAGACTTTTTCACATTCTTTGTCACGAATTGGCTCAAAAACTACTAGACGGAAAATTATGATATTTTGCAATCCAAAAGACACACATTAGGTGTTGGTTTAAAAAAATATTTGAAAAAATGTCATGTCGTTTCGGAAAAATCGTCAAAAAACTGATATCCCATTGAAGTCAATGGGAAACAATGAGTCGTTACACTGAGCTCGCTTCGCTCAATATGCAAACAGCACCCGAGATTTTGCGAGCGCAGCGAGTCGAAATTGAGGGACTGTTGGCGCCCCTATCACGCTTTATATTTAGATGGTTAGATAAGGCATAATAACATTTGCAACTATCAACTACAAATTTGTTGAGCCAAGTGATGATGGTTTAAAAAAAAATGTCATGTCGTTGAGGAATAATCGTCTAAAAACTGATAACCCATTGAATTCATTGGAAAAAAAATTTCGCGCGAAAAATTTGCTTCAATGAAAATGAAAAGCGCGTGAAGAATTTTTTTAATCGAATTGTACTGTCCGCTGTTCGATTTTTATTTCGCGTGGGCTCGCCTCGCTCAATATGCAAACGGCACCCGAGATTTCACGAGCGTAGCGAGTCGAAATTGAAGGTCTGTTGGCGCCCCTAATTTAATTATTATTGAATTAATATTGTATGTTATGAAGTGTATGTTTTATGGTATCTCTGTAGATAAGGTTTGTAAGTCACAATTATTATGTGAAACGAACGATGTAGATGCTTACAAAAATTACAAAATTTATCAAAACTTGCAGTTCATTCGTCAGTATCGATATATCTGGGTCAAGAGTTTTGAACTATACAATACGAAACTAATGAATGAACGAATTTCAAATTACATCAGTGAGAACAAAAATATAATAACCCAATAATCTTAAGCACTTTCACGCACCAATTGTTGGTTTAATTGGGGAAAATATTTACAAATCTGATATACCTATACTTAGACGAATAGGAAACATACTTTAAGAAATATTTCTTAAGAGAAAAAGGTTCCTACGTAACCTGTTGCTTTGTGTTTATAATGAATCTTTTACTTATTGTTTTACAAAGACGTGTAAAATAGCTGTAAAATTGTAAATGTACTGTGTAATTATGACCCAAAAACATTTTATAGCATAAATTTAAGTTTTTTAATACCGTTTCGCTGTAATAAAAACAATAACAATACTTACATTTATTTATTAATTTAAAATAAATTTGTTTATTAATTAAGTTACACTAGGATTTAAATTTGTTCGGGATAACTGTCCCGTAGCTTACCCGACACGAGAGCTTAATTGGTACAGCGCAGTATAATGTTTGTAATAAATCAGAGAATATCTTAAATGATTATAACGATCACAGTTAATTTTGTATAACAAACTAGTATAATTATTTAGGACCGGAAGGACGCAAACACTTGGAGTCTAAGAATAAACGACTCATTTTAACTGTATCGAGGTTGCGTCAATGTTTTTATTCTTCTAAGGGTATTAATACATATTATATGAGTTAAATACTATTATACACATAGATTACTACGACATACATAATACGATGTATTATCTTTGAGTTCAACGACTTGTACAATTTGTTTCATTTATACAATGTTATGTAATTTATACAATGTATCTGTCTATAGGAAGCATAATAATTAAGTCTTTTGAGCTTGATCTATATTAGTATTCATGAAGTAGTTATTCTTAACTTAATTTGGAGCAATTAAAGGAGTTTCTAAAGACTCACAACTGGATAGTTCCCGGGGGGCTAGAAGCGAGTATTTTCTTTAGGTATACTTTGTTGGAAGAAGCTATGTACTTTCAACTAAATTTACATATTTAACGAAATATACGTAAAGGTATACCTACTTGTCTGAATATTATCGCAGTTCATCATCAATAGTGGTGATATTTAATCAGTCACCCGTTACTGCGACGTTGTGCGAATATTTATTTGTATTATATTTACACGCTCCGTTTGTCCCATTTCTCCGATATTACTATAAAAAAGAAAATTATGCTTTCGGAAATCAGATAGGTATGAAGAATCCTTAATTTTACCTGAAGTATCGGGAAAGTAAATTGAAAGAGATAAGAATCTAATATTGTTTCATCTCAAAAAAGTAATATTTACGGATGATTAAGCTTATTCAAAAGTGGTGTTGTTAATAATTATATTAAATAATTAATTAAGTTTTTTATTCACTGTAATGGAGTTCTTCTTCTTCTTTTAATTTAGTTTGTTATTATTTTATATTTTAGTTTACTACATCCTTATATTTTTTATTGTCAGTATATTATGTTAAATATAAAAATAACAGAACCGTCGTTGTATCTTATTAAACATAACGGCCTGTTAGTATTACATATTTTGGTCAGCCTTAACATATTCTAACAATATAAAGATGAAGAGTTTGTTCGAATGTTTGAAGGCTCTGTTAGAAAAATTTAATGGTATAAAGTTAGTAATAGATATTCATTATTGCAATTATGACAATAGTAGTAACCTGTTCCACTTCGATGATCAAATTAATAAAGAAATCACCGCATAAGCTTGTTCATAACTCATATTTTAATGTTGAACACTTTTCGTATCATGAACATTATATATATTTTTTTTCAATATAAACATACTTTTATATTCTGATTTTTGTTACGAAAAAGTAAAATTTTCTTTTCTCTTTATGTTGGGTTTTTCTTAAGAAATAAAAACAAAAACATGTTAGCTGCTAAGTTTTTACACTCTAAATTGTGATAACACTAATTCATTATATATTTTGGGATAATTCTATAAATTACCTACCAAAAGTAAGATCACAGTAAATAGTTTATACATAACGAAATAAAAATAATCAGCAATTATTTTATTAAGAATTATATTAAAATATGAATGAATTTAAATTTACATAAAAAAATATTATAATTCCTTCAACCAAAATTACCCAACATCAATTAAACCAAACTGTTCGGTGTTTAGTCAGGTTAGTAATCTGTGATGGTTTGGTTAGGTTATCTATGATACCAAACAATGTCAGTTGAAATAAATTCATTGACCTGTATTAATTATATAAACCTTATTTATTTTTTTTTTTTTTTTTTTTTTTTTTTTATACCCTCTGGGTTAGTGCTTGACTACATTCGACCTGATGGAAAGTGGAAATGTAGTCATAGATGGTAAGGCGCATTAACCCAGTAACCTATTCACTCTTTTCTTGAAGACACCCACATCGTATTGGGACGGAAATACCGACGCAGGCAAGCTGTTCCAGTCCTTCGCTGTACGAACTAAAAAAGACGAAGCAAAGCGCTTTGTTCGAACAGGGGGAATGTCCACAACGTAAGGATGGATATCTGCCGTGCGTCGGAACGTCCTGTGATGGAAGGGGGATGGAGGAATTAAATCATGTAATTCCTGCGCACACTCACCAAAATGTATCCTATAGAATACTGAGAGGCTAGCAATTCTACGCCTGTGTTCAAGGCTGTGGAGGTTGGCTTCAACCAATTCAGGGTCGCCTATAAGCCTCTTTGCTCGCCTCTCAATTGAGTCCAGAACCGCAAGATGAGACTTAGCGGCACCAGCGAATATATGCCCACAGTACTCCACACACGACCGGATCTGTGCTTTGTATAATACAAGTAGCTGTCCCGGTGTAAAGTACTGACGGACCTTCGCAAGAACGGCAAGCTTTCCTGCAGCTGCTCTTGCTCTGGACTCAATACACCGACCAAAGTTGAGGTTCGAGGAAATCTCTAAGCCTAACAACTGAAGCCGGTCACTGTATTCCAAAGATACACTCTGGAAAGTAGGAGCCAAGGTGAAAGGGCTCCTTTTGGCGGTGAACAGACACGTCTGCGTTTTGGTGGCGTTGAATTTGACAAGATTGGCTTTGCCCCATGCGGAGACTGCCTGAAGTTTGTCATTCAAACGTTGCACCACGGCTTCTCTTTCAGACTGTACTTGATCTCTACTAGCCCGACTACTCGGCAGGTATCTTTCTACAACTGTGCTGTCGTCTGCATACCCATAGATACCGGGTTTCAGCAGATCGTTAATGTGCAGCAGAAATAGAGTTGCAGAAAGAACGGACCCCTGAGGCACTCCGGCATTTATTGTCAAGGGTTCCGAGGAACACCCGTCGACAACTACTCGGAGAGATCTTTGGTTCAGAAAGTCCGTTACCCAACCGATCAGACCAGGAGATATACCGTATGTTGAAAGCTTGCTTATAAGGCTCGCATGCCAGACCCTGTCAAATGCCTTCGAGACGTCAAGAGAGACGGCGACCGCTTCTCCGTTCTTCTCGATGGCCTCGCCTAAAATGTGCGTAGCGTACACTAGAAGGTCCCCAGTGGACCTATTTCGGCGAAACCCGTACTGTCGGTCACTGAGGAGATCGTTACCTTCAAGGTACGCTAAAAGGCGCGAGTTCAATACACGCTCCATAATCTTGCAGAGTATGGAGGTGATTGAAATCGGTCTATAATTGGCAGGATCGGCACGACTGCCTTTTTTGGGCACTGGTTGCACGTTAGCAAGCTTCCAAGATTTCGGCACTATTCCAGACTTGAAAGAGAGACGATACAGACGTGTCAATACAGGAGACAACTCAGCTGCGCATGTCTTGAGCAGAATGGCTGGTATACCATCAGGGCCACTGGCTTTATTCACATCAAGACGACACAATGCTCTCCATACCTCTTTGTTAGTGATGCGGATTTCAGGCATCGAAATACCGCAGTGAGGAAGATGCGCTGGAGAAGCATTGCCAGTGTCTAGATATGAATTATCAGCGAACAGAGAAGCAAATACATTCGCTTTCTCTGTCGCTGTATGGGCCAGAGATCCATCCGGCTTCAGCAGAGCAGGTAGTGAGGGTTGGCAGAAGTTCGACTCGATCGCTTTAGCAAGAGACCAGAAAGCTCGACTGCCAGTAGGTCTGACAGAGAGCTTTTCGCCATTCTTAGCGATACGATCGCGACGAGCCTTCCGTAATGCCTTTTTATAGGACTTGGCAGCTTGGTTAAAGGCTCTCTTCTTTAAACTTACATCCGGAGCTTTGCAGCTTCGAGCATCAGCCCAAATTAGGTATGCCGAATGTTTTCGGTCTTCAGCATGACCACATTCGGCATTAAACCATGGGCGAGCTTTGCCACCGATGGGTACGTCAGCAAAAGGAATGAAGTACTCCATTGCCTGATATACCACATCGGTTATAGCATCCGCGCAACTCGACGGATCCAAAGAAGAGAAGCAGACCTGCCGCCAAGGATAAGACGCAAAGAAATGCCGCATCTCATCCCAATCTGCTGACTTATATTTCCATACTCGCCTAACACCAGGTGGTTCGAAAGCTGGTGGGGAATATGTAAATACAGATTTCACCAAACAGTGATCGGAGGTTCCCAAGGGGGAGGTCACCTCAACACGATACCTGTCCGGATCAGTTGTCAGCAAAAGGTCCAGGCAATTGGCTGTATGGCCAACTACATCTGGTACCCTTGTCGCTTGCCTCACCAGCTGAAAGAGGTCGAAAGACAACGCAAAATTCCGCGCTTCTCTTCCAGCATGGTCGGTCTTCTGGTACGGGAATAGCCAGTCCTGATGACAGGCATTAAAGTCCCCCAGAAAGACGAGCTGCACTGAAGGGTACTGATGCAGAGCCATATCAGCAGCCTCACCGAGATACTCAAATAATTTAGTTGTCTCCTGATCACCGCTGTGCGAACGGTAGACACAGCAATACAGGATTTTTTCGTTTCCTGTGTCTACTAAAATCCATAAGGAAGAAAAAGTGGGGTCTTCAAGGTGACGGAGACGCAGGATACAGAGGTCGTTCCGTGCGTATACACAGACCCCGGCACGTGAGCGAAAGTTGTACTCTAACGAGTAACCGGGATGATCCAGGTACGCAACGCTTAGAGGACATTGTATCTGTGTCTCCGTCAAAAAGAGCAAGTGCGGTTGCTCTGTCTCCAGGTGGTGGTGGACAGGTAAGAGATTAGAGTGCAAGCCCCTGATGTTAGTGAGGTGCACTTTAAATGAGGAGGAGTGCAACCGCTGTAAAAACTTCTTCTTTTTATTGGACTTTTTCATGATAAAAAATAAAATAAAAGAGTGAATAGGATGAGAAATGGCAGTTGAACGAGGCGGTACGTATCAAACCCGGCGCCGAAATTGGTGATATCATGCCACTGGGAGGCTAGTCTGGAGACTGCGGGGACGCCCGAACCCCCCCAGGGATCGCCATCGGGCCTCCTCATCTGGTCGCCAACCAGCACGATGGAGCCACCCTGGGATTTTACGCAGCTGGCGGGGCAGCCTTTCGTGGGTGGCTGGCCCACTAATTGGGCCCCCAACTATCTGCGGGCGGCCAGCGGAAAGCCGTCGCTTCGGATCCCGCTACCCTCCTCGACTAGACACCCGACACAATAAGCACCAACTCAACGCCAAACCGGTTCGCCAACGCAACGCAACTGTTCAGACCCATTTCTCATATAGACGGCTTCATCGAACAACGTGCCGGAACACGACTAGGTCGCTTTGCGGCACGACTTTGCCCGATGGGTGGTAACCTTGCCGGCGACTCGATGTTATGGTCTACCACCGGGGAAGAAATATCTATATTAATATAAAATAAAGTATCTAATTTAACAAAATTAGATACTTTATTTTATATTATGTTACTAGTTATCGCCCATACGTATTTAATGTGTCTTTCTTTGTTGACGCCCCAAGGATGGCTAGAATTTATATAGGTAACACAATAATAATAAAATATGTATTATTAGTATATGAATAACATAGGTAATTACACTTTTTATTACAATGAACACATTTGCATTACAACTATGTATATAATGAGTATAACAACTGACGATAAATAAAGTTACCTATACTCTTATATAAATGAGTGCTTCAAAAATCAAAATATTTCAAATTTAGCAACAATTAATTATAAAACATTTATAACTTATTAATTTATATAACATATTAAGTTATTAATATATATACTATAAAATTTTCTTCAATCGTTATTTTCAATTGAATATTTTTGTATTTTTTAATAATATAATTTACGGGCTATAACCATTTGTCTCAAATATTGTAATTTAGTAATTTAGACATCTAAAATTATATATTTTAGTTATAGAAGTTACCGAGTTAAATTTGGCCTCAAAATTATTATAAATAGTATCTCAAGATTAAATAAGACGAACTACATTAT
Organism: Melinaea marsaeus rileyi; assembly: GCA_918358865.1. Taxonomy (NCBI): domain Eukaryota; kingdom Metazoa; phylum Arthropoda; class Insecta; order Lepidoptera; family Nymphalidae; genus Melinaea; species Melinaea marsaeus. Next base: position 7,012,349 of record OU911083.1, on the reverse strand, counting down.
TTAAAATCAATCACCATAAAAAATTTACTTGAGTATAAGTTACTTATTAATAAAATAATATAATCATACTTTATAATAAGTACCACGTGTTCCTGACCGATATTTCATGTGTCAATATTATTAGAAAAAGGAGAAAGAACTTACTTTTGCTGCTGCTGGAGCTGTATTAAAATAATAGTAAACAATTAACTATATATCTTCTTCTAAACAATTAACTATATATTGTATACAAACTCATAAGGTAGTCGTAGCACACAAATTTTTATCTATTGACGTAATCGTGAAGGTGTTGCTTCCGCTTGGACAACGTGCTGTGTCTCGTTTAGCGTCCGTACTCATGACCGTCTCGACACGGCCGTTCTGCGAGACACCTCCATGTGTGTTAATCTCAATAAGAGTTTAAAAATACAGTATCAAACGTACATATAGCTTATTCCTGACTGTACCTCAACTTTTATTGCTAGTGTGAGAAATCACATGGGAAGTAAGCGTGCCGTACAGCTCCGGAACCTTTCATGGATAAAAGGTAGCAGGGTGGTCGCGATTGGACTTGTCTATGACCGATAGCCTTGCGAGCTTACTAGGCTTAATAGTGCCGTTGTCGGATGACTTCGGGGGTCAGATCTGCCGTAACAAGGATCCATGTGACCGGGGTAAAACCTGGATCACATGTATAGCGGCTCAACTTATATGCCCAACTGGGGTAGGTGGGGTTGAGCTGCTTTGTATAAAAACAATAGGATTGAGGAAGGCAAAGGGACGATGTACCTCAACTTTAATGAAAGAACGTTACCAATTTTTATTTTACTTCATGCTTTACAAAACAAATAAATGTTCTAACAAAAATTTTTTTTTTAATTTACTATTAAGCATTAAATAACAACTCAAATCAATTTAGAGATATCCTTATTTTTAACAATTATCATCACAATATTCTAAGTCAAAAACAAAAATGACAATATAGAAACCCAAAGTAACCATGGATCATCTAGTGTTTTATCACACTTATCACGATACTATTTATTACATAAAATTAACCAAAACAGTTAAGTTCTACATGTGAGTTTTTGGCTATTTTTAGCCCAGTAACTTTCAATATTTCGATTTCCATCATCACCATTATCACATCACCCGACTTCCACCAGAGTTGCCTGCTCACCGCGTACTCATAGATAGTAGATACCGATTTTTATCGCACTATGGATACACGATAACGTCTGTTACGGTCCACACCACATATAAGTTTAACTACTCTCCGTCACTTTAACACTACTTTGCCCTACAATGATTGCTCAATGATACTCTGAATTTTTTTCAATGATTCACGTGAATTTATTGCTTTAAGGTTATAACGGTCTCCATCCAGGAGCTCTATTATTACTAAATTGATGTCTGAATTAACATCTAACTGGTTTGGTTACGCTCCCCATTTTTAATCAAAAAAAAATCATCAATCATCATAAAAAATTTATAAGGATTAGATTTCATCCGATCAAATCTATATTTTTCATAAAATGCTGCCTTCGATATTACGGATCGCATATTCACTCAAAGAATTTAAATTATGTCATAATACCGACATTATAAGTTCTAGCTGACCATTAGCATGATAGGAGCGAAGTTTAGTTTATTGTTTAGCGAAGATTAAACAAAGTTTTGTGTTAAATCACAAAATTCTCTAAACTCCAAGCACTACTTTAGTTTTTTAAAACCCAAAGCATGCATGAATCTTATTCGTGCCATATAGATTTTCCGTAAGCCCTATCAACAAACCGCTCGTTTATTTTCATTACATTACTTTCTATGCAAGATTCCTAACAGACTACTATTATGAAATGGCTATTGATATGTACCAACCAAATGAAATACTGTCACTCGATTAAATTTCTGCGAATTCAACTTTTACTTTAAGTGGTACTTGGCCTCTCGACATCCTATAATGGTCACCGTCTAGAAACTAATATTTTAATATAAGGTATATTCAGAGACTACTTCTTCGTTTTCAAGTAACACAAAGTCACTTATAGATAACCTAACCAATCGCGTTTTAGTTTTATAAAACCGTTGTTCGTCATAGTAAGAAAATTTTTCAATTAACAGGTCTGAATTTTTCTCAACTTTCAATATCAAATTGATCGCAAAAGGAAAATTACTAGGTCTAATATTTTTGGCAAATAATAATTCTTTCATTTGTTCGCACATTATTATTCATTCTTCTAACGGGCATCGGTAAGATTGTCTGACCTACCGACGATCGCACAGTATTTCAAGGGGCTCTCCAAAACCTACTTTGACAATGCTGTGGGACATCCAAGCCCGCTGGTGGTTAAGGCCACAGAATACACGGCCCGTAAGACTCCTAAAGTCAGAAAGAGAAGACCCAAGTCGGTACTTTTCGATCCGGATAAAAGCGGCAAAGCGAACATAAATATTACACATACACACACACACAGCGTCTTCGCCGGCGAAGACGAGGCCCCCATCCAAGCACGTTGCTCCGGCGTTCTGCCGTCGGAGGACGTTAGTGTCAAATCCTAACCCACATCCAACCCTCGCTTCCCACCTAACGGCATCCTGAGCCGTGGTCCGAGCCTCACAGGGGGCGCCCTCAGGACGCGCGTTCCCCTGGGGCCCTTCAGGCCCCCCTTCTTCAAGGGCGGGTCTAGGGCTAACAGCAGAGACCCAAAAAAAAACGAAGCATGATCGAGGGTCATATTCTCGCTTATCAAGATCAATCTTAGGCAGGGTCACGTGGATTGTCCAGGAATTATATCAACGCACGCATTTGCTCTTATTTGCAATTCAAACATCATTCGCCACTGTGTGGTTTCGAAATTAGGTCAACGTGTCTCTTCAATGCTCGATTTGATCCCACATTTAATATCGGATCAACACTGTTATTAGGTCATTCGTCAGACATCACGTGGGCGATGCGCTTGAAAACCATGCAAATGAAATGTTATACGTAATCTTCAATATCTGCAATAGTTTTCAATAAAAGAAACGCATGACAGTACCCAGTGGAGTAGTACTAGTCTTCAGCGGGACCAGAAGACAAATGTCCGTTCACAAGAATACTACTCCACTATGTACGGCCCTTACACTGTCGTAATTGAAACGATGCTTCCATCACATGGACAACGTGTTGTCTTGTTTAGCATTCGTAATTATGACTGTGACCGAATATATATATTTATATTTCTTCTGAACATCGGTTTTTCATTACTAGTGGTAAATGGGTAATAGAGTTTATTATTTAGAATCATTCGACTTCTACGAAAACATTAAAATATCTGTGAAAATAAAGATAACTCTCAATAAAAGAGATATCCCGTAGTTTTTCATAGTACGCTGTGATAGATAAAAAAGTGAGTAAAGTAAGAAACTTATGTTTTAGTGAAATCGTTAGTAAGATATTCTACAGTACATCTTATATATAATAAGATTTTTCAAATATAAATTATTATATACACTTTTCTATAATCGTAATATAATAATATTATATAGAACCCAACACGTAACCAATTTGTAACACAATATCTTATTACAAAAATATACACTTAGTAACATACTTATACTTGTAAGCAATTAATTATAATAGTTAATTATATAAAGCTCTTACAATTTATTATAATAGTAATATTATAATAAAAGAATAATTTTACTCCTTAAAACATTTTTAATTAAAATTCTTGACAGTTTCATAACTGATAAATATAAGCAAAAACATTATGAAGATACTATAAACATTTTATGAAACCAATGTTATTGAATTTGGATCTTTTTTATGTTAAAAATGCACTTCATTATCTTTATATTTATACATTATATATTAAGTAAAATATGAAAAAAAATCCTACAGTCTTCATGGAATTTATCGTATCGATAACCGTAAATAAACTATAATAAAGCGCTTATTAAAGTGAGTTGCCCAAAAAAATTAAATAAAATGAATTATGATAAATGTAATGATGTTAAGAAAAACTGTTACATACTATCTGGTGAACTCTCTTTAACATCTTCTATTAAGTCTAAAACGAAACTGATGAGTTGTTTGAGAATTGTACAAGTCCGAGGAACAAGGAAACTTATAGTGAGTTATAAGATAAAAATCTTCAAATAATAATAATATTGACTATATTATTTATTTGAAGATTTTGATAAATATTTAAGGTGTATTACTATTAAAAGATTAGAATTAAATTACCTTAAAAATATTTTATTTCAATATTAATAAGATGAAGTTTATAGAAAATATCTTACTGACTCTATCCTCGTGTGACATTGATAAGCGTTCACAACTAACTTTCTTTACTTATCCCGCGAGATTGCTCAAGACGACATTAAAACTACAGATTTGAGTCAAAAGAACCAAATAGATCTTACAATTTGTCACATTATTTTATATTCCATAGTTACCTTTATATATGTGTATGGCTTATAAATTCATTTTTCTATTCATTTAACGTCTTAAACTAAACAACATTTTTTTAATATGATTAATGCTTCATATAAATTATTTAGAAAACAAAAGTAAACTGAAAGTTTTTTATCAAACATGGTCTAAAAGAATATGTGGAAAGGAAAGTGTAACCATTAAGGAACAGTTCAATTTATAGATTCATTATATTTAAGAAACAAATCTTCTTCCTTAATTTACCTTAGATAGGTTGATTTTGCAATAACTCTCAATTAAGTGTCCTAGTTAATAATATGAATGTATATAAATTATTTTAAAAAGTCCCTAGTCTCAGCTATAATTGAGAACAAAAATAATGAAATAAAAAATGTATATTTTACATTTGAAAAATTAGAAGAGGCATTTAGCTCTTTATATATCCGAAAGAATGTAATTTCTTTTGCTCTGGAAAAAAATACACGAACTTTTGTACTTAAAATGGACTGACTATTTTATTTTTTCAATGTTAGTAAAATGCTTATTTAAATGTTACTCAGCTTTTTATTTTTTAACCTAAGTTAAATTAATTTACATTTAGCTGCGTTGTTAACCATAAACTTTATTAATTTGCCACAAAATGTAAGAGAATGTCAAAATGTATAAGATATAAAACTATTATACAAAGAGAGAGACGGATAGGGAGAGAATAAAATATAAAACTATTAGAAAAAATATAATTGTATTACAATTCAATTCAAGAAGATACAAAACATAATAAGTATTATAATGAGTGATATATGATTGTTGAATACAATTTTATAATTAATGTATATCTTCTACTGTTAAAATAAAAAATATGTAAATTGATATTGTATAAAAAAATATATAAAATAAAAAAATATAACCTGAAACATAAAAGGGAAAACAAAAAAACTTTTAAGGATACATTTATGAAAACAATATTTTTATATAAAGTAATGTATTGCTGTTACGTTGCCGCAGTGCTCAGCTGTAGTTGGTCCAGATATAGATTTAATAAATATAATATTGATCGAAATTATGAATATTTAAATAGAAATATGATAATAAAATACGTTGCTTGCTTATCCTTAATTTTAAAATATCTCATATCACATTATTAGATATCATAACATAATTTGAAACAAACAAACAAACAAACTTGAAAATCATCACTGTTTCGTTCTAGGTTCCGTAATAAATACTATATCATTTAGTAACTATATCTTTATTTCCGCAACTCGTCAGTTGTATTATACTTAAGCTCCCTAGTGAGCCAGAGCTAGCTAGGTTATATTATTAAAAATTATTAAGCTATTTAAATGTATTGCGTATTCATTATAAATTGTTCTTAACTGTAACTGTAAGAAATCACTAAATTCTTATATCTGGCAGATCAAATCAACAGATGTATAGCACGGTCTATCTTACCATTAACTGGACCATCACTTATGTTAGTGAATTTTTAAAAAAGGAAACAGCAAGGACAAAGTGGTATTTTATTTAACATTTAGACTGAAGTCTAGAATGTCACATGGATCGACCTTATAATTGTAGGTAGTTCTGAACGAGTAGGATCATGGTCAAATGGAAGCTTTGTGGTTACAGAACAGCCAAGTGGTATTATAACATTTAGTCTAGAAGTTTTGAGCAAAGTAATTGATAAAATGCGTAGCCCTACTTCTTCAACTTTAAAAAAAATGTAGTAATATTTAAAATATAACATAATACTGATAATATACGCTATAATTTTTAATAGTTCTATCAATAATATTATTTAATGTTATTAGGTTCATACATAAATCAACTTTGATGTCTTTAGCAATAAAGAGCCAAGTTATATAATGTCTTTATGGTTTCTGGGTAAGATATAAATTCTTTATTGGTTTTTTAATTATAACAGTCGTAATTATTTTTATTAAGCTTAATCGCAGCGCCACCTATCGCATTAAACCGAAAGATACGAGTAAGTCCATTTTTCTTATTGTTTAAATTAATGTAGATGAGAACTTTATTACCGTTTCTATTCCTTAAATTAATGGACATATCCACATTACTCGATGATATAAGCATTTAATGAAATTTATTTATTAAATATATAAAATAAATAAAATTTTTAACAGATTTTATGCTTAGTAATATACAATATATGTGGCATATCAGGCACCAACAATTTGTTTTTATACATATACTTTTTTTTTTGGGAGCCTGATGTGACAGATGTAAGTATATATTAAGCAGAAATTTCATTAATATATTAAAAAAATACATTAGAAAATTTATTAATACATTAGCTACTTCAAAAAACATTAAACTCCTCAATCGTTATATAATATATAGAAGTTAAATTATATTCTTAACAATAGTATTGTGGCCGATGAAACATAGACAAATAATATCGATTGTGGTTGGTTTGTCGAAATGATGGAGGTTTCTGGGAATAATTACAAAAGCAGTCTGGTAATAATTATCTTAATTCTGGGTGTACTGAAATAATCAGCATCTATAACACTAAAATGGTAAAACTGAATTAATAATATAAGTGAAGTTTTTAAAACGTTTTTTTAATGCTGATATTCGAACAACATTAAACAATATATTTGAGAATCTGTATATTTATTAATCAATTGCTCAAAAATAAAATCCCAGAAATTGTAGTATTCTTTAAAATTAAATTTAAAAGTGTAGTAATGGTTGTAAAAATTAATATAACGTTCAGTATGTACAATGTATGTATTACAAATGAGAGAGGAAATCTCACAACAATAAACAATTATCTCCATTGAAGCGAAACAACAATAAAAGTACGAATTTCTGATGTTTTACTCAAATATAACTTTTCATAATATTTTTATTATACATTATTTTTATTTATATACTTCAGATTTTTTTTACAGTAGCAGATTCACAGTCCCTGCAAAATGTTTTATTAGATGGCAAGTACAAAATCAAATCATATACTCGTAAATGTCATGTCAGCATGTGGCGGTGGACGTTGATGGACACTCATCGAGCCTTATATGCCGGTTACTTCAATCGACGATCAGTAACGTGTCGTCCAAATGAACTAAAGTGTCGTTACCTATTAATGAATGGAGCATTTTCTTTATACCATAATAGTATTTTTACCAAGAACGGATCAAGGATTAGTTTTACATATATATTTTCGATTTTTATCGTTTATTGTGTTATAAGGTTTATTGCGTAATATTACTTGAAGAATAAATTTGTCAATGGATAACTTAATATGCAAGCAGTCAACTTTACTCCAATCCTAATCTTTCTGCGTCTACAAAAAGGAGTACTCCATACAAAAAAAGTCTTTCAAAGAATATTATAGAGAAGAGGATTATAAGCATCTGAAAAATTTTCGTAACTAACTGTAAATAAAAAGAGCCTTCCATTTCAAAGAATGATTTAGATAAGGGGATTATTAAACATCTGAAGAATTTGCGTAACTAACTGAATACAAAATGTTTTAAATACTATTTTCAAATATAGATTCCTGTATTTTAATGAGTTATTATAATAATGCTTATAAGAATTATAAAGTACAAAAACACTACTCAATACTATTCAGGGTTTCAGATCGGATTGGTTTGGGGTTTTTAATGAAATCAAAGATTGAAAGGCAGTTTTTGGCTTATTAAAATTAAATTGAATTTTACATGAAAGATTTTTCATTCGCTATATTATTTTCTATTACTCTTTCGATTTAGTAAAATTGTATATAAAGGTCAGAATTATTATAGTATTAACATTATAAATAAAGTATGTCTCCGCAGTGTCTCTACACACATGATATAACTGATGCGTTGGACACACAACACTATTTTCTGTTTTATATATATGTTAATATGCTATGCTAATATATATGTAGATGATTAGATAGACCACTATCGTAACATTCAATTTTTTTTTTAATTGAATGAATCTTATATATTTGTTGTTGTTGTTTTGTATCTCTGAAAATAGGAAAACTCACATTCAACTTGGGTTCAAAAAGAATTTTATGGATAATTAATGAGTGAATGAATTATTACAATGAATACAGTGTTAATAAATTGAATTATTCATATTAAATATATAATATAGTATTAACTTCAATAGGTTTTAACACAATTTATAGTTTTCCTTGAGTATAAATTAATATTGTCAACATTTTAAATTAAAAGTTTATACTTTGTTTTAAAAATTATATTACATTTTTTGTTTTAATGTTAACCATCGTTTAAATATTTTGCATACATTCATAATAATGTCATTATTATATGAAAAACAATAAATGGTAGTCGACATTTATTCCCATCAAAAGATTATAGGATAAACAAATAACCATAGTAATAATTGAAGTAAATATCAAGAACGTAAACTACTATTTTGGGTAGACCTCGAAGAATTCGGTCTGCCCATTCATTTGTCCCCTACTTTCGAATTTAAAAAAAAAATCTTCACAGGAGGTCTTCTTATGACCGCCTGAGCCCGAAATGACCATTGGTCAAAAAGTTTATATATATATATATATATATATATATATATATATATATATATATATATGCGTGCGTGCGTCCAGATTCGACTTTTGTCAGCACGATAGCGGCCGCAGTTTCGCTCGGATCGCTTTCAAACTTTGCACAAAAATCAACCATCCAAAAATGAAGGTCAAGTTCGTTAACCAGAGAAATCCGGTCACAGGGGGCGCTAAGGCCTCACTTTTTCTGATTTCAGTTTTTCGACCATAACTTTGTCCCTATACAAAGGAGATCAATCGCGTTCATATTATATGATGTCTTTGATGAATACCTATAACCAATGTAGATAAACCGAAAACCTAACTTCAATAACTTAGGGGTGGGGGTAAAAAAAACGAAATTTTTTGGAAAAAAAATCATAACTTTTTTCTGGTAAACATTCTTGCATCATAAGTATTTTTAATAGAAAGGATATTTTTTACTCTAAATTTAGGTACCAAAAGTTTTTCCGTAAAAGGTACCGTTTCCGAGAAAAAAAATTAAAACCACTTTTAGCTTGTAAATTTTAGGTAGGTAAAACCACGACAACTTTTTTCTGGTATACATTCCCTCCTCGCAAATATTTTTAATAGAGCACGTTTCTTTTGCTGAAGTAAACAATTGTCCACGTGGGACTTGTAAAATGCATTGTCTAATGAGTTTTGTATTGTATAAGCTTTACAGAAAATTATTAGTTCCACATCTTTATTTCATTGTTTAGCGTTCATTGTGTAGCGGAGTACTCAATCGAAGGAAATTTTCTGCACGATTCGTCTAGTTGAAGTTAAAGAGATAGGAATTAAACTTATAGTAAGTAAAAGTGGATTAAATTGAACGTAATTGAAAAGTATTATATTGAACGTTCAATATAATACTTAATCCACGAAATACTCATATTCATTTACTTAGCATATGCATATACGTGCTTATTTATGTATTCTTTGTTATTTACACAATAGAAGTAAATAACAAAGAATACATAAATAAGCACGTATAGGCATATGCTAAGTATCACTACTCATATCAATATATATGATAATATGTGCGTAGTCGCAATTTTTTCTTTCGCCTGTTTGTTCTGATAAATAAATGCACTCCTGTCATTGACTTGATACTTAAACGTAAATAGAACTGTCATTTATTTATATTATGTGTATTTCAAAGCATAATGCAATAGATAGGTTTATGAGCTACATACTAAAAGCTGAATATTACTATTACTATTAAGTATAAAGCACAATTCGAGTCCATCCGCCGCAGACAAAGTGCACAATACAGTCACTAGTTAAACCCGAATTTAGAACGTGAAAGCATCTGAAATTTCATTTTAACTCTAAAAGAAATTCATCCTTATATATATGTTTGTAAATATATTACCGAAATCAATAAATGATGATAGTATAAAAGATTATTTATATTTATAATAAAAAAAATATATTATTACGAATAAACACAAAGCAATCTCGATTTGCTTGTTGTGTTACATGCATTGTAACTTACGTAATAACTGTCAGGTGAAACATTAAAGCGATAAGGTACCGGACGCGCGAGCATCGTGTTCCGGAATGCATCCTACATCCGACCTCAGATATCACCTGAAAAATAATATTTATCCACTTCGTATCCTTAATTAAAATCATCTGTTATTAATAAATTTATAAGCAGCGACTAAATGTTCGCCTAAAAAAAGTCCGCCTAAAAAAGCTATTAAAATATAAAAAATATCAAAGTTGCCAAGTTCCCTCCTCCCCATTCTTTAAAATTGACATTTTGAAACACATAGAAATGAAATGACACGTCGCCGCGAGCTAAAACTAGTTAATTTGTAAACAAATTCCATTAATAATACCAAAAATAATAAAGTATTTTAACAAGCTTGTTATAGAACTACTAAAATTTAAAATTAAAGCCAGAACAAATGGAAAATATCGTGTGTTTAAATCCGGAAAATTAAAATGAAATTTAAAGAAGATATTATGCACGAAAAACAGACATACGGAAAGACTGTTTTGATAACGATTCTAGCGTATCCGGTTCACTACAACCAGTCTCGACAGCATCCGGTAGCAAATACATAATTCTTAGTTTTAAATTGCATATGCCAATGAAAAATATTTTAATTTTGACTTTTCTCTTTACATTGTTCTTAAAAATTAGACATATATTTAGTGTTTTGTGTTTGTAAAAACGTTACTCTTTAAGACTCGTTCAAAAAGTAAAAAATCATTAGGGAGTATGTATTTTAAAAAGTACAGTGCTTAAGTTATCGTTAAACAAAAACTTATGAGAAATGTGACATTATTTATATATTTGACATTTTCAAAGTACAGTGCACTACACATTAAACAAACATCACATTACATAAACATTTAAATTTTATAATATTATTGTTTTAAATTGACTATAATCATTTTACCTCCTTTAAGATTATATTTCTTATTAAAATATGGAATGAAAAAAATATAAACCTAGGCAAGACTGCATTCTTAACCTATTACGCATTTTCTTATTCTATGTTGTGTGACAATTTGTATAGTATAAATATTTTTAATTTTCGATACATTTTCTTCTAATCCTAGATTATATGCTGGTAAAACTATATGAGATGTAGATTATAACAGAAATATTATTCGATTCGTGAAGTTATTAATTACGAATACAATTTCGCTTTTACTTCCACTTTTATTAATTCATATATTCAGTTTGTAGTATATTTTCCTGGAAAGCTCTTAATAGACACACTTTTTAAAGGATTGCAACTTTGTGAAGTACTATCATAAGATTACTAATTATTCTTAAAATATACCTCTAGCTACTTTTGCTTTTTGTTGTTTAATTGTTATTTAACTAAAGATTTAAGAAATATAATCACAGGTATTTTAAAAAATAAATAGCTAAAAGATTATAATTAAATCAGATAAGTCCATAAATTGGATTACAAACTTCAACCTTTTTTCGACCTTTATGGGCGGTAAGGTGTAAAATTAATCAATTGAGAAATGTTCCTTCAGTGCTAAATTGTGTGCAAAATTGCAGCGCTGTAGTGTGTATATAAAGGCGATTCCAGGAGAGTCCTTACAATGTCCTGTACCTCGGGTATTTAACGTTTCTACTTCCAGAAATATTTAATAACTGTGTCCTTTTCGAGGTGTTGTATGTTTAAAAATTCCTTGAAGGAATAAGTATGATTATAATTATTAGTATATTAATTGATAACAAAAACGTTATATTTTAATAGTTTAACATATGATATGATTATAAATATATTAATTGATAACAAAAAAAAGTTATATTTTAATAGTTTAACAAAGTTTATAAGTCTTATTTTGAATTTAGGAAAAGATTTTGTGTCAAATAAGACAGAAACAGGTTAAAACGATGTTTATATTAATAAAATGCCATCTTAAATAAAATAGAATATCATTTATAATATATATACATACATATATATATATATATATATATATATATATTTATATAAATGTTAAATAAAGATAACTTCTTAACTTAGATATATATATATATTTAACATGAATTAAGCAAAATCTTCTCAAGACTTCAAAATGAACACTTCAGCGACAAAATTAGTATTATTATGTAAATTACACGGTAAGTTGACTGCGGAATCTGAAACACTTAACTTGTACTGAGTAATCTGACTTTGACTTTTCTGTAAATGTTTAAGGAAGACTACATAAAACAATTAAATAATTATCCTGAATTAACAACGTTATTTAGTACCCATAACTTTTTAAACGTTAAGTTTCATTATTTACATATTAATTAATTATTTTCAAAATAATGAATAAGCATATGTATATGATTTTAATAAGGAGTTAATATTGGTTTAAAATCAGTAATATATGCTCAAGTATTGGTATGACGCTCGTAACACTCAACTGATTGAACACTATAATCTGCGGAAGCACGTTTGATCTCGATAAAAGCCTTTATAGCGTCGAATTTGCTATACTTGTTACGCCTTATTGGTTTGTCCGTCAATTAATTGTACTCAAGTTAGTAATTAGACAGAAACTGTTATATATAAGTATTCACTTGTCAAAATTTAAACGATATTATAGTTTTTACTTGACGAAAATCCGGTCTATAGGTTTTTTATGCAACTGACAAACGTATCAGACCTTTCAATATTTTCAGTTTCATATTTGATGTCTGTTTTGGGTAGACCTCGAAGAATTCGGTCTACCCATTCATTTGTCCCCTACTTTCGAATTTTGGAAAAATTTCTTCACAGGAGGTCTTCTTATGACCGTCTGAGTCCGAAATGACCATTGGTCAAAAAGTTTATATATATATATATATGCGTGCGTGCGTCCAGATTCGACTTTTGTCAGCACGATAGCGGCCGCAGTTTTGCTCGGATCGCTTTCAAACTTTGCACAAAAATCAACCATCCAAAAATGAAGGTCAAGTTCGTTAACCAGAAAAATTCGGTCACAGGGGGCGCTAGGGCCTCACTTTTTCTGATTTCAGTTTTTCGACCATAACTTTGTCCCTATACAAAGGAGATCAATTACCTTCATACTATATGATGTCTTTGATAAATACCTATAACTAATGTAGATAAACCGAAAACCTAACTTCAATAACTTAGGGGTGGGGGTAAAAAAACCGAAAATTTTTGGAAAAAAATTCATAACTTTTTTCTGGTAAACATTCTTGCATCACAAGTATTTTTAATAGAAAGGTTATTTTTTACTCTAAATTAGGGTATCAAAAGTTTTTCCGTAAAAGGTACCGTTTCCGAGAAAAAAAATATAAACCAAAAGTGGTTTGTAAATTTTAGGTAGGTAAAACCACGGCAACTTTTTTCTGGTAAGCATTCCCTCCTCGCAAATATTTTTAATAGAAAGGTTATTTTTTACTCTAAATTTAAGTACCAAAAATATTTCCAAAAAAGATACCTTTTCCGAGAAAAAAAATTAAAACCGCTTTTTGCTTGAAAATTTTTGATGTAAACAACGGCATCATGTATTATTCTTAGGTAGTGAGTTATATTTTAAATGAGTTACACACGAGGTCTACCCACGCGTGTCCCCTTGCGGGCACGGATTTTTTTTCTATGCTGCTGTAAAGATATAAAATATTTTAAATATATTTACAAATGTTATGTGAAACCTTCTACAATGTTTTCTAGTAAGAAATCCTTAAATTTATAAAAACGTGCAATTCATTCTTCAGTTTCGATGCATCCGGGTCTAGAGTTTTGAACTGAACAATAATGTAATAATGGAATTAATTAATTAACGAGTTATTAGTTCAATTCGGCGCAATATTTACAAATGTATTTATTTACACATAAACGAGAAATAAACGTCATAAAAAATATATATTATTTTGTTGCTTTCTTTTTATACTGAATTGTTGACTTTTAGTTGTAGTATTTGATTTAGGTGGTACTAAAACACAATAATAAAGGAAATAAAAAATAAATACATATCAATTTGGTGTGAAGTTTAAAATATATCTGTGAAAGCTTTAAAATTATGGGGCTAATAAAGAACATTCTATTTTATAAATTTAAGTATTTTAAGCCAGATTGACCATGATTATAACAACAACAATAATTACATTTACAATAAATAAGTTACATAAGGTTTAAAATATTATCTGGAAAATCATCCCGTAACTCGCTCGTCACGATAGTTTATTTGGAATAACATTTCTAATTAGTTAACCCTATATAATAAACTTTAATTACGTAGGACAAGAATAAACGACTCGTATTAGCTGACCGAGCTTCACTCAATGTTTTTATTCTCCCAAGGGTATTGAGATATATCAGAAGTAGTTAAATACTAGTTTAAAATGTTCAAGTACTTCTACAATTTGTTCAATTTATATATTATATATAATATGCTATTAATGAATAAATTTGAAACGTAATATTTAAGTCTTTTGATCTTAAGCTATATTTGTATTCATGAAGAAATCATTCTCCACTTAATTTGGGGCAGAAAAAGAAAGTTTCCAAAATCTCAAGTACCAGACAGCTTTAGACTGCTAGACGTAAGTTTTTCCTTTTTGGTATACATTGTTTGAAAAATCAATTCATTATCAGTAAAGATTTACTTGACTGAACATACAAATAAAATCGAAATATTATCGGAGTTCATCATTAATAATGGTAACATTTAATCAGTCAACCGTTATTTCGTCGCTGTAGGAATCTTCGTTTGTATTTTATTTTCACGCTCCGCTTGTTCCATTTCACTGATATTATGAACTACGAAAAAGAAAATTATGCTGTCAGAAATTAGATTGGGATGAAAAATATGTCTATTACGACAAAGCAAGCTTACTGGAATCTAATATTGTTTTCTTTTTGAGTATAATATTTTGAGATGATCAAGCGTGTTGTTTATATTTTCTTCTTCTAAATTTAACATATGATTTTATAGTTTTTAGTTTACTTCGTACTTATCTATTTCTTTCAATATTGATCATTTATCATTTTGTGATTCTTTCGATTCTAGGTATATTGTATATAGAAATATAATCAAACTATAGTTTTTTTAATAGATATAACGTCTCGATAATAATAATGAGAAATAGATGTTTCGAGACGAAAAGTTTGATTTAATGTTTGTTTGAAATCACCTGTCTCTCAACTGCTACTCAAATTTAATGATATAATAATTAAACTTCAGTAATAATCACTAAATTAGTTATTCTTATACATTCATAATGACAATTGTAGTACTGATGATACCAGTAATGAATAAACTATAGATTTTTTTATTTAGATTATTTACCTATAATAAGAAATATTTTGTTCTAATACAATATAAATTTGTAAAAGTTTTATAAAAAGTATGTAAACTATTTAAAATATATATATATATATGTTGTGTTTGTAACTCTTCAAAAAGCATCCTTAAGAAAATAAAGCATAAACAAAAATCTTATATAAGCTGTTACATATTTACAATTAGTTACAATTATTTAATTGTATCATCACTAATTCAGTATATATTATTGGTACTTCAACTAATGACCTATAAAAATAATTATCCCAAAAAATAAAGCTTATATATAACGAAATAAACATTTTTACAAATTATTTTATTAGAAGTTTACTATAATTATTATAATACAATAAATATGGATGTCTGTTAAATGAATTTAATTTTATATCAAAAATAATGAAATCCCAGAACCAAAATTATCTGACATCAATTTAACCAAATACTGAACAAATTTATGATATCAAATAATATTAGTTCAGATTAATTAATACAGCTATATTAATAAAATGTTCAAAAGGTGAATCAACAAAATAGTCATAACCATTTAGGTTATAACCAATAGGAGGGTGAATATGTATTGTTAGTACTTTAATTTTTTATGTATGTATACAATTTTTAGCATGTTTTTAATATACAGATACATTTTTATAGAGCTATAAATGAGTTTAAAATAAGTATATGAAGTGACGTTGGACAAAGTTACTTTACTTTTATCTATATGATTTCTTTGAAATCATTTTTATATATTTCAATCAACTTCGGCAATAATGGTATTTGACACTACTTAATCTATATGAAATATCGATTTTAATAAATACGTTATATAATTTTCTCTAATCTTTACTTTAGAATGAAAAAAATATATTTTATATATTAAAATTTACTGGTTTCGTAGATATCAATTTGTTGCAAATATTGTAATTTAAAAATTTTACATCTAAATTTATACATAAAGTTACTGAGATTCTTTAGTTTTCTTGGACCCAAAATTATATTAAATAATATTCATATTAAATAACATAAGTAATTTATATTATTTAATCTTAATATTGTTTGTTTAAACCGATTGATTGGACTATTACACTGTTTTGCAGTCTCGATAAACAATAGGAACACAAAAACAGCCATGTGTTAATAGGCTTGACAAAATTCATATTTTCTAACCTGGACTAAAGAAGATAACTTTGAAATTTTAATTTTTCAAATAATTTACAATGAAATGTACATCAATACAGACAAGTTTTAAATCCGCAATCCCTGGAGAAACACTACTATATTATTATATATCCTATATACTTCAGCGTTACATTTCCGGAAAGTTTTTCTTTTTCTTTTAAATTTTTCTCAAGGTTCAGGTTTCGAAAGCTAATAAAATATTATTAATTTGGGATGATTTTTCATGTTACTTTGTAACTCATTTGAGATAATAAAATTTTAACTGGAACTGACGAATGTTAATACCTTTACTACCATCCATCCGATCGCTTCGATGGCTCAAGTAAGTATATCTCTATATTTATATCTATTTGTTATTGTTAAAGTTAGTTTTTCAGTGTCAGCATCAATGTCAGTGTCAGTGTTATTATTAGCGTTAGTGACAATGTCAATCTCAAATTCAAAATCAGTATTAGTAGGAACTCCAATCATAAATTAATTATTTCCCTTTTGCTTTTTTTCCACTTTCTTTTACTTATGAAAATCTATTATTCGTTCCACTCAGTTTGGAGACAGTTATGTCGGACTCGCCAACATAGAGAACGATAGGATACTTTACTGAAAATCAACAATTACCCTCACCACCATAGCGCTTCGCGTCACTTGATCGCTTTTGCATGTTACCGTGAAGTCCCGGCGAATCGCCAACCCTTTAGTTTGGGATTATTACCGTATCATCTTCGCAACTGTTAACCTATCTAGACATCAACAATAGTAATAAATGTAATAAAAAGGTTAATTTATTATCTTTTACTAAAGTTTTTACTTAAATAATGTTTATGTGGATAAATAAGATTTTTTAAATTACTTTAATAAATCAAATTAATTAGTTTATTGAAGAAATTTACTAAAGTTGTTACTTGAATAATGTTTGTGTGGATAAATTTGATTTTTTATAATAAATAACTTTAATAAATAAAATAATTTAATACGTTGAAGAAAAATACAAATATCTCCAATAAAATGAAAGCAAGAACTCAATATGATGTAGAAAAAAGTATTTAAACGAATATTATATTTATTAAAGTTAATGTATTTTATCCATTGTAAAAAATCTTCAGAAATTACTTTTCTTGTACACACATACATACATGCTCCTTTTATTTATAATAAAATAAAAATCAAACAAAATATCAGACGGAACAGCAAAAACAATCTGGTTATTCAATATATATTCTAGAAGCTGTGAGGGAAGTGAGTTTTAATTGTTTTAATTTGTTATTTACTCATTGTAATAACCTTGGATCTAAATGATTCTATTAAACTCTGTAGTTCTGTATAAAATATGACTTTTATAACATAAAAATATATCCTATGCCATATTTTTTAAAAGCTCAACAATATTATCTAACGTTATTAAGTTTATAAATTAATTTTAAGTACATTCACAATAAAGAGCTAAGTTATATAATGTCTTTATGATTTCTGGTTTAGACATAAAATTCTTTATTGGATTGTTAATTGATCGTATTTCTTTACTTCGAGTTTCATAGCGCCACCTGTAGCATTAAAACCCGAAGATAGCACACCCGTGATCGGAGTGGTCTTATTAATGTAGATGATAACTTAATTGCTGTTTGTGTTACTTTCTTTACGGGATATATTTCTTTAACTCGGTCCCTACGAGACTCAGTAAATACATTTGTAAAATAAATGAAAACTGATAACCAATTTATATTTTCTTATTAGTATAATAATATATCCCAGAATTAAAACTATATTTAACTCCAACTTTGAC
Organism: Melinaea marsaeus rileyi; assembly: GCA_918358865.1. NCBI lineage: Eukaryota > Metazoa > Arthropoda > Insecta > Lepidoptera > Nymphalidae > Melinaea > Melinaea marsaeus. Next base: position 6,993,698 of record OU911083.1, on the reverse strand, counting down.
TGTGTCAACTACAGATGTGCGTTATTGTTACACGTTGGGAACATTTGTTAAGAATACCCGAGAGAGAAACAATATTTGGAACACTTTTATTCACTTCCATATCGTAGATATAATCTATTAGTAAAATCTGTGAATCTAATAATAATAGTACAAAAATGTATACATATTCACGTTCATAATTTAATTTTAATATTTTCCATTGAAGTAAGACATTCGAACATGACATTTTATAGAAGGCATAAACTGACACCGTACAAAAATTTCTCAAAAATTGCTACTGTAAAATTATATTCTATTTGTTATATTCTATTACTTGGAGAATAAGCTGTAACTAAACAAATATGTCTATATTCATCAAATTTAATCGTTCCGATGTAATTATAGGAAATGTAATTAAAGTTAAAAGTGTACAAAAAACATATTTCTAGAAACAAATCATATTTAATATCTCGATATAATGGGTCTATTATTAAATAAAAATTAATAATATTTTATATACATGAGAATAATTTTTTAATATGAATGAATTAATATTTATATATATATATAATAGGTTGATTTGTTGTTTTATAGTAATTTTTCACAAATGTTTATCATTTCTCGCTGATTTCTTGGGAATATAGGAATAACGGCTTAAGTAATTAAGAAACATACTATTAACTTAGTTTGACAAATAAAATTAAAATCAACTTAATATAAAATTTATTTATTTAATTTACCCATTGTACACACATAAATATACTATTTTTATTTAATAATAACAGAAACTAATTATCCATTACAAAATAACTTTGACTAAACAATATATATATATATATATATATATATATATATATATATATATATATAATATCTAGATATCCAAACCTTAAAAAAATGTAGTTTACCCTTGATAAAGAGAAACGTCGAGCTACAAATTCAAAAGAAAGACAACAGTAAAATAAACTAATGAATATAAAATATAAAAATTATCTTTACTTTATAGTACTTTAAAACTACAGTTATGTCATTATTTCCTTTCATTTTATTTAATAAACTCAAGTCATATAAGAAAGCGCGACGAAAATAGAGTTGAAGAGTCTCTTCTGTAATCTTCTTACTTTCTTAGTTACACATATTATAGCATACTATGATATCTCTTTTATAGTAAGTCACCTTTATTATCACAGATAGTTATATATATTCCTATGTGTCCAATCTAATATATTGTATACATATTTTAAAATAGTTATTTAATAGTTATTTTTTAAAATAGTTTCAATATCTTTCGTTGCCCTTCACTAAAGATAAAATAATTTTTGAATTCCCAAAATATTTTAATACTTACTTAACTGCGATATTCACTGTTAGTGCCGCTTCAGTGTCTATGTCAAAATCATATAAGGATCTCCTCGTTTAAAGATTATATATAACACATAAAAGTAATTTAAGTTCCAGATTTATCTATTTTAGTTTCCAATATCACTGCTAAATAAACTATAAATGTAATAAATAAGTAAAGCTTCTATTTAGTCTTATCTTAACTTATCTAAAAATCAACACACAGGAGAAGAATTATCTATTTTATTTGTTGGAAAAACATACTTTTGTTTTTCTACAGCTTATACTTACATTACCTTTTGTAAATTACCTTCATAGATTGAAATTTCTTATAATTTAAGATTTTATTATTCAGTCTTCAGCCGCAACAAAAAAATGTTAAAAAAATGATTAAGGGTGGTTGGTTACTTAGAAATAACACTATTAAAATAATTCATATTTTATTGTAATTTTATCTTCTGAACTTTAAATTAATTTTAGGAGTTTATATGACCTTAATGTTTCTTAATCTTTTATATAAAAAGTATAAAAAGATAAAATATATAAAACCAAAATTAAAACTTTATTTACTGTTTTATTAAACTTTAACTCTGTTGTTAAAAAATCTTAAAGTAATTTTTCTGTGAAATAACAAAAAGTAAATATTGAGTGGTTCAACATTATTAAACCTCGAAACAGATGTAATTTTTTTTTAAATATTTCTGTTTATAATCTGCAACCTCTGCTTCATGATTATTTAAATAAAATATCATATTGTGTAACTCGAATTACCTATTTCATCAATTTATTTACTATACTAACTGTTTATGATTATGTTTATTCTTACATACTTACAAGTCGACTAATAAAGTCTCAATGTAAACCTTTTATTAATTATTCAATAATTATTATGTTAATGTTAATTCCATGAAAACAAAAATTGGTGATTGGACCCATGAGATTGGACTTACTTGTCTAAAAGCCTTTATTAGTTTGAATCACATTGTAGTAATATCGTTTATAGTATCCATACAAGGATCCATTTCAACCAAGTAGTTAATTGTTTGCTATTATATTGAGGCGGCTCACAGTGTTTCGTGTAGAACATGCTAGGTGGACAAAATTATTTTATGTTATATAACAAGGCTTTTACTATTTTACATATAGGTAGTCATGTTTTTGTAATAAAAAACGAAAAATTGGTATAAAAACAGAAAATATATTCAAAAATATTATACAAACAACAAAAATAAAATTAAAAATACTAAATTAACCTAATAATCATCATCAGAGTCTTCTGATGAATCTTTTATAGTGTAATCTTCATCATTTTGTGGCATTGTGCGACAATATGATGACGATTCCGGCCTTGATTCTACTATGCTAGGGCTTACAATTAACTTTAAAACTTCTGTACATATTTTTTCCGGTTTTTTTCGGGGAATCTCTCGAAGGCTATTGATCAAAGGATCAGATGTTATAACTAACATAGACAGTAAGTCTCTATTCGTGGCAACACGCGAGCACTTGTGGGTGTTGTACTCCCTAAATCTGCGGCAATCTTTGTTACGTGCTTCCTGAGCCTCTTCGGAAAGCTGCCCAATCGGAAGCAATGCTGCTTTGATGACCTCTGTACTGTGAATTAATATTTTATGTACAGTAGCAGGCATACAGTACCACGAATAGAGACTAAGATAATGTCTTCTGGTTTCGAGACAAAATTTATTGAATTCCGCTAAGTTTATTTCGAATCCAGAAGACAATGTCCTCAAAATAACATCAAATTGTTTGATAATTGTAACATCTAACCCTGTGATGTGAGCACTCATCTCAGCATTCTTAAAAAAGCGACGGGCTGTGTTTCCATCATTTGAAGAACCAAATCCTGGCTTTGGTTTATCAACAATAAGCCCCATCTAGTTCTTTAATTTCAACTTGATTTCTTCGGAACGAACTTTGATATCTGCTTTGTCTTCGTCGCTTCTAGCCTGCCATTTCTTTATATTCAACTTGTAGCTGATATGTAAAAGGCATTCAAAGCAACGAATCCAAGCATGAAGTGTAGATAAACCAAAGCCAAAATGTTCTTGATTGCTGTTGAATTTCGCGGGATCATCGTTCATTGTTTTGGTGGTGGCGCCACAGATGAAGCACTTTTGAGATGAACGAGTTTCTGTTAATGCGTTGCATACTTTTCCGTCTGTCATTGTCAGTAAAAGTTCGTGTTTCACAGAGATTTGAGAATCATCAAATTTGATAAGTGTTGGAAGAAGATCGTTAACTTCTTCCAACTATCTGTTTGTCTCCGCTAACGTGAAGTCGTTCGTTTCTTTAGCAAATATAAATTTGATTGGGCGACAATACATTGTTGATGAAGGCCGAGGATTTTGCCAAATAATTTTGGACCCATCATATAACTTAAGGGGAACCAAAGAAAATACAAAAAGAAACTCGTCCGTATCTTCAGTGTTTTCAAATCTCTGTTTGTATGTGCTGTGCCCAGAACTTCCATCACATCCCCATTTACTAACAAGTGTAAACGATGAACTTGTTGGGAGGACACTGCTGATAACTTCATTCTGTGCTAATATTAGACGTTCCACTGTTTTATTTAATAAGGCTTGCAAATTTATTTCAGCACGAGTTTCTGTTATAGCAATGTGCTCCTCTGCAGGGTGACAGGCCTGTTTGGACTTTCTTAAACTAAAATATGACGGAAATACATTATGTCCTGCCTTCATGGACCACTTTCTTGTTTGTTTGTATGCATGCGTTGTTGATTTAGAATCTATATAGTAAGCTAAGGCTTCGTCACTACTTAACTGCCTAGGAATAACAGAACTGGTATTTTTAGACTTCTTAATATTATCTGGGTTCTCACTAATGTCTCTAATCACGTTGGCAATTTTTCTTTGGCCTGTTGAACGCACAGCAATTTCGGCAGCAGTCACTAATTCACTGACACTTCGCGATTCTACGAGATCCACAACGCGACGTTTCTTCGTCTTAAACGATGATTCTTCGAAATCTTTGCGAGGTCTTCCTGCAGGAGTCGCAGCCCCACTCGATGTCGAAGGTTGTGGCGCAGAAGAACTCGCGGTGAACTGTATGTCTGCTTCATCCAGCCACGTCTTGTTTTTAATTAAAAAACGCTCCTTCGACTTTCCTGAAGCCAACCATTTGGTACCAATCTTATTTGAAAAGTTGGATATTTTCAAATTTATTTCTTTTCGGCTACTTTCAGTAATGTCACCAAAGTGAAATTTTGAAGAAAGGTAGACATATACACGCGAATTTTTTTCATTCTTCGTGTGTTTCAACCATTCTTCGAAAAAGTCTATCCTTGAAATGGAGTAAACGTGTTCTAAAAAAAAAAGAAAAAAACATGTTGTACTCAAGTGTGCTAAATAATATGTGTATTTTTATATAGAATAAAGTTATTCCTATGATATATCTAAGAATTAGCCCGGATAGAGGTGAATGTCTGTAAATTTAGCTCTGTCAAAGTTTTTTTTTTGAAAAAATATACGCTAAAATATGTAATGTATGTTAAAATTACACTAAAAATACATTTCAATAGATTTTGTTTTAAATAAATAGTTATTAAAAAATAGGAATTACCCTCAGTATTAATATCCATCACAAACACTCACAATATTACTATAATCCACTATGAGACGTGCACGAAAGTGTCGCTAAATTGCAACTGATTGATTGGAAAGGTTGCATTAAACTCATTACCTGCCTTCTGACCCCTATGACTCATCAGTTAAACATGTGACAAACAACAGATTCTCGGAATTGGAGTTTAGGGATGTTGTTTACGTTTTGTAATTAAGATTACCTGGAAATGATAACATGAATATTGTCCACCTAGCATGTTCTAGGTGAAATACTGTGCGGCTCCGAAAATAAGGTTTGCGTCCCAAAGCAACCATCTTGATTTCCTATTACCCTCAATAGCTAACATATGAAATATCAGTTAAAAACACATAGTGCTTTGATTAAATATATTACGGTAAATAAATAAATAATTAGGATATATTCAAACTTTAATTCCTTTTAATTTTGGCCGAATTAATTAATTATAATTTTAGTCTTAATTCAAATATATTTGTAAAAAAAAAATTTAGTCTCAGTAACTTCTATAATTAAAATGTGCTTATTTAGAGGTCGAAACTATTGCGTGACCTGAAAAAAAAATTAATATCTTACTACTCATAAATCAAATACATAGTAAATCAAAATGATTCGATTCGTTCACGTCCATGCGAGAAAAGCATCTTGAGAATAACTACTATCAGTCTACTGACTGACTGACTGACTGATATACATCGGAATCGACATATTAAGTAATAAGTGGGTTGAGTGTACTCTTTCAGGGGGTATAATAAATATTGCTGTCATTTGGGCAATCAATAAATCATTAATGAGTAATTTCTATATCACCTACGGGATTATAACATGAAATAACAACATTTATTTAATTCCCAATCAATTTCCCTTGGTATATTTATTTAAGTATCCTCTGATACAAACCTTTCCTTTTATATTATAAATATGATCTTTGTTTGATTAAATTAAATATCTTCACGGTGTTTGAATAAATTTTCATATCAATTTTATATCAATTTAATTACACAAGGGAACAAAATTAAACGTTTTCTTGTTACATAGAATTTTATGTTTATTGTTTACTAATTAGATGTCGCTGCTTTGAACTCGACCCTCATGTTTTCTTTAGCAGCTTTAGTTTTTGAGATACCGCTATCAGATATATTTTTGTACTAATCATATTTAAACTTCTAGTCAAGCTGTTTAAAGTTCCTAACAGAATTTATGTTCAGCAATGTGCATAGCGAAAAAGATGTATAAAAACGTTTCAAACTATTTTTGTAACATCATGGTTCATTAAACTTATAAAATAAGAGTATTTTTATTACTTTAGATTCCCTTTGATATCCGTGACAGGTACTGGGACCCTGATATGGTATGTAAAGCAATTGTGGAATCTTTAAGGCTATGGGTGAATACAAAAGACCCCATTGTATCTATCAAATACCAATGTTGCAGGAACCATCCAATCTTCAAGATGATTGTTATTTTTGTTTTTATAAATGAGAGTAATAAAAGAAATCGGACGAAATAGTTTTACGCTAACTTGTTATCTGTTACTCGACTAGCCCCGTACTCCGGTGATGCAGATTCTTTATTTACACTATATCATCACGAATTAGAAGAAAAAAAGCTCTTTTTCATGTGACGGAACAGGGATTATTAATGTAAATCCTGACATTTTAGTGAGCCCCAGTCTTTTAATCAGAAAAACCTCAGTGCATTTGTCAGAAACCTTGGTCTTTGTAATTTCTCGCATAAAGCAAAGAAATCTTTTAACCCCAGAAACGAAAATGTTATACTATTCAAAACTAAAGCTGATACAAACAATCTGACTTTCAGATCTGAAATCGCAATTCTGAAAAAAGTTAAATATTAGTTATAATATTATATTAATCCCAAACCTTTTTAATATATTTTTTTAATTGCAGTATTATACATTATTTTTACTGTTTATTATATAATTATCATTATATAGTTATTTTTCATTTCTATTTATGTTGTCGTATAATGACCGACTGGTAGGAAATGTTATTCGAACATTTAGTTCATTGATTGTTTTCAGATCATTCACTACCATATTTTATTCTAGGATATTCTAGTAGTATAACATAATTATTGTAAAAGTATTTTTTTGTTTTTAGATGAGAATATCAACCTGTGTGGAACAAATTTATTTTAATCAGTGTAATAATTAACTAACTATTATTTAACGCTTTCCTGGATATATATTTAATTTATTACCAATAATAGCTAAGTTAGCGTAACATCACCCTCCCACTTAGTTAACCGGTATCTTACCCTCTTTAGTTACCCCTAAGAAGTACTTTCGTAAACTATATTTTTTTGGCAACTTTCTTGTCTACGTGTGACTGACGTTTGTAAATAATATCTGTAAATAAAAAAAATCAATTAAACTAATGCTTAATGTTACATTCCTTTATAAAATTTTCGTTTCCTTGTTAAGAATGTAATCATACGAGAAGCAGTTAGTCTTTCTGTAGCAAGAGCGCAGAGGGGTATAACAACCACCAAAAAATCAGTAGAGTTCGTAAAGGCAGGTTCGTCCAAAAAATCTAAATTAAAACCTTATTCCATCTTGGACGCGTCTCCTGATTGGACTCTCATGATGGACACGTATGAAAGGCAATACAAAATCCCCGGGGATGTTTGTGTTTCGTCATCTAGGCCGGACTTATTCCTGTATTCAAAACAACTAAGGCGCGTTATACTTGTGGAGCTTACTGTACCCTGGGAAACAAACATACCCAAAGATCATACATTTAAGCTTAACAAGTATTACGAACTGTGTAACGAACTGATCAGGAATAAATTTATAGTTAATTTGTACGCTGTAGAAGTAGGAGCGAGAGGTATAACAGTAAAATCTCTCTACAACTTATTTAAGGATCTCGGCCTTTCTAGAACGATCATCAGTTCATTTCTGGAACGTATTTCAAAGGCGGCTTTAGTAGGTTCTTACGATATTTGGTTAGGTAGGGAGAGGAGCGTAAACAGTGAAGGTGAGCGTGTATGCGCATAGTAAAGGGGCCCCTTAAACCTACATCTGGGTCGCAAGTCCCAGGCATTGTTTGCGCTCCTCTTCTTGCAACGCGATGGGCCCGGCACCCGCACGGTGAATCCATGGAATGCTAAGAAGCTTCGTCTCATATGTTATTGTATTTTATATCAATATTAAATAATTTATATTTTGTATATCCTAATTATTGTAACGCAAGTACCTGAGCAATACTTGGAATCGTATCAACAATATTAAATAAACAACCGTCGTCAGCCCAACTAATTGGAAATGTTGTAAAAATACCCAATTATATTCAAGATATTTATGACACTAACCATTTTAATTTCTGATATTTTCAGCACAAAAAAATATTTATTTTTTATTGTATTCGATCTGGTTTAAGATATCTCTACAATTTTGTACAATATTAGTATACTCGAAGATAGGACTTAAAACATAGTGTTCCGAAGGACTTAACACATAGTTATTTGATCTGATGCCTGCTGAAGAATTTTATCACCGCACTGCACGTTATCGCCTGCAATACTATCCGAAGGAAGTGGATGCGAGGCGATCCTCTACTGTGCGGTTTTCAAGGACATTTCTTCAACATGCTACTAAAATATGGAACGAACTGCCTTCGGCGGTATTTCCGGATCGATACGATATGGGTGCCTTTAAAAAAAGACGTATACCTCCAAGGGCCGGCAACGCTCTTTCGACATCCCGGATGTTGCAAGAGATCATGGGCGGCGGTGAACACCTATCCTCGGTGACCCGCAAGCTGAAAGTACAAAAAATAAAATAAAGAGTACAAAACGTAATATAAATTATAAGATTTATAAAACTTAATTAAGATTTTTCTTCTACTAAACCATTTTTACTCTTGTAATTAAAAACATATTGTTACAAATTTTCTCATGTAATTATTTCTTATGAGTTTATAAGGGTACTAAACTTATATGTAGTAATGAAAGAAAAAAGGCTAACCTATCATGAGTAAGAGTTATGACCCTAATATTTCTATTAAACCTATATTTCTGTGATGTGACATAGCACATCATTCCAACCGAAATAAAGTAATCTTTTAGCAGATTTATGTCCACATTCATTCTACGAGCACTAATTCGGTTTACTTTATAGACAACAGCATTAAAAGTCGTATATTAATATTATAAAAGTTTGGATGTCCCTCAATCACTCAAAAATAAAAAATAGTTCCGGGCTGAAAAAATGTGCAGCCACCCGTCTCCAGATAGTTCAAAGACACCGCCATTGTGTTATTTTAGTTATGAGTACGTTTTTGGCAATATTTTCCTTGTTCTTTCCTTGCAAGAAAACATGACCAAAGGATAGTTATATATAAACTTATTCCCCTCCGTAATATAACAGTAATTAAGAATAATAATTACTACTTAATAACTTATTGTATCGTGCGTCTAACTAACTTCTTCCTGCCCTTTGTAAGATAAAATTATCTAGCATATGAAGGGTGGATTCTTTTAGATATTTAGATAAAAGCTGGGTCAAAAATTGTTAAAACTTTTATAAACATTTTTTATTTTCCAAATAGCATCCACATCTAATGGACTCATCTTGATACTTTTGTACACGTATGTATACAATGTGGAATATAATCTACTTCATAATCAAATGGACCATCTGCGCCTGTATCCATGTTGTAGATTTAGGCGACAGATAACGATGTACATTCTAAAAAAATAACTGTCTTTTTTTTATGAAACGGACCACAAAAGTATATATAACTTCAAAAATAAACATCAGTATCAATGGTTTGTCTATTTCAACAAACAAGTGTTGTTCGACATAACTATGCTTACAAGACACAATTTATATTGAAATAAAAACAATTCACTCATAACTATAATATAATGTATTAATACCTGGTAATTAATACCTGATTAGTAAAACTGCGGTCGATGAAACACAAACCGAATCTAATATCGATTATATCGGTAATATCGATTGTGGTGATTGAATCATTTCTCAGAGTGATGAATGTTTTTGATGTATTTAATTAATTATACAAAAATCAAATGGAAAAACACATATTATTAAATACGAGCTCAATGAATAACTGGAATCTGGTAAAACTGAATTGACAGTATAAGTATAACAAAAGTCATATCTTGAAGAACAGTTCCATTCAGATCCAAATATTGATACCTAAGAAGATCATGAAACAGTTTATTTAAACATTTTATTAATAATCTTTAACTTTATACTCTAAAATTGTAAAATTTATATACTAAAGGCAATTGCAAATAACATGCTAACTACAGAATCGCATTTTGATGAAGTGATTTTGAACTGCTCGAATATTTCAAGATCTATAATTAATTTTGCTAATGGCCATTAATATTCATTGCAAACGGCTCACTAGTATTTAAGGAGTATCGGATTCCTTGTTATGTATGGAGAAACATAGTATGTCTAAAATAGGTATTTTCTTACACACGCCAACACATGACATTTTGGTTATGAACGACTTTGCTGGTAAAAAATACGTGAAGCCCCTTCATACATTCGTATTCTTGAATAAATATTAAATGAAAAATACTTATTATTACCAATTAGCGTATTGTATTGCACTGGCTTCTTCACAGGGCTCCTTTCTCAGGTGATGATGACAGACATGATGATAATGATATCACAGATTATCCTCAAATAAGTTATGCAGCTAAATATATTAAAGATCTAATGGTTAACAAAACGTAGGATTTTAAACGTAGCCTAGAAAAAATAACGACGTAATATTAATTGTTAAATATCTTGTAATATTGCAATATATTTTATTTTATACTACATTATTTATCTAAAACTACAGATGTTTAAGTCTATTATGATCATCTGTACCAAGACAATTAAGGTTAAGTGTTTGTTCGCTTAACAGCTCCAATTTGCGAAAGTACCAGACGGATTTGAAAAATAAATTTATGGTATTGATATATATTTTTTAAATAAGGTACTTCTATCACAACCAGTAGTGTCATTTTAAAAATAAATCCAAACTAAATAAAACTTTGTCTCCTGCATTGGATTAGCAGCTTTGAAAACGTTCGAATCCTCGTAAAGTCATACAATAGTCCACGCATATTAATGAGTTAATAGCTTCTATATTTACACACAATAAGTTAATCAAAACTATCTAATATATATGTGTATGTATTAAAGCAAGATATGCAGAATATTTTATAAGCGCATTTCTATTACAATTTGTTGATAATTATAATATGTGATTAGAATAATATTAACTGCTATTCCGTCTACCGATACTCACTTTAATGTAATAGATTGAACAATTAACAACCACATTTACAATACATATACGAGTACAATAGCATTGTGTATTTGTATTTTTTATTATTGTAATAAAAGGTTATAAGGTCTCAAAAATAATGATTTTAATACAATTTATTTTTATTTCCGTACAGTTTTATATCTATTCCACAACAGTGCTATAAACTTATATTTTATGGCAAATAAATAATGTCTAAAAGTTACTATGCTACTAAAAAAAAAAATGATGCTTAACAAATTTTTAAACAATAATTCAATTTAAAATCAAAACTTAATTTACAAAATGCATTTTCAGCTTCGAGAAATGTAACAAATTATATTTTTCCAGACAGGAAAAGACACTTTTGCCTTATTTTTATTTTTCAACTAAGAAATGGAAAAGCGTTTTATTTTTGTTATATGTTTTTGTTCATATTTGTTATAGATTTAATAATTTTCTTATCTATATATTATATTAGTTTAAAACATCAATCACTACAACAGTTCCGGTTGTGACTTGACTGAGTGTGCTAAGAACAGGGTGATGAAAGAGATGGCATGATTAATGGAACGTGATAGTGTTACTTAAAAACATGCGTTTTAAAACGACACTCGGTACAAGTTTATAAATAATAATTCACTGGTAAGTTATGTTCCTTAAGAATAATTAAAATATATTGTCGAAATAACAATCAGCTCAGGCAACCTGCCAGCTACAAATGGCCTGACATATAATTTTTCCAAAGCACAAATTTTATTGTATTTCCTAAAAACTTTTCCTTATACTTTATTTCATTATTAATAACAATTTTTGTTTCGATTTGAATTCAATTTTATTGTAAAGATAAGCTTTAACTAAAAGAAAAGAATGTGAAATAGTGGTATAATAAAAATATTAAAATATGAAATGTATAATTTATCAAACACAAACGAATGTAGATTAAATGCCATCTTTTGTAATTAAGAAATATAGCATAAAGCTAACACATAATTAAGGAAATAACGTGTAAAATCTTTTACATTCAAATAATTCACACCGCAGTGACCCAATTCTTCAATCAGACTAAGCGCATGTACTCTTCCTTGCACCCTGTTGTAATTGATAGTGTTGTTTGAGGTCCGGTGATTCCGAGCCAACTAAATTATATACAATTCTTCTGAACGTAGTTATATATATTATATAACTACATATTATATTATATATTGTTCAGATCCTATAAAGATTAATTTATATAGATTCAGGGAATAATGGAATTTCGATTTTAGTGAAAAAATATAATTTTACATATCTGAAATATATACCATTCTTTTCGATTTTGTAATATACAATAAATTATTCCTTTAAGTAGTAAATTATTCCCTAAGGACAAAAAAATATAATCTTTATCATTATTAATGAATAATAAAATCTTTTGTACCAATATGAACAAATGAACAAACTCACAGTTGCTGAAAATGTCGAGGCCCAGTAATCTGATACTTGGGGAGGTAATGAAAGGACTACTCTAAAAGCGTTGCGATACGACAAATGGGCTTTTCTTAGTGATAATCGCGCAAACTTGTGTCTCTTGAGAATTAAACTGACCGAAGTTCCGTTATCTGTCAGAATTCTCAGACAATCCTCAAGGAGGTTTCTATAGAAGATAAAGGTTGCCTTCGGCTCTCGTCGACTCCCGAGAGAGTCCTGCACGGCTGGAGCAAGTTGCATCCCTGTGCTGTCATCAACATAACAAAATATGTTGTAAATAAACAATATATCATTGATGTGCAGGCGGAACAGAGTTAGGGATACCATGCAGTCTTGTGGTGTACCAGCGTCCATCGTTGGAATCCGAGCAAAACCTGGGAACTACCTGTATGCTCCGCCTCTATAGCGGAAAAACACCAATCGATCGACCATGACAGAAGCCCTATTAATGGTCATTGAGCAATATGTGATCCTCGAGGTGCACTAGGAGCTGTTGACTGAATAGGTCGCCAACCTTTGCCTGAATATCGTCCAAGAGTTGATTCATTTCTGTGTTATCACTTTGGGACCTGTAGAGCCACGCGCACACACGATCCTCCATGTCCACATGCAGCCAGAGGTCCCGATCTTCAAAAATCTGAAGGTGATATTAGAAAATATCCTCATACGAACACAGATGCCCCGGCGTGTGGTATAAAAGGATGTTTGACTTCATAGGAGGGGTATGATAAATGCACTATGTCGTTAGATTGAGATATCAGCATCTTCGTCAAAAACAATAAGGCAATAATAATGTTAAAGTCCGTAATGCTATTTAAGAAAATGATTTACATAAAAAAAAATTATGCTATTAATTTTAGAAGTCCTCTCAACTATATTTATTTAATTAATTAGTCTTTGTTCCAGATTTAGTAAAAACAAAACAAATAAGAAACGTGAAAATATTGGATGAGTTTATGTCTAAAAAGAGATCACTATCTGCTACCCATCAGTGTGACAAAGATGACTTGAAAGGATATAAGTACACACACACTACATGTATTCTAAACAAGAAATAACAAACCAAATACTATTTATAAAATAAAATAAGTAATATTAATACTTAATAAATTATACTAATATCAATAAAATAAAAAGACAAATATATTAACATATATATTTATAACAAAATATTTATATATAGCTATGATAGATAACATGGGATTACGTATTTTATAAATTGTTCCCGTTTCAAGACTAAATTCTAAATTACGAGTTTGTCCCTGCTATTTTGTCTGTTATTTTATTTAATAAAAAATAAAAAGAGAGTGTTTATATACTTTAGCGAAGTTACTTCATGAAAGCTATTGTACAACCGATCGAATAAATAACGTATAATTAAAATAATATTTGTTACTGTATTTATACTATATAATTATGGTGAATTTATTTGTTTTGGATAAAGTAAAACTACTAGTAAATCAGAAAAAAAAGAGTTACTGTAAAAACCTATTAGTATATTAGAAACAAAGTTATATTTATATATAACTAGCAGACCCGGTCACGCGTTGCTGTGACTATTGTTTTTGATATATTACATTGTAGTAAACTATTTAAGGGGTAACGTTCAGAGTACTTCTGTCATGAAAATCATAATGTTTTCTTACAGTAGATATTAAGCAAAAATAGAAACAAAATTATTTTTTAAATTTAATCCAAATTTATAACACTATTTGTAAATTACAAAGTTTTTAGTAAATAACTTGGAACACTAAACTTACGAATGAGGTAGGTAGGGTAGATCATCGTAATTATTCAATCCAGTCAACAGATATCGCCATCTTTTAGAATTAATTAATATAAATAATTTAGAGCTAACTGCATAATAATAAACAAAAAAAATAATATTGCGACTATGAATTGAGTTGAAAATTATTATATATCTTTTAAGTTAGGTCAAACTGTACGTGGTGTGTAAATTTATTAAAATCGGTTAAGTAGTTTAGGAGTCCATCGCGGACAAACAACGTGACACGTGATTTATACATATTAAGATTTCTGGTGGATCTTTTTTATCATTTAATATTTTAAATAATATGATAAATAAATCGTAAAATTATCCTTTTTTTAATATGTTACTTTATCATTTTAATAAGATGAAATAAAGAATAATGAAATAAAACGTATATAAGTATTTTCAGTAATCGTATTAATAACAAAAATCTGTTTTATTTTTATTGTAGTGCTTTATGTTTTTTGTTTGATTACCTTGTGAATACAAACAAATCTGATGGTTTTCCAACATGGGAACAGGCAACATACAATTGACCCCTGGGACTTATTTATGGTCATAGCAAGCCGCACTGGAAACTGTCAGTCGGAATCATTGCGATGCGTGGTATCAACACGTCTTCTCCTTTATACTTTCCTTTCTGTATAGTTGCTTCTATCACGTTGTTCAATAATTTTTTATCGCTAGCCGTGTGCCGTTGCAAAGACGTGATTGGTTGATATTTCTCAACATTATAACTAACGATAATTAAAGGTTTAATTGAAGATTGTGAGGTGGCAATCCTGGTAAATCCAGCGAATTTAAAAATTCAGGCGGATAGTTGACGACATCATCTTGGTTAGTAGCCGAATCAACTGATATATCCTCAATTCGCCTGTAATTAGTTCTTGAATTTTGAAATTTAATTCATTTACATCTATGTTTTTTGCAGCCAATATAGCCCTTTCGCTCAACCAATCATGGTTTCTGTAATTTTGAGCAACATCTGGAAACACCTTTTGAATAAGTTCATCTTTTGATCTAGTTAACTGACAAAAACTTTGAGGAAAATTAATGCAACCAGTCAAGGTGTCTATAGGAAATTTGCCATTACCATTGTCAATGAGTTCTTTAGAGAATATGTCTCCAGATTGGTCATTTTGCAACTTGACACGCATATTCTTGCTTAAATGTAATACCTTCACATGCTTCCACAAATTGGAGGACTTTAAATATGCATTAAGTTCATCAGCTGGCGTAGAATCACTGGCAATATTTGACGAAAATCTCCTGCTAATAAAATCATTGCACCACCAAATGGGTTATGATTGCTCCGTAGATCTTGTAAGGTTCTATCTAAAGCCTCAAAAGATTTTTTATGTGCCATCGTGCATTCATCCCAAACAATCAATTCACATTGCTGCAAAACCTTTGCCATTGCAGAGTTATTCGAAATGTTGCAGGTTGTGGTTTCGTTGCTTTGCATGTGTAATGGCAATTTTAGTGCTGAATGAGCTGTTCTACCACTTTCAAGCAAAGTTGATGCGATTCCCCACGAAGCGAGTGCAAGTGCAATTTTATTTTGTAAGCGAATTGTTGCTAATATCAATGAAATCAAAAAAAAAATCCTGTACCACCAGGTGCATCTAAGAAGTAAATCCCTCCTCTTTTATCATTTATTACTTTCATTAGTGTATCAAATACATACTTCTGTTGTTCATTCAATAGTGGAAGATTTGTTTGAATTAATTCTTTCAAAATGTTGAGATCATACAGTTTTTCTCGGTGCAACTCTTGGTTAAAAGCATCATGCATTGGACGATTGGGCGCGGCCAGGCCTAATTGAAATAATAGTTTGTTTGACATCATCAAGCACATGTCCTCAATTGAAATCAATACTTCATTGTAAATTTCTTCGCTTATTTGTATATTTGGATTTCCCCTTCTAATCCGTATTTGATACAAAATATCACCACACATATTATCTTTGTACTTGATCCACAAATCCTTTGGGTTTGATGGGAAGCATGTAGATATGATTATAGAAAACGATGTTCGTATTTGATGAGCTTGTGATGATATTACAGCATCATTGAGAGTTTATTCCCAATAAGCATCATTTTCTAGCAATCGCAAACGTTGGCAAGCTTCTCTGTATGATCCACACAAATCACCATTAACAGTTCGTACATGTTGGAACGATGTTGGGCAACGTACATTGACTAATAGCAGTCTGTCTGCTGTCAAATCTGCTGTACGATAATGACGAACATATGACATGGCATCTTGAGCATATTCATGCATATGTCGAGGGCTTCCGATGTATGTTGCTGGGAGAATAGTCATCCGACCAACATTCTGTGCATTTTCATCAGTATTAATCGCATCTCGAAGGTGAATATACTCTTCAGATCTGAGTTTGGCCTGATTAAACCTGACGAATGTTAATCTCTCCGTTTCAATTTTAACATACATGTCTACAACATACTTGTGATATAATCGCCGACATTTGAGTATGTGATTGTCTTCATTTTCTCGAATCATTAGGCAGTAGGAATAATAGTTCATTGAACTGACTTTTTTGTTGGTTTCGGAACCTGAAAATAGATTTTTGTTATCATAACATTGAAAATTAAAAAAATAATAATATAGTGACTGCTAATATATCTCCATAGCTATACTAATATTTTTTATTACCTGTAATGGGATTTATCATTTTGTTTGAAAAATCATAGCCATCTTCATCTTGCCAAAATATAATGGGATATTGCAGTGCGTCATATGAGCGGTGTGATTCCTTTATACGTTGTAATTGATCATTCCGACGATGTAAAACAATATTACGGGATTCCAAATTTTCTCCAACTACAACGATAGCAACTTCATCAATAGTTGGTGCATTAAAACGTCTTGCATGTTGGCCAACAGGTGTTTTATCAGCTCTGATTATAATTTTGTGATTATCAGATGGCATTAGATCCAGTGCAGTTTTTAACAACATAATCAATTGATTGTGCTTATGAAATAAAGTTTGTAATTGTTCTTAGTGAATTGTTATGTAAACAACGCATATCAATTTCTTGTGGTGAATTGCCAATGAAATAAATTTGCAGGAATTTGTAATTGCTATCTGACACTGGTAACAGTGAACCTGCGCTATGATATAGTTGGCCTTGTATCCGTAAATTAAAAAAAAATATTTTTGTCAAATATAAATAATATTTGTTCGTAAAAAGTATATCTGTCTCCTAATTTGAATCCCCAATTTATAATTGATATGCTTAGGTATGTCAATATGTAATAATTAGTTGTAACTAATAACCATCATCATATAATTATATTGTGTTTCACAATAATAAAAGTATTGCTGATACTGAATCACCACATAATATTATGACTAAGTAATATATTTCTTGGGGATTAAGAAACTGAAGGTTAATGACACACCTTTACTTAATTAACAGGAAATTTTGTTCACTAAAATAATAATGATTAACTGCTATAATACCTACCTTAAAATTTGGCATGTAATTTTCCCGAACTACGTTTGTTGCCCCAAATGACGTCATTTGAAAGCAATTGTTATATTGTTGGATATTTAACAAAAAGTGTATGGAATCTGGTTCTATTCCTGAAACCAATGAGTACAATGGCTCTGGTGGTAGATCCAATGGTATCAATTTCACTTTCCCATTTGCGCAACACAATCCATTGGCTTCATTTGCCTTACAATGAGAGCAAACCAAGTTCATAGATCCAATAGTAACACATTGGTGGTTACTGTAGTCAATTGACAAATCATAATTGAAAGCAGCTCGATTCAAACTTTCGGGATTATTGGTTGAATCTCTCGCTCTCGCTTCCCGCGTTCGTGATATACGAATTCTTTCGCGTTCTTTTCGGTCGTCACGTTCTTGTGCAGTATGATAAGATCGGTAATTAGTTTGGTTTGTAGCATTTCGGGTTCTTCTACCTAAATTACTTCGTCTTATAGGAGGCATATCGAATATACTCACCTAAATTATGTCACATGCAATAATTATTAATCACAGGTATTAAAACACTTTGCACAAAACACGATATAAGACAATCAAAATTAATTATTAAATATTATAAACGCTTTTTAACGCGGTTTGTTTGACAGATGCAATGACGTGAAAACTGATGACAATTTATGTCGCATTCCAAAACTAAAACAAAAGAAAGAATATTCCAAGGCCAATCAAATCTATAGCTCTTAAATTTTTTGACTTTTCAATTTGGTCGGGTTCACGATATTATCACTTTTGCGTGAACCTGCACACACATATATTTGATTGAATTTGAACTTTGTGCAGAGACAATAAAGTGCGAATTGACTCTTCGACGTTAGCAACACACCTACATTGTTTAGACAAAAATGAGTGCTTGTAATTTAATATGAACTTTATTGTATAGCAATACAGTTCAAATTGACTCTAAATTTAGTTAGAAAATATTTGTATAGGAAAAAGAAAAGGGCTCTTTTAGGGTTTTCCTGGAAATTATTAGAATTTTTCTCGCCGTAAGAACCATCCTTGGGCTTCAAGGAATATTTAAAAAAAAGAATTGTTAAGATTGGTCCATGCGTTGTTGAGTTGTGCGCTTACCAACACATTTTGCGATTCATTTTTATATAATAGATAGAAGATAGGGTTATGTGTTTCAATAATTCTAGAACGTATATTAAAGCGGTGAGGCAGCGCAGTTTACAAAAGTACTTAAAAAATAATATTATTATCGCGTGGTTCCATTTTACTTTTTCTTTTGTATATCGAGGCTTGAAACACTACAATAGTTCAATCAATCGACCTAAACAATACTGCATTCAAACAAAGGTTAAAAAATTTTATTCATGCGGTATCAACAATAGAAAATAACACGACAATGGTTGGTTTAATTTTATAAACTTATATTTTTCAACATTATTTTTCAAAATATATGGTTATAATAGGTGAAATTGAAATAAAGCTTTTTTTTAAGTCCTATAAAGATTTCAATTGTAATTATTCCTTTATTCTTTTTCTTTTAACTTAGTTTATATCAATAATTGCTCATTAAAATAAGCTAACTTTCTTGGCTAAACTTATTAGAGAACACTATGAAAGCTACGCGAAATCTCTTTTATTGTGAGTCAAAATTATGATCAAAGATAGATTAAAGTTTTTGATAAAGTCGACTGAGTAGTATATTCAATCTAATATGTACTTACATGACTGATGCCAAGGTATTGTAATATGGATCATTTCATAGATAAAAAATAACTTATACTTTAATTTTTTATAATCTAAAGATATAAGCCAGTCATTGTCAGGATCGTTCAAGACAGTTTTCAGTTTTGAAGCTGAAGCTGCTTTTGCAAACAGGAGAAAAGTGTTTAAACCATATTGGAAGAGGTGTCATCTATTTACGGAGACACTTGTCCATTAAAAACCATACAAATTAATTGAAGATGTTTCCTAATCTTGGTAGTCTGTTAAAGTTACTACTTATCGAAAAAATCTAAAAAATAATATTAAAAATTGAACGCTTAAAAAAAACAACTTATAGAAATGATTGAAGTATCTGAAACGACCATTTTTAAAGTTCTCCATGATCATCTCGGCATGACAAAAGTAAATGCAAGATGGATACCTATAATTCACAATTCCGCATAAAAAGGATTGCGTCGAGTGTCCGCGTGCCTTTTTTTAACACTGTAACGAGAACAAGGAAGGTTTTTAGATCAAATTGTTACTAGGAACGAAACTTGGATAAATTTATTTATGAACCTGATTCTAAGCATATAGTGGCAAAAAAGGCACACCACCGCCTAAGAAATTCAAGACGTCAAGTCGACGTGAAAGGTCATGGCTACATTTTTCGGCGACACTGATTGAATTTTAATAATTCATTACAAGGATAAGGGTTTTTAATAGGTCAACATTACGCATTCATCTTAGATTAGTTCAAAGAGACTCGAAAAGGAAAATGAGGCAAAAGTATCCTGTTCTAGCAAAATAATTCTCCTCCTCTCCTGTTCACAAGAGTCGAGTTGCATTCGCATAAGCTTTGTATAAGGTTAGCTTTGGTATTATTGATCACCTACCACATAGCCCAGACTTCGGTCCAAAGAACCTTTAAGTCTTATCAGACCTGAAAGAAAAGAATTTTGAAAGACATTTTCTACTGATGAAGAAATAAAGCATGCAGTTTTGGCGTAATTTTAGTGGAGGGTTTTCTTATAAAGGTATTCCACACAAGCTAATTCATAGATCTGACAAATGTAGTGGATCGCAGGTGAATATATAATACGATAAATATTGGAAAAGAAAAATAATTTTGTTATATTATATCATCCCTTTGAATTCATTAATTCCATGAATTTCCATTCCACGAACGCACCCTGTCACAAGATTCATGTCAGCCAAATAGTTAATTATCTTGAGTCGGCTCCGTAAAACAGGTTTGTGTCTGAAAGCAACCGTCTTAATGACCTATTACCCTCAATAGCCCTCTATTAATAGTAACACATGAAATATCGCCCAAGAATACGTAGTGCTTTGGTAAAATGTATTACAGTAAATTATTGAAAAATAAACAAAATTTTATGTTTTTATATTTAAATAAAATAATTTGTGTTATTTAATCTTAGATAATATTTATTATAATTAAGGTCCTAATTAAATATTCATAATAAAATCAATGGATATTCTCAGTAACTTTTATAACTAAGATATTTTAATTTAGAAGTCCAAATTACTAAATGACATCTGAGACAAAATGATTCAAAAATTTTTGTTTAATAAATAATGGATCAATATTATTCGATTTTATTTGTAAATCATTAAATATAAACATAATTAAATACATATATTTTTCCAAATTATTTTATCAGTCAATTCGAGTTGTAGTCTTGTAAATGATAAGTGCCGTAATTTGCTAATCCTAAAATTGGATATGCTGACTATACTTTGGGCAGCGAATGAAGCGTGTAAAAGATTTAATTTATACATAGAACATTATATATATATTTATTATTAAAAAATGTAAATTAAGAAACGAGATGAAATTAAATAAAATTTTTATATCATATTACTTTTCATTTTTAAACATAACTTTACATATTCATCAAGTATGACATTATTACTAAAATGTAATAATAATAATATAAAATAATTTCACTATTATTGCTACATAACATGTTAACTTACAATATACCTTAGCGGTTAATACTAATCAGGCAACAAAACCTCAAACTAATCTCACGTTAAATTATGCTTTCTGACCCTTCTCTCTTTGAGGCATATACTTGTATTAGAAGACTTTTTTCCGCGGTATAATTTATTAACCACTACAGTCGCTATTCACTAATCACTAGTGACTTCACTTCTTGGTGCTAGCAGTTTCACGATACGAATGAGCTCTACTGACCGGCGAGCGACTTATATACCGTCTTGAGGCAAGTTTCGTAATAGCGGTGCTACCCTCTTTAACAATTAATCATGGCAAACTTCACGCATCAAGTATCGAGAATGTTACAAATACCCTCTGAAAGTACTGGCGATAACACTTGTTATAGATTTCACTGATACTTATTATTTCACACTGAACGTCAGAAAAGTAACTCCCAACTCAACCTGTACCTTAATATCTCAATACCAATTGGCATACAAAGAATCCTAAGAAACTGACAATATTACAACAAGTAGGTAAACAGTAAAATCCATACACTATTTTATTAATTATTACATTAGGATATTATCATTAACTTCAGTTGTAATGTCTACTAAAATAATCATATATAATTATAGTACTATTTGAAACATAATTCTCGTATTTACATATCCAATTTGTATATTAACATCTATTAAGTGTTAATATGTCAATTTACATTTAAGTCAAACAATCGATTAGTTAACTATTACATCAATAACTGTATTACACAAATAAATAAAATAATATTACATTGCTTATAATTTTTATATTACATTGCTTAATGTTAATTTAATCGTAATTCTTTTATGTATTTTCATACTATCCAATTTATATTAATACTAGCTTATACCCTCCCGCTTCGCTGGGCACACTATTAATTGGGATGTGAACTTAGGTTGCTATGGTAACCTTTGTCATATTATCCGTTGTCATCGTAACCGTTGCTATAGTAACTCTTACCCCCGCGTTAAGTATATAGCTCCTACAGGTTTAAAACTTAACGAAATGCAAAATGTTAAAATCCGTTGGGATAGGAATTCCGCCAAATCGTTCTTATTGGACCTCTCCGTCACAAAGGAAGTAACTATGTAAAGTTTAAAGTTAATCGAACATATAGTTTCAGTCAATCAGCGAGTGGTAAATCGCTTATATATATTTATATATAGATATTACATGATAATGTGACAATTTACAATCGACTCAAATCACTGCTCGATCAAATTTTAAAATCAGGCTTTAACTTTTACTAACCTACTTTTTTTTCTAGTTCGAAGTTATGTCGATAATTTTTGTTTTAAAAATAATTTCTTGAGTCGTTAGTAATATATATTAGATACGACATATTATGTAATAAATGGGATAAGTGTACTCTTTCAGTGGGTATAATAAACGATGCTGTCAATGGGGTAATCAATAAAATGAGTAATGAGTAAATTCAATACCACATGCGTTATTACATCAAAATTAATATTTATTTAACCCCATATCAGTTTATTCCCTTTGTGTGCTTTAGTTAATCAAAATAATAAAACTCTTGCGAGGTCATATTATTGAACAAAATCATTTTCAACAGAAAGTATTTTACAATAAAATAGGTATTATAAAAATCTTATTTAATTAAATATTACACTTAAAAAAACAATATAACATTCTCCGATACATCCTTTAGAATGTCGTAGGCGTAAGAGAATTATTTTTTATTATTTTCTCATTTCTAAGAGCATCATTTATCTTTTCTCTATTTACTTATAAACAAATTATGTAATTGGTTTGTTTTATTCTGATTGATAAGATTTGGACGGTAAAAATTGACTTGAATCTTTTTACTATTAAACGTAACATTTTGAATCACTTTAATTTCGACAAAGAACCCACATCCCATAGAAGCGACTATGGTCTTTTGACTATCAAGTGGACCATTTGCACCTTGGCCCATGTAGTAGAAATTAAAAAATAATTTATCAATATACTTTACAAACAACTTTATGACATCTTAATTTTTTCTACACGAGCCAAAAGGAGTGTATACACACTCTCAGCCAAAAGGACATCAGTGTCAAAGATTTTTCTACTTCAACAGAAATTCACGTTCGATGATGATGCTACATATACAAAATGAATAATACACTGTTTATATTTTAGTAAGAACCTTACACTCGTAAGATGTTAAATAATGTATTAATATTTAATAAATTTGTGAATACCAATATGGCAGCCGATAAACCACAAACAAGTAAAGTCAATTGTGGTTGGTTTGTCGAAGCGATGGATGTTAATTACATTTTATTAATTAAACAATCAGTTTACACAACAGAAATCAAATGTAAAAGACATTAATAAATCTGAACGGGTAAACCCAAGAACGTGACTTATATTTTTCCTGACAGGAAAAGAGGCAACTGCCTTAATCTTTTATATTTCAATTATAAGGTAGAAAAATATTTTGACTTTCTAATGGTTTAATTGTTTCAATTGTTCTTTTATCTTTATATTTAAATGTTTAAAAATGATATGGGTTGTTTAGAATTTTTTATATATAATTTTGATAATAATACTTGAATAATCTACGAGGTTTAATACAAAATTAACTGACCTAAGGTCAATTTCATTAAGGATTTAGGTACGATTATAAAAAAAACAGATTGCTATGTACATTATTCCATATGTGTTCTTATAAAGTAATATTCACTATTGTTTTTATAATTAGCGTTTAAATAAAGTACGTATTCTAATTCGCATAACGAATTCTTACATTTTTATTTATTCACCAGAACAGTAAAGATACTGGTAAGTCTGAACATAGGAAACATCTCTGTAAAAAATAACAGCACATTAAAATCAGCAATTATCGTTAGAGAGAGAGAGAGAGAGAGAGAAAGAGAGAGAAGTGTAAGTAGAGGTGATATTACATTTATATTATATTTAAACAAAAAATATTTTAATTAATAATTGTTTGGTTTTTCAATTTACTAAAAATATATTTTCTCGTTTATAGCAATAAATCTAATGTATAAAATTTTAAATATTCAAAATAATATTGGGCATACAAAGAGTTAACAATTAATTTACTAAAGCCTTATCTACCACAGAAATAAATAAAATGTAAATACATCCTCATTCTAATAACTGATGCTTAAAATTTATTTACCTATTGGTAAAAGGATTTTATAATTATGTTGTTATTCTGAAATTTTAATCCTTTATTATAATAAACATAATTTAAAATAATAATCTTTTATATAGGCTTTAATTTAAATATATATTTGTATATAGACAAATATATAATAAATACAATTTACCCACAATAAACGAATGTAGCTTAAATATTGAAATCAAACTAACTTTTTTTTACAGAGTAACCTTAATATACTCGTAGATAGCAAAGTATTATTTTTCTGACAGGAACCCTTGTTTGTATACTTTAAACTACATCTCCCCAATGTGAGAAGGTTAACTCACTTTTAAAGAGATTTCACTAGTAAGTAAATAAGTAAGTAAGTAAATTACAATTTATGTCCAATTGTCAAAAGTAAAAAAAATAATTAAAGGGCCATTAACATTCAGACGAGATCTGAATATATATTTTCCCGGAAAACAACTTCCGACGCTTTACTAGTTTTAGTAGTTTCATTTATATACTGTGTTAAAAGCAAGCGTTATTGAAAATCAGCACAATATTGATTTTATATTTTTTTTCAATTTCCCTATTCAAACGTAATGTTTTCTTGGAACTCAACAAAGCCGTGCAGCACGTGTAACTAGTGTCAATAATTCCTAGAAACATCGACCCTCTACTAACAGGACAATGAGACACCCGATTGTTGTAGTGTTGAGACATTTACTTTGAATAGTTCGAGCAGAGAGCATTTCTCGTATTATTGTAATTTACAGAGTGTCTATTGTATTCAACTAAATGTCACCGAATTCTAAGACCGTTAGAGTTTGATTACTTTTGTGAAAATATAATAAACAATTATCGACCGAGTTGGTTTTATTGTAAAAGGAAGCAAATCAATTTTGCTATGATTTTCATTGTGATGGTAACTTCGCAGGTATAGAAACAGTATTGATGCCTTACTAGCTTTACTAACACAACTCCCAAAATAAAATAATAACTAATGACCTGAATAAGTATTAAGAAATGAAACTTCCTTCTTTATGAAATAAAACCTTACTAAATAAATATTTAATCAACATCTGAACCGATACATCGTAAACATTATATTCAGACATCAAATATAATCGATTATCGATTTATATAAGTTTCAATAAATACATTTTTGTACGCGTATTGTAGACGTACACTTTTTTTATATAATATGTTTGTAAAGTATTTCAAAACTTATTTCTTTCTCGGGTTCTTAACCTTTAATAGGTCATTCTTAACTAATTATCCAACGCACATCTGAAAGTTATTATAGTGGTAATTATGGGATATATTGTTATAGAAATAAGAAATTGTTTATAAATTCTATTCTTTTTACAAATGTACTTACTAAATCATGTAGAGATCGAGTTATTAAAATATATTAACAGGTTACGCAAATAACAAAACCAACGTTTACTTATTTCCATATCAGCATATTTACTTTGTGTATTTCAATTAATCAAAATATTTCACTGATTTTCAATATCTCTGTATGTAGATTTAGGGTTTAATTAAATATATTAAAATTATTATTTTAATTATCATAATACTTTCTGAAAATATCAATTTTATTATACATAAATAAATATCATACTAATACCGTAGCCTTGGATCAACGAGTTTCATAATGTTAATTTACGGATTTATCAAAAAAACTACAATGGATTGGAGATGATACAATCAATCCAATCAATCATCAATATATCAATTTGATGAGCTCTGTAAACACCGCAGCGGCTAACGAAAATTTTAAACAAAAAATGGTTTTTCTTTTATACTGGGCTACGAAAATAATACAATGAATGTGAGTGCATGCTGCTGAAATACATTTGTTGAAATGGATATTTGAAGTAACGAAAGGGATAAATAAGAAATAAGTACATATTCAGCCATTCCTTTATTTATAGACATCATCTTTACATGGAGAGTTAAAAGATAAAATATGTATATAAGATACATTTTATAGTTACCCCTGAGTGTAAGGAAATTGTAACTAACCCACTTGGGGTTAGTTAATATGTCAGTTGCGGCGAAGAGTACCAGTGATAGTAATAGTTTCTATTTACTTTTCCGATATTCCCCTCAACATGAAGGGTCGTCGTAATAGAAATATTTTTCATCCCAATCTGATATCTGAGAGCATAATTTTCTTTTTCATAGTAATATCGGCGAAATGGAACAAGCGGAGCGTGTAAAAAAAATATAATAAGATTCCTACAGCGACGAAATAACGGTTGACTGATTAAATGTCACTATTATTAATGATGAACTGAGATAATGTTTGTGTTTGTGTGATAATGTGTTTTATTTACTCATATTATCTAAACATGTAAATATAGTTTAGAATAAATGACTTTTTCATACAAAGTGAACCTAAAGGAAAGTTTTAGGTAGGCCGCGTGCAAATGTCGGATTCTCGAGTCTTTAGAAGCTCCAGTTTAAGTTCTTCAAGTGCTCTGAATCAACTGAGGAATAATGTCTTTTAAAATGAAATGTCTTCTGTAGAAATCGGAAGTCTATTTCTACTACTAATGTTTGAAGAAACTACAAAAAAATAATTAATATATTCTATCTGGTCCCCACGCATACGTGTCATCATAAGCCTGTAAAGATATTTCATATCAAATACCAAAAAGAATTTTAATAAATCTTTTCCTTTATATTGTCAGTATAATCTTTATTTAAGGTTATCCAAACGACTCAATATGACTATATCAAGTTATATTTGTTTGATGGTAGAACACATAACATAATATATATGACAAGTGGGTCAGGCGCTCTTATTGCTTGAGCGAACTCTCCAGGACAATCCAGTATTTTATTATGCTTGCCCCACCAACCCTTTAAACAGACAAACATTATAAAATAAACTACTTAATTAAAACAAAACTAAAACTAATACTATACTACTACTAATATATATGTTATGTACCATAATTATTTAAGTTTCATAAACAAACACCTCAGAATTCATCTACCATCACATTTTATTATTGAATATTAGACGATCAGTATGAGAAATAATACAATAATATTATAACTTAATTATCGTAAATGTGATTGTTGTTGTTAACTGCAAATGTCAACTTTTTTGGAATAAAATGATTTTAATTCGTAAAATAATTAACTATTGTACGCTGTCATAGAACCATTTGTAATTTATTAAATATTATTTTTTAATTTAATACTACGCATGAATTGCGTTATATAGTTGGGATATATGGTATGTGAAACATATATCCCATATTTAATCCTATCAAAATAGCTGAGCTAACCTAACCTTGTCTAGCCCCGTAGTAAATATATAGGTATAAGATTCAGTATAAACACAAAGCAACAGGTTACGTCAGGACAGTTTATCTTTAGAAGTAGCTTCTTAAACTATATTTCTTCAGGCAACCTTATCGTCTGTGATATTGTGTAAATCACCTTTGTAGAAAATACTTGGAATAACAGATGAACAAAGACTTAATATTACCCTCCTTTTTCATTTTCGTTTCCATTGTACATAAGCTTTTGACATAAAATATCTATAGATGATATTTATATTTATTTATTTAACTTCACGCCATATCCCTTGCGGGGTAGCCAGAGATGACGGAGCGCCAAACGCTACGGTCCCTGCATACCTCTTTCGCCTCGGCCACAGACATCAACCTCTTCATACATGCCCTCCGGGGGGTTCTCATGCTTTTTACGTGACCTACTTCCAGTACCGTAGATACTGTGTTTTCGAAGGTCACTCGAGGCCTCCCCCTGTCTGTCTTACCACTCACTTTTCCTGTATAAATCTTTTTTACCATTCTTTCATCACTCATTCGTTCGTTTATAGATGATAATTTATTTTATATAAAATAATATAATCTATTACCACTTCACTTCACTGAATATTGACATTACGTGTTAATCCAGCGGAAACAGTATAATCAAGGGATAATTTACATTAAAAACAATATTTTAACAATTGTTATGTAAATACGTAACAGTGTGGTTAATATTTTGAAATATATAATAAAAAAAACAAAAAACTTATTTTATTTATTTATTATATTTTAGTTTGCATAAACACAGTTTTTGCATTATAATATTAAAGTTTCTAAGAGGGTTTAAAAATACTTTAGATAACATTTAATACTGGAATATACTTAATTAACTAAATTACCGCATCAGTTATATCGGGAGAAAAGAGATAAACTTTGCGGGTGAATAAACTTTATTTATAATATTTGTACTTTGTAAAAGTCATAACCTAAATTTAAAGCGTTCACAAAAATATTAAAGCAATTGTTTAATCAGTCAAGTTCCTGTAAAATTAAAATTTTATTTAATAAACCTATTACACTATTTAGTCACTAATTTTATTAAAGCAACCCAAATCCTAGACTACTAATTGGTGGTGATCCCATATATTATAATTATTATAAATACGATTAACCTAAAGTATAGAAAACATGACATCTTCTATTATTTCACACAAAACTGATCAAACTTATTCAGAGTCTGTTATAAAAATCCTTCAGTTGTTTAATAATCCTTACTTTCTTATCTATAACATTCTTTGAAAAGAAAAGCTCTTTTTGTATGAAGTGTCGTTCCTGACGCAGATAGATTACGATTTGGGTCAAGTTGAATGCTCATAAATTATGGCATTCTTTTACGATTTATTTGTTTTTCTTTAATAGACGATAAACGTCTATAAAAAAGTAAAAAATATGTATGTTATGCTAAATCTTGTTAGAGTAAAAAAGAACGATTTTTGACCTTTGATAACGTAAGATACGATATCTGTGCTAAATATAAATTCGGTTTGTGTTAATTTTTATAAATTAACTCTTAGCGTACAATTTAAATTTTATAAAAAAAAAAAAAAAAAATTTTGTTTAAGTTAATAAATTCTAAAACTTTAATTCTTTCAGTATTTGTCGGATAAAAGTCGCATGTCATATCTAACGTTAAAAAATTAAAAATGAATCCCTTGGGTTTTTTTTGTAGTAGTTGGAGGCAATGTCTATTTATCGGAACATTTAGTTTAGTTCAAGACGCACTGACGCTCCGCCTCTTAAAGATTATCGAGCTTATAACTGTTAAAATTCAAAGTCGTCTTTCTAATTTATGTTTTTCATGTATTCGATCTGGTTTATGATATATCTACAAAATGTAGATATTCCTTTGCATCTTATACAAGATACACAAAATAATTCGTAATGTTTAACACGGAGATAATCGTGGAGTTTACACATAGACTTAATTCAAACACAGAACGTAATAAGGAATATCAAATTCAAAAGTTTGATTAAGATTTTTCTTCTGCTAAACAATTTTTACTCTTCTAATTATAAATATATTTGTACAATTTATCTCAACGTACCCATTTCTTACTATTATTTAGGAATGATAAACTACTACCTTTTAATGAAAAAAAGAAGACTCACTTATCATAAGCAAGACTTATGACCCTAATATTTCTGTTATACCTTTATTTCTGTGACATAATGGATAATACAGAAACCGCAATTAGGTAATCTTGTAGCAGATTTATGTCCACATTTATTCTATGAGCACTAATTTGGTTTTCTCTGAAAAATATTGTGGTCTATTAATATTATAAACGTTTGAGTGTTTGTCACTCAATTACGCTAAACACTGAATGCATTTGTACAAGATCGAAAATGAGTAACACAATTTTTTATCCAGGTAAAAGAAAAAACCGGGCTGAAAAATGACCAGCCGTCTCCAAATAGCGAGGACACTGCAATTGTTTGTCAGTTTAGTTATAGCTATGTTTTTCATAATTCCCTTTTATAGTTTCTTCCTCGAAAGAAAACATGATCAAAAAATTTTATATATATAAGGATATAAATTTTAAAACTTTTTTCAATCACAAACCAAAGCTAGCCGGAGTGAGATGTTATTATTGCAAAAACAATTAAAATTATTAATTACACATATTACATACGGTAAAAAACAGTCACGAAGTAAATCTCTATAACATAATAATAATTAAGGATAACAATCGGTCCTGTTTAATAAGTTACTGTATCTAAAGTGTTATTTATTAGTTATTATTTTCATTTCGTTTGTAAGATAAAACAATTAATATCTGGTATGTGGGTAGCAGCTTTAAGATTTTTTGGTAAAGGCTGGCTCTTAACTTTTAAAACTATTATAAGCATTTTCATAATACTATAATATTATACATAACCCGCAAGTATTTTTAATAATTTTATTTTCCACGTAGCATCCACATCCTATGGACTCATCTTGCTGCTTTATCATGCATGTGTATAATATGGAATAATGTCTTCTTCACTAAAGATGTCAATCTACATCCCAACAAAATCACTATCAAAATTTTTCCGAAACGCCCCAAAAGAAGTATATACAATTTTGACACAAACTAGAAGTACTGATGGTTGTTCTACTTCAACAGACATTGTTTTTCGACATTATTATGCTATATACACGAGCTTAAGAATACATTGGCTGTATTTGTATAAAAATGTTGCACTGATAATATAATATATTAATGATAAATTAATATCTGAGTTACAACAGCGCTGAAGATAAACCACAAACAAGTAATATCGATATTTCTATTATAACTTGTGATCCACAATATAATATTCCTTGAAAACAATTTTATTATATAGAACAATATTAACTGCTACCCTCACTCACTTTAATATAGTGTGATTTGGAAATCTTTGTTTTTAAGTAAGAGGAGGGCAAACGAGCTGGCGGGTCACAGATGATACGTGATCACCGCAACTTATGAACTCTTGCACCATCCGAGGATTCACAAGAGCGCTACTTTAAAATATCAAAACTTTTCTAAAAAAAAAAAATTAATGGACATTCAGTAAACTTTTAAAATTATTTGTGTATTTTATAATTGAGATATTTTATCTTATTTATTTTAAAAAGCCTACACAAAAGGACTTGCTACCTTTGAGTTTTATACGAGAGGTGGCGCTGCGGTAAATCTCCAAGTAAAGTACGAGCCATTATAATTAAGAAACCAATATAGAATTTTATATCCAACCTAGAAACCATAAAGGCATTATATAACTTAGCTCTTTACTGCTATGGACATCAAAATTGATATATGAACGTAATAACGTTAAACAATATTGCTGATAGGACTTATAAAAATTATAGTATATATGCTCCAGTTATAAAAATAAAGTTTGGATGTATTTAGTACATAAATTTGAGTTCATATTTTCGTTTTTTAAACATCAGGAATAAATCTGTAAGTAAATTGAGTTGCGATGGATTAAGAAGTTTGTATTTCTCTTCAATAAATTACTTATTTTGATATATGAAAAATTTAGTAAAAACTTTCGTAATAGATATTTTTTATTACTTAAACACAAAAAGACAAATGTGATTATCAGTTGCAATTTCTACCAATACTTCAGATTTACTAACACGACACTATAACTAACACTAACACATCAATACATAAGCATATGAGTCGAAGCCTACGGATCTCCCCAAGAGTAAGATTTTAAACCTTGAGGATGGACGGTAGTGAAGATTTTATTATTATTTAGTATTCGTGACATCAAAAATGCTAGTGGTGCTGAGGTCATATAAAAATTATAATATCCTAAACTGAGTTAAAAAAAAGTGTCATGGCCAATCTTCCTGAATTCTCATGTTTTTATAAGCTTCCGAGAGGTGTACCTTGAGATAAATTAGAAATAACAAAATAGTTTTTTTAAAAGTCGAGTTGGATCTATTCTCTGGCTGCGCGTGGACATGGACGATCATCTCAGAGTCTACGTGTGCCTCTACAGGTCCCATAGCGATAATGCAGAAACGAATCGACTCCTGAGCCATGTTCAGGCGATTGACTGAATCAGAATACTGGACCTGGCATTTCGAGCGACTGTCGGTTTCATGGTCATCTAGAGAGCAAGGTCAAGTTGGCCTAGATGAAATTGGGACTGATCAATAGAACGAGGCAGTATTTCAAACCTGACTAAAGAGTTGCGCTCTATAAGAAGCAAGTTCGGCTACAAATGGCGTACCGTTCTCATCTCTGGTCCGGATTACCCTAATATACAACGGAGAGCCGTTCAGATTGTCGGGAACCTCGTGCTCTGTGAAAGGCTAACCTCTCTAGCATTGCGTAAAGACGTGGCCTCTTTTTGCGACTTCTATTGCAATTACACCAGGGAGTGTTCGAAGAGCTATTTGATCTGATGCCTGCTGCTGAATTTTATCACCATACAACACGTCATGATGTGATCACGTACCACCTCCTAGATGCGTGCTACTTCTACTGTGCGATTTTCAAGGACCTTTCTGCCACATACCACTAAGATATGGAACAAACATTCTCTGGCGATATTACACGTTGGATACGACATGGGTACTTTTAAAAAAGATATACACCACTCCCACCTTCAAGGCCGGCAACACTCTTACGATTTCCTCGATATGCAATAATTCGAGGGCGGTGGTTATTATTTACCATCAGTGGGTCAGTGGCACACTCATTTGCCCTGCTTTTAAAAAAAAACAAGGAATCAGGAAATATTTAACTGAAAAGTTTATATTGTAAGAAGATAAAATATTAAAATATTATTGAGCTTCTCTAATTAGGATTAGGGTATAGTGTATAGTGAATTTTTTATTTCTTCTTACTTCTCCTATAAGCTCGTGACGCAGTTTTTGCTTTGCTTTTGTTTATGGAGACTGCAAACACTACAATGGTCCAGTAAATCGGCTTAAATAAAACTCCATCCAATCAAAGGCTTTAAATTTTTATGTGTACTCTTTCAACAATAACTTCATTAGTTTTAAAATGATTGGTTTTATTTTACAAAAAAATAGTTCATTTTGATTTACATTTAATTGTTCTGCTACTTAGTAAGGCAAGAGTAATAGAGCCTTCCTGTAGTTTATAACTATCCTGTAATATAGCTCGGGATAATCACCCTGTCACGATAGTACCTTCTACAGTTGTGTGTTGGAGCTTTTCAGTACGTAGATCGTTATATATTATTTAAATTCCTCTTTAAATAAGTGTGTACTTTCCTTAAAGTGAATGCACACTTAGATATTACCTTATCGTTAGAGAAACCGTCTGCTCTTTTGCCCACTGTCACACAAAACGTGTATGAATTTTGCAATTACATATTATATAGATATATATTGAGTACATGATATACATATATATAAGTATATAAAACATCATATTATATGTACATTACTTTTATGTTCTTACATGTTAACATGTACAAAATATCATAAAATCATGAAAAAATTTTACGTAAAGCTGATTGAAGAAATCTAAACAAGTATGAATATATTTATTGGAAACTTTAATTAACTGAAAGTTTTTTATTATATTTCTGGGGTTTTATTTAAAGTATTATAAAAAAAAATTTAATAATAAAAAATACGTTTTCTAAAAGACGTGGTAAAAATGTTAAATGTAGTAGAAGCTTTACGCAGCTGCTACAACAGCATGATTTTTGCGTTTAATTTAAAACTCATAAAAATAATATAAGATGTAAAGTATTTTAATTTTAAAAGTTCAAAACACTTTATGTATGCTTTTATAATAATGGGTTAAAATAATATAAAGGGTGTAAATAAATATCTTAAATAAAAAGTAAAGTAAATAGTATCTTAAAAGTCCAAATAAATTTTATTAAAATAATAACTTAATATTATTATTAGTTATTGTGTTTATTATTATTATGTTAAACTCAGTTTTAGGTCACTACAGTTCGTTATACTAAATATGATTGTAGAGGTGTATACAGAAAATATTCATATTATAAATACAATGTACTGTAGATCAATTTAATAACGATTTTATTAAAATAGAAATTTTTATTTAATCCTTCTGGAAAAGCAATACAACTTATAGATTTTTCACACTTCGAAAAATTAATTCATCCCGCAGAAAAAAAAATCACTTAATTAAATTTGTATCCAATAAATCGTCATTAATCCTCTTACATTCTTATCAAACTACGTTATATCTCTTTTTATTCTCTTCTATTCTCACAGATAGATTAGTGTTTTAGGAGAAAGCGACTGAGGATAAATAATTGTGTGGAGTTAAACTTATTAGGGGTTACATGTTTATTTGAATCATTCAATCTCCTATGTATCTACATGCCTAGTGTTTGAATATTAATAGTTTCAAAAACTAGAATATAGATTTAAGTGATTCAGTTACTTACACGTTTGATAAATTTCTTCTGATAATACTAATTACCACTAGCCTGGAAGGAGGCGATAAATAGTTATTAAAAACTATTTCTTTTCATATATTATCTTTTAAATGAAATGAAATTCATATATGATCTTTTAAATGAAATGAAATGAAATTACTTATAGTTTAAACTTTCATAATTCTAGAAAATTGATTTCTTGAAGATATCGTTTGAGATAATTTTCAATTCGCAGCTGCTTTTGAAGGTTTAATCGGCACATCAGTCTGAGTCAAGAAACGTTAAGTTAATGAAATGAGAAAAAGCGTTTTCTTGGAAATAAAATTATTTAACCTATTTATATTATTATCAATTTCCTGCTGAGCATTAAATTTATTTTATTTATATATATAATTTTTGTACATAAAATTTGTTAGGTATTTTTATCGGTAATAATTAAATATCGGCTTAGAAAGTCTAAATCAATTATTTAATTAATTATCAATATTTATAAATAATTTTAAACCATTTCGCTTAACACCAATTCAAAATTAATGATACCTTACAGTTTAGTCCCACTTCTCTTGAAAGGTTTTATCAGTTTGATTCACATTCGGGTTACATCGTTTATAATATCCGTAGAAGGGTCTATGTCAGCCGAATAGTTAATTGATGCTTCTTAATGCGTCTCTGTAGATAACTTTTGTATCCCAAAGCAACCGTCTCGACGGTCTATTACTAGATAGCTCTCTATTAATACTAACACATGAAGTATCGGTAAAGAACACTTGGAGCTTTGATAAAATATATACACATATAATTACAATTTAATTCTTAAAAACTTTGAGCGAATTTAAACAAGGTAACTGGGGTTCTATAATTTTAGATAAAAATTATTATATTTTTAAATCTAATTTAAACAGTAATAAAATGATTCAAATAATGATATTTAAAATATTAGTAAGAATATTATTTTTATAAATAATCAGATGCAAATATTTGATAATTGTTACTCGTTTTATATATATAGTACTTACAAATGTCTCTACTGATAAGAAGCTATCGTACAAGAAAGTGTTTACGTGTTGGTAGATACCAGCGTCGGAAATTAAGGTACTAATAATACAATTTATCTTCCTACTAATACTCGGAACAATATTAGTAAAGAAAATAATAAAAATAACATTATAAGTGAGTGTGAGGAGTTCTGGATCACGTCCACGCCTCAAAGCCTCTTGAGAATAACTACTTTCGACAATTAATCAGTAATATATATCCGAAACGACATGTAATAAATGATATGAGTGTACTCTTTCAGTGGGTATAATTAATGATTCTGTCAATAGGGCAATCAATAAAATGATTAATGAGTAATTGCAATACATACGTGATATTACATAAAATAACAAAATTAACATTTATTTAATTCCATATAAATATATTTCCATAGTGTGCTTTAATTTACATAATATTTCACCAATTTTCAATATTTCTTTATGTAAATAGTTTAATTAATTAGATGTCAATATTCATTATTTTATAAAACATATTACAGTTAAAGTAATAAAATAAATTGTGAAAATATTAAATATTTTGTTTTATCTACCATAATCATTATTTTGACTTTTTTTTTTGACAGGATTTTTAACCTTTTTTTATTATTATTCTATCTTAAATATAAAATGGATTAAAATATGATAATTCTTATATACTCGTATCTACAAATCAGATCAACCAATCAAATCAACCATTATACTTTTACGATTAATACGATTTTTATTTATTCTATTTTTTAAGACTGTTTGAGAAGTGAAAGACATTAATATATGTAAAAAATACTTATCTTGTATGTTTTATAATAAATCTAAATTTTAATAGTAACATTGTAATACCTTTTGAATAAAAATACGTAAAAATAGCTTCAGTTGAATAAGGAGTACTCGTTGCTTTCAATTTTCATATTGTTTTCCATTTTCCGTATAATAGCGACCTCTAGACAGTGGAGTTAGAGTCCCTACCACAGTGAACAAGTATTTTTTTCACTCGACACCTTATTATTACTTTGTCTCTTTTCTCGGTAGATGGCGGTGTATTTGACACACTTTTGTTGTTGCATTTGAATTTGATCAGACTAATATTAATTTACTTTTCTATTTTAATATTAAGATTGATATTGTATATAGGTACAGTGGTACCAAGTCCCATTAAAGTATAAATGGGTACATAATACATCTACAATTTAATGCTTATACTCAAACATTAATATTTGTTATCATAATTGAGAATTTTAATCAAGCATATTATTTATTTATAAAAGTTAACAATAACATCGTCATAACCATTACAATACGTCAGTAATAAATCAGTGTGTTTTGTATTTTTACGCAAAGGGAAACTTTTTGTCAGTACCATTAATAATGCCAAAAACAGACATTACTGAGTGTGACGAGAAACCTTGGGTCACGCATGAGGTTATTCGAAACGTCCTTGGTGTCTGATTTCAATAAACATCTGAAGCAAAATTTGTCATTTTCTTCCCCAAGGTGCAGACTAGTTTTATCTATACTGCTTAGACTTAGTTGTAAAGAATGTTTTCCTATATGACTTTCGCAACCTTATATTATGTACAGCTCTATATTATCTACTACCGTATCATAAAGCAACTCTTGTTTCTATTATTGTGTATCCCAATTTTAAATGTCCTTTCTAAACATTTTACCAAATAAATAATAGTATAATAAATTTCAAAAAATATTTTGTTTGTAATATTATTACAAATTATTTCAAATATTTTCCTGTTAATTTTTAATACTAAAATTTTGTTCCATTTAAAAAAGGATATATTAATAATACATTTATTTTAACCAAATGTATCAGGAAAAAATTTAAATAATATTATTTTTTTACCATATTAATTTTTTTCGCTAACGTAATTGGTACTTGATGTTCATTAATTTTTCTATTATTAAACTACTACAAAATCCTTAATCCTTAATCCATAACATGTCTAATCATAATGTCACTCACGATAATACAAATTTATATTCAACACTGAAGTATTTTAAGACAATATTGGACCTTTCTTGTACCGAGATATATCTACTAGACATTTTTATCAATAAAGAGTTGAACATCAAACATCTTATCTCTTAAAAAAATAAAGTACAAGAAGAAACCTTTAACCTTATTCCTTCTCAATCTCAAACACGTGTTAACTCAACCGAAATATCAAATGTATTACACATTTATAATAACAATCTCTCTTACATGTTAAGGTGAAAAAGGAATTGAATTTTAAAGTGAAATCTGTCACCCATAGCTTTCGTTTACTTTTAAGACAGGTATTGTCAGTTCGTAGCAGGAAAAGTTTCAGAAGTACAATCGTGATAGTAAATGTTTTCGAAAAAGAGAATATAATAATTACCACATACATGAAATGATGTTTGAAACGATGAAAAAATTATCGTTGAAACGTACTCCCAGCAGTCGAGTATTGGTTGAATTGGTATTTTTTCAAATCTATTTCTATTTAAAAATATTACTAGATTTTAAAACACCACTTAACATTTTAGAAATACACTGTGGTGATGATGTTTGCCTGAAATCAATATGGAGATGAAAATGATTCTTGCCCAACTTGGTGATAATATTGATAAGAAACCCAAAATGCGATTTCTGTATTGAATATCAGTATTTTTATTATTTGTATTTTCTTATCTTAATTTAAAATAAGGTTTAACAATATGTGCCACTTCTGTCACTTAATGTACTATAACCTTTAGACTGCGCTATATTTCTTGGTAACTTTGAATCTGATTTACTTTTATATTCTTTACTTTTCTATATTTGTTTTAAAGATTTTATTCAATTATATACCTGAATATATACCTGAAGAGTTTTACCTCGCTTTTAAGATGTTAATTATTATATCTACACAAAAATGACATTATTGATATATCACCATTGAATATTATCTTTTAGTTTGTTTCAGCCCAATATTGATTTAAACTTATATACTTATATCGAACCAACATTTCTCATATATTAGATATATTACTACATATACTACATACTATAAATATTATTCATACTATATTATATTGGCAAGATACACAAAGATTTGGTATATCGGTTAGGTGGTTACCGTCTCCCATACCATCAACAAATATGTGTGCTTTCAATGAATTATTCTCTTTTATGGACCTAAGTCCCATTTGCTCTCCTCACTATAAAAAAACGCAATAATTCTTTAGTTTTTTTTAATTCAATCACTCATTTTAAAATAGGCATTTTTGTCAGAGATCCATAAAAGCTCCGGTCAGTGGGCTACAAACTGAATGGTTTGATGAATACATTAAGATACAACTCATCGAAGTAGCTATCACGCTATGAATATTCAATTGAATTTAAACATTGTTTACCATTAAAGAGCTTAGCAATGACTGACTGTAGTTTATTAAATTTGCCAAATACCACTACCAAGGACATGCTCTATTTTTTTTTATCATGATTCTTTTAGAAAGAAATTAACAACGTGTAGCTTAATATAACATGAAACCAGTTGACACGCGATTTGGCGAATAATAAACATTATCAAGGACAAGGAAGTAAGCTTCATATCGTGATAACAATGTCATAAGTCAGTCATTTGCATGTTGTAGGGTTAAATTTTCGAACTAGTAAAACATGCTTGTGAATAGACTTTTGTGATATTAACTTTCATTATGATCATAGAAGATTTAAGATTAATTAAGATTAATTAATTTCCAACCATATTTACTATTATCTAACATCTCTAGAAATGTTCAATTCTCTGATCAGTTTGTAAACCATAAGATAACGTGACTAAACCTTTACAATCAAAAATATCAATTAAAAACCATAAAATCAATTTAATGTCGTTATGGCATTTTCCCCCTAATTTTATTATTTTGACATCAGAATTTGGCCCATTTCCGTATAGCGAGGTCAAAGGAAAGTATCTAAGAATCAAGTCGGTAAAGTTACCATTATATCAAAAGTTTTTATTATATCAGGAAATATGAAAAAAAGGTTAATATTTTGCTACAACCTTTTTTTAGTTAAAATTAATTATATCTTATTTTTACGATACTTCCGTTTTTTTAATAATGCTTTTAACGTATTTTCTGTTTATTAAATTTTAATCTGTCCCTTTAATAGCCACGGATAACTACAAATATGATTGTTTTGTCGTTGGGAAAGGAAGGAATAAGTACAATAGAAGAAAATGGAGAACAACCTGGGTATCCGGAGTTCTTAAGACCGCCGGTGGGTTAGAGGAACCATAGAGGAACCTAGATCAAACGAATTAAACCCACTTAACCCAAACTGCGATGTACCAAAAAGTTTTTGAGTTTTAATAGAAAAAGGAATTAGCAAAGTTGAATTGTAAGTTGCATAGAAGGTTTTATTATATCTAACATGTAATATAAATACTATTTGAATTCTTTGCTAAACTGTTTATTAAATGAAATCGTTATTATATTTTTTATAATGGACATTAAGAGAAGTTTCACATAAAATATTAATGTTTTTAAAAACATTGTAATCTTTAACCACTAATCCAAGCTTGGCAATTACAAGTAAGCGCTTTGTAAATTATTTTAAAATTATAATTTTCACAACACTTAACAATCACGCAAGGTGATACTTACAGTGTTTTGCATAAATATAAACTCAATGCATTAATTACTGAAATAGCACAAAAAATGTATGAGGGATCACAAGGATAATTGCATTAACCTCATATTATTTTACTATATAGTTATGATAATGCGTAATTAAATTGCCCTTATAGCGGGCATTCATAAAGAATTTATAGATAAAAATAACATAAATGTAACATTTTTTGTTTTTTAACTTACTGTTATTCCAGTAAAAATATGACATATTTCAAGGAGAAAGCTATTTAAAGATAATGATGGGAAAAAAATTAAAATAAATAAATAATTCAATACATTTGTCACCTCATTATCTTACGAATGCAAACTTATAGTAGTGTGTGTACAATGTCAGCGTTGTGACGGTCTGGCACGGAGATGCGCACGCGCATCCGATCTGGCACTAACAATCACATACCGTTTATTTCGGCTACCCACGAACATAAAAATACATTACATTCTTCAAATACCAGACGATATTACGCAATTTTGATTGACCCAACTTTCGTTTTCTGTCTGGAATACATTTGAACATAAATCGTGAAATTCAAGGTTATAGTAACAGGAAATCTATTATTTTTAAGTGTATGTTATGGATGATAATATTTATTACATTACAATGTTAATATTGAATAAACCATTAAATGTAGTCTTTATGTGAGCTAAGTTAAAGACTTAAGATCAGAAAATTATTTGAAAATCTAAAGGCAGCACAACCTAAATATTCCGCCAAATTTATAATTGTAGGTCATAATTATCGTCACCAGCGATTCGCGAAACACACCGCCGATTAGACGAGCCACTCACAATGCGCTATATTAATAAATCCAACATTGACAAAGACCGCCAAAAAAGCTGGCCAATGGCCAAGCTTAAAAAAATATCAGCCTACGCGAGAGGAACAGTCCCGATGACGATTCCACAAGTCTGGGATCTTAGACACCCGAAATAGTAGTAGTACTTATTCTCATATAAATAAATAAAATAGAAAGCATAATTAGTATTAATTTATATTGTTACTAAATAATGATACTTTTTTTATATTTGGATTATAAGTTAATATCAAAATACGGCATTGCAATTCATTGCAATTCGATTATAAAAACAATACATTATTTTTAGAATGTAAAACTAATTTAATTATAGCAATAACTGTTTCTGTCAAAAGATCATTTTAAAATTTATAATTATAGTGTATATTGTTAATTTTTTTTTATATATATAAAGTATTTCCATGACCAATACTAGATATAGACGGATGATTACGATTCCATGACGTCACAGTCAGGTCCCGGGCCCGCAGTCTCCTCTACGTAATAAACAACACACATTGGTAAAAGAGCGAATATTTATAGAATACCTCTATCGGGTACCCGAGTACGGGCACGTTGGAATAATATTTTCATTGACGTTACAC
The DNA here is from genome assembly GCA_918358865.1 of Melinaea marsaeus rileyi. NCBI lineage: Eukaryota > Metazoa > Arthropoda > Insecta > Lepidoptera > Nymphalidae > Melinaea > Melinaea marsaeus. The sequence goes on along the minus strand of OU911083.1, from coordinate 6,951,605 downwards.
ATCACGATAGTGATATTGCTCTTATTATTATCCACATAAGATCTATATTAGATGACTTCGTAACCCGTCGTGACTATAAACTAGCAATTACATTGGTTTATAGTTACTTAATAAGTACTGGGAATAGTTGCGACCATTATCAGTTGTTTGTTTCACAAATTTACAACATTTCACGATATTTATTTATTATTTGTTCTTATTACTTTGCTACATATGTATGTAAATTGTAAAGGCTTAATTACTGCAAGATTTTTACTTATATCATGTTTATATATTATAAAAATAAGGAACTTTATATTCTTTATTTATTAAAAATAAAAGTATATAAATAAAACAGAGTGACTTTGAATTGCACCGAAAAAATATATATAAATATGTGTATATTCCAGTTTTTTTTAAAGATATAAATAAGTTAAACGTGGTAATTTAGACATAGAAACAGCTTGGCGAGACGTAGTTTGATAAATACTAATATTATACGTAGTAAATAACGGGGATGAAGTGAATCCCGTCAAATGCAAGTTTAAATGAACTGCGTGGCATCCACTTACTGAACTACGTGAGGCCTCAAAATTATCGAATATGAGAACATTTGAAATCATAATCAATAAAGAATCATAACATATGCAACTTTATAAATATAACAAAATATGTTACTTCTATTGTATGGTTAAAACCAATAAATAAGACTTAATAAACGCGAACGATTATTTGGAGTGGATCCAAAGTGGAGTACACAATATAATATAACACTTTAATATCTATTATAAATCAATAGCTTTTATATATTATAATACAATTATTCAATAGAATATTTTGATGTAACTTTTGCACCGTCATTCTTATATCAGATGATATTATTTTTAGTTAGTATGAGATATTTTGTTAACTAAAAAAGATAAACAAAACATTGTTTTAAGATTTGATAAATATTGTTTTGAAAAGTGATAAATTCGATGTTGTATTGTAAGATAATGTAATAATGAATTATGTTTTATTTTTTAGCGAGATACCAAACCACCATACCTTTCAACTTCACTTCTTCTTTTTTAGTATTATTATTTTTATCTATGATAAACGAATATGTACATGTCAGTATTGTTATAAGATTGATATTTATCAAAATAATTAACCATCACCTCGTTGCTACAGATATATTGTAGATACGAAGCTGTTTCTTTTTAAAACTTCCGATTCTCCCGATATGCGTGAGGTTTCGCGAGAATTTAATAAAACCACGTCGCTAGCATGCAATATCTGCTATGGATTAAACTTTACCAATTTACGAAACAAGGGACTACCACTATCGCAATGTGGAAGCTATAATGTTATTGGTAGATAGATATTTGTACTGCTTATGAACAGAACAAGGTATGTTATGATTTGTTTGTTACATAATAAGTTCGTAACATTTAAGGGAATACCTATATAAATGGCGAATGTTGTCTAACTATTGGGCACGGCAGAGCGTATCACGCGATCGTTAGACGTCGCTCAAACTGTCCTCCTAATAAGGTTTTAAAGTTAAAAATATATCAAACTCTCGTACAACTTGAACGCGTGTACCAGTTGTAAGTCCCACAAGGTTGTGCTCGACGCCGCTAACTAGATATAAATATTGGCATTTATCGGTACATCACTTTTCAACCGTCACTCTCACGAACGGCTGCGTAGCGGATTGCGTAGCGAGAACTCACGTCGCGACGCAGGCTTGAGATAGCACGGTCACGAAGGTTGCGCCCGTGACCGCGCCCGCCCGCCCGCCGTGACTCGCGAGCGCTCTCTCCACTAGCGCAGTACCGCGCTGCACTCTCCGCTCCTCGGACCTCGAACTGTGACTCGTGACGTGATGTGCCTCTTGAGCTGATCATGTGCAGACAAGTGTGTGAAGTGTGGGAGTGCGCGAGCGACGAGCGCCAACGGCCTGCGCGGCCCTAGACATGTGGAGGCTGCTCATGCCGTTGCTGGCGCTCGTCGCGCTGGCCGACGGCATTTCCTTCACGCCCAACAAAGAACTGCTCGAATGTGCAAGGTTCGTTACCACTAGATACACCAAACAAAAGTACAAAATCAAAAAATCTATCTATCGATCTAATATTTAGTATTCAGAACCTCTGAATCTGCATTAATTTTAGAGATAAATTTGGCAAATACCACCGGGGCCTAGGAAGAGCTACAAAAATAATTTAATCACGAAACCAGACGTTCGTCCGACACAACTAAGGTAGGGACTCGTCTACTTTTTTGTTACCTAACAAAAATTAATGTCATGTCAATGAAAAACGTCCCTGAATTGTATTTATTATGCACTGATTAATTAATTATATTAAATAATTATAACAAGTACAAAGATTAAAATGGTTGGACAAAGTGATAAATAAAATAAAGTTAGAGAGAGAGAGATGAGTCTAGTCTAGTGTTTAATTTGGGAGGATGTCAAGGACTCGTGTTGACATAAACACATCGTGTGTGACCACCGCCCGGCCAGGTGCAATCCAACTGATTTACCAGACATGTCCTGGTTTCATTGCGTTTACAATTAGGCCAATACATTTAAGATGTCACATTACCTTGCCATGACAAGGACACATTTACATTCAATTGATTTGACTAAAATTACACAAACAAACGATGACAGTGCAACTTTTTCGTGTTTTTCGAGCATACCGATTTGATTGCTTTTATTTTGGTTAATGTTTTAGTTAGGTTTTGTATTGAATATAGAAAAATATTGTTGGCCGTTATTTCGAAATTTACATTCTGTTATAAATATTAAAAAATACACATATCATTTAATATATTGTTGTTAGTTATACTTTTATATGTTTTTTTATGAATTAATAAAATATAAAGAAGAATTGACGTAGTTAGCATACATAAATTTTAGTTGTAATATATATATTGACAACAAAAACAGTTAACGTTTTAGGAAAAAAGATAATAACAAAAATATATTTTTAACTTTAATACGAGTAATATTATCTTCACAAAATTTACATAATTGCAAGCCTGAACTAGTAACTTTCTAATATTGTTACTGACTGACTCATCAAAACATGTATATAAGGACTAAATACGTTTTAGTAACAACAATTTTATGAAACAAAAACAGTTTAAAAGTGGGAGGCACAGACTAAATTCTATTCTTTGTATCTATGTAAAGCAACTTTTCTCAATCCATATATATTTTTTTGATTAAACATCATATTCCAAATATAAATATTATACATATAAATAATGGATTTTAATCTATTTTTTATATAAAATAATTTAAATAGTTCTAGTGCCGAGTATTATCAACGTATGGCCTAATATATTCGTACATAACTATTAAATAAAAACAACACAAGGTTTTTATTCTTCTTAAATACAGTTTAACCTACATATTGAATAATGTTTCAACGTTATTTGGGCACTGACCCTGTTTTAGATATTCGTGTATTAAATTAATAATAAAAAATGATAAGGATAATGAGGTTGCAATTATCTTAAGATATACTATTTTAGTTTACTGAAATTTAACAAGAAAATTGTACATTTATCAACAATTAAGTTGGAAACGTATATTAATTGTTACGATAATAATTGTTATAACAATCTACAGACATTAAGAACGCCGATCTCACTGCCGATGACAGACAAAACGCGGAGGAACGAACTCCAAAATAAACGTTGTCCTTGAACTTTTTTATAATATATACTAGTTTTAATTTTACAATGTTGTTTTTTAAATACCAAGTAAGTATACTTAAGAAAATGATAGTTTCAAATAACACTTATCTTGTCTTGGTCTATGAAGTTTTTAATAGATTTTTTTATCTATATCACTTAGAAGATTCAGTGTAATTTTTTACTACGTTTTCCACGGTGGAATATTTGGAAAGCTCCCCAAAGCTTCCGCTTGACCTTTGGGATTGTTTGTTTCCTGTCCCACTTATTCATTATTTGTTTAAAAATGATGACATTGGTTAAAAATATTTTATGCGGCACATACCTAAGTGAAATATTTTTTTTATTAAGTATTTTCTAAAAAATATAAGACACGTGTTCTTTAAACAAAGAGAGTTAGGGGGATTAATTCAACAATAATCTAAATAATTTTTTAATCTATTACTATATTGTGTTTTATGTACGTGTGTGCTTTTTTATGATAATTTTTTAACAAATATTTACAAATTTACTGTAGTAAATGGTAGAAAATTAACTACCGTACTATGTCATATGGTTCACGTCGGCCAGGAATTGTAAAATTGTATTTTAACGATTTTGCTTTAGTCTTATATTTATTATAAAACTTTTTATTGAAGTAAAACAAATTTCTGGTGATTATCGTTTTACTAAGTAATGACAAAACGACACGTAAAATTAAATGCCACAAAAAAAATGCTGGTGTATATATTACAGCTATGAAGAAACCGTTGTTATATTTCTAAACTAATTAAAAGTTTACGCAATTTTAATACATGAAATAAAAACACAAGTGGATACTAGATTCGTAAACATAATAATAAAATATTTTAATGACAACAATAGCCTTTCAATGGCGCCAAAATTAACTAAGAGCATTTGCGTCATTATCAGTCTCAATATAACAACGCTGGTAACTGTGACCACAGAAATAACTTGTTCTGAATACCTATCATTGCACCACAGACCTACGTCTGTCGTATTCAGGACTGCATTACTATATATATCTTTGTGTATGTTTGCATTTGTAATATTAAACTCTATTACAAAATTTTTTTAGTTTTTAATATTTCTATAAATATAATTACAAATTAAAATGTTATCATTCGGCTCACCAACGATATGTTCTCATACACTTTGTATGAGAGGATAGTTTGACTGTATATTACTAGCCAATATACGAGCAGTTAAGTAATTACTGCTACACTCTACAATCTTAAGGTTTGAATGTATTGCAATTAGCCACTGAACTAACGAGCAAACTAACATAATTGTTTTATTGATATAAAAATACTAATCCACATAAATCAATAAAAATTTTCCTATATAATAAATTAAAAACTGAACATATACAAAGTTATAATATAAATAACTAATAGAAATTAAATCATGTATGAATCAAACGTTAAATATAAAAGTTTCACTAGAGTATATGTTTAAACTCAGGTTACCAATGTAAATTTGCTGTGACCAATTTGTTAATCTGTCAAAGAGATCTAAGGCGGTAGGCAGATTGGCGTGAAGCCAGGGATCACCACATACCTCAAATGACAGCCATCAAACGCATCACTTTTCATTACATAATCAATACAAGTTATAAAACATGACTACGTTTCTTTCATCTTTGGAAAAACATACGATAAACAGCTTAAAATTATACATTTAGTTTATGTTCTGATATATATTTAGTTAGATAGCTAAGATTCACATCTGTCTGCAATGATTTTAATTATAATTATTTTAAGAGAACCCAAATACATTAAACGCATATTCATTTAATTTAATGCTAGAATAAAATATGAATATTGTGTTGAAATAAAATAACATGAACGTATAACTTAATGAATTATTGAGAACCAGTTAGTAATTTTAACACAGCATTATTGTCGTATAATTCAATTAAGATGACATAATCTTTTCATGTTCAAGTTCATGATATGTGCATTACATAAACGGTATACGAGTGCTAATAAAAAATAATGTATTTTCTAAATATTCAAACTAATTAAATACTAACGAACCAGATCAAAATTCGGAAATTAAATGCTCTACAAAATCATAGTCAAAACAAACACATTCGCAATACATTGTGCGTACTAACAGTAAATTTGAACGTCAGTGAGTTTATTTTGGTCTGTAATGACCGTCAAATGATTTCTAACAAATGAAAGCTTTTAATCTATTTCTGTTCATTAAAGGTGGAAAATGGAAGCATCAAATGTCTGGGAAACTTTAACATGCAATTAAATTTTGCGTTAAAATACTATAAATACATTTTTTTTTATTTTTAATATTATTTTGAAATTTACAAAAGTAACGTACAAGATAAATAATTGTTACGTCCAAAAAGGCGTATGGAAAGTGTAGACAGACAATACACAAAATACCATAAACAAAATTCACTTTAAAAAAATGGCTACAGTTTTATTTAGTTTGTCGGGAATGTTTTTCTGAATATTTGTAAAGATAAGGGAACAGATTATTCCACTTGACAAAAAAGAATTCCATCACCCAGGTACATCTATAACAATAATATAAATTGTGTGATGTTGATACGCATTCATCAACATCACACAATTTGTATTATTGTTATAGATGTACCTGGGTGATGGAATTCTTTTTTGTTTTCTTTTGTGTTTTTGACTATGTATTTCTTTATATCTTGATTATTAATTGTTTATATAAAGTAAATAAAGAAAAACCTAATTGTAAGGAATGTTTTTGAATTTCAAAAATTTTTACCACTGCCTTAGAGAAATAGATAAACAAGTCTCGCATTTATTGTGAAATAACTGTTTTCAGTTGACACCATCGCCACTGACTATTTGATGCTTATAGATAGATGCTCTCCCTTGAGCTTCAAAAGACTTATGCGTTGTTTAGAGTTCATATTAGTCAAATTCTTTTGCATGTCGCCTTCGTCACCTTTTACTTTTCTTCTTTCCTTCCTTGAAGTGACAAAATGACTATTTTCAGAGTTTGAACCCTTCTTTAGATCGAAGTTCCTAGACCGAAGATCATTCCGTGAATTATCTTTGATCTAATTTTGGTTCGTAAGTTATAATATGTATTAAATTTTCTCAGATATGGATGGGGCTTTTTTATGTTCATGAATTGTATCTCTATGTTAATGTAAATTTTTCGGAAGTAAAAAAAAATGTTAATAAAATTTTGAACGCATGCTCTTGGGTTACATATTTATTTAAGCCCGTCATTTCTACTATTTTCATATAATAAGTTCTTTTCGTACAATGTTGCTAGCTAGTCAATTGACTGTAGCTAGTATTCGTTTTATGGCCGATTATAGAAACTACAACCATGTTACAGGGGATTTATATTGAAATAGCTGGTATAGACGTATTTTGTGACGTGTGACAACTTACTATAAGATACCTTATGTTATATTAACTACACAATATGTACAAAAAGGTAAAGAGAGAAACTAGTAGAATTCTGGCACTACAAATATAACCTTCTCTAGAATATGAGTTTCATATTACTGATTTATTTCATTAAATGATCACTTAATTATTTGCCATTCGATCGTGTGTCTTTATAAAAATGCCACTTAGTACTTTATCCATTTTAACTATATAATATTAATAATTTAATTATATGTTTATTACTTTTCTAATTAGTATTTGATAAGTATAACATGTAATGCTAATGAGTTAAATAACCTATGGTAAAATATTCACTATTTAATTCGTTTTACATAGAATAAGTAAGCATGACCTAGAATGATTAAACAAACTAAATTGTAAACTAAATAAAATATTTTAATTTTGCACATTTTAATACTGTTTTAATTTTACATTACCAAATTTTAAATCCTTTCATTATTATTTTATAAGCATGCCTGCTTGTTTACCTTTATGTTTGGAACAATAAACTCTTTGTCCTAGGTCCAAGGACAAAAAAATATCTATTTTCTTCCGTCCCAATATGATCAGGTTGGAGAGTCGGATAGCCTACACAAGTTGGCTACTGTTATGAAAATGACATTTAATTTGTCCTTTCCAATATTTCGAAATTATATGTCAAATAGATGTCAAACGCATCTGTTTGATCAACGAATCCCTTGTAAAATTATTGTTTTAATAGGCTTGTATTAAAAAACGTTGATTCCACTTCTAGCAACTATGTTAAAAGCAGTTCAAATTGAAATATCTTTATTTTGGTAAATTTGAGGGACTAAAAATTTAACATTGAAATTTTGACTTGTTCGTGTTAACATAATTTTGAGTTTTTGAACGGTTTCAGAAAATAAACCAAACATACCATTTTCAACTGTTACTTTCCATCTTTCTTACCAAGTCACTTCGTAACAGATGTTATTGTTATTATATTTACTACTGTTTTATACCTTTGAGATGAACAACTTCATCTACATACGTCAACATTTTTAACATCTCATCAATAATTGTAACTGAACTTGACCAGTTGTGTGCGGAACCCTCTATCTAATGTTATACAATGAGCAGCTTAACTAATTGAAGGCAACATTGCAAGCATATTATGTCTTATACAATTATGCCACTGCCTCAATGACGTAGGAACTGCGTAGTCAAGAAAATAGAAGCCTATTATTGTATGTCTCTGGCTCGAGAATTTTCTTTCATGATCTATCAAAAACTATCCAAAAATATGTTTTTTTTTCTTTATTACATATTACATAGAAATAGATCAGATTTTGTTTGTTTCCTGTAATGTCCGTTTACACAGTTTTCGACATTGTAACATAGGACAGGATAAATTTATTTCTATTTTGTGGGAAAACATGAATATAAGTAGTGATTAAAGTCTGAGCGAGTAGAAGTTTGCGTATATCGTCCACAAATAGCAAAATAAGCCTCAGATTATTACATTTAATCCTAAGAATAGCACCCCGATTTATAAGGCGATTAACTATTTTGAATAGAATATGAAATAATATATTCTGTTACACATAAGCTTCATATAGTTGACGGCTTCCCACTGAATCCGAATATTTAGCTACCAAGAATATATACAAACTAAAGCGTAGTCTTATATTTGTGATTTAAGTTTCCTTTCTTCCGTTTCTGTCCCAACATTCATAGATGCATTGAACATTTGCTCCCTGATACAAAATCAGAATATACCTCTTTAATCTGTAATAAACGTGTAATCTGATCTGTAATAGAATAACGAAAAATCTAAACCTATAAATTTAAGTTTTTTTTTTTTTTTGTAATAGTCAGCATTGCTTACTACTACAAAAAAAAACAAAAATAGAATCTTTGAAGAGGTTGATTTAATATATATATTATTTAAAAAAAAAATTGTGTGCTTTTTAAGATACTGTATCGCTCAGTCTCAATTTTTTTTTGTGGTTAATGACTTAAATATCAAAGTAAAGCGCGAATAACAAGAAACAGAGGGCGCGTTAAACAACAAGGGATTAAGAACCATTAACACGATTAGTGAATGCTCACAACGTAAACACACCGACATACGGACGTTACATGTACATTTTATTCGCTTATACTTATAATAAAATTGTTGGAAATATTATTCGTGATCTTTAATATTTCATAAAAATATGGTACTGATGTACTTAGATTGACGTAAGTGTGTTTTAATTACACAGACAAATGAAAATACACTATTTTTATATCTATTTTTTTTATAAGTGATATTAAAAGTCTGATAAGGATTAACTTTACTTTATTTAACCTTAAAATTATCTGTCTAAGCAGAGCTGCAGCGATGCGATTGAAAATATTACTTGGTATTTAATTTCTGTAAACTTTTTTTCAGCCAGATCCTGTACATGGACCAACATGCATACCAGCTTCCAACAAACTACAGTAGAAACATTCCACCCGGTAAATATTTAACTACATCTCTCTCATCTATATACAGATGTCGTATTTCAGAAACAAAAAACGGTTTAATTATTTTTATTTAAATGTAGACAAGACGACTATTCTATAACCATAAAGACAACAAAATCTCAGTTACCTATAACATAAAAATTATGAAATTCTTTATAATTTTTTATACTTCAAAAAGGGATATTAAATAGGTCAGATATACCGCAGTCAAAGACCTTGTTTTAGGTGTCAAAAGTCGTTATTTATAAACGGTATATTTTTAGATTTTTCATATTTAGTCACGGGTTCATGATTCGAGGAAAATAGACAGCTATCCACTTAAGACCGGACATTATTCAGCAGAACAGCCATGACTTGACGGGCCTGACATGAAACTAATCAGAAGCGATAATTTTTACACGCAACCTACCATCAGCATATTTTTATCTATAACGTTCTACGCCTTCTCATCTCTTTTCACTTTCAGAATAGAAAAAAAATCCTTTTATTAACTAAGTGACCTCTAAAATAAATTAATTTGTCCGCCTTGAATAAGTAGTAGTATTGCAAACTTTCACCAAAAATAGTAAACGTTATATAATTGATATCGTATAGTTCATTAAGTAAGCACTGGTTTAATTTTATTACAAGCCTCGGTAGTAAAGACGATCGGTGATATCTCCAAGGGGCGCCGAAGTCGCTGATAATTCTTACCTATGCAACAGTTATAGCGATTCAATGAAACTTAAATATCAAGGTCTGATTGTAATATCCGTTTACAGGTAAAAATACGACAGTTTATATTGGAGTTAACGTCAACAGAGTTTCTGGTGTGGACGAAAACAGAGAGGTAATTTTGTATTTATGTACCAGTATAACTTTAACGACGTTACTACTGCATGTACTATAAGTTATATTTGACGTCTTTGTTTCAATGGAACATTTAAGAACCCGAAACGATCAGTTAATAAAAAATATAATATTTGGACATAATTTTGTTACTGTATCTCGCTCATCCATTGTTCAAGGAGATCACACTGGATGTTTTCCTCCAAGTATCATGGGAAGACGCACGATTGAAAGTGCCTCCCGGAATGTCTTTAATCGACCTACCCTGGGAGTTCCGCCAACTCATCTGGACCCCCGACCTGTATATATGGCAACTACAGACCATGAAGATACTGTCAGTCCTCCAAGAGATGGCATCATTAAGACTTTATTCAAACCGCACCGTCTCAGTCAGTATTGGGTTCGTTTATTTCATTTATATATTTTTAATTTAATATATTTCTTGAGAGAATAGAAAAATTCATACCATTATTCTTTATTAACTTATTATTATTTTAGTAATTGTATAATCCTATGGAACTTTTGCATTTTCCGTAAAATCGTTTTTTTTCTCACACATTTACGTTTACAAAACTTATAATAATGGCGCTAGAGAGCGTAGAACACGTAACTATTGTTATTAAATTTGTACCTATTAAAAATATTATCTTAAACAATTTTATTACGTAGTTAAGATTTTAAAATGTCCTATAGTAAAACTTTTTTATTGTGTTATTTTTATTTCAGTGCCACAATAACGATAAAATGTGAAATGGACTTCGTGCTGTATCCATTAGATGTTCAAAACTGCGCGATAGACTTTAGCAGCTGTAAGTATGTCTGTTTCGTCTATCTATATTTTAAATAGGTTAATGGCAACTCAAAACATATAATGTGACGTCTTCTATTTAAAACCTAACGAAATAAAACAATTATAAAACAAAAATAAAATATCTGATATTTGAAAGAAATGAAGAAAAACAGAATGTAAGATCAACGTGAATGATAAGATAATAGAACAAGTGAATGAAGTGGTATATTTGGGAAGTATGTTTAGCAGAGACGGAAGATACGAAATGGATGTGGAAAGACGTATTGCTGTCGGTAACAGAGTCAATGGTGCTTTGACTGCATTGTTGAGACGGCAAAACGTCAGTATAGCTGCACGTTTGGCTGTACATAATGCAGTTTTGCTACCGACGCTGTTATACGGCAGCCAAACGTGGGTAACACAGAAGAAGAATGTAAGAAAAATGAATGCTGTGGAGATGCGATCTCTTCGCAGAATATGCGGAGTCAGTCTAGCTGATCGAATCCGCAGTGAAGAGATCCACAGAATGGCAGGTACTAGCGAAGATGTCACGGTGAGAATGAAGAAGAACGTGCTCAGGTGGTTTGGGCACGTTGAACGAATGAGTGATGAAAGAATGGTAAAAAAGATTTATATGGGAAAAGTGAGCGGTAAGAGAGACAGGGGGAGGCCTCGAGTGACCTTCGAAAACACAGTAGCTACGATACTGGAGGAAGGTCACGTAAAAAGCATGAGGACCCCCCGGAGGGCATGTATGAAGAGGTTGATGTCTGTGGCCGAGGCGAAAGAGATATGCAGAGACCGTAGCATTTGGCGCTCCGTCGTCTCTGGCTACCCCGCAAGGGATATGGCGTGAAGGTAAATAAATAAATAAATAAATAAATAACAATTGCTAAGTGAACACAGGCTCAGGGCCAAAGTGACCTTTGTTTGACAAGAAGGTAAGCCTTCTGACTGGATGTTACTAGTAACTGACTGGAATATCTAGATATTGCATATTGTATGTTAAAAGAAAATATTTTTCTCCGTATTCATAATATAACCGTGGCAGAATATTAAAAATCTTTTAGAATAATATAACAACATAAATTTCAATATATTAATTATAATTATACATAATTACAGAATATTACACATATTGTATTTATTTTTAAATTGAATGATTTCTATTAAAATCTATTACTACAACAGATAACGCCTACTTGTATTTTCATCATTCTAAGTAATTAATCACTTCCATGAAAGCTGGAAATAAATTGTTATTGACGTCGATTTCTTAGTTTTTGCACTGTCATTATTTACTTTATTAGATAAAATGTATTAAGAGCTAAAGTTAATAAGACTAAGTGTTTTGTTTTAACCTCACGATACAAGAATGATAACATTAGTATTATATATTATTTTAGACTTGTAAGATCAAAATTATCAGTTGAAATTTGATTCTTATGAAGCAATATATTTCCAGACAAATACACAAAAGAAGACGTTCGGTTTGAGTGGCGCGAAGTGGCACCATGGTTCGGGCTGGCCGGCGAGCAACGTCGGGAATTCCGCCTCCCCAAATACGTTGTCACATTTGTCACAGACAAAAGTAATCATATTCGAAATTTTGGTGAAGGTAAATGTATATTTATTGCTTTGCGCTTCAGTTTGCGATAACACTTGTATAATTACTAACGCTATTTTGCTGTTCGCTTGCATGACGCCGTCTGTGCCCGCCACGGACGATGTGACATCCAAATTGGTGGTTATGGACCTTGCTATTTGATGAAGTCGTGTATTTTTCATCGTTTATTGCAGTTAAAACTAAGTGGACCTCAATTTATTTAACAATTCCATTATATTATGTAGCAATGCCATTTTTAAATTAAATTTTTACATAAAGAATTACAAATCAAAACATAAGAAAAAAATAGATCGTCCGTGGTTTGCCCAACTTCTTTTATTGTGATAGTTAATAAGTCTAGTTTGGTGTGTAAATGTTGCATGATAATAAATTGATTAGTACTGATAATTAATAAAAAACAATTTATTAGAGTAATGTTTATTTTATTCTAATTATAATAGTAAACGTATTTAAGAATCGAGCCACTCTTATAAACATTGCGTTTAAGAACTACCATTCAAATACTCGTATATAGCAAATGCTTAAACATTTTCTTTCCGACAAAATGTAAATAGAAAATAAAATTACCAACTTATACATCTTAATGTTTCTTTAATTTTGTTATATATTAAGATATTATTATATTTATGTTAAATAAAAGACATTTACTGTAAAGTAACATAGTTTTAAAAAGTTTAATTAAAAGCTTAGAAAAGAAAACTTATAACGCTTGTGAACCAAAAAATAAAAAGAATTTTAGTTATTCTAATACACTTACAGGTGAACATTCAGCAGCACGATTGCAAATTAAACTTTCACGTGAATTAAGAGGATATCTTCTTGAAAGTTACCTCCCATCATCATTGTTTGTTATCATCTCCTGGGGCAGCTTCTGCGTTATACCAGAGATAGTGCCGGGTCGTATGGTGCTGCTTGTGACGACTTTGCTGTCACTAATCACCATGTTTGATACCGTCAGGTACCTCTTTCGTCCTAATTAATAGTATACGTTTCTGAATTCATAATATGCCTAACAATGTCCATATTTCAGCACCAATTCACCGGACGCACTTGAGCTAAAATGCATCGAGGTATGGTTGATCTCGTGCACCTTATTCGTATTTCTGGCTTTGCTGGAGTACTTCGTTGTGTTATTTGGCATCCGCTATGACAAGAGTTGGAGCCGACGGCGGCAAGATCTGCGTAGAGCGGCTTCAGCAGCTCAGCTGGCGCCCCCTCTACATATTAACCATTCTCAGGTATTTTCTGAATATGAGTAATGTCAACCATATATCCGTTTTATTTTTATTTTTTTTTAATATGAAAAATATCAATTTAGCAGAATTTCTAACAACTCATAATCACGCAAGTTTTAATGCGACTATGACAGGAGTGGTATTTACACTTCACGTATTACATTTAACTGTCAGTAAAATTTGGATTTATTTTACGACTGAAATATACATGATCTATTATCGTATTCAATTGTTCTTAGACTTATTAATTTGTATGTCATGTTCCCTTGACTTTTCAACTACTATGCTTCACAAGATAGCACATTTGTGATGGAGGAATGAATGTGAATTGCTATAACGCAAAAGAAAATTGAATTCGACATTAAATACGATTAATATAATTTTCTATTATTTACAGAATATGCAGAGATTAGGGACACCGGTCACTGGTACTCCCCAAGGTGGAGTTTTCTCCCCACAACTTAGTGTAGAAGACGAAGGGCTGAAGCAACAATTCTCTCATCAAACCATACAAAGGGTAACTATTTTATAATACATTAACTATTGCACTAAATAAAATTTTCTAAAACTTTAAATAATCCGGACTTAAAAATGTAGCCACTATTAGCATCACCTTTTATGTGCTTTAAAAACTTTTATAGCATTATCACCACATCCAATTGTCGCTGTTACAAATAGGTAAGGTGAATACTGATCTTTATACTAGGAAAACAATTTCTAGTTAACATCTTCGGAGAGAAGGCTTCGAAGAGCCAATAAAGTTGGATGTGAGACGAGAACAGTTAGTAAGGTAAAAACTAATTAGTGAAAGCACTGTGTGTTTCACGCTAAATTTAAAAAGTATTATAAATGCTAAAACACTTATAGAATATACAATGTATTTTAAATCCTTATGGATATATATTTATTTAACTTGAGTAGAATCGACCGGTTATATGTAGAGTACGACCAGTGAAAATAATAAATAAGTATTGCGCTATTTATTTGAAATGCATAGACGCTAAATGAATATCATTTTGGTAAAACACCAATGCTTTTAACGCATTGCACATATAGAAATATGATATAAATGTAGAGTGGGCAAAATAAAAACAAAGTAATCTTATATAAGTATTATTTTAAATAATTATAGCTATTTAGTATAATTTTTCTTTAGGACTCGCCGATACTGGAGACGATGACTGCAGGGGATGCGTCTGGCAGCTTTTTAGTGAGGTTCGCGACTATGATCGATCGCGGTGTAATGTTTTGTGGCGCCCAACATGGGGCACTCGACAGATTTGCACTAATGGTGTTCCCACTTTGCTTTATTCTGTTTACTATTATCTACTGGACGACATATCTCAGTGAAGCATACCGAGCGATGCACGAGTGAAGTGACTGTGCGTTTAACGTGCCTTTGAAACTTAAACAATGTACATATTAGATATCCTGCTAGTTATTTTAAATTTATAATAACGTTAAGGATTATTAAGAGTTAAGTTTTAATATTAAATTTTATTAAATAGTTACTTTGTTATATGTTTTAAAGTTTATTAGAGTGTTATGGTTTGCTAGTTATAATATTGAATTTACAAATACTTTATATAATTCTTGTAAATAAGATAAAGAGTAATTATTTTATTGTATATTATATTTATCAATCAATTAAACTTTTAAGCTGTGAATAAATTTAAGTTGAAGTTCTTACAATTATAACAGATTTATAAAATAACATGTCGAGTATAAAGATAAAAAATGTATTAATTTTGAAAATAACCCAACATTACTTTTGTAAAGAAATTGGAACACGACACAATTATTCTAACTGACACCAAAGTAACAACTCAAAATATTAGGGTAATTAAACAACTTAAAAGGAAATATCTTACATTTCTTATATTATCGGAGCTTATTTTGTCTTATAGTAGATCATCCAATATCCGTCCAAAAAACCTCATCACCTTATCATATCATCAGCAAAACGAAAGACGCGCGTTACTAATAAAGAACAATATAGTATATATTCATAGCAATTAATTTATTTTTATTACAGACAAAACACTTGTTACTCGTCAGTGCCTACTTTTATTAAATAAGTAGTCTCGTAGATTCGCATGTAACAAATGTCTGTATTGGTTATTATATTCCTCGTCCATCGACTGACTTCCATTGCAAAACAAAGATCTCTCTTAATGAATGCCATCATAGTTCTGTGCTGTTTACACCAAATACCTATAAACCTATAGCAAATAATACCGAAGCTTATACTTCCAGTTCAAAGTCATCCTATATCAGTACCTTGAGGCAGAAACTTTCTTTCTATCTACCAGGTATAAACCCTACCCATTTCCATTACAGTTTCACTAAAATGTGGTAAAAAAAAAAGTCAAAGGTTATCCTAGATTTTTTTGACATAAAACATTATAAGCTAATCCTTTTTATTGTTCTGAGTAACCCCAAGCTTAAAAACAGATTATCATTAAAAATCTGGTTTCAGAGTCATTGCATTGGCTAACTTATTTTCCGGTGTACATGTTCAAACTTTATCCTTTTAACATCTGATTTCGTATTGTTTCCTGAAAACTACATATCAAAATTGAAAACAGCGATGGACCAGGTCGAAATCGAACCAACCCTTTTGGACCTTGTGTCCTAGGTTGAAATAATTATTTCTGTATTGGTAATTTTTATACCTATTTGGCCTTACAATTAATGATTATTGGGACCACTAGAGCTCAGTAGGAAATTAGTAGTTGAACGCCACGCCTTATTACTGTGCCTTTTGCCACGTATCTTTAGATAATTAAAAGGTTTTTGTGATTAGGTTAAAGATTGTCCTAAATTGTTGGTTTAAGAATACACAGCTCTTACGTCTCAACTTAAATTAAAGCGCATTACTTCAAACATATAAAACGAATTTTCCTTTATATTATGCTCATAATGTATCCTAATTTTGATTTCAAGCTACTATCTAATGTATTACGTTTGAAAATTAATTCCAAATAATTTTTTTATGTAATATATTTTTTCATATGAAAAACAGGAAACACATGGGATAAGTAATGGGTACTTTTTTAATAACACATTTTCAAAGTTGTGGCATCTTATCAATAACCTTTTATCCTGCAAAGTTATAAAATTTGTCTGGAAAGAAAGAAATTATACAAGTTTCCTAAAGTTGTTTCCGTGCCGTTATAGACAAATATATATAGAATGTTGTATAACGGACAGGACAGGATATTCGAGGACAGTAACGAAACAATAGCTTAATTTCTAGAACAAAGATACGGTTTCGCAGATTTCAGTCTTGCTAATGTTGATAAATTTTTCATTCTATATAGGTATTATTATTTAAAATTGACAGAACCTTAAGAAATAATATTTTATTTTCATTTATAAAGTTCACATGAGATGCATATGGAACGCTTTATCCAAAATATTAATTATCTGTGTTACACTAATTTAAATCTCTTAACCCATGTGTCTTCTGTTATAAAATCATAATATTCGTTAATGTTGCTTACTTTTATAAATATATTAATATTATATATAAAACCTCATGTGTATAACATTAAATGTTTTGCATATCGAATAAGACGTCTAGTCACTCATGTTACTGGCAATAAAGTAGATTTAAGTCTGTTATTTTTGCTTTACTTGCTGCCCTTGACACATGTTAAAGCACAAATTATTTTATGCACAAAAAATTATCCTAATTTTTTTTTTATCATCACTACACTAAATTGAAATCTGTATTACGTAAATAAGTGACTGTAATTTGATTTTACTTTAAATGAAATTTCAACAACTGAAAAGACAAATATTGTATAATATGTATTATAAATAGTGCCTTTAATATTATCATGTATGATTTGCCTTAAAACGTTTTAAACTGTTAAGATAGTGTCCATATAAGTTTATTCAATACCTTGTTACATGTAAATAGTTGAAATAAAAGACATTATTTTAAATAATTTAAAATTTATTTTTATTTATCCTTCTATTGCAATAACTACATGATATTATTGCATATACATATCTACATTGACTATTTGACATTTTGTATTCTATTCGTATCCGTAGTAAGATGCTTCTCGATACACGCGGTACATGTCTTCGGAGTTGCGTCTCATCCGTCTCCCGATTGGTTCCATGTCATCGTAGCATTTTGGAAATACTTTTTCTATAATATCAGTTGCCTCGGCCTTTCCAATTTGACGAACAGCAAGAACCGAGTACAGGGCTTTAGTTTTGACACAGTCCTGGATAAAAATTAACAATATCTTTATTCAAGTAGGCATTTGCACACAGTTTTGAATCGTCAATTATTACATTCAAAAAGGTCAGTGTAGTCAGTCCGTGAGTAAGCTACACCGGCTCGGAAGCGGCTCTAATGAGAAGAGTCGGCCAGAAACTCAACAGTTGCTCTTTTTATAAGAAAGTTAACAATGTTTGAAGTATGTATTAGCATATCAAGCCTAAAAATGAGTCAACAATCTAAATTATTATACATTTTGAAGACAAAAGTTGGACATTACGAGTTTATTTTATTTTATTTCTTGTATTTATCGTGTCCCTTTCCCAGTTTGATGTAAGTATATAATTTCGAAAGGCTACCGTAAGAATATTATTAAATCCTTAGAAAAATCACTAGCTTTTAAGTTGTAAATAGCTGACAGAAGGAGGTTCCCTTGGAGGTTTTTAGCTAAAGTTATACCTAAGAAAATCGTTGAGTCAGTCAGTTCTAACATTTCATTGTTGAGGAGTAAACTACTTTTTTGACTTTTTACATTAGGAAGTGTAAACTCTATGCATTTAGTTTTCTTAGCGTTAACACCAAATTTTTAATTTCAAACCAATAAAGAACACGTGACAGAAAAATGTTTACTTCGTGATTATTAGTCCTATTACGCTCAACTTTAAAAATATGCGAGGTATCATCAGCAAAAAAGTACAATGTCATATAAACCTTAAAGGGCAAGGCATTAATGTAAAGAAAAAATAAAAAGGGGCCAGTAATAGATCCTTGTGGAACACCCATCTTTAGGGAACACCAGCCAATTTAAAATTATTTACATCGAAATGTCTGAACTTTTTCATATAGCTAAGAAGCAATAAGATCAATACCAGCACTACGCACACCCTTGTGTTTATGTTTGCATGCTAATCTTATTTGTCTACGCAATCAAAAGCTTTGGATAAATAGCAAAAAGCAGCGATTGCTTTCTACGACTTCTCCCATGTGTAGTAAATATGCTTAAAAAACGTGGTACCCGCATCAGTATGACCGTTGGTAAAATCATATTGTTCACTATGCATTATTTTAATTTTATTAACTAATTTTGTCATTTGGTTTAAAATATTTTTTTCTAAAACCTTACTTAAGGTCGGCAAAACAGAGATGGTTCTACAATTACTTGTTTCTAATCTTTCGACACTTTTTAACAAAAGAGTAGTTCCTTTATTATTTTTCATCATATTTCGGAATATTGATTCCAATATATTTGTTAAAAAGGTAGGGATAACTGGCATACCCCAGAAATTTTAGTTTTTTTTTCACATTTCAGGTTTGAAATGTTTAAAAAAAATGTAATCTGATGAAACACGTTTAAAAACAAAACATTTATATATGACTTACATTATTAATAAATTCAGTAAAAAAATATAGTCTCAAAAATAGAAGCCAAATTTATATCACAATTTATTTAAATATTATAAATTAAAAAAAAAATAGGTCTATTGGCATCCCTAGTTTTCGCAGTAACAGTAGATGAAACATCCCAAGGTGCCTTCACTATATCTTCTGAATATATATTTCCAATATAAATCAACTTAGCTTATATGCAAATGTTCATAAATATTTTAGAGAAATTTCTAAATATATTCAACAATACCAGATCCACTGCCTCTAACCATATAAATGATATAATTTTATCTACTTCTACTTCTTTGTAGCCCAATCACTAAATTTAGGTTATAAATTTTGGCATAAAAATATGTATTAAATACATGTCATAAAAATTTAAAACTTTATTACATAAATTATTTAGATTATCATCATTCTACTTATAGTTATCAGTTTGTATGTAAATTTTTGGGGCCTTTTAATTTCATCATTAATAGAGACAATTTTTTACCACCGATCTGAACTTAAATTATTCATTATCTTTTCATAAACGTTAGTGTCAATACAAGTCGCGGAAACACAAGTAATAAAAGTAGGTTGGAAAGAAGTGTTACTATACTTAAAATGCTAACAGACAAAAATAACGAGTCATTTAAATTATCGCCATTTAAAACAATGACACATTTCAAATTTAACAATCAACAAGAGGTTTTAATTAAGGTGTTGGTGAGTAATATTTGTAATTCATTAAAATCTTTATCTAGTATTTTTTTTACATAGTCATTAAAATATATATATAACTTTAGGTTTAGATATAGTGAAATATTGCAAGTTTAAATTAATAAGATGCAATGAGAGAGCTACAAACCTGATGTGCTTGTTTAATTTTAGTCCAAGAAGCATCCCCCTGTGACCAGGCACTCATGAATGAGCAATGAGTAAGATTAGCCGCCCTTATCTCCGTGCATGCCAAGTGCTCCATGTTCTTAAAGTCGAGTTCGTTACGGCAGTAGTCAAACATATGGATCATTTCATGAGCCAAAATACCTTGAACCATGGATTTGCGGGTTGCCACATTCTGACAAACTACTATCTGAAACAACAAATATAACAAATAACAAATAATTTCAATGAAACAAAAGAAACTATAATACATTTATTGAATGATAAAGTTATATTTATTTGCAATACCTGGTTCATTTCTGGATCATATCCTCCACTCACTGAATAATCACACACTTCACATGAAATATGTCTCCCTATATCAATCGCACTGGAAGAATTTACAAAATGATGTAAGTATTTACAAAACATTAACAATTTACATTTTATTACATTTATAACTAACCAACCAGAGCTCTTTAGTGCAGCCATCATAGTCTTTACGATTGGACCTAAAACCAAATAGATTTGATAATACAATTAGAAATTCATTGCCATAATCTAAATGTTATCTTTGCCCAGCTTTGTAATTTCAATGGAGATCTATAAGCCTACTTAAAGCATTTTGAATGCTTAAATATAGTACTTATTTATTTTGAAACAAAAACATTATACAATATCGTCAATTACTATACTTACTATCCTTTACACATTCATAAACATTTTTTTCACATTTCATCTTTTCTATTCCTTCTTTGCCCTCTCTCCCTAACAAAATATTAGAGATTTTAGGCTTAAACGTTCCCCTTCTTTCTGGATACAAATCGAAACCCCAGGCCTCTTTCTTTTCATGTGTATTATTTTGTTTGGTATTGCTGTCCCCATTTTCTTGAGCGTCTGGTAATGGTTGAGTGTTATCAGTGTTAGTCATATGGACTCTTTAAGATACCAAATAAAGTGAATAGATTACAATTATTTATAATAGTAATTTTTCACAATATTTAGGAAAAGAATTCAGAAAAACAACCTCAACACTTGTTGGATTAAAATTTGTCATTTGACACTGACATTGAAAGTAACAAATTATAATTTGACAGAATGAACTCGTAATATTTCTTATTTAATAGAGAAGTCGAGACTTTGAGACAAGTTAAACACTGATCAAGACAAAAGTCATATTAACACATACAAAATACATTGTATATATTTAAATCAATAATTTAAGTCTTTAAATCAACTTCTAATGTCTATCAAAATCAATAAACATATATAAAAATCAATGTTTTATATAAATATATTGATTTTTATAATTAGAATAAGAATAACCACTGTATAATTAATTATGATAAATTATTATCTTATAGCATACACTGCATATATTGTTTATAGAAAAACAACACCTTTAAAATAGTTAATACTAAAAGTGGAACCGGCTTAAAATTATAATAACATTTTGAGATGTTAATACAAAAAAAACCGATACTTCTACTTCAGATCGACATCCCTAATAGGTATATTATTTATCAAATACGAGACAACCCTAAAGCCGACACTTGACAGTTCATTCTTTGAAGTTAAACATTATTTGTTATTTTTCCTGAGACCTTAATTGGTTACCTACATTATATTAATTATAAATTCAAATAATATATTACCAAATATTCTTTTTATAAAATATAACTTGATAAGACTCTTATATGTAGAATAAGACATTTAATTTTTTGTTTAAAAATGGATAATATCATGGAATGTAATTATTCAGATAAGAATAATGTCGATGTTATAATTCATAATCTAGTATTATCCTTTTTTAAGGGCCTTCAGTTAAATTTAAAAGTAAGTTCAGTATATTTTATATTTTCACATCTTATTTATAATATTTTTACTTTTGGTTAACTTATTTTCTAGGATACGGAAATTAAGCAATTGACATGGGACCAGCAAGACAAATTTCTAAATCAAACGATCAATACAAAACATTTTAGAAAATACCCATGTAATCAAAACTTTAGTAGGATATTTTTTAAAAACTTAATTGATCAACTCGAAAGATATCATGAAGTTCATGATGGATTTTATGAATATTTATGTACCATAATGGAGAACAAGACAAATAATTCATTTTCATATCAGCACTATTTTATAAAAAACTTTAATAATGTAATAACAATTAAACAAACAAGAAACATGGTTTTGAATGGGACCACTGGTTTAAAAACATGGGAGGTACGGTTTTATAAACTACTTTAATTTTATTGTCTATTTTCATAATTTTTTCTTTCATTATTTTAGGCTGCACTTATGTTGGCTGATTGGGCTTTATTTGATGAAAATATATTTACCCAAAAGAAAGTCCTCGAACTTGGTTCCGGTGTTGGCTTCACCGGGATAACTTTAGCAAAGTATTGTGATATAGAGTCCATAATAATGACAGATCATCATCCTGAAGTACTGAAAGTTATAAATGATAACATACTTATCAACTTTCAATTATCAAATCACGATTTAGAATCTAATTCTACTATTCATAAAATAAATAATAAGACTATTGGTAAACAAATGTTTTATAGTAATTTTCGATATATTTTTAATATATTCTATCTGATAATTAAGAGATTTCTCTCGGTTCAAAGGCTTTATTTTGTATTTATTTTAAACACTGTCATAGGTAAATAGATTACAGACAGAATTAAAATATTATTGTATTTTAGGTACAATGATGTTAGATTGGAATAATACTGAAGATTTACCACAAAATTTAATACCAGATATTGTAATTGGTGCTGACATTGTATATGATCCATCAATTTTAAAACCGCTCATAAATGTTCTGAATATATTTTATCACAGAAATAAGAATGTTGATATATATATAGCCAGCGTTATAAGAAACACTGATACTTTTAATGAATTTATTGGAGTACTCGGTAAAATTGAACACATATAATTCTAATTCTTATATTATTTGAGATTCTAATGTATTTCAATGTTTCAGAATCATCTAATTTCGAGTATGAAAAAATTTATATAACAAAAAAGGGCAATGTTGATTGGGATGAAAATACTAATCGATGTTTATTAAAAATTTATAGCAAATGACTTATTATTTTATTTTATCTACATTCGTAAAAAAGTATTGACTATAAATGAGAACTTAAAATATAAACTGGTGTATGAAGCTAACCCCTAGTTAACTTGCGCCAAATAACGTACTGCTAAACAATAATTACTAATTACGTATCAATAACATGCTTTGGGATATTTTCTAGAACACAGTAAAAGAAATTCTATATACCTAAATAAACTTTATCCTATCTGATTAAGTAACTAGTGAGCGAAGACGGGCACGGCTTGTAACACAGACAATCACTAACTTTTTCTGTCTGATAGATAATATTATCACAGAAATTGAATATTTCTTAGTTACTATTATAATCCATTGATTACGTGGAATCAGAGTACAAACAGATTATTCTACTTCCAAAGTCGTCAGCCGTCGATTCGAATTCATTTATGTACCTATAATACAGTATATACATTATGTGACACACTTAATAACTTCACACAATCAGTTTGGAACTGTAAGTATATCAACAAACTGCTAAGGTAGAAATAAAATACTTGATCATGACATTTAAAATTGTTTGACTACCGTCAAAAATCAAAATTTATACTGGGCCTCTGGTCTTAGATATAATCTCAAAGTACTATAAATATATATAGATATAATAAAGTTTTTCTCACATACATATTTTGAATAAATAATGTAACACATAAATGTTTTCAAAAATTCTTACTAATTTCTACTTTCCTCCATTGTTGACAAGACATTCTCAATACTCAGACCTATGGGTATTTAAGGTATTGAGAACTGTTCCTTTTCTACTCTAGTTAATAGTTTACGCTGTCATAGTGCTTTAAACAAATGCACAGAATATTATAAATGTAATAGTTAAATGTCAGTTGAAAATTGTCAATACTCAACGATTTCAAAATTGAAGTTAAAAACTGTATACACCATATAAATTAACTTCAAAGTTAATAAACACTAGTAACTATTAAAGTAATAGAATTGTCTTTTGGAAAGACTTTGAATACAATTAAAAAAATTAGGTTCTTTGAGATCTTTTCTAGTTTATTGTATTTGTTTGTTTGTAAACATACCTTAATATTATATATCAGTACTGTTAATTGATTGATTTGTTACTTGAATTTGTTTTTACAAGTATATTAGAATACATTGTAAACGTTAAACAAATTTCATCATTATGGAAAGAGTAACTAGAAAAAGGAAAATAGAAGATGGAGTTAAAAGTGACAAAACTGTTGGTAATGTTAAAAAACCCAGAGAGTCCACAGTAAAACCTAAAAAAGTTGTTGATAAGAAGCCAAAGATTAGCAGAGTTAAAAAGGATAAAAAAATTATATTAGAACCTGAAGATGAAGAAAGTCTTGAACCGAAAGATACCGACTGTGATCAAGATTTAGAAAATAATAAATATAATACCCTCCTTAATGAAGCTGAAATGCTATCATGTTCTGAAAAAGTTTCATTAGTTATTGCTCAAAAATTTATTAATTTATTATCCGAAGGCTGCACTCTGCCATTTATTGCAAGATATCGTAAAGAAGCTGTCGATCATCTTATGCCTGACAGGTATTTTGCAAAATCATTTTAAACTTAGTATGCGTTTTTCTGTACATTCATTCTGGAGTTGATAAAAAAAACTTTTTTATTCTTCAGACTTCAAGAACTGTATGATAGTTATCAACATGTTATCCAACTCAAGAAAAAAGTGAAATCAGTGATAGAAATTTTGAAAAAATCTAATAAATTGACTCCAGAAATTGAACAAAGTATTTTGAGTGCCAAGAATTTGTCAGAAATTGATTTGGTGGTAAGAGTTCAAATAACCTGCCCTGATATAATAATTGATATATAATGTTGTTGCATATTATAAATTGTCTACTAACATATTAGCTGTTATGTTTTCTTAATTTATTATCTAAACATAAACTGAGAAATTTGAAATGGTTCACAGTTCATTAATTTTAGTTTTATTAATTATGGTATAGTTATTATTTTACATTGATTTTTCAGTATGGTCCCTTGAAATCACACTCATTATCACTGGCGGAGCGGGCTCGGAGTGTGGGTATGGAACCATATGCAATAAGAGCTCTAAACGGTGATTATGTAGATATTAAAACTCTATCAGATGGAAGCGAGGAATTGGCTACTTTTGAAAAGGTTGAGTCTTACATAACACATATTGTGGCTGATATTATTTACAAAGATGCTAGAGTTATTCAACAAATGAGAACTTTGTAAGTATAGATATGTAATTGGTCATTATTTCCTAAGCTGGTGATGTTAGCATCGATAATAATAATAATTTAGCATTTTACGTGTAATTCTTAATAAACAATTTAATAACATGAATATATATACAGTAATCCCACAATACTCTTATAACGAGATTTCAGTCCCTGGTAAAACACATGTTTTCCCTCGTATAAGGCGGGGATTTAGCAGGTTATATTTCTATACTATGAAATTTATAATTAAATTTCACAGACATAATTAATTTCGCTTACCTTTGCACATTGTGTTGTCATAAAATTAAATAAATTTAAGTAAAAATTACAATTAATTAAGTTCTTTCTTAATATTTAAACCTTTAATTTAAACCGCCTTTCATGAGAAAAATTAAACGTGAATTATTTGTAGATAACTCGTTATTTGGTTATATGAGCGCGTTATACAATAATATTCCTACAACGCGTTTTCCTATAACGCGGAACGAATCTTCCGTGTTATGGGGGGGATTACTGTGTACAGTCAATAATATAATTTGTATAAAATATTTGAAGGAAAGAAGAAACCAGGTTTACATTACAGAGTAGTAGAGCGAAATCCAAACCAAAAGAAGAGCATAACAAAAAGTATGACTCCAAATCTGACCCAGAGACTTACAAACTATACTTTGACTGGAAATGTCCAGTACATTTTGTTAAATGTTATCAAACTCTAGCGGTAAATAGAGGGGAAGATGAAAAAATACTTTCCGTTAAAGTTGTTATTCCAGATTGGTTTCAAAATAAACTTGAAAGGTAAACAATTTATATTTTCTTAATATATATATATATATATTTTAATTCATATTTATTACTCAATGGTAAAAACTAAAATAACAGTAATATATATATATTGTTTTATTCTGTAATTAGCTTAAAACAAATTCTTACAGACAAAATTACTTTTTGGATTATAGTATATAAAATTAACATTTACTTCAATAGTGTTAAAATTTTATCTCTTAAAATATTCCTTATTTTTAGATTTTGCCTAACATTATGGAAAAGTAAATACTGGGTCCAAAAAGGCTTGGGTGATGCTTACAACCGTCTCATAAAACCTTGGCTCTCGAGGAAGGTGAGAGCAGATTTAACAAACATGGCGGAGAAGGAAGCAGTGAAGACATTTAGTGCCAATTTAGAAAAATATCTGCTAACAGAACCAATTAAGAATAAAATAATAGCCGGTTTAGACCCTGGATTCAAAGCTTGCAAGGTGAAAATTAATTTTATAAAATAGTTTTCCATAAAATCTCTTTATTTATTTGAAATATTTAGTTTCTTTACAACCTCTTTATTTATTTCAGGTTGGAATAATAGACGCCACTGGTGCTAAGTTGGACGCTGGCAACATTTACCCAAACTTCAATAGCGGCAATACCGATCGAGCTGCTGATGAATTATCTAAGCTCTTAAATAAATATAGGTTTTGTGGAAATTATTACACTTTAAATTAAATAAATAAAAATAAATAAAATATAGTCGACCCGGCGAGAACAGAACGGTAGCAGTGCCATCTTGTTTTATTCATATATCGTTATATAAAAAGGATTCAAGATAGATCTTTAATTATCCTTATACATATAAAGAAAATTGCAGTCTTAAATACATATGAAAGTATATACAGTATTTATATAAGAAAAACAATTTTTTTTCTGTCTATTTTTTCAAATTAATCTTTGAAACTGCTGGACCGATTTTAGCAGTACTTTCACTGGCGGAAAACAAGGAGTAACTTGTTTTTTTTATTTTAAAAACATTCCGCGCGAAGTCGTGGGCATAGCTATTCAATAATTATGAAAATCTCAAAAATGTGAGGGTTTTTGGAATTAAACAAGCATTAATATTAAATATTTCAGAGTAGACCTCATCGGCCTTGGTAATGGAACAGCTTGCAGAGAAACTGAAGCCTGGTTAAAGAGACACGTCCCAGAACACATTCCCATCATCATAGTTCCTGAACAGGGCGCCTCTATATACTCTATTAGTAAGGAAGCACAAAAGGTATTTATCAAAAAGATAAAGATAAGAGTTAAAAGTTAAACCTAGTTTTAAACTTATTTTAGTGAATAATAATAAAAATAATTTTATTAAATTAGCGGACGATAAAATTTACTAAAATGTGAGAACACGGGTTAATTTTACAACATTATTGATTTAATTGTTGAATTTTTTGACAGGAACATCCCAACATGGATCCAAATTTAATTTCAGCTTTATCACTCGCCAGAAGAGTTTTGGATCCTTTGGGAGAATTAATAAAGGTATGTTAAAATATTTGAAAAAGTCCAAAAAATGGATGTCAGTGGCTCTTTAAAAAAAATATAAGAATTGGAAAAATTAGTTAACGCGAAAAAGAATCAGTTTTACTTCAAAAAGTCCCATATAATAAGGAGGTTCTAATAAGTAAAATAAAATGGATGCCGTATACAATTAATATATATAGTTAATTCGTTTTTATAGGTCGAACCAAAGAATTTAGGTGTTGGTTTATACCAACATGACATACCGAGTAAGATGTTAGAATCAGCACTTGATATAACCGTAGAAAAGGTTGTGAGTTTAGTTGGAGTGGATCTCAATACCGCTTCTCAGGTTATGTTTAGGTAATTGTTTTAATTTTTTATTAATAAAATCCCAAAATGAGATTTTTTTATTTTTTAAAGGTTTCAGGAGCCATATTTGTAATTGAGATTTAATTTTAGACGCATTGCTGGATTAAATGAAGGGAGAGCGAAGAAAATAATAGCATACCGTCAAGAAAAAGAAAGGTTTTCAAGTCGAGCTGAACTCTTGAAGGTTTCTGGCATTGGAAAAGTAACATACCAACAGTGCGCGGGCTTCCTTAAAGTACTGAATGGTTCAGAGCCCTTGGACACTACAATTATACACCCGGAGAGCTATAATGTTGCGAAATCGTAAGATTTATATACATTTTTCACATATGGTGTCCATTATATATTAAACATTTATTGGAAACGAAAAAAAATCGGCGTCGAAATAAATATCCCTTCCCAGTTTAATGGAGCATTTATTACAGATTCGCAAAAAAAATCGGCGTCAACATAAAAGATATATCACTGTCAAATTTTCCCGCGCAAATCGAAAGAAAATTGTCGTCCATAGACAATATATCTATGAGCGAAGAACTCGGTACTGATATCAGTACTCTAGATTTAATAATACACGCATTCAAGCAAAAGGCGTACGAAGATAACGTGATCACCTTCTGTAGACCTGTGTACTCTATGGTTTTGAAATCCACTGATCAGTTGGAAAAGGGAATGTCTCTGACTGGTGAGTTGTTACTTAACATTAAAATTAATAGATTGTCTGTATTTTACTTTGATTTTAAGATCACAAACGTTATTTTTAATTTTTCACAAAATTATGTGGACACAGTAAGCCTTAAATAGATTCTTTGCTATTTCACACTATTCGCGTTTTAGAAATTCTTGTAAAGTCATTATAAAATTAGCTAACAATATTTAATGTAATTGAAGCCCAAATATATAGTGAAATTAAAGATTGCAAGGCAACATTTTATGGTAGTACCAAGGTTGGTAATATCAAAGCGTTTTACCAAAACTACTTTCCTTATTAAAACTTCTTAATCCAGGCGTAGTCCGCAACGTAGTGCCCTTCGGTTGTTTCGTGGACTGCGGCGTTGGAGACAACGGTCTCATACACACCAGCAACCTTGGCAACCAGAATCTCAAACTTGGAGACAGAGTCGCCGTTACGATTATAACAACGCCAAAACCAAAAAAACTACAGCTCAAACTGGATAGAGTTCTCGATTGATTTGTTATATATTTTGCGTTTCAAATATGTCTGACTGATTTGAATAATAATTATAAGCTATGTTTAAATAAAACATTGTTTTTTTTTTATTTAACTTTTATTTTTTATTACTCATTCAGCTTCAATAATTCCCTCATGCTTGTTGTTGAGGTTATAGACGTGGAAGATCGCCTTGTTGACTATCGCGTCGCAAATTCCAGAAGTCACTCTAATGTTAAAATAAGTTGAAAATAAATATATGAAAGAGATTTATAGTAACCAAAGAAAAACAAAGCCCAATTTAGTTAACAGCGATTCATGGGAAAAATTTGGAATATTGTCTCTGGACTATGTCTGGGTTTGTCTATTGAATATGTTTGGGTTTCTCTATTGAATATCTCGAGGTTTGTCTATGGAATATATGTCCGAGTTTGACAATGGAGTGTCCATGTTTGTTAATGGAATATGGGTTTGTCTATGGGTAGGTTTATTAGCATTTATTAAGACCAAATCAAGATATCACAACTAAATTAATTGTTCTACGTTCAATTGTAATATAATAACTAGGGGCGCCAACAGACCCTCAATTTCGACTTGCTGCGCTCGCAAAATCTCGCCGTTTGCATATTGAGCGAAGCAAGCCCGCGCGAAAAAAAAATCGAATGGGGGGACAGTACAATTCGATTAAAAAAAATTCTTCACGCTCTTTTCATTTTTTTTTTCTCATCGACTTCAATGGGATATCAGTTTTTTGACGATTATTCCTCAACATGACATTTTTCAAATTTTTTTTTTAAATGCATCACCTAATGTGTCTTTTTCATTGCAAAATTTCATAATTTTCCGTCAAGTAGTTTTTTTAGCCAATTTGTGACAAAGAATGTGGAAAAAGTCTCCAGTAGAAAGCTCCGCTTCCTTCGCTCAAATAATATCGCTTACAATACTGGAATAATGCACTAACCGTCTGCTTAACTTCGGTCTTACATCACTTTCAATAGCTTTAACTAACTGACTGTGTGTCGGTATGTCTTCCTTTGAATAAAATTCAATGTGCGCTTTGAACATTTTGCTTTGTAAGGCATCCCTTGAAAAAAAAAAAATTCTACAAAACCTTGTTATAATTACAATTGTAATGTTAATTCTCGACTGTAAAAATTGAATGAAGGTAATATTAATTGTTTTTTACCATAATAAGCCGTCAATAATCTTCACAATATCGACCATAGTCATATTATTACCAGCGGACACTTGCTGATTACTGCTGTAACTGCTGTTATCTGATGAGAGCAAATCGTATGGAGGTGTCTGGAATGTGCGAAAAATTAAGAATTGCTGTCGCAGAACCGCATTTGTATAAATAAACACTTGGTACCTGTTCCCACATTTTGTTCAACGTCATCCGAGGGTATCCATCGCGTTGACCTTTGGAAGATACTGACACTGACAGCGACAAGTACCAAGGTTTTGGCTTCTTCAAGTCCAACACGTAAGGCGGACAGTCATTTATACCCTGGAAGTTAAAGTTACCTCTCCTAAGATTAATGGTGTAAAATCTAAACCCTGATTTTTAACAAATGTTAAGACTGTTTTCTTATTTGATATAGTCCTCTGGAGTTTTATCTTTTTTACCCTAGACCTCAAGAGTGTATAAATAATTGTACAACACTTACAGGATGGAAGGTGCCTTCCTCAGTGATAATAAATTCTTGATTGCATATCTCAGTTTTATTCCTTCTCAAAAGTTCGTTCTTCTGATATTGTCTTCGTTTAGTTAAATCCAAAATCTCGCAAGCCACTGTCGTTCTGATACATTAAAAAGTAAACCTATAAATCTACTCCCGGTATCCAAAAACCGAGTAAAAAATATAGCACATAATTATGATAAAGCTTTTACAATTTGTCCTATTTTGTATCCTTTATATTATAATACACGTGACAAAGACAATTGTACCTTAAGCTCGATATAGCTATAGACAATTTAAGTTTATAAAAACTGCTTTGTAGAATAGTCAGGGATGTCTGTTCGTTTGTCCGTTTTTACCCTGAAAATTTTTTCTCAATCCACCCCCGGTCGGAGTTTATAGATTGATGGATGAAGACATCAATGTTGACTTAAGCATCACTTCATGAGAAGTTTAGCTTTATTCGCTTTGAGCTACTTTGAGAGTTTCGTGTGCAAAGATCTTTATTAAAATATAATTTACGTAAACGTAGCCGGTTCCTGTAAGGTATAAACGGTCATGGTGATCCACTCCGTGCTCTTTGGCTGAATCACGCCCCACCACGGCGTCATCACTATGTTAACGATATTCGCTATCCTTTCTCTGTAAATATTTCGAGAATTATATTTGAAAACCCCAATAAAAATAATATAACTTCAGGAACTTTAAATGAATATCCTCCTACACTTCTTGAAAACCACAACAATAGCGATTTTATGACCTCAAAAATTTAAAATGATTGTAATCCTACATTGTTCCATAGATATCAAATCATGCTTAATTTATATTCTCTACCAGACTTACGGAAGCCATATAAATCTTATGACGTTCTCCGTGTCATTGACAACTGCGATTATGTCCCTCGAGAGCGAATGGGTTGGCATTATTGACAATGTTATATGTTCCTTTGATAAATAAACCTAAACAAACATATAATGAAGCTACTATACAAATATCACAATTTAAGTTATTAGTTATACTTACAACATTGTGTCTGTAAGCAGATCTGATAATCTTTTCAATATAAGAAGGTATATCGAGTCTCGTCTCAATACAGTTGGGGAGACCCCCTTGTCCTTTGATCAGAATTTTAACAATGTCATACCCAAAAGAACAATAGAATACCACCTAGAATAGTAGTAGTAAATCCTTGAATTTAATAACTAATGTCCTCTTATTCATACACATACTTTGTTATGTAATCTTTATTTAACAGCTGACCTCATAATCAATCATTTCAGTCGGCATAAAAGCGAAGGGGATAGCTAGTTTATCCATTGGCGGTACTTCGGCGAAATATTGCAAGCATCGAATTACCGTGTCTGGGGTTACCGTGTTCCCTCGCAATAGACGCCATGTTGTAAATACTTCGGTGGGATTATAAAACCACATGATCTTTAAAGAAATACAAATTAAACTCATCTAAACTTTATTATTAAATATTCTATTGTGTATGTTAAAAATTCTAAAAGAAATTAAAATGTGGGTAGTTTAATAAAATGTAGGCTGTTTATAAAATTCTTTGTATCGTACATTTTATTCTTACATTGAGTCAAAAGTTCCATAAAAAAGGATTAAATTCTGCCTAAAACATCAACATAGAATAGTATCTTACCCGTATTACGGGATCTAGATTGTTAATAGGCACTCTGCCACAATCTAATACTGTTAGATAATCTTTATCGCTGGTAGGTCTTCTCAAAGCGGTGAGAATACCCTTCGAGTTGACATGTGTGTGTATGTGGAAGAACACGTTTAATATCCTTTGATTTGGCATTGTCATTATAAAACAAAGTGTGTTACGACCCTCGATTATATACTTGAATTTCAGGTGCAAAAGAATGGGACATTCAGGCTATAAAGAATTACATGAAAGATATAATAAAAAATGGATTAAATTGCAGGATTTCAATGCCAGAAGAAGAAAAGAATCTGTGGTCAAACATTATAACGCAAAAAAATACAATCAAAACAATACACTATACAATAGATGGATTGCTTGAAAAATAATATTCAAAGAAATCTCCTGGATAACGATGAGTCTTATCTATTTTAAGTTAGTATAATTTACCGAAACAATTCCATTAAGAGGTGACAATTCAACTAAAGGTCTATGAACACAAGTATGTCTCATTTCATAGGTCGATATACCGACTTGCACCTCAACCATTTCACAATCGCATATCTTTTCCCTTCTAAAGTTGAAAGGCACGTTTACAGAATACACGCAACCTAATACAAAGATAATTTCCACGTCCTTCTGTGTTATACAAAGGTCGGGAGCGAAAATGTTTACGTTTAATGGGTTGTTCGGTCGACAATTCTGTAAGGCCTTGTTAAATCTAAAATATTATTAACAGTTTACATGAATCAAAGTGCAAAATATAGAAAAAATTAAATAATATGAATTTCAGTTAAATTCGATAAATATACAAACTCCTCCACATTAACAATATTCCAGATACAATGGTTACTCAAAATTACTGGACATTTTGCAGATATCGTCCGTTTCACCTGTAGATAAATTATCATAAGTAAATGGTCCTAATATAATCTTGAACTATCTAATGATCGAATTTGATAACAAATTTCACCTTAATCGTCGGATATATCCCATCATACCAAATAATACAGATGGTTTTCTTAATGGGCTGTATTTCTTCCACCTCATCGAATTCAGTCCGATACAAGACAGTGTATTTGATATCTACTTGCCTTGAACCAGCTCCATCTGCGGTAACTGTCATCTTCACTTCACAATGATTGGAAGGTTTGAGACTGTTCTATTATTTAGCAAATATTACATTTAGTTACTCAAATTCTAGCCCACGTATAGTTTAATACAACTTATGAATATATAACCATTGACACAACTTACGATATAGGAATCAATCTCAAATTTATCTCCAGTAAAGTCATCTCCCATGCCATCAATAACATGGTATAATTTGGAAGTGAAATAACAGGAACCGTAGTTATACAGAGTAACACTGAAAGTGGCGCTTTGTCCCACTACTGTGTCGTGTATGTTCATCGACTTTGGTAACACCTGAACATGATTTATTTGCGAATCTGATATATTTGATAATGATCACATCTTTTAACATAACATTTACAGGAGAACAATATTACCCTTAAGTCTGGAAGTTCCGAAAATCCCGTAATCTGAATAAACATTTCCGTAGGTTCCCCAACTGGCCTGGAAGTAGGAATGAAATAGGTGGGGCTGATTTAAGTACTTTATACTTATACAGATACTCACTTGCCGTTAATCAAACATATACAGGAGCACGTGACGGTGGTTTCGTAAACTTTATTATGTTCCCTAGGGAAGAACCACCAGTGGTAGCGTATGATTTCTTTAGGAGGCAGCACTATTGTGCCACAGTCGTCGGCCCCCAGCCAGGATACATTGTTAAGAACTCTCATGCTATGTTAAATAAATATGTAAAATATAATTAACATTTGATATGAGTTGACTATTCTTGGAAAAAGTTATAAAACTATTTGCCTTAACAAGTAGACATACTCGTAATGAAACCCTATTTCGTTGTTATATTGTTGATATTTTAATACTAACAGAAAGCTAAGGTTTATTTAACTTAAAATAATTGTTTCCTAATAATACTGATCGCTGTAGTAAATAAAGTTTACAAACTGTATTTCCATCCTAGTGAGGTTATGTAGATAGGCGGTGCAATAGTTGGTGCAGCCTGTGATGGTTGGTGGGAATTCGTAAACTGCGTGCGCGTCTGGATTGTAGCCGTGTGACATCATCTCGACTTGACTAACTTCCGCGTTACCGACCAGACTTATCCGAGCCTGAAGTTTTATATTTCGGAATGCGGATATAAAATATATTATAATGTATAGATAATACACAGACTTATGTTGTCCAAAAAAAATTCGAATTGCAATAGATCTTTAAATCGCAAGGGCGTTTAAATTTTAAATATATTTTTTTTATTAACCTTTTTAAAACTCCCGTATATAAATAGTTTAGAGTATTACAGGGTTTATAAATTATTAAACGGCTTAATTTAATCAATCCCCACTAACTATGTTGTAATAAATAATACTTAATATGTAAAAGTGATCTTTAACTTACTTTATGAACTCTGTTAATAATAAGATCCCAATTTTCACAATAATCACCAAAACTTTTCGGTTCTAAAGCAACCGTTACAATTTGCCAACCCCGTCCTGGTACAATGCCGCACATGGGCATCATAACGAAATTCCTAGACGAAAATAGACTAGCACAGATTTTATTAACATTTAATAGTAACAAAGATTTTTCAAGTCATTAATATTGGTTCACATTGACCATATTCAGTTTAAAAAGTCGTATAATCAATTAAAAAGGTGGCAAAAAAAATATAGGTTCTAACGTTTTATTTGGAGCTTGTAGTTTAAAATGCATAGGAACTCCAAGTTTATTCGAAAGTATGAAGTTTGCAAAGGTTGTTCTCGTTGGGACGGTTGGTGGCATGACGACCTACAAACATTACATTGAGTCTGAACAAATGCTTTTTCTAATAAACATAGAATACATTAATCATCAAAACAGGCAGGATTCCAACCTTCGACTTCTGGGATACCGTATACTCATATCAATTGAGCCACCATGCCCTTTCCACCTCGATGAATTTATATTATTATTTTATAATCCTCCATTTCGCGACAGAGGCAACGACAACTAAGTTTTGTTACGAAAATCCTAACGAATGTTTCCGATTTTGCAATATAGATTTACATTAAAAATAAATTAATGAAATTAATCATGGAAACAAACAAAAAAAACGAAATTAATGTTTGAGATTCAAATTTTCAAATTCAAAATATTCAAGTAGTAGTAAGCTATAACATGGTCGGAATGCTGATCTGCTGAGAAAAGCCGGCCAGAAACACAACAGTTGCTTTAAATTAGACATAAATTAAAATAAACATGACATGATTTTACAAAGAGATCACAAACTGAAATCCTGCCCTTTTACATGATATATTTATTAACAAAAATAAAATAAGTATGACGTAGACATCTCAAATATATATATATATATATATATATATATATATATATATATATATATATATATATATATATATATACTTGTATTATACCTCAGTAGGACAGCCCCATTCAGTACTCCATTCTGTACACGGAGAGCAAGTGTTGCCAGTACAAGGAATCCTAAACCATGTATGTTTCATTTTAACATCGTCTGATCTCTCGTCTCTTTCGTATTTTTTAAAATTAAAATCACCACAGAGAAGGTAACCATAGACCTCATTGTTTACTTTTGGCCTGCAAAAACTAACTTTGTAGGATTGGTTAGAGATAAAAAATATAGAAAAAAAAACAATAATATTACCTGAATCGAATAGTAAATAGTCTAGATTCGTTAGGTGGAATCACTGACCCAATTGGATCAATCAAAAACACATTATCAGGATCTGTATATAAGTTGAAAAATATAGACAGAAAAATCTAAACATATATAAAATTGAAGTGTCTGAGTATTTGTTTTATTTCTATTCAAAATACAACAATGCATTCTTTACGCCTATAGTTGAAATTTTCAAAAAAGGCTTTTTTCACTAAGAAAGAACTTTATCACGAGAAAATGTAGTAATGTAATGATAGATTCGTACATAAAATATCTACTAATGATTAAAAATATAAAGTAAAATATATCCCTAGTATCTAAAATATTTTTTGCTCCTATATTCTGTTTTTAATAAATAATAATATTGAATTCTCTATCTCAAATTTTCATGACATCTGCAAAACATCAAAATATTTGCCCCTCTTTTATCGCATATAACATCATTTTTTTATGTTGTGAAACCAAATCTGATAGCTGATCTTTCTTTTCAGTACTATAAAAATAAATAATTAACCTGGAATCCATTGAATACATCCATCTTCCATCTCGTGGTTGGTCACACACACGGTCTGCGATATATTGAACGTGACATCCGTGACACTTCCTGTACCGAAATCTAAATATCTTTCAAAAACGGATGCAGATGGAATATAGCTCAAACAATTTAAGCAGTTTTCCATTAAATGAGCTGAACGACTCTTCTGTTTCCAACTCTTCGTGAACATATGCTGTTCTATATCGCACATTGGGCTACCTGATAGCACCACTGATGCTATTACGTTCAAGTACAATGGCTCCTAGAGATAGTTTAACTTACTAAGACTAGTTAACGGATATTAAACTCGGTTGTCTTTGTTGTATTTGTCTATAGCATATTATTATACTAAACTTTAGATGATAACTGTAATAGAATGTTAACATAAGCAATTATTGTAGTGATACCTGATTTAGAACCAAACATACAAGTTCCGCAGTGTAAACCCCGAGTGCTGAACCGTTGAATATTACCGCACTAGTTATGACTTCATACGCACGAATTACTCCACAGTTACCAGTGGATATCTAAATAAATAACGAGTATAATGATTTTTTCTTTCCTAATCTTTCTTATCCGGAATCTTTTTATTCGTATTCCTTAGGTATTATTTTATTATCGGACTTATTATAATCTAAATGTTAAGTGATTTAAGAGTACCTACATTATTACAATAAAAAATATATCAAAAACCCTTCCATATTTTCGGCGTAATACTAAAAAGGAACATACAAACAAATAGGATAAATATTTGACCAAGATAAAACAAGATTACGATTCTTACTTGGAAAAATCCTTGACCGCTAACAGGTAACAGCCACTGATAAGTTGCATCGACGGAGGATTTGTTTATAATACTGATAACTTCCTTTCTGTTTTCGCTAACATTCCTGCAAATCCTATACTCAAGCTTTTTTTTATTAAGACGTACTTTCGGACCTGGGAAAGGTACCCATTATTTTACAGATGATATTTTTAGACATTTAACAGTTGAATGCAGTGTTGGCAACCGTGCGATAATTATCATACATGTACGATAATTTCGTGGGCCGTCGAACGCAATATAGGTTCGTGATAATGTCTATTTTGTTAATAACTAACGCCTTTTTATGTTATATTTGAAAACGTACGATAATTTTTTGTCAGGTACGATAATTTTACGCCCCTGGTACGATCAGCGCCTCATTCTAGGTTGCCAACACTGGTTGAATGCTCATTACTTGATCTTTGATAACAATAACGTACTATGCATGTCATTTAAAGAGCTCGAGTCTATCTTTGTACTAACCATAGCATTTTCCTGTCACAGTTAATCTATAAGCATTGCCAGCTGTATCGTCTATTATATAATATTCAGTGTATGATTGGCCCGGTATATTTGGTTTAAAAATAATTTTAACGTCCACCAATTCAAGGGATTTTATTGGTTTAGAAGGAACAGACAACTTGAAAACTTGATCTATGTTGTTTAAAACATATAGCAAGGAGACCCGATAGGTGAGACTATCCTAAAATATTCAGGAAAGTTAATTTAATGGCTTTGTTGGATCGAGATATAGTAATCTATAGTATCAACGCACCAGTGTTGATGCCAAATTTTAAAACGGCCAAGGATAGGGAGTTTTAAGTTCCCTAGTCAATAATTTGACTCTATATTTCTAACCAGTCGAAAACGTAAAAAAAAAAAAGTTCAGCTATTAAATTCTTTTTTTTCCATATTTTTATTCCATAATTGTACCATTTCGCAGTCACAACAACCCAACAATCTAGGAAGCACTTTTCTAATATTTGAAATCATAATAATATTATTTTTATGTCAAATCAAATAAATTATTAGTATTATTTATATTACTTACCTCTGATAGGTTTTGTATTGATATATTTTTTTCTGATGCGGTATCAATGGGAATAGAATCAAAATCAACTATTTTACTGTCTGAAATACTTTCAGCTGAAAAATTCTGCATTGTTATTTTTCATGCCAGAATATTACAACGGAAAATAATCGTTTAAATGTCAGTTTAAACTATAAAGTCACAGTGAAATATGAATATCAAAGACAGTTCGCTACTGTACTATTTTTTATTATCTAATGATGTTACCCATTTTAACATTGAAAATAATATCAAACCAGTGAGATCACATTTATAAAACCACGAGATATTGTTATCACGATTTTTTGTGAATTGACTATTTTATTATATAATTTCATAATTTATAATGTAGATATAATATAACAATAATATATGAAGGTAATAAATATATAGGTATAGTATTCATTAGTAAAAATATTTATAGAACCTAAACAGTAGTTAAGAATATACCTTTTTTGTATAACACATTATTTCAAACGCTTAATTTTTAATCTGTGTATGTAATATTTGCTTTCGAGTTTCGCACTGTACTGTTTGCATTTTGCAAATTACTGTTCGATAAAAAGATTTTGAACTTAAAATGTGCATTCTGTTTCGTTTTTGGCTCTAAATATTTGTACAATGTTTGTGTTAAAAAAAGCATAGACCTTAAAATTCAGATACAAGTCGGTGATAGCTATATAAATAATTTTTAATTTTAATTCTTGCAATTGTGGGAACGAGAAGCAATTTCCATTTCCTGTTTGAAATGTTTCTTTTGAGAGAAAATAGTTCAATTAATTTCTTGAAAAGGTAAATACCATAGAAGTAAAAATGGATCCTGGAACGGATTGGTTATGTGAGATTTTACAAAGTGTACAACTTGAACAGTTTTATATACCCATCAGGGATGAACTTCAGGTAAAATAATATTCATCTGTATTTCATTTGCTAAATACATATGCGTTGTAGGCTTTCAAAATATAATTTTATAGATCACAAGATTGGCACATTTTGATTATGTACATGCTGAAGATCTTGAAAAAATTGGCATAAGCAAGCCTGGAGTGCGTAGGCTGCTAGACGCAGTTAAGAAGAAGAAACTTCAATTATGGAATCGTAAATTTTGGAATAAACTCTTTGGTTTACCCAGTTCAACAAAGGAAAAGACTGACTTAGCAGTAAAGCCCCAACCGCAGACTGAATCTCAAACAACTTGTATTATACTAGAGAAGGATATTGTGTAAGTACACAATACCATCTATACCATATGTATATGTTTATAACTATTGTTATCTTAAATATATTGAAAATAATTTGTTTTTAATCTGATTGATGTGATTTTACTTACACTTACTGAAAGGAAATAACAATTTTTGTTGTTTTGTAATTTTTAAAGTAAGAAATTTGTTAGTCTTTTACCAAATGTTGGTCAGCTTGCAACATGTTGTTTTATTTATTAAAATGCATTACTTTCATAAAATATTTTTAATATTGTTAAAATTGAATTTTGCTTATTAAAAACTATAATTATTTGACTACCTTAGGTTACTCAATGAATTGGGTAATGGATCATTTGGAGTTGTAAAAGCAGGGGAATGGAAGGTGGACACGTTAAGCAGAACTGTGCCAGTGGCAGTTAAAGTTCTAAAGGCAGATGCTTTCACACAGCCTGGAGTATATGATGATTTTAGAAGAGAAGTGGAGGCTATGCATACTTTGAAACATCCAAATTTAATAAAACTACACGGGGTTGTGTTCCATCCATTAATGATGGTTTGTGAACTTGCAACAATGGGAGCTCTACTGGATTATATAAGGGTTCAAGACGGCAAAGTGTCCCTGCTTTATATATCAAAATGGTCTTGTCAAGTTGCAGCTGGAATGGCTTACCTGGAAAAGAATAGATTCTTGCACAGGGATTTAGCATGTCGAAACATATTATTATCAAAATTAGAATTGGTGAGTGTGAAATTTTATATCACAATAGTAATTAATAGTTACATTAGCGATTTTATAACCTGATTCTTCCTATATTGTGTAATAATTCTTAAAATTACATTAATGACTAGTTTTAAGTTTTATAAATTGAAATGTTGGATAACTGAAATTATATTAAAAACATGTTTTTATTAAATCTATAAGACATCAGATATAAACCTACCTAGATCTAAAGAATGATTTCTACAATTAGGTAAAAATTGGTGACTTTGGTCTTATGCGAGCGCTACCAGATACAGACAACTGTTATGTAATGAGCGAGCGTCGTCGAATGCCATTCCCTTGGTGCGCGCCTGAGTCGCTACGCTCTAGACAGTTCTCACACGCCTCCGATGTATGGATGTTTGCAGTAGCATTGTGGGAGATGTACTCGTTTGGAGAGGAACCTTGGATAGGTATTGTAAATTATTTTCAATATATATTATAGTAGTAAATTAAAATGTATTAGATTTATGTTGGTATAGTATGTGCTCATATGCTGGGGCGTCACGGTGGGTGCGCAAGCGATCCCGTGACGTCCCATTAAGGTGTATAGGGCAACTGTTGGTTTTTTAGTGGGTAGCCTTAAACGCAGCGTCCTCTATGCCGGGTACTCCCACATAACCTTCCGGTCATCACCTTCTTGGGCGGCGGGTATCCGTAACGGATTTTTCCAATGATAAAAAAAAAAAGAAAAAAAGTGTGCTCATATGCATGTAGTTTGAACCTATGATTGAGGTGAAACTTATCTATTTAATATTTTTTAAATTTCTTATGTTTCTTGTTTGTGCGATATATATATATAAATAATTTGTTCTGTTATTTAAAGTTTATTATTATGAAGTATCCTAACAATTATAGGTATAACTGCTAACAGTAAGATGCTAATTGAACATGCAAGCATTAGCTAATTTGTTTCTAGTGTTAATTCAGTTATTTATTATAAACCAGGTCTCAATGGTTCTGAGATACTCCGTCTTATAATGCGAGAGGGTCAACGACTATCAGCCCCCAAGGCCTGTCCCCCCGACGTGTATATGCTAATGATGCAGTGCTGGGACCTGAACCCCAAGGAGAGACCAACGTTTGCCGGAATACTAAGATATATGGAGACTAACAAGTTTGAAACTGCTATTGCTAATTTGAGGTTAGTATAATTAATATTTTATATATTATATGTATTATATATTAGGAGTTTGAATTAGTTTTAAAGGTAAAACACAGATAGCGTTATTTGCAACTTTTTTGCATCGGGCACTACCTAACCTATATTTCTGCTGAAGCCTCATCACTAGGCTTTGTTTATGTGAATTTTTCATTTCGCTGAATTATAAACAACATTGTTTTTTTTTACTCCGATTATGTCAACTTTTGTGCCGTCAAAACGCAATTTGCGGGAAGCTTTGCTTTTCTGCTTCAACTTGAAAAAAAATACAGCCCAAGCCCGTGAATTGATGCTGGAGTCCTACCCGGACCATACTCCGTCGATTTCAACATGCGAGTACTGGTTTCGACGATTCAAAAGTGGTGTTTTTGACACCGAAGACAATCAGTGTCTTGGCCAGCCTAAAAAGTTCGAGGACGTGGAATTGAAGGCATTTCTGGACGAGGAATCGTGCCAAACCCAAGAAGAGCTTGCTGAATCATTAGGCGTAGATAAATCTACCGTTTCCAAGCGTTTGAAAGCGATAGGAATGATGCAAAAGCAAGGAAATTGGATCCCGTATCAATTGAAGCTGCGTGACGTCGAACGGCGATTTTTTGCGTGTGAATTGCTGACCGAACGGCAAAATTGGAAGGGTTTTTTGCATCGAGTGGTAACTGGCGACGAGAAATGGATATACTACGATAACCCAAAACGCAGAAAATCATGGGGTTTGCCCGGCCACGCATCTGCATCGACGTCTAAGCGAAATATTCACGGCTCGAAGCTCATGCTCTGCATTTGGTAGGATCAGTACGGCGCCGTATATTTTGAACTGCTCCAACCTGGCGAAACAATCACGGGGGATCGCTACCGACTGTAATTGATGCGTTTGAGCCGGTTGTTAAAAGAAAAAGGCCCGGAAACAGTCGAAAGGCACGATAAGGTGATTTTGCTGCGTGATAACGCTCGGCCGCATGTTGCTCAACCCGTAAAAAAATACCTTCAAACGCTTGGGTGGGAAGTGTTACCCCACCCGCCGTATAGCCCGGACATTGCTCCTTCCGATTATCATTTGTTTCGGCACATGAGCCTCGATTTGGCTGGCCAGCGGTTCTCTTCGTACGAGGATACCAAAAAATGGGTCGAGTCATGGATAGCCAAGCAGCAGCCAGAATTTTGGAGGAATGGCATCCGGAAATTGCCCGAAAGATGGGCAAGAGTTGTGGCTGGCGATGCCCAATACTTTCAATAAAATATTTTCTACTGTTTTTTCCTAATAAAGCCGCAAATTACGAAAAAAAAACCTTTAAAACTAATTCAACCTCCTAATATATATTATTAAAGTTTGTTTTTTGATAGTTACCGAGGTTAAATATTTGAGTAATCAAAGTTAAATATTGAACCGGCTGAAGTAATGATAACAGTTATTGACTGAATTTATGGGTTCAGAGTTTTTTAACAGATTAATATGAATATTTATCAAGTTATCTGTTAACAATATGGTAATATGTTACAAGATATAGCCGGCCACACTTCAGCACTAACTTTAGAGTTTATAGATAAACAATCTGGCTGAGTTTGTTGTGTGATTTTTAGACCAGGACGCATTGTCAACCCTTGTAGCCTTATTTTAAGTTGGAGT
Source organism: Melinaea marsaeus rileyi (assembly GCA_918358865.1). NCBI lineage: Eukaryota > Metazoa > Arthropoda > Insecta > Lepidoptera > Nymphalidae > Melinaea > Melinaea marsaeus. The sequence continues at coordinate 6,907,681 of OU911083.1, read as the reverse complement.
GTCTTTACACAATCTTGCCACTGTCATTTGTTGCACAAGTGATCACTGGTATTGATTCAAAGATATTAATAAATAAATAAATAAAAAAAGTATTACATATAATATTTTTTCAGTTATTCAAAGACGGGCCAAATGACAATAGAGGCAGGTGATAACATAGTACTCATAGATAAGAGACCAGAACTGCACTGGTGGAAGGGACAGAACTTAAGGACACGGGAAGTTGGATTATTTCCCAGGTAATTATTACATGAAATGTTTTATATAGCTGTTATTATGTGTGTAATATTAAATTTTTAATACACTGTTTAATTTTGCAGCACTCTAGTGTCTATTGCGAAGAGTAAGAGTACTCCAGTGGCCGCTAAGTCACAGACAGTCCCGCTCAGATCGGGAAGTAATGGTATATACATAATATTATATTATTAAAGTATTAACTATATAACATATAAGGTTAGGTTATAGTTATAGTTATAAAGCAACTGATGAGTTTCTGGATGGATCTTAGTATTCTTAGCTGGTGGTAGCTTACTCACGGACTGACTATACTGAACTTTTTAATGTAATGATTGACGATTCAAAAGTCCGAGTAAATGTCTACTTGAATAAAGATATTTTGAATTTGTCATAACTATTTTAGAAAAAAAAAAACTTAAGACGACAAATTTCAAATAATTTCAGTACAGCCCACTAAATATATATAACAGGATTTTACACTTATACAATATAAGTAGAAATGCTTTAATTCCTTATAAGATATTATCAAAATATATTTTGGCAACCCTATTTATATTTGCAATTGTTGATGACCCTAACTTTAAACTCAAGGTTAATGTAGAAAATATAACATCCTGTATATAACCAGCTATAATACATTTTACACTTATACAATATTAATAGAAATACTTTAATTCCTTATGAGATAGTATTAACATATAAATTTCTGGCAACCCTATTTATATTGACATCCCGATTTATATTGGCAACCCTATTTGTATTGGCAACCCTATTTATATTTGCAACAGAATTTATATTGGCAACACTATTTATATTGGCAACCCTATTTATATTGGCAACCCAATTTATATTGGCAACCCTATTTATATTGGCAACCCTACTTATATTGGCAATCCTATTTATATTGACAACCCTATTTGTATCGGCAATTGTTGATGACCCTAACACACAAAACTCAAGGTTAATATAGAAAATATAACATCCTGTACATAACCAGCTGTAATATATTCATTGAACGTATATTGCATTGAAAATTGCTAATCTATGACTAAGTGGTTTTTACATGTGACAAATCAATTATAACAAACAAAGGTGTAGTATACACTACAAATAACAAAGGTGTAGTCTACAACACCTTTGTTTGTTTGTTATCAATACTTGGTTTTTTAATATTTTAAAGTTAGTGGAAAGAATACTATATCGATTTATTGTGCAATCAATAATGTGCAATAATTAAATTGCAATTAAAAAACCGGATGTAGATGTGAAACGTATAGTGTGATTTATTATTAAATATTTATACGTAAGAATATATTAATGATAGGGTATTGTGTATGTATTCGGTTTGAAAAGTATCTTTAAGCATTTGAAGACTGATATGAATACAATTATATATATATATATATATATATATATAATGGAAAAAACAAATGGCCATTTTAAATATACTAGACTATTAATAGTAGTAACTTGACTACATTCCTTACTAAAAACCCTACATCCTTCTCAGCTTATTCTATGGTCCATGATTTCCCGTTCTCTATAGACGGCACGCGTAAAAAAAATGAAAATGCCGAAACAGCGTACTTGATTTCTTCATCGTCGGCAAAATTACGCCCCCGTAGGTGTTTCTTTAAACGTAGAAACAGAAGTGCCTGGGGGCCAGGTCTGAGCTAAAGGGAGGGTGGTTCAATTCCTGGGACCCCTACTCACGCACAGTCTCTGATGCAATGGCAGAATTGTGCACAGGAGTGTTGTCAAGAGCTGCACCCCGCGACTGAACTTCCCGCGGATCGCTGTCTTTAAGTTTTTCAAAACAACAGCAAATTTCTTCTGCGTCGAGGAACCCTTATGTTTCTATTGCTTGGATTCTTGTTACATCTCCGGGTCCCAATGGTGAATCTATGTCTTATCACCCGTTACTATCTTAGATAGAAAAGCCTCACTCCCTCAAATAAGTCCAAATTTTCTTTTCAAATCACCGTTTTTCTGGAGGGGCGTTAGCATTCTTGGAACCCATCTTGCACTGACCTTGTTTGTTCGTGTAGGATTATTAAAACCGATGATTCTGTAACGCCGTATACAGTAGCTAATTGAGAAGCTTCTATACGACGGTCTTGAAGCAAAAGTTTTTCCACTTTGCGATGATTTCGTTGGTTGCTTCCACAGGCCTTCCACTACGCGAGTCATTTTCAATGAAGTCCATTAAAGATGACCCGCGTTTTTCTTTTGGACTCACGTCCCCATTTGGATTGTTTAGCCCAATATTTTATTATGAAATAGGGAGGTGAAGAGTCCCCGTATATTGCGATCGCACGCTCATTGATGGCCTTTGGTCCATTTTCTTATTTCACAAAAAAATTGTTGTCGGTTTAAACTTACGTTCTAAATATTTTCAACAACTGACGACTTCTCACTAGGACAGCTTTTTTAAAATTAAAATATTAAAGTATTAATATATTAAATATTTTTTAAACTTTCTACCAAGCTTAAAAAATATTTAATATTTTTATGTAAAATATATCTATTTTTATATAAAACGGCTGATATTATGTTAAGTTAAGAGTATCAACATCATCTAACGTAAGTTTAAAAAAATAACATCTTCAATGTACATCGCTAATAAAAATTTAGTTTCAAGATTGAGCAATGGATAGCATAATAGCAGAAGGCAATATGTCTTCCATCTCTTTCTCTTCTATACATTTATGTATTTGTTTCTTTATCGTGACGCATTTTCGTTACATCGAGTTTTGAATCACAACGTTTTTAAAGTTTCATTTCAAAAAACAATCTGTCTATTACACAGGGTACTTCCGTGTTCAAATTCCAGTATTTTTACTTTTTTCTGAAATTGATATATCTATTATAAATTTCAGCGTCAAATCAGCAATCTCTGGAAGAATCTGAAGTAACTCTGCGCAAGCGTCGCACCATCGAGTCGACTCAGGCCTCCTCCACCCGAGCCGGAAACACCACCAGCAGACACTTCAACTACAACAAACTAGTCAACGACAGAACCAGATCAGAGAGGGACAACCACTCCAAGAGCATGTCTCAAGGTAACGACTTATATTACCCAGAAACATACTTACAAACAGACAAACATCCATGTAGAACCGGAAAAACTATTATATAATTAACATTTTTATATTATTGACTATTGAGTCACTCATTTAAAGCGTAGTATTAAAAGAATGCTATAACAATTAACTACGCCCCTATTTCTCGGATGTTCTTCCATTTAAAGTATTAAAAATTTCAAACCTTTAACATAATAAATAATAGTATTTCTTAATGTTTTATCATTACCAGGCCTCTGTTAACACAGTCCTTAGTTTTATAGGTCTGGATAAAATAATTAATTCAATAGACTTCAGGAATATTATTAAAAGATTATTTCTAGTTTTATAAGTATTATTGTAGAAATTATTATTATGAAAATAAATAAACATTAAATGCTTGTAAATTCTGAAAATTATGTTTTTAAGTATTGAAGGATTTAAAAATAGTTTTAAGGCATATCCTTGGACCCATGTTGTTGAATGATCAAAACTTTTATATAAAAAAAGAGTACATTTGTCCCTGATCTTTATGTCGTAAAATATTCACATAGATAACCATTGTACAATTATTATATATTTCAGTAAAAGAAGACTTGTTGATTGATTTGGACCTACCGCCGTGTACCAAAACTACTCCGACAAACAAAACAGGCAATCCAAACAACGTATCAATATTAGATGAGCCCATTGATGTACCAGAAATTGGTAAGCACAAGAAACATATATGTATAATATTAGTAAAAAGTAAATAATTACTAACTTATTTAATCTATTTTCAGGTCCAGAATTAGATTGGGGACAGCAGAGTATCGAAAGTTTGCCAGCGTATTGTTCAGAACAGCAAGGACGATTAAGCGTCCACGGAGCGAGGTCACTCGACGGTTTGAACGTCACAACCACACAAACACACACACAAGACCCCTTCGACACGTCGCTATTTACAACCAATAACGAATCTCAAAGACCTCGAAATAATTACGACACACAACTAGACGAATCTCTCAGCCGACTTTGCCTCCAACCTCAGATTTACTCGAATACTCTTCCTGGGACAAGTAGGTCAGATGTCAGTAATATATACAGTAATGTGACCCCCGAAATGAATAATTCAACAAATCAAAACACAACTCGACAAAATAATCAAACTCCTTACGGAATGATATCCAATCGAGCGATAGCCAACAACGCCTCCAATACAACAAATGATATATCACAAGGATCTGATATTAGATCACAGAATGATATGTCGCTGGACGATAGAATATCAGAATCACTGAATCTCAGGACTAAAAATACAAATAGCAATATATACGCAAACTGCGACTACAGCGACATCCCTATTTACAGCAACTTTGACATGAATCCATCGCAGCATTTTATTATGGAAACCATAGACTATTACACTAAACTGTCAACGCCGTCCTCCAGTCAATTAAACAACGACTACCAAAAGAACACATACATACCGAAGCGTGAGGAAAATGGTGAAAAATTGAAAAATTTCAATCAGAATATAACAAATTCAAAGAACTACACAGTGTTCAAGTATCAAAATGTCGATTACGTGAGTGATAGTTACGGTGCGTCGACATCACGCAACAATACGTACGATGAAGTGAGTGATGTGAGTGAATCGAACGTGTACAGTGAGATCGGTGAACCAAGTGCAACGAACACGAACACGAACACGTGCGTGTACGACGAGGTGTACGAGCCGACGAGTCGACCCCACCGACCGGCCCCCCCTTGCCCCTTCAAACGTTGAGATTACTGTGAGTTAATATATATATTTTAGTTTCTCACGAGCCATTAAGGGTTATGCTTTTGTATTCTACTCGATTATGCAAGTTTTAATAATCTATTAAGTTATTTTTTGTATTAAAAATGTCTGAATATAGTAAAAACAAAATGTTAGAAATATTTTCGGTATATATTATTTGTAAAAATTTGCTCAGTTGTCTTGCTGTGTTAAATTGAAGTAAAAGATGACAGCAAGTTATACAAAATATCTATGGGATATTTTTATTATTTTTTTATTAATCAAATTGTATGCATATTTCACGATATTTTATAGATGTAAATATTATAAACATTCTTCCAAGCAACTAAATGGTCCGTATAATTCAATACAGAATATAATAATTACGAATGTTTCATAAATGTATGTCGATGTTCAGTTATTTCAGTTATTTTAAAGTATTATAGCGTTTGCCATAATGTTTTATTGATTCAATGCATCGAAACTAAGTAGTTCCTCAAAAGTATATTAAATGTTGTACCTAAATGTTTATATAATATAATATAAAAGAGAAAGGTATTAATTTTATATAATATTCTTGTAACATCCCAATTAGCGAGGTGCCTCAGCACAAAGTACCTGGTAGAAATAGATATAGTTATAGTTGAGTTGAAATGAACAATACTTTCACAGTAGTGACAAAATTCTGTTTTTTTTTTTATATAAATATTTTTAGGTTATCATACTATGTTACAAATTAAGTGATCGGAGATTAAACAATCTTATTTTTTTAGTGTTATGTATATTTTTAATACTTATTCTTTTGATCTGAAAATTACCCACAACTTATATAATACAAAGTAAAATATATTGACATGTACAGTTCTGTCTTTCTCGGTGTTTGCTGTAAATGTTACATATATATATATATATAATGTTGTAATGAATTTCATTAAAAACTGAATAGTTAATAAATATAGTTAATAAAAAAATAATTTATTTTTGTGTAAACTTTGAGCGAGTACTCTTTGTAATTACTATATGTGATCAGACTTTGTATATCTCGAATTTGATGTTATTGGTATAAATTATATTAGTGTATGTATGTATGTATGTATAATAAAACTATAAAACTTCCCACAATGATATTTAAAACTAAATACTCGTAGATAATAATACCTATTGTACTACTTGCTAGTAACTTTTGATATCTCTTAATATATGTTGATAACTGTGTATGTATTGTAAAGAAGCTTTATTTCAAGATGTATCTATTTTGTATAATAACTGTTGTCGAAATAAAGAAATTGACATTATTGTATTTTTTTTTCTTTATTTATTTAATGGCTTTTGTTTATTAAAACATGCCAGCCCTATTGTATCTTAGTCTAAAATTTACAAACAAATTGAACTATAAAAGAAAACTTATAAACTGTGTGTGTCTCTCTCTCTCTCTCACTAAAGTTGTTACCAACTTGACAGAAATGAATGGGACAGAATATGAATTATGACAAAATTTTAAACAGAATCAGAAGGTGAATAGGATAAATTAAAAAAACAAAGTTTATAAGAAAAATAGATTTCATTCAAAAATTGTTTACTAAAATTTTAAAATATTGTTTTGGCTGATATCCCTATTGAAGGAAAAGTCATATAGTGCAAAGTATTTTAAAAGAATTAACATCAACCTTGTTATAGTGCTTTGGAGGAGAAAATTTTAGGAAAAATATGTTTAGTAGTCTATTTAATTGATAAAAATTTTAAGGTAAATATATACTTCAATGGAATGCACAAAGTTTGAAACCCCAAAAAAATATTGTTTTTTATTACAAACTTTAATAGATTTAGACTTTTTAATGGTATTTGTTCAAGTAATTAAATAGTCTAACAAGTTAGTCTATCTGCGGATGTTATTTCAGATAAATACCGTGAGCTGATGTTCCTAACCCGCTTTCATTGGACCATGGTTAAACTGAAGTTAAATGATTTATATATATATATATATATAATTTTTTACTTACATATTTTAAGTTTCGTTTGTGTGTTTTTTATTATTATTTGTTGGTCTCAGCAGAGACCATAATCTAGGGTTAATAACAGTGATCAAAGTACTGAAGCCTATCATTTATATACTAATCTGGTCTTAATTATAATTTGCTAAAAATACTTTGCTATTATTATTGCCTTGAGATACAGTTATATTAGCAAACTAATTTTAGCAATAGATGCTATTTGAGATGCTATTGTTAGTGACATAGTTCTGCTGCTATCTATAAATAAAATTTATAATTAGCTTGAAAAAGATGGCAACATTAGATATGATACTTATTGGCATAAGTAAAACCCTTTTTAACGCTTTGGCTGCGTAGCATAAAAGTTGAAACTACATCAATGCGGCTCCCAACGTGTGAGCCGCACTCGTATAGTGAGAAGTTTGTGTATGTGGCAACACGCAAGACGGTGGGTACTGTAACGTAACGTGTATGCGGCTGATAAAAATATTGTGGAAAAAGAGAGACTCAGTAACTCAGTTTTGTATATTTCTCATCCATAATGGTAGAACATTTGAAATATATCTTCTAATAAGGAGTAATAAGAAGTTCAAAAGGATTTGTCTATGAAAGCAGTCAAACAAAAACTCATTTATATATTTGTAAAATTTCATATGTATAGAGTAAAAAAACTCATAAATTAAATCCTGTGACTTGGAGATCCTGCAGTTCTGTCACCATATCCGTCTCCGAATTATCATTTATACATATATTTTAAATAAATAAATGGAAGTATGTGTTATAATAAATACAAACTTTAATAAGCCCACTCTCCGTCAACTCATGATCATCATTAAATTCTTTTTAGTAAAACGACGTCAGTATCAATGAAATCATACATTAAGTACATAAAGAATGCATATAAGGGTAGTACATAAGACTAGTATATAATACTACCTGAGTTACGACGAAACAACCAAGAGTTTTGTGACCCCACATTGTATATATTTTCATTAAACACAACGTCTGTGTTCCAGCCGCATCAAAATTCTAAAAATATTAAATACAAAATATCTTTATTTAAGTAGGCATTTACACGCACTTTTGAATCGTCAATCATTACGTTAAAAAGTTCAGTATAGTCAGCCGGTGAGTAAACTACCACCAGCTAGGAATACTAAGAGCCATCCAGAAACTCATCAGTTGCTTTATAACTATAACTATAAGCTAACCTTATATGTTATATAGTTAATACTTTAATAATATAATATTATGTATATACCATTACTTCCCGATCTGAGCGGGACTGTCTGTGACTTAGCAGCCACTGGAGTGCTCTTGGTCTTCGGAACAGACACTAGAGTGCTGCAAAATTGCAGAATCGTCAATTGTTACAATAAAAAAAAAGGCCAGAGTAGTCAGTCTGTGAGTAAGCTACCACCGGCTCGGAATGCTGCTCTGTTGAGAAGAGCCGACCAAAAACTCAACAGTTGCTCTTTTTAAATGAAATATAACAATCTTAGATGATGTACATTATAATATAAATCTTGCAAAAGACAACAACTTAAGTTCCACATATTTCGATTCACTAAAAAACTCTTGTTATACTAAGAACATCCGCATTGTATTAACAATTACACAAATGTGAAGCTACAAGTAAGTGTTAAAAAAGTTTTCTCGATATAAATTTAATTTAATTAAATACAATAACAACATATCAAATATGCTTTATATTGTTGTTAGTTATAATATATAAATTTTTATAAAGAGTTATTAAAAAAGTAATAAACTATAACTCCACAATATGTTTCTGTATGTAGTCACAATATGCAGTAGAATTATTTTGTAAAGTACCTACAAGTCAAACTTACGAGGACTTATAAAATAGAAAACACTCAGCAGCTGCCGTTATTGCTTTGAAAAACTAAAAATATTGGAGTTGTGAAAGTAATTTATCTTCGTAATGTTAGCTACTTATATAAATGCACGTGTAATACATTACGATTATATTTTTAGTTATCTATACATGTAATAAAACAGATGTACATTCTTATTATTGTTTTAAATGTTGGCCTGTTTATATGTTGGAGGGCATGTATGAAGAGGTTGATGTCTGTGGCCGAGGCGAAACTCGTATGCAGGAAGCGTAGCGTTTGGCGCTCCGTCGTCTCTGGTTACCCCGCAAGGGATATGGCGTGAAGCTAAATAAATAAATAAATAAATTTATATGTTTCTTTATTCTCCGAGCAAATGCTATTTATTTTGAGGTTACTTTACTCTTTTACAATACACTTTCATCTAGTAAATTTTCTTCATACCAAGGAAAACCTTGCGAAAACTTATATGGGATATAATTTAAATACAAGAAAACTACTAAATAGATGTTGATACAATTTGGAGTGGAATCAGTTTATGATTTCACTTCTAAGTGTGTTAACACTTCGGAGTGTTTACACGTGATGTATTTGTAGCAGAAAAATCGGGTAAACAGTAAAATTAGGATTGAATTATAATGAAACTTAAAAAAATGTAAGGATTTATGTAAATACACACCGTTGGGCAGCTGTTATTGAAAGCAAGGGAGAGGGTCTGGCAGTTAGTCTGGATATGGCGAAAGCCTTCGATCGTGTATGGCACAAGGGGCTTCTTTCGAAGCTACCTTCCTTTGGGCTTCCCGAGAGTTTATGCAAGTGGATCACCAGCTTCCTCACTGGGCGGAGCATACAGGTCGTTCTCGACGGTTTTTGCTCGGACCCCAAGCCCGTGAACGCTGGTGTACCCCAAGGATGCGTGCTATCCCCAACTCTGTTCCTCCTGCATATCAATGATATGTTGGATATCTCCAACATACATTGTTATGCGGATGACAGTACTGGGGATGCGGTATATTCCGGCCGTGCAGGTCTCACTCGGGAAAACGTCGACGAGTGCCGAAAGAAACTTGTGTCTTCAATAGAGACCTCCCTGGAGATGGTCTCTGAGTGGGGTGAACTGAACCACGTTCAGTTCAATCCCCTAAAGACACAGGTTTGCGCGTTCACCACTAAGAAAACCCCATTTGTCGTATCACCGCTCTTCGAGAGCACTCCCCTCATTGCCTCGCCAAGTATCAGAATACTGGGTCTCGACATTTCGAGCGACTGTCAGTTTCGTGGTCATCTGGAGAGCAAGGCCAAGTTGGCCTCGATGAAATTGGGAGTCATCAATAGAGCGAGGCAGTACTTCAAACCTGGCCAAAGATTTGCGCTCTATAAGGCGCAGGTCCGGCCACACATGGAGTACTGTTCTCATCTCTGGTCCGGATCACCCCAATATCAGCTTCTACCATTTGACCGCGTACAACGGAGAGCCGTTCGAATTGTCGGGGACCCGGTGTTCTGCGAACGGCTGGACTCTTTGGCATTGCGTAGAGACGTGGCTTCTTTGTGCGTCTTCTACCGCATTTACAACGGGGAGTGTTCCGAAGAACTATTCGATCTGATGCCTGCCGCCGAATTTCATCACCGCACAGCGCGCCATCGCCTCCAATACCATCCTTACCACCTGGATGCGTGGCGATCCTCCACTGTGCGGTTCTCAAGGACATTTTTTCCACGTACCACTCGAATGTGGAACGAACTCCCTTCGGCGGTATTTCCAGATCGGTACGACATGGGTACCTTCAAAAAAGGCGTTTATTCCTACCTACAAGGCCGGCAACACTCTTGTAAATCCTCGGATGTTGCAAGAGTTCATGTGCGGCGGTGATCACGTCCATCCGTGACCCGCCAGCTCGTTTGCCCTCCTCTTAACATAAAAAAAAAAAAAAAAAAAAATATGTAAATATAAATATTAGTTCCAATCCTTTAAATTTCTTCACACACTAAATCAGGACCTTCAGGCCTATATAATACATTAATTTTCCTTTATTGAGATCTTATAAAAAAGTAAGTTAAGAAGCAACCTACTTAAAGGTAAAATAAGAGGTACTAATGAAACCTCATTCTTTGTATCCCTTAGAGATTTTCTGATCGACCTCCGGCTTGCATTATTCAAAGGACCGTTGGGATTCAACCTACAACCTTAATGGTTTCTACACTTAAGGATGTTTCGACCGAAATAATTTCCAAGTGTAAATACGTAATTATTTTCCAGTGCTCCCCAATACACAAAGGTCTCAATAATAATACGTACATTAAAAGATAACTGGTATTGAAATCTATTCTTCCTCGTTTATTTAATTACGAAAATATAAATATAAATAAATATGGTCAAAAAGATATTTCTCTCTTTAGATTTAATAGATTTTGTAAAGGTCAAAGACAAACTAGATTAAACATGAATTTTTAGATACGTCCCCCCGACTCTAATTTTATAAGCAATTAACAAAATAACAGATAAATATAATTGCTTCTAATAGTAAACAATATGAAATTAACTACCCAGTGCGCGTTGAGTCTATAATATATGTATGTAATACAATTTCTTCCAAGATAAGTTTGTTAATTTTCTTCTATATGCATTCTTCCTGTCTATATGATAATAGAATTTACCATAAAATTATCCATTTAATGACAGGTAATTTAAATGCATGTAATAGGTACATTTTCATCTTAATTAAAATTATTTCATACAAAAATAAACTATATTTATTTCATTGCTATATCATTGTTATTTCAATGATAAACCAAAATAGCATACATTGTAGCTAGAGAATATTGAAAGCCAGAGGCTTAACCTTTCAATATTTAAGTGTGTGGGAGTTCTACGCTTTATAAATGTTAGAAAGGAACTAAAGCCAAGTTTATTGTGATTTATAAATAATATAATATTTTATTATCATGTCAACTCAACTCAACGTAAAATAATTTTATATTTATAACATTATAAATATTTGTTTTTAGATCCTGTACATTTACTTATTTTGTAGTATTAGATAGTCTAAAAGGGATAAATAATAGGTAATTATTGAATTAACTTCTTTTCCATTATATTAACAAGCTTAGCGCCCCTATATCGCACGCAGTCATTAATGCAAATTCACCTAACATTTGATTGTTTTTAAACTTATTTTTTTTTATAACGGTTTTAACAATTTACTGTATGTGAATTTGAAGTCTTAATACATATTACAGCTCATAACAGTCTAACAGACGGATGAACATTATCCATAAAAATAGGTTGCATCAATTACCTGCGGAATCCCAATAAAGGCTATAATAAAAGGTTAAATAGTTTTTATTTAACCTTTTATTATAGCCTTTATCGCTACCATCTCTAAGTTTACATGAAATTGAGAGTTGTGACTTGTTGTTTTTTAATATTGCTGTATTTTAATCATAACTAATTAATTCTTATTTTTGAAGAATATATTTTGATGCACATTGGCATGAACTATTTATTAAGAAACATTAAAATAAAACCTAAATAAGCTAAAAATAGATATTGAAATATTTTCATATTGATAAGATTTAGTAAGTCGTTAAATACAATAAATTAAATGGCAGTTATTTAGACATTACAATTGCGTACATTGTTACTATGGGTTAAACTACCATGGGTTACTACCGACTTCTACACGAGCGATTGTAATCTGACCTCAGTAAACTATCAAGGGCGATACTGAACCACTTGGCTCAAATAAAAGTAGGTCCTTATTGACAGTCAATACTACGTTTAAATTTTAAATATTACGTTAAATTAAAGCTTTTAAAAGTAAAATATTATTTATATCTATTTAATTAATTAATTTTATTTTATTTTAAATCATTTTAATCTCTTTATAACTTGATATGTAACTCCAAAAATCTCTCAGGTTTAATAGCTAAGCTAATAGCTTAGCCGAAAATAGAGCTATTTTGATATTGTTCAAGTTGATAGTGTTGTGACCTTCAGGCAGATATTATTTAAGATTACGGAATTATAATAGAGTTTTTAGTGGACTGAGAAAATCCTAAAAACTAACCACGTATCATCTGTAAAAGAAAATATTTACTTATAAAAAGGTAACGTATTTAATCATACTCCGTATATTTTATGTTATAGTTATAGACGAAATTACTTTTAATATTTTGCCTGTGAAAATGAGATAGTTTTCAGAAGTAAAAGGTATTCATTATTTTGAATGGAACAATAAGGTATAAAACCACATTTTTTTTATTAAAATCTGTTCAGTAGTTTTCGCGTCATGCAAGCTTACACAAACAGATAAAATTTCATGAGATAAAAAAAGAAATTGCTAGCTTCTAAAATATAAAAGTAACGTTATTTTTTTAGTACATTAATTTTTAAAATTTTATTACATGTTAAATAAATATACAGCATGCTAATACGGAAATATTTAATAAACAAGCTTTAATTGTTTTCTTGTTCATTAAATTCGTGATCGTATTAGAAGAATGTCATTACGCGAACTGAATATACATAATGTAGTTGACGACGAGGTACCGACTCTGCCCTTATCACTGTCATTAGCATGTACACCATTGTTTCCCGATAACTTGCCGAGTGGGCGCCATTACAAAAATAGACGCTTGCAAAGTTATCATACACTTCAGTGTAACTTATTTCGCCTGAAATACATCAGTTATTACCACCCCAAATTGACATTTGTATTTAGAGAGTCAATTTCGGGTTGGATAAGAGTAGTTTGAGTGTCGAAGCTTTGAGAGCGATCGCGTATATCGAGTTATCTAATGATGATTGAAGTATAACATCTAGTGGATTCGTGTCGTTATGTAGGCGGGGAAGTGGCATCGTGTGAATGGACGGGCGCAAGATCGATAGAGCGGAGTGCGCAGGTCTCTAAACTGAGGACAGCTGGCTTTGCATCCGAACAAAGTCGTTCTGATCTGCGTCTCGGTGCCCACAGAAGAATACACTGTAAGGGATATGTTCCGGTATTATTGGCGGATCTAAACGGTGCGTAGTGTTCAAGATGTTTGTCCTGCATGCTTTAAACACACCCTCATGTGCGGTATCACCCAAGCCTTAATGTCGTATAATAAAATGTTATGATTTGTTTGTTTGTGCACTATAATCAAGGAATATTAGAAAATGTTCCTTTCAATTATTCATTACGATTTGGTCGTTATTACGATCGATTGTCATTAATATGACGATAAAAAATGTCATATAATAAATGTAAGAAATTAGTTATAAATAATATATTTGACGGTATTTTTTATTGTTTGTGTTTTATAATTCTATTTGATAATGAAGTTTGGTAATTAAATAAGATGAAGTATCTTCACTGTTCCGGTTTGCGTGGGCAGCACCTAAAGGGCATGAGCGTCTACGTCAGAGTTGAACACAATTTATAGATTTTTATGTATTTGCGTTGTAATGCAACTTTACTTCTATGTTTGATTTAAATGTTAATTCATTTTCATCTTAGCTTAGCTTATTTCGAATTGTATTCTTGCATACTCAACTAATTTCGCGGCTTGTTTTTTCCTCAGTATTTGGTTTGAACCCTTGGCATTTACCAGTCTATTTATAGATTTTCACCCGTATCTACCTATTGTTTATATCGTATCAATGTTCGACTCCCTAAGTATATATAAATTTTAGTGGACTTACAATAAATAAATGCTTATTTATATATGTTATAATAATCTATCAGCCGCCATATTGTTTATCTATATTTATCCTTTTTTTTTATTTTTATGACGATATTGTTCGAAATAATTCTATAAATAAAAAAAAATAGTGAGTTGTGATGGAGAATTGTCGTTCAGAAACTAATTTTGACATTGTATCTTGTGTTTGGTTAAGCGTTGTCCTTAATATTCAGTTAAGAATTTGCACTTCGAATCTGACTTCGCTGCACGCTTTGCTAAAACCAACTTAATTAACGTCTTGGAGTTTAATACAACATCCACTTTATTACATTATAAGAAAAACTTTAATTAAACATTCCATCATTTATCTGCATAGATTAGACTAGCATCGATATGTTTTTTTTTATTATCTTATTCACTAAGTTTGTACTATACCCATACTCGGAGCTTTTATATACTTTCAATTTGACATTAATAAATAATGCTGTTAAGTCTAAAGTGGTTGTCGATAAATGATTCCATAATGGCTTTCAACTGATCGTTATTGATTTAAGGCTCTAGTGGGATATAGTTGACGGTATTAAAATCAGAAGCGTGATTAAACGTACCTTGCGTAGAGCTTCTACAGGTCTGCGATCGCGTGTTGCTTTTGTTACGTTCGTACCAACAACGTACTGATATTCGAAAATGACGCCCAAGATCGATTTTTTTCATGGTCAAATAAGGAAGATAATTATAAAAATAAACAGGTATTTAAAAATAATGGATTAAATTTCGATTACCATCCAATACAAGTCTTTAAATTTGAAATTCAATGTAATATATCGGCATTCCCGGAGTTATTATTTTATTAAATTATTATTATATTTTTATTACACATTGTATTTTGGCCGACCAGCTGTTGAATTTAATACGTTTCTTTTAATACATTCTAAAATAAAAAATAAACATAAAATATGCAAAATTACTATTAGATAATTCTGCATCTTTAATACTTTATTGGCACTAATTAAAGCAAATATAATCTTTTGGTTATAATTCTTCCAAAAGACTGACATATTCAAACGACAAAAGAACCTCCAAGTAAAATTTATAAGATTTATTGATGTATATTATATATTCAATTTGGGGATCGAGAATGGCTTGTATTTGTATCACGGAATTTTAATTTACATTATTTCGAAACATTTAAAGGTTTTATTTGTTAAAAGATTGATGGACTAAAATACTTTAATCCTTTCTTTGTTGTATTGATCTCAGATTCAGGATGGAATCTATTAATTGAATATTCTGTTTGTTTCAGATGTAATGAGCCGTACGTGCTTTCGGCAGGCTCTGTGGGCGCTGGCGGTGATTTGTTCGCTGGCGCCCTCGAACGCCGACGGGAATATAGGTGATATATAATTAGTAATTGCTTTATTGATTCTGTTGGTTGGTTGATTAAGAAATAAATATTCTACTAATTGATATTGGTAACAAATATAAAGTTGTGTTGAGTTGGATGTCCTAAATATTCTTCTTTATTTGTCTTTCACATTCCCTCGTATTTTGCCATCTTTAAATTTATTACAAAGTATCTGGTGTCAGCACCATTAAAAGATTTTAATGAATTTAAAATTAACATATTTTGTTATTATTCAGGTTGTTTGTTTAGCTCGTCCTTGTGTATAGAAGGAGCAGAGTGGTGCTACGATGGTAAGAAATTATATAATAAAAAGTAGCTGTTAGTATTAAAAATAATCATTATAATATATATTTTATTTGTTTAAGACTTTGCATTTGGAAAATGCATACCGATTTATGACAATGACCCCGAAGAGGGATCACTCTACCAGTAAGTACTCTGCATTATTAAAATATAACCTTTATAACGGATAATGTATTATCCAATTTAATTTTGACTGTTTGTATTCAGATATGACATGAGTTCACAGCAGCTTCAATGGTTTGAGCGTGAGCTGCAGCGGCTGGCAGCTCAGGGTTATCGCTGGGAACATGCATTCACTCAATGTATGCTTCAGAGCATGCTCTACTCATTACGACACCACTTGTGAGTCTTACCTTTATATGGAGTTTTCATTTTGATGTCAAAACTGTAAACTGTGAAATGTTTTGCCTAAAAAGTTTCAGAGATTAATTTTACGTGTATAACAATACATTTTCTGCAGAGACCCGACTCAAGTGAACTCCAAATTATGTGAGCACTTCGCTGATCCGAAACTCAATGCGGAGCCACCAGAAGATGAATCCTTGGAAGTAAGTTATATTATTAAACACACTTCAAAGAATAAACTAAGTTTGTTAATAATCAATATAATATTTTAGCCTGAAGCCGACGGAACAGCATATGTACGATTTACACCAAACTTGCAATTATCTGATACAGATTATGCAAATGAGGTGTATAATCCACCGTTTTCTCCTGATGACAACCTATCTAAAGGTATGGTATAACGATTTAATTTGTAAATTTATATAAATAATTTTATGAATGTGATATATTTATAGGAGAAGAAACCATAAAAGCTGAAGATCTGGAAGCAAACGAAGAAACTCCTAGCGATAAAATACGAGATTTGATGCTAATGAGTGGAGTTGAAGATTCGCCTGTAATCATGCCCTTTGAAGGTTTTCGAGAACGCATTCAAGCAGAAAAGGCAAAAAATCGAATGACGGATGATAACATCCTAAACAACGATAAAGAAAAAAAGTCCTTGTCAGAGACTCAAAATGAACAAAAGCCTAATAATGATAACGAGTTCCCTGACGAGGAGCGATTAGGCGCCCATTTTCGCAAATATAAAACAAAACCACCACCATTTACAGCGGAATATTTGACTGCCAACAGAGTTTCCCCTTTAGACGCAGAAGTTCGTTCGAACGCATTAGAAAAATATAAACAAAGTTTTTTAGAAAAGAACTTCCCTTTTGAATATGAAAATCCAGACGATCTTCCGGAATCCAGGATTTATATCGGACAACCTGGCCCTGGTGAATTTGCTTTGGATGGTGGGTTGGAATATGACGTTCCCTATCATAAGGGTAAAGTACTTTAAATAAATTAAGTGTTTTTTGTTTATAAATGGGATAAATTTGAACATTTACAATATTTTTAGAAACTAATTCTAATCCCAAGAATTCAAAGAACATGGAATATTTAATGAACTACTGGCGGGAAATTGTTGGAGCTAAGTTAAAACCTCAAGAAAACTTGTATGCTGAAGGTGGTCCACTAAATGCCGATGAACTTCAAGGTATTGTGATATAAAAATATTTACAAAGTTCGACATGGCGTATAATTATAATTATTTTAATTTAGGTACTGAACGCGTCGGTTCTTTAACTATCTGACAAATAATTATAGCTTTTTACTCTTACTCTTCTACAGTTTTAGTTATATCCTTTTTTTGTTTATTTTATTTGAACGAAATTCCAACAGCGCTAGTAATACTTTCGGACTCGAAACATTTCAATCGTCAAGGTGTTATCAAAACCGGTAATGTTTCAGGTGAAAATTCGAAATTTTACTTATCGCCAGATATTCAAGATTTAGTTAATAGAGAATGGGGCTTTATGCGTAGGGAAAGAGATGATGTTAAAAAGCCCGGGCCGCGCGTGGACGCAAAAATATTAAAGATATTGTACAACAATAAATCAGTGACAGGTTAGTGTCACGGTGGCCTGAGATAACTGTTTTAGACTCTCGATGTTTGTGCCCAATGGTTTCCAATTGTGCTGATCTTGCGTCCAACATAAAAAATTCGTTTTCATTTTGTAAATTTTTGCACCGCCACGTCGTATCTTGAATGACCGCACTAAATGTTACCCTCTGCAGCACAATGTTTCTTATCACACAAACGCATGAGACTGTGTTCTCCTGAAATGTTTTATATTTTATTGTATATTTTTATTTATTTTTATTTTTTATGTGTTTAAATATGGATTTACTTATCCATTTCCCCTCAATAATTTCTGGCTTAAGGCATAATGTGTTGAACTTATTTATACAAAGATTAAATAACATTTGTATTAATACACAAATTTGAATGAAACTGTTTTATATGACAATCTTTGTTTATTATAAAGGATTAATTTAAAACAGTTTTATTACAATTTTATCGATAAAAGTATTCCTTCCATTATTGTATTCACATTTCAGCTTTTATTCTGCGAAAATATATAAGAAAAAATGCATGAAAGAAAAATCTATTGTTCGTCGTTTAAACTTGGGTATTATAGATTGTGTCCGTGGAATCAAGATGCAATGTTACCTTTTCTTTTTCAGCACATGCTGCGTTAGACCAACAGAATCCAGTCAAACCAGACCACGATCATAACGACTATGATTACGATCCGTCATATGCATTTGTTACTTTCCATAATAGGTATGTTATATTCCTACATATATTGTGTAAATGTTGTGGTTTGGGAATGGGTGGCTGTCGTATTGCTTTGCCTTCATTCAATGTTCTGCTTCGCCAGGTTTCTAACAGATTGGGAGAAAGGTATTTCATTCATCACACGTCTTGAAGAACTGTTGGGATTAGAAAAAAATACATTTACCAACCCACGGTAATTGTGTTTTACATTGCTCTTGTTTTATATACAATCGCAAAAGTAGTAATTTAAATAAAACTTGTTGCAGGGTCGATCCGAATGAAGTCACTTTTAAAGTGGAGAAAAATAACAAAGGATATGACGCAGCAGATGTTGCTAAACAAATTGGTAAGATTAGAGTTATGAATCTAATTTCTCTATTCTCTATAGGATCTATGTATTTGTTATCCCAATAATGCTATACATATATTTTGTAATTCAATAACCTTCCAGACATTATTAAAGACCAAGTTCGGAAAGACACTGGAGCACAAATACAATCAGCTGGAGTAGGAGATAGGGTGAGATCTATTCTTTAGAAATATATTTGTTATAATTCCACGTAATATATTGTGTAAAATTTCCAGAGTAAATATCCGGTTATTCGCAACACCGGAACCCAAGATAATCAACTGTTTGGTTTGGATTATCCAGTACTGTTAGCGCTTGTGGGCAGCTTATCAGTTCTGATAGTCGGAGCTGTAGTGTTCGCTGTGTTGCTGAAGAGAGACATGAGCGCCAAGAGAAAGACCCAAGGTCTCTCCTCCGCAGCCGAGATCGACGCTGAAGCTACTAGGGACTATCAAGTATGAATAAGCTAGTTATTGTAATGGCTATTCTAAGATAAATCACAATTCTTTGATTGTTTTTTTTTATTATTCGGTGTGGAAAATTTGTGTTGCATTATATGAAATGATAGGAACTGTCCGATAGAACACTAGCTCACTTCAATGTATTTAAAAGCTGCGACGGAATACTTCCACCTTCCTTTCTTCCTGATACATATAACTTAAGCTACAGCATGTGTTTATTTTCTTAAAAGATTTTGTGATTAACTCAGTGAATTTTGTATGTGTAATAAAAACTTAATTAGAGATTGGGGGTTTCATTCATCGTAGCGTAGTTACTGTCACCCTGTATTTCATCCGTCATTTACTTCTTATGTATCACTAGTCTAATAAACAGTACTTCAAACGTATCAGGAACTGTGTCGTGCTCGTATGTCCGGCAAGTGGTCGGGTGCTCCGAGTACGGCCGCGCCCTCCGCTGACCCCCCGCAGCGTATCACCTCACTCTCTCGAGACCCGGAGGGGAACTCACCCTCCACTAGATCCAGCACCTCTTCCTGGTAACTTTCATTTCATCTTCATTAATAAATATATATAAATAATATTACTGTTATATCAAAATATTCTAGGAGCGAGGAACCGGCCTTAACTAATATGGACATTTCTACTGGACACATGGTTTTGGTATGTTTTATAATATAGATTATTATATAGAGAAATCGCCAATTTATTTATATCACACCATCCTAGGCCTACATGGAAGATCATCTCCGTAACAAGGATCGATTGGAGCAAGAATGGCGTGCTCTTTGCGCGTATGAAGCCGAACCTTGTGCCACTACCGCTGCTCTGAAATCTGAGAACAGTGGCAAGAACCGTTACGCTGATGTTTTGCCGTATGACCATTCCAGGGTTACTCTAAACACTCTGTCTAATCATCTTGGATCCGATTATATCAATGCTTCTACGATTGTAAGTATCCAATAATATTTTTGTTAAATAATTATTACCCAAACATAAAGTCGAAGTCAAAAAATGAAAAATAAGTTTTATTTCGATTAGAAATAAAATGTAAGGATGAATCGCCAGATTCTAGTTGCAAGATGCCAAAGGGTCAAACGAGAAGAACCGGCAAGACGGTCCAAACTTGATCTAATTAGAAATTCTAATATTTTTAAATCTAGAATCCAATAATACAATTTGACTAAGACTGTAGTTCTAACTAGGACTTGTCAGTTTGACTATCAATACTAAAAAAATATATGGTTATCTATGATGTTTTCTCAATCAGACCGACCACGACCCTCGGAACCCCGCGTACATAGCCGCAGCAGGCCCACTGGCGCTGACTGCACCGGACTTCTGGCAAATGGTGTGGGAACAGGGCAGCGTGGTGATGGTGATGCTGACCAGACTCACGGAGAACGGACAACAGTTATGCCATCGATACTGGCCCGAGGAGGGTTCTGAGCTATACCACATCTATGAGGTAAATACGCAACGTTTGTGTATTTATTGTATTCATCGGTCTCTGTCTCAATATACTGTTATGTCTTATAAGTACATACATAAATATATAATTATTTATATTTATGTATGAAACATTTTTATAATATCTCTAGGTTCATCTAGTCAGCGAGCATATCTGGTGCGACGACTACTTGGTACGCAGCTTCTATCTGAAGAACCAACGCACTGGTGAGACACGCACTGTCACGCAGTTCCACTTCCTGTCGTGGCCAGAAAACGGAGTGCCCGCGTCTACCAAGGCCTTACTTGAATTCAGGAGGTTTGTTTATATATATTTCCTCAACTCCTTTTGTATTTATATTTTTTACTATATATAATAACAATTTTATTTCCAGGAAGGTAAATAAGTCCTACCGCGGCAGATCTTGTCCGATTGCAGTTCACTGCAGGTTAGTTCAGCTAAATTTACTTCACTTTAAACTCTTTACATTTCAAGAATTTAAATTCAATCTAAAACTTTTTATCAAAATATCGTATCCTTATCGATTAATCATTAAAATATCAGCGGCATATTATTTTATCATAGATTATGAAAAAAAATCTGCAATAGATGGTAATCTTATTAGAATTTAATCTTTAGTATCTAAATAGGAATACCAAAGTAAATAAATAATTATCGATATATTAATTAATGCGCACTATCTGATGCCTACTTAGATTTATCCTTGTGCCAAATATGTCTTGTATTATATTTGCAGTTATAAATATATTTTTAACTTTTTCTTAAGATATAATATAAGTTCTAAATAACCTAGGTACTATACACTAACGTGTGCTATGTAATGTATTTTAATTATATATTAGATAATATATCAATGCTAAAATTTATTTTATTATATTATACATTACAAGCTTCATATGGGTCATGACGAATACGATGATAAGTTATGTAGAACTATTATATTCATTTTATTGCTCTTGTATGTTCTAAATATACAATATTAAACAGTTCGGCCGAAGCCGGATTATTTGTCGAGATTAGGCCACTAAAATATATTGATTTTGATAACCATAATATTATTTTAGATTAGATTTTTGAATTTTATTTTCTCTGTTGTAGTTTTCCATCCCCACGTTTCAAGCATCAGACCTTCGTATCTTCATAAAAATACTTTTAT
The DNA here is from genome assembly GCA_918358865.1 of Melinaea marsaeus rileyi. Taxonomy (NCBI): domain Eukaryota; kingdom Metazoa; phylum Arthropoda; class Insecta; order Lepidoptera; family Nymphalidae; genus Melinaea; species Melinaea marsaeus. Next base: position 6,885,296 of record OU911083.1, on the reverse strand, counting down.
AAAAACTTGCAAATAAAAGCTTTTGCAGTAGATAAGTTTTCAAGATTAAACTTATTAATTAATTTATTACTTATATATTCAGCAATACCCGCATGTCAAAGATTTTAAAGACAGTCCTGAAAGTTAATTTTGTTTCCAATAAAAAAATGTTCTAACTGATGGGGATGAAATGTTTTATTTCAGTGATGGCGCTGGACGCACCGGTACTTACTGTCTGATAGACATGGTCCTCAACCGCATGGCTAAAGGTGCAAAGGAGATAGACATCGCCGCAACGCTGGAGCATATCCGAGACCAGCGCACGCGCACCGTCGCTACCAAACAGCAGTTCGAGTTCGTTCTCATGGCCGTTGCTGAAGAGGTAATTTTTACCGAATTCAAATAAGCAATGTATTACAAACCATACTAATTAATACATAAAATTAAGGTACACGCGATACTCAAGGCTCTACCAGCACACCTACAACAGCTACAAGAGAAGAAAGACAAAGAGAAGGAGAAGGAAAAGGAAACCGTCGACAAAGAGAAACCGAACTGATTTGCGCACTCACCGACACACCGACTTTGATACACAAAAATATTAGTGCCGCCTTTAGTAGTTTGGTACTAAATTTTGATTGAAGTTCTACTAGGGCTGCTTTAAATCGTAAACCATTATGGTTTTAGTAAAGACGACACTAATAATTTTTGTAACGATTTTATTGTTCTGAAATGTTTATTACCTTCGAGTTGAGAATCATTTCTAGATGTATAGATCACTGATTTATATTATGAGCACATTATAAAAACAAATTGCTACTCTAACGGACTTTGGATAGAAAATAACAATGAATGGATTCTCAATTTGAAAAATTAAAATTGTTTAATGTGTAATTAACTAATAAGAATAGTTATTTATTCATTTTGCTTGAAGCTACGATGTTATTTTATAAAATGTTTATCATATGTGGTATATTTTAAATTATTCAAATGTAACTTTGTTTATTGAGGTTATTTAGAAAATTATAATATTTACATAGTATTTTCAATGAGCCTACAGATACAGATGTGAATATTTTTCTTAAATTAATTCTAAAAAACTTTAGGGATCATTAACGTCAAATTATAATTATACATTGCCCCCACAAATTACTGGTAAGATTCTAAGAATTATATCACAGTAATATTTTGCAGTGTCCGCGTTTTTATATTGAATTATTTATTTTTAAATTTCTGATTTGGTAATGAAACATTAATATCATATCCCGGATAACGGTATACCTGAAGAAATCATATAGATGAGAAATATTTACATGCTAAAACAATAGAGATGTATCACTTGTCTATGTACTATTTATATAATATTAATATATGCATAATATGAAAATGTAAAAAAAATATTACTTACCATGAAATTATGATTGTAGTTTAGATTAAGAGACAAATATATTTAACCGTATTTCTGTATGAAATTATATGTAGTTTTTATGTGAATGAATTGAATCGTGGATTTGATTATTGTACCTATTAAACATTTTAGGGTAAACTATCCATATTCCTCCATTATTTCCATCTTAGATTTAAGCTCCGTAACTTTTGGGCTCTCTATAATGCATTCTTTACTAAATTGATTGCCTGACAAAAAATAATTAATAATTGCCAGAAAAAATTAGAGGCAGTCGTCTGCCATGATATGGGCATGTTATGAAGAAAGATGAAACGCATGTAATCAGACGGCAGAAAAAAAAGACGTGAAAGATGAAGAAGGGACTGACTGTGTAAAGAGATGACGAGTAACAGGAGAGTATGGAAGGGTCGACCCCGAAATTGGGATAAGGGCGAGTTGATGAGTGAATGTGATTAAAGTAAAACCTTGAAAATATTTATTGTTTCAAAAGTCTTTTGTAAATAATTATTAATTCAAGATTGTAGAGTGGTCGAAGGCAAAAATTTTATGTAAGACATAAATATTACAAAAATATAGATCTTAAATAAAAAAGATTATTCTGGATCTCGACAACGGCTGGTACTGTTGTAACTGTCTGCTAGATTGAAGATGAGTACCATCCAGATAATTCGATCCATACATTTACGATGAGAAGAATTATAAACACAGGAACACATCTTTTATACAGCATAAAAAACTAAAGTTATAAAACACGGTATTGTTAAACTCAAATAAAGCTTATCAGAGAAATTCAAAAATATTTAGTTAAACAGATTAAATACCAAAGTAATTAATAAAAACACCTTTATAAGTAATAATTTCTTGAAAAGTCATTAAATGGACCCTGCTTTTAGATACTAAATATATCTTAAAGTACATAATGTTTTTCTGTATATTTAAAAAGGTAACTACATAAGTATATTGAGTTTTAAAATTTTTATTGAATTTAAAATTGAATATTCATATATCTAAGATTCAAGAGAGATAGAAATGGCTGTAATATAACAGCAATTATGAAGAATTTTACAAGTAGAAATAGAAAATGCGACCTCTCCGATTACAATAAGACAATATAAAAAAAAAGGTACCTAGTTTGTTCATATAAAATTTAAAAAGGTAGGAAAAATTTATTCCGCTAGACCGAATTATTTATTGTTTGTTTGTTTGTCATCATTAAAGTAACATTACTTAACGTAAAGAAAAGTGTTAAACTGTTTTTACTGAACATAGGATTACACGCAGAATTCATTGACATTTCTCGATGTTTTTTAATTCTGAATATAAGGAACGCAAGTCTCCGTCACATTGTTATATCAGTGTAAATAAGATAACTATCATAATCTTTAATATCTAATGTCTGTTTTTGAAACGTCAGAGTCTAGACGCGTGAATAGCATGTGGCAGATAGAAATTCTTTCAACTGATATATTCGTGCAGATTTATTAAATTTTCTTATCATAACTCCTAACTCATGAAATTTTAGGAATAATAATATATTAGTTAGTTTTAAAATTAACATTTTCTTTTATTACGTAGAATTTCTCTACTATCATATTGTAGGTAGATATAATTTTATTTCAAGTTGTTTCTATTTGTGTAAGTATCCTTAAGTGGAAGCGGGAATACATTATCTAATCGTTATTTATCATCTTATCGTAAACTGAATCTATATATTATGTATAAATATTAAAAATATAACATCATTCAAAAACACATCCTATTCCTTAAAAATAAGTGTTAAATTTGTATTTTACCCTAATATTTTACAAAGCACTACACTAACGCTGTTCAAGATATTCTTCCACTCCATTTCATAGTCTATTCTTGAACGAACATATAGTCGAGAATCTCAATAATGTCATTTTGAAGTTGACATTTATTAGTCTACGTTATAGACGGTGTGTGTTTTTAAACAAGTAATAAAGTTGTTCTTACACACAACTTAAATCTTTCTCAATTCTCATTTCTCAGCCGGTACTGTAACTACGAACATCGAGAAACTTTTGAACTGACATAGTGGTTGTGGTTTCGGAAAACTAAATATATTTGAATTGTAATAATATTTGTCTAGGCTTCAGTGTTATAAAATTACACCATGATCAGCGGGCGTGCATTGCATTTTGTTTTTAAGGTAGCCGACAGAACCCTTACGGCTAAGTTCTACAGGGAAATTCTGGGAATGAAGGTGAGAAAAAGACGCTTTATAGCTATAGAAGTTAATGATATAAACTATCACTCATACATTAACACCAATAAGTGATATTATATTTCAAGTATGACTTATTCAAGGTCGTTTTGTGTCTAATTACCATGACTAGCATATAATATTACTGTGTAACTGTGACAAAGGTGCTCATTGTTTCACAAGAATTAAATTTTTATTTATTTCTAAACACCACTTATCAATATACTTATATATATATATTTAATTTTTGTCAAGGTACTTCGTCATGAAGAATTTAGTGAGGGCTGTGAGGCAGCTTGCAATGGGTAAATATTGTAGTAGAAATTGATTGTTAATTAAGTTTTAAAATATATTGTTTCTCCTTCAAGTCAATTTCTTATATTTCCTTTACAGACCATATGCAAATAGATGGAGTAAAACTATGATAGGCTATGGCCCAGAAGACAATCACTTTGTTGTGGAGCTCACATATAATTATGGTATCACAGAATATGAGCAGGGCAATGATTTTTTGGGTCTTACAATCCAATCAAGTGAGAGTTTAAAGAGAGCTGCATCAGCCAACTGGCCGGTGAAGGAACAAAATGGATTGAAGTATATAGAAGCTCCAGGGGGCTATAAGTTCTACATTATTGATAAGCCTCAACCAATTGATAGAGGTATGTTGTGAAATATTTTTTATTCTCTTTGACTTTAATATTTTATATTATATATTATTACAATTTGAATTGTATCCACATTGAGTCTAATATTATATAGTTGCTAAGTGTAATTCTAGATTCAGATATGATTTTAGTTTATCAATAAATCATAAAATTATCATTTATATCATGTGATATAAAGGTTTGATTTAAGATTGCTTGATATTAAATATAATGTGACATCACTCAATAGGTACTAGGTATTTATGGGATATATTTCCAGGCAAACTATGGTTACATATATATATACACAAGTATATACATTGTATACATTGAAGTATAGTTTACATTTTTCACTTGTTTATATGAATATGTATTGAAAATATAAAAATTAAGTTTTGCTGTCAAAATTGTCTTTATTACACAATTTTAAAACTGTTTCTTAATTTTTATTTTTAATTTATTGTGGTCATCAAATAATGGCTAAAACAGTCATTTCGGTGATACCACTAAAGTTATTCTCTTAATATCATTCTGGTACATTAAAAGTTTATTAGGCATACTGTGATGTTATGATATGCTTTGGAAATATTACTTATTTTGGTAATTAGACTGAATCACACTATTAACCCAAGAAGGGTTGTTTTGTTCATATTATATCTAGGGTTATCTAAGACTAGGTTTATCTTTAAGCGAGACTAAATAACAAAAATATGTTTTAACATGTTTTGGTTATTTTACACCAATTATTACCAATTAACTTTTAAGATATGTTTTCTTAAGGATAATTGTCATATTTCCTATTTCAGATCCAGTTGTTAAAGTGTCATTAGCAAGCTCAAACCTCGCAAACTCTATTGCCTATTGGAATGGTCTGTTGTCATTAAAGATATTTGAGAAAACTGACAAGTCGGTAACTCTTGGTTTTAGCGAGAATCAAGCTAAATTGGAACTTGTTGATATTGGTATGTTCTTATATATTAATTATCTTACAATAATATTGATTCTTCACTTTTATTTAGATTTTTTAAGTAATACAAAAACTTATTAATTGATTAAATAGCCAGTTATAACCTAATAAGTAGTAAAAACTCCACAGTGAGTACATTTCTCGTCTCTTTCACACGGACATAGACCTTTTTATCCTTGAATAAATACAAGGCTCTTATCTTAAGACAAGAGAATTATCTTGAGACTTGATATTTATGTACAATCTATAACATGTCTAATCAGTCTTCTAAGAGTTGAATTGTTATTCAATAATAGAATAATCATATTTGCCTGGAAGAAATCACTTTTAGTAATAAGGTGGCTTTTGGGTGTATTATATCTGATTCTTTCTTTGGTAGATGTGTATAAAAGGTTCATGTGTAGTACGTACCCAAATTCATTTGGTTATGTTCCATCTGTGAATGATAGAATCCGGAAGCCCAACTCATCTCCCCTCTAATATGAATGCGATGGCTTTGACGAAGCCGGAGAACCCCTCCCTGAGCAAAATCGGGGGAATGATTATCGGATTTTTTTCGGGCTGTCCGTCGTTTCTGAGGCGGGCAATATATCGCATCGTGTTTTCTGATGGCAACCGACGGCAAACAGCGGCACCCTGCTCCACTCTTGGGGACTTTTGCAACATCCGGGTATTTCACTCTAACTTGGGAATGAATGCGGTCCCTTTTTTGCATCCTACCCATGGGGGCCGATTTGTTTCCCTTTCAATGATCCCAGTCATTGATCTGCAGCTGTAGCTGATGTGCTACTACAGGGCATAGAACTATTACCTCTTAACTCTGTGGTACCACGTGGTTTAGATCGCCGCCTGTGTTTGATACGTCTAGAACAAAGTTCAAGTATGTTTACAAAATTGGGGATCAGTTGTCACGGTACTGGCTTGGCTCGTGTAAATTCTGGGCGGTTTCTAAGGACATTCTGGCCAACCTTTGCTAGCCGTTCCTACCGCTATTACAGATGGGTAATGACTCCATGGTCCACACGGACAAAAGAGAAAGCCGATCTCCTGGACATTCTTTTTGTATCAAATTCGATTTTGGACGACCAAGAAAAGACACCGCCTACCATTCCGCGGTGTCAGAGCTCAATGCCAGAAATTATTTTTTCCCCTATAAACTATCCGGCAATCTCTATTTTCATCGGACGTTCATAAGTCGAGTGGGCCAGATGGCATTTCTCCATTTAGTGCTACGAACATGTGTCCCTGAGTTGACTTCAGTGCTAACGCGTCTATTTCCTACCTTAAAAGCCTAGTCCTGGTCTCATGGAAGTGTGCCTTTTTCCATCCGATTCCTAAAAAAAGTGATAGCTCGGACTCAGCTCTCCTCTTCAATATAATAGAGAACACCAATAACCGACAGCTCTTCACGTACCTCGAGGATCGGCAGTTGATAAATTACCGACTGTATGGCTTTCGCTATGGTCGATCGGCTGGTGATCGTCTATTATATGTTACGCACCATTGGGCAGCGGTTATTGAAAACAAGCGAGAGGGTCTGGCAGTTAGTCTGAATATGGCAAAAGTCTACGATCGTGTATGGTACAAGGGGCTTCTTCGGAAGCATCCTTCATATGTGCTTCCCGAGAGTTATGCAAGTGGATCACCAGCTTCCTCACTGGGGGGCGGAGCGTACAAGTCGTTCTTGACGGTTTTTGCTCGAATCTCCAGTATGTGAATGCAGTTGTACCCCTAGGTTGTTTGCTATCCCCAACTCTGTGCCTCCTGCACATCAATGATATATTTGATATTTCCAACGTACGTTGTTATGCGGATGACAGTACTGTATATATTATATATTATATAGGTATATTCCGGCCGTGCAGGGATCAGTGAAAATGTTGACGAGTGCCGGAAGAAACTAGTGTCTTCTATAAAGACCTTCCTGGGGATGGTCTCTGAACGGGGTGTACTAAACCACGTTCAGTTTAATCCCTAAAAGACACAAGTTTGCGCGTTTACCAGTAAGAAAACATTATTTGTCGTAACACTGCTTTTCAAGAGCACTTCTCTCAATGCCTCGTCAAGTATCATCATACTGAGCTTCGACATTTCGAACCATTGTCAGTTTCATGGTCATCTTTTGAGCAAGGCCAAGTTAGCCTGGATGAAATTGGGAGTGATCAATAGAGCGAGGCAGTATTTCAGGCCTGGCATAAGACTTACGCTCTATAAAATGTAAGTCCGGCCGCACATGGAATACTGTTCTCATCTCTGGTCTGGATCACCAATATCAGTTTCTACCGATTTACCTCGTACAACGGAGAACCGTTCAGATTGTAGGGGATCCGGTGCTCTGCGAACGGCTGGACTCTTTGGCATTCTGTGGCTTCTCTGTGCGTCTTCTACCGCAATTGCCACGGGGAGTGTTTCGATGAGCTATTTGATCTGATGTCTAGTGCCGAATTTCACCAAAGCACAGGGTGTCATCGCCTCCAATACCATTAGTACTTCGTGATCTTCCACTGAGCGATTCTCAAGGATCTTTCTTCCACGTACCACTCGAATGTGGAACGAACTCCCTTCAAAATGGCTAATACTCCTATCTGTAAGACCGGCAGCGTGCTTGTAAATGCTCGGATGTTGCAAGAGTTCATGAGCGGGCCTCTAACATAAAAAAATAATGAAGTTATTTAAATAAATAAATTTTCAAAACACACTTTTTGAGGCACTTCTAATTGACTAAAATAAGACTAAAACATTTCCAGGTGGTCCCGTAAATCATGCAAAGGCATACGGCCGTATAGCATTCTCATGTCCATTCGAGGAACAGCCAATTATTGATCAGAAAATTCAAGATGCTAAGGAGAAAATCTTAACTCCCCTGATATCATTGGATACTCCCGGAAAGGCCACAGTGAGGGTCATCATCCTGGCTGATCCAGATCATCATGAGATATGCTTCGTTGACGATGAGAGTTTCCGTCAGCTCTCCCAAGTGGATCCGGCCAGTGATGCTGATTTGGATAAGTTTATTAAATCAGACAAATCCAGGGCATAGGGTTGCCATTAAATAATATTAAAATAAGAATTGGAGATTATTCAAAGATGTGATTTTATCTATATATTGTTATTTTTTTTACCGCTGTCTGTTATGCTGTTTGTTAATTATTCTTGCCTTCTTCCGTAGTGGTGATATAAAATTTTGCAACCCTAACTTAATCAAGTCAGGGTTGCCAAATTATATAATTTAAAAATATATTTTATATATGATGTTATTCCCGGTGTAAGCTATCATTCCCTGTTATTATGTTGATTATAAGACGATTATAAATATGTGATTTTTTTTATATAAACTCTTACAACGTATATGTAATTGAATTAAAGTATTATTATAATTATTAATTCTATTTTTTTTTATCTCCGTCGTATTCCAAGTTTTTTCTGTAACAATTCACAGTTTTTATTCTCTAGCCTCAATATCAAATTTTTAAATATTTTATTTTATAAATTAATTATCAAATCTTGGACCAAAGTAACAATATAAAGTCAGAGCAAGGGAGCTAGTTTAAATTGACTGTGTGTTTAAATAGTTTTGGATATTTATAAGTAAATGTCATGGTATGGGCATGTTATGAAAAGGGATGAAAGGTACGTGACCAAAAGAGTTCTAGGTATGGTAGTGGAGGGATGGACAGGTAGAGGACGGCCGAAGAAAAGATGGATGGATTGCGTGAAAGTCGATATGGAGAAGAAGGGAGTGTGTACAGAGATGACGAGTAACAGGAGAGTATGGAAGGAAAAAACATACTGTGCCGACCCCAAAATGGGTTAAGGGCAGGAAGATGGATATTTATAAGTAAATAAAATCTTTGGCAAACCTAAAAATAAAGATTTATGCTATTTTATACATAATGTACAAAAACAGGAAAATCTGAACATGGTTTTATAAAAAAGCTACTTTTTCAAGAAATGGTACAGTAATTTAAAAAAAATATGTCTGCTTGTTTTTTTGATTACACAAAAATGTTATATATAACCTGTACATTATTGCCCCAGTTTAGGATTCTCATCATCCCGGATAATTTACTTTCCCATTCACAAAACCATGCATTGTTTTGGGATATAATAATATATTTTTGAGTTTCTAAAATTGATGGATACTTTATCGGGAGACAACGGTGACAGGCGAAGTCACTCGCTAAAGTAAGTTAAAAATAAAGGCACATACGTGTTCGTATAGAATGGACTTTATACTTAAAATCATAATTAATACTATTTTATATATATTGATATTACATTTTTCAGTCCCTCCTAAATGATAAAAGGTCAAGTCATAGTTCTGAGAGTGGTTCTGTTCCCCATAACCCTAGAATTTTTGTGTAAGACAGAATTGTCTTGATAATGATCAGCCATCTTTATTTCTTCAATCGATGCGACAGAACCCAAATGTGCATTGTAATCCATATTTATTTTATTTAACTATGCTTCATATAATTGTAAGCAAAACGTTGTTATCAGAAACTAAAGAAATAAATCCATAACTGTTATTTATTATTTCATTATCATCATCACTCCATCACTCATTTGTACTCGTATTTTCTATATAAAACCTAACATCACCCTTAAAAAACTACTAAACGACTTGCAATATTAATAACATCCCTAAAATATAAGAATACAATAAAATAACTTCGTGTAAATGTGAGTCATAATCATTTAAATCTAGGTAATAGCAAATTGTAAATGCGAAACAAAGTCGATCGTTCCTACTATCGTCTATCGACCAAATAGTAGTGTTGAATTGCAAAATGGCTAAATCGCGTGCAATACTTTGTGTTTTCCGACTTGGGAGTCGTTAAAGTTACTTGGTAAATATTCAGAAGTGACTAGACGATCCTTTGTAAAAAAGCTTAGTCAACGAATTATGATTTTAGTTTTCGCATTTTAAACTTTTCAGCTGATTTTTTATTTTTATCATTCTTTTTTTAATGTGAATATGCATAGTTTAAAAGATAGTTCTTTTTAAGATTTATCAAAACAAAATTGTTAAAAATATTAATTTCGCCCAAAAATGAACTTATTATTAAATAATAAATTTAATAAAATGTAACGCGGCCAGATATGCTCTTCAAATTTTGATCAATATTTTTTGTAAAAAGTAAATGCAATTTGTTATTTATTTCTGCTTGCATGTTTGTTTGTGTCTGATTCATGACGTAACACAAGAACCACTGGATGCGTTTTAACATATAAAACATAATAATTGTCTATGGTGTAAGTCCTAAATATACATATAACATAATATTTACTGTGGTAATTTTTTCTTTCCACGGAAAAGAAATTATAAGAATTTATAGTATTTATCTATTTCTTTATTTATAACTAAAATTAAAATTAAAGTTCTTCAATCTGTTTAGGCATATAGCTGGAAATCGGGTTTCTTCTTCTTTAATAATACAATCGGACTAAACCTGAAGTGAATAAATAACGTAACAAAGAAATCAATACTACCTAGTCAAGGATAAGACAGTAGTAACTTTTAATAGCCGTAAGATACGTTTATATGCGTAGTTATAAATTTTCATTCTAGTGTTCTACGTTTAGTATTTAGTGTTATACATCTAACTAAGGATAGATATTTTGGTGTTTATCTATAAACCTAACCTTGGATTAGCGTAAAAAACCAATAAAATCTCGTCTGAGACTGAACATTCGTTATGAATATTTAGTGCTCGTCGTAGTTACTAACCATAGATAATATGGTAGATTAATAATGTTTGTAAAGAAATACAATAAAATCTCGTCGGTATCTCGACAATAGATCCGCGACCTATCATAAATTTGATCGCAATCGAGAGGCCGTGATCAATCGCGGGGCTGTTGGAGCGCGTGCGCGAGTCGAGGTGCTCGGGCGGAGTGTGAGCGCGGCAGTGCGCTCGCCGCCCGCGCCACGGCCGCGCCGCGCGCCCACTGACGCGACCGACCCGCCCACGTCGCATACCCAAGGTAATATCCTGGCCTCCAACTCGCGTATGTATCGGTACACGTATTGGTGTTCGACGGCGTAAGTGATTGTGGTAATATCCAGGGCCCCCCAACTTTAGTCGCGTATGTATCGGCGGTATCCGTATTGGTGTTCGGCGTAATAGTAATCACCGTGTGTTCTACTCTCGACTGCTCTCATGCTCTATTGGTTAGTTTAATATTATTATTATGTACAAGCGCTGCGGCTTCATTGTTAAATGGTGATGACTCTTGCTGTGTGCTTGAGGTCGTTTCGGATAGGTTACATAATGGGCGTTTTAGCCCTCCCCATCTCTCGTCTCGTGAGAGCCGTAGAGCTATACCCACTCTAGAACTTCATTTATATCATATTCCTTAACCCATTCTTATAAATTTAATTTTTAATAATTATATATAATTTTTTGAATGGATGATAAATAGTTTTGGGATAATGAATACTATTGACGATCCCGAATCCCTTGTCTGACCTTTGTCAAAGGTCGTCGTGATTCACGTGACACAGAAAGCGAGAGATTAATTTTATTAGTTTGTTTACCTTTCTATTTTATATTCATTTATTACTTTCATATATATATTTATGTTAAATAAATTTTAATATTTAAGAGATCGTTCGGACATTAAAATTTAATCTTAAAACTAATTTAATTTGATAGAACAAAAGCCATAAAGCGTTCCATTGCAGTGGTAACCGAAAAGCCACAACGAAAAGACGTTTTTAAGTAATTCTTAGAATTTAATTTTCGGACATGCGCCTCAGACGCTCCCCGGCAATTTGAGCTCTTGAAAGCCTTCGTGTCTCAAATAAAGGCTTGTACACATTCTCAACACGATTTTAATTTTTAATACTATTCGAGGACACGCTCATCGATTAAAGACTTTTTTATACATATGTAATAACTTCAGCACTTTATTACTGGCAGTTTGTTTAAGTACAATAAAAAATATTTTTAAGGTCATATACATATCTGCGTTTAACACATTAAAGCATTTATTGTTTTTGTGTCATATTAAAATATTTCTAACTGGCAAGTTATTGTTCTTTAAAATAACATTACTGAACTTATATCAACCAAATGTCAACTTCCTTCATGAAGATATAGCATGTAGTATCGTCGTTATACGTTAAAGACAAATAATAAAAAAACACTGATAGATTATCTATGACACCATAAAGGCTTGGAACAAAATTGTAGTACCTAGAATACCACAGAAAAAAAGTTTTTTTCCCTTAAAAATCATTTCTACCCAGAAATAAACTTACGGGAACGGAATGTCGCTCTTTGGTTCATAATGCACGAATGCACATACAAAATTTAATTTTAATTAAAATACATTTTTCTTTACCTTTTTATCGTGGGATACCAAAGACAAAAAAAAATTACAATTCTTTCATACCATATCTTACACTCATTTTTTTAAAGATTTAAATATACTTGTCTATATGATTCAAAATTTCTTTGTTAATTCCAAATGTTATGCCCTTACTTTTGTTAACAACATTTTTAAAATGTACATTTACTGAATGTCTCAATTCATAAAAGCGAGAGTAACAGTTTGTTGATACACAAAATATAAACATCGCAACGGTTGATTTACTATAGTTTAGTGATGAATCATTTACAAAACATTAACAGACGCATACCCACGTGAATGCATCACTAACACTTAATATTGGTTGCGAATTTTCCGCTTTCTACAAACATAATGTACATTGACTGGTCAAATAAAGGTCAATTCGCCGGATGATGTTCTAATTGACTATGATTAGAAATATATGGATCTTCAGACGAAAAGACGTTGAATTTTAATAATATCTGGGGTTTGAGAGTCTGTGGCTAATGCCACAAAACCTTTAACTTTAATAACCAAAAAACTATTATAAAGTCTTAATTGTTATCTGATATCCTAAACTATTTCATACAGATTACTTATATGAATTGTTGCTTTTTATCAATTTACAATAAGTATACGATGGATAAAACAGTTACTTATGATATTTTTATAAAAGTAATTTAAAATTTTACAACCACAATTAAAAATACCCCTTTTGAGGCTGGAATCCTTGAATCCTATCAATAGTGTACATTATAGATTTAACATCGGTAGAGCGATAGAGAATCCACTGATCATAATAATCTTATTAATTTTGTTATTATATTGTAATAACTTTCTTTATGGTTACATATACATAATTTTCTATAGATTGTTTATTTTTTTATTGTATCTCATTTAATTCAAAACTGTTCACGTCCGCAGATAAATATTTGGCGACGCATCGGATACAATTATTGATTTTGAGTAAAAGATGAGGTTGCCTTTATGCTTCCCTACTCGGATTGTCCTTTTCTTGGGGTCTATTATGAAAGTTAATATCATTAAGATACTCTTTAGCGAAAGTAACGGCTATTTCTTGAGGTTAAATATTTTGTAACAAATCTATTCTAAAATCTACAGAACCTTCAAAGGTTAGGTATCTCTAGATCACTCTTAATAATCGAAAGTCAAATATTTCTATTTATTTCGTTACATTTTCTTTATGTATGACAATCGAAATATGTAAGATTTAATGAATATTTTTTGAGTTTTTTTTTTAAACATATAACACATATTCATCACCCATCATCATAAATAAATAGTAATAAAGTTTCAAATATTATGTACTATATAATATATTGTTATAAAAATAACTGGAGCGATTTTGATAAAATTTGAGGAAAATTTTAATAAAATCTTTATAGATTTTATGGTGAGGAGGAGGTTTCACCTCATGGTGAGGAGGTTAGAAATTACTTATTTTCAACAGTTAATGTAAAGTAAAACATTATATAATATAGATATCAAATAAATTTTGGGGTCGAAGTAATTAAATGCACAGAGCACTTGCGTCAACCGTCACCACGAAATGTTGCACTAAATGACACCCACGCGACGTGCCATGGATTAACTTGTGCTAATTATAAATGACGAAGGATTTCTGATATAATATTATTAAGACACTAATTTTTATTGATTATGAGAGGATCGCGTGTTTAGTTTCAATAAATAACACTTTTTTGGGGCAAACAACTTGAAATCATTCCTTTATTTAAATAGTTTCATTAAAAACTTACTAGCAAGGACATAACCATATTAAGGATAGTAGGAGATAGGAAATATATACATATCCTGTTTTTTGTATTTACCTGCAACAGTATGGAATATTTAAATACACACCTACACACACACACACACAATCACACGCAATCACACACACACGCACACACACACACAATCACACACACACACAGTATTAACTTCAAAATATATCTCTGAATTAGTTATATTATATCGAGTGCCTAAAACGAGGCCAAGATACATAAAACCAGGTTTTATAAATATAGATTTATTGTAGATCATTGAAACTAACTGACTGTTTCGTTTTATTACTTTACGATCATTGTTTTATTGTTTTACTTGGATATGAATTACAATAATGCACTGTAGTTAAAACATTAGTTACAAGCTATTTGAGCGAAGCGAACGAAGTGAGCGGAGCGTTTTACTGGAGACTTTTTGCATTCTTTGTCACGAATTGGCTCAAAAACTACTGGACGGAAAATTATGAAACTTTTGCAATCAAAAAGATACGCGTTAGGTGATGGTTCTTAAAAAAAAAAAAAAAAAAGTCCTCAAAAAATTTTTTTTTTTAATATCAAGTCAAAAAACTGATATCTCATTGAAGCCAATGGGAGACGATGAGTCAATACACTGGGCTCGCTTCGCTCAATATGCAAACGACACCCGAGATTTCGCGAGCGGAGCGAGTTAAAATTGAGGGTTTGTTGGTGCCCCTAGTATATAAAGTAGCTATTTACTCTTTATGTGTTTTAAATGTCTCATAATATGGAAGCTACAAAACAGTAACATATATATACATTGTATACATAATTTTATTTATATATTAAATATTTTAATTTTATCCATTAGGTACTCGTCTTGTTTTATTTCTTTCAATTTCTATTACTAGTATTAAAGCAAATACAGGTACTGTAAAAATATTCAAACAACGAGGGGTTTACATTCTAATTTATGATTAATAGCTAAATTTAAAATATTCAAAAAAACATTTTACTAACTTTAAGCTATCCCCAAGGTACGAAAATTAAATATCTTAGAAAAAACTTATCAAAAAAGATATTTTTTTTACCTCTCTAAGAGAGCGATTTTGATAAAATTTTCCTCAAATTTTATCAAAATCGCTCCAGTTATTTTTATTTTATGTGTTATATGTTTAAAAAAAAACTCAAAAAATCTTCATTAAATCTTACATATTTCGATTGTCATACATATAGAAAATGTAACGAAATAAATATTGACTATCAATTATTAAGAGTGATCTAGAGATACCTAACGTAACAAGGTTCTGTAGTTTTTAGAATAAATTTGCTACAAAATATTTAACCTTAAGAAATAGCCATTACTTTCGCTAAAGAGTGTCTTATATTAACTTTCATAATAGAACCCATGAAAAGGACAATCCGAGTAGGGAAGCATAAAGGCAACCTCATCTTTTTTGCAAAGGATTTTGCAAATCTGTGATGTTTTTTATTTTGTTAAAACATACAAATATTGGGCGAAAATATTGATACACGAACATATTGTATTTCATTAATACAATTGTAAATAAATTCATCAGTTATTTTCTAAATAACAGCGTATTATTGTTATAACATAATGTTAAGAGACAAGACCTTTGGAAAGGAAGTTACAGGAAGGAAGGTAACAGGGAGAAACAAGGGATTTCCTTATTTAAAAATAGTTGTAAGAGCCTGAGTTACACGAGCTTGCAATTAGAGCCTTAACAGTCTTCTTTGTACTATATGTAAAATGTTATGTTATATTAACATAACAGTTAACATTTACTGATTACAATTGTAATTTATAAATATAATTGCTCGTGAATAGCTAAATTACTTGTATTTGTAATTATTACTGCAACATTTTCTGTTGCAAGTATGTTACATTATCTATAGAGTAGGTAAATAGGCAGTAGGTATATACAATATATTTTTAAAATCTTCTGTAATAACTGTGTCAATTTAATAATACAAATAAAATAATAATTACCCAATTTCTATTACTATATTCAGATTTATAGTTTACTTTTTATAGGTTTTAAACCTACGAGTATTAACAAAGAAAATCATAATACCCTATTACATACGTACATATATGACACGCGAATATATATATATATATATATATATATATATATATATATATTACTTAACATATTATTTCTAATAAACATATGTTAATTTGTATCAATACCTATTGTTATTATCAACTGTAAACAAAATTAAGCATCACATGTGATATAACCTTAATATTGCATTTAGTTTGACTTTACCTTAATTGTTTACATACATAGTCATGAATTTTACATGCACTAGAACAAGGTTACACCTCATTATCCTAACAGTGCCTCTAGTGCTTAGAGTCCACTTATCTCAATTATCTAAGGTGCTTAAGCCCCGAAATTCCCTCACGACTTAAATTTACGACACGAGAAGAGATTTTAAGCGTGCTCTTATCTTTTATCAGAACACAATGTGAACGTATCTACGTATGTCGTTAGTTAGAAATAGAATTAAAAACTGTAATATATATTTATATATTGTGTTTATAGTGACAGGACCAGTTAATCTTGAGTTATGTTTGTACGTTTGTATCTAGAAGTTATATCTTGAATCGGAATTTATGACTTACGATCAGATATGATTGGTCCTGACTAGTTACTGAGGTTAGTAATATATGAATATACAATATAATTAATATTATATCTATTAATAAATATAGTGAAGTGATTTATTTATTTGTTTTTGTTTTGTTAATATTTGGTTACATTTGGTTATATTTTTATTTTCAGAATAATATATATCAAATGTCATCTGTAGATGAATACGTGAATTCATCAGCATGGCTTATCAAGGTATTGATAATGATATTCATGATAGTAAGTACATGCTACCAGATGTATTTCAAACTATTTACATCTCGCTGATCGATAACGTCAGCGATAAAAGTATTTATAAATCTTATAATATATATATATACTAATAAATATATATATATATATATATATACTAATCTTATTTGTGTATAAGAATAAATACTATTTTTCTAGTTACAATAATAACATGTACTTCGGTGGACGTTAACACTTTATTTTTATACGCTACAAGTATTATTGCCACAGAATAGGACCCGTCGATTGATAGTATCCGAGTAGCTCGTGCATTGAGTGCTCTAACATGTTTAGTGCTGATCATAAACATCGGTTTACAAAGTAAATAAATACGTAAAATTCGGTTTTTGTATACGTTTTAAACTATGTTAAACTTTTTAAAGTGATCAAGAGTTTAGCGATTTTTAATTTTGTGTGAATATTGTTTTTTTTTAAATAATGTATTATAATGAAATATTAAATATGTAAAGGTAGGTCTATATTGTAAATTTTTTATGTATTATAATCTAGTTCTTGTGTTAATTTATTAATTATATGATATATTATTAAAAGTCGTATTTAAAAAATTTAAAATATTTTATAATTATATATTATATAATATTATAATTCAAAAAACGTAACACAATATTTTTTAAAATTATAAGGTAAGTTCAATCGATTCATTATTATCGGGATTTCATAGATTAGAAATGGTGATACAGAAATGAAACCACAAAATATTGCTCATGTATATATACAGTAACATGTTTATTAAAATATCTCTATAATACCATCATTTTACTAGTTTATGATTTCATCGTACTGCAATTCAAAATAAAGATAACTCTTTTGACGACGTTAAAGACGAGGGAATAATTAACAACAAAAACAAAAATTCTTAAGTGATTTAAGATATTTTATACTCAAATTCAATATAAAAAAAACATATATTTCTATATTTTTATTCTTTAATATGTCTTTTTAGTAAGTTCATTGAAATTTTACCTAATTAATTGTATTTATTAGAATTATTCGTGTGAAAGGTGCCTTAAGAAGGAAACGTAATTAGCTGTATAAGCTTCAACTATTACGAATATAGATTCTTTATTGCTTCGACCGATAATTAATAATATTGATATGGTAAAGAATCGCGTTCTTTACCATATGAGTAACCATTGCTGCATACATAATTATATTTATCTACTATAAGTATGTTTATATATATATATATATATATATATATATATATATATATTGTTATTTAGTATATAAAATCTACTTACCAAAGTCTTAACAATACCTAAAGCGAAATTGATTTTAATACCTGTTTTATTTAAACAATTTTAAAAACATCAAAAGAATTGAATTGTAATTGTTTAATCTGTCACATATTTTGCTGATGATCTTATAAATTTTAATGAGCGAATCAATAACATTAAACTACCCGCCTCTCGTGTTTTGCGAGAAAGCAGAAATTCCTTCTTTTGAATTATTTAAACAGACACTTTCATCTTGTATTCGATCGTGTCTAAAAATAACAAATCAATCGACACTTTCCGATCGATTTAGAAAGTAAAACTCTGAATTCTTTTTTTTTTATAGTATTTATTATCATGAAAATACAAGATAGTTATATAATTTTTAAGAATAACACAATACATTAATGGTATTATAATAGTTATAATTTTATGTTGATAAGTACCTAACCTATAATCTTGATAGAAACAATTATTACTTAAACCTAAATCGTGTCACTACAATTTAGGAACACTATATTTACGGGACTTACTATTTCTGTTACAACATTAACATACGTTTATAATGTGTCTGTCTGTCTGTAGTTTAGTATATATAAAAATGTGAGTGTCGTGTCTCAGGTGTCGGGGGCGCAGCGCGGGCGCGAGCGGCATGCGGCCCCTGGGGCAGACGCCCATGGAGGTCGGATAGCGGCGCGCGCGCAGCCCCCGCGCCCGCCCCCCCCGTCCCGCGCGCTCCACGCCATGGACCTCGCGGACGTGCCGAGGCACAGACCCCTCGCCTTCGATAAGGTACCCACCCGCATTTGATATACTTTTCAACTTACCCTTGCCTTTGATAAAGTACCCGCAAGTTATGATACAATGACATTGTTCATTTTTTAATTCATTGCAATATATTATTTTTTCGATTAATACCTTACAAAAATGATGTACAGTAGTTAGTTTAGTTGTAATATCCCGACATTACTCAGATATCCACGTAAGATATAACTCCTAAATTAAAGTCGTTATTGTTAATTTTAAACTTAATACATTGCTTAAATAAATATATTCAAATATTTATTCTTATTCAAATTAAATACCACTGTATATAATGTATTTAAATACTGGATAAAAATATGTTATGTCCAAAAGTAGATATTCCATAATAGTGTTATTATTTAGCGGCCTTCCTTGATTAATCCGAGAGAACTATTAAAACATGATGTCATTTTAACATGTTATGTAGTCAGATACATATTAGATTAATTTTTATACTTAATATTACACGATATATAATCTTTATAATTATACCAATTGTTAGGTATCTTTTTTCGTGATGTCGTTTGAATGATATTAGTTTCTTAAACAAATATTGTTAAGTCTAATTTATGTTAAAAAATTATTTAGAATAACTAGACACTTGTGTAACATATTTAAAATCTGCAACTTTTACGAAAAGTAAACATTTTAGGAGCTAACACTTAAAATAAAATAAAAAATCCAGTTATAGAATGTAGAATAAAGTTTTTTAATTTCCTATTGTTAGTTAAGAAGTTTTTACCTTACTTACGAAATGAGGTAATGATATCTTTTACCATTACCATAATTAAAGAAATAAGGTAATCATATAAAATATACAACAAACGAACCTCAATATCACAAATCCTCATTAATTTCCTACAAGAGAACAAAATATACTTGTACAATAAGAATATATTTTACAAAAATCTTTTTAAAAGGAATTTACAATCATCGCATAACATTAAGAGAAAGTATTATTTACTGAATTTTGATAACTTGTAACCTTTATACGTTTATTTATATAAAGGTTAAGAATTATTTTGAGAAAAACTTAACTATTTAAAAAAAAGAAAATACAATGTTTGTATGTAAAGTGTTTTGTTTATTTTTAAACATAATCTAATCCTTCAGAATGAGGTAATTCACGTTTATTGAGGATTGATTGACATTAGTAATCCATTAAAATGTAAAAAATAGTATAAACAGTATCAAACCATAATAAATATTGTAAAAAACTCAGCATGATACGAAAAAAATCAGGTAAAAAGAGTAATCTATAATGTGGTAATTATTCCCGGCATCTTTTATTACCGCTACCCTTCATTACAGCTTTATTGCTATTGTGAGCAACCCCGAGCAACCTTTTGTTGTCCGGAGACGAGATGCCACAATGAGAACAATGAACACACTGTACACCAAACTCTGATTATATTATTGATTACTTTCATATTACACTATCTCTTGCCCGCGGTTCCATCCGTGGATGAGATTTAATAAATCAAACAACTGATTATGTGATTTAAAGATTTATTTTTGCTAATAGTTTATGTCCTTGCCCAGGATCATTATGACACTATTATATTTCTATATCATGACACTAAGCGATCTAACCTCCAACGTACAAACACACAAATACTATATGATTACTATATATGTTAGAATTGATTTTTGTGTTTATGCAAATTAAATATAAAATGGAATTCTAAGAACTTGTGAAAAATATTACACTAATATCCTAGATAAAAATGTAATGGTATAGAATGTGCAATAAAATTGGTATTATGTAAAGTGTATTGTCCCAGCCTTTGGGTAGATTTAATATCAAAAATATGAAGATGATTGAAAACAAATAATCTTGAGCAATGAGCTAATGGGATTCGCTCCGGCTCTGAACGGAGTATCGATCTGTGACGTCACCGCCTTAGCCTTCGCGTCCCCGGGGACGAGTCAGCGCCCAAACCTTCAGGTAGACATTTCCACATCGTAATATAATAAAATGAGGTTAAAGAAAATAGTTAAAAAATGTTGGCAAAAAAAATATATATATTCTATTCGATAATTTTATGTTTTCTATATTTTCTAACTTCTAAATACATATATACTATTGCTAATGTTATTTGTCGTTAAGAATATCTGATTATTCAATTGAATATACCTATTTGGAATATAGTAATTGTAGTGATATAATATAATATTATATATATCTTATTGAAATATAATTATTTGCATTTTTTAGTATTAGGGTTAGAGTAGAACGGAATGAGTCGTCTGCTCCTCTGCGCGTAGCTATCGATTCCAAATTTTCTTATATCAGAAAACTGCGCAAACAAATAATATATTTTAAGGTAATATTTTAACTGACCTTATTTAAAGAATAATTTAAAAGATGAAAATCATGTCACTAACTCGTGTCAGGTAACAAAGACAACAAACAAAAAAAAATTAAATAAGATTTTCTTCAAAAAAGAATTTTGTTTTAAGAAATATTATGATTTAATATCCCCCTAAGTCTAGTTCGTTCAAATTTTTATGTTATGTCTATTAGAGAATTTATATCATATAGTTATTTTCTTCTTGAACGAATAGACGATGTTTGCTACAGTATTTTATAAGGATATTTCTATGTAACTATCATTAATATTTTTTTATTTTTTACATCTACAAACTCCCCATTCTCATAAAACACTTTGGTTACGTTAAAAATGCATTTAAAAAAGAACAATGGTAGAGAGTCAACAGCTTTGAGTGGAGCACCGCTTTAAAAGTTAAAGACAAAAAATTTTGTATTCTATTCTATACCGATCGAATTTATCAAGTTTTTTACGAATTTATAGATAGCCTTGACTTGTCTCCATGATAAAATGCTTTTCTTGGCTAAGAGCTCTCATGGTTGTAAGGGTCTTTTTCTCAGACCCTTCACCCGCATGGTAACGTAACACATTATAGCCGACCGTTATAGATTTATGTGACGATATTTCAATTTTTCTCTTGTACTATATATCTCGTTCATTATATCCTCTTAAACTGCGTGTTTACTATGACATTTATCATAAATATGTTATTTAATAAATACTAATAAATAAATTATTAGTATTTATTAAATAATAGTTTCATAATGTTAATATTCCTTATTGATATACTTATGTGAAACGGGAGAGTGTTTTATTCTGTCGGTAATTATTTAAATACGAACAGCAAAAAAAAAAATCTTATATAGGTATCTTTTAGGATATAAATTCCTTAAATTAAGATTTTGGTCTATGTTTTTAAAGGTAAAATTATACAATTTATAAATTATAACAGTTTTTTTGTATATCGCTTTATAACAGAATATATGTAATTTATTTCAGAATTTTATTTTAAAATATAAATGTTTTTTATTATTTACAGATGGAAAGTTTGATAAAAGAAATGCAAGATCCGGAGACCGGTGTACCAGTTCGAAGTCAAAAACTTTTTCTGTCTTTGATTCCTTCCGTTTTTGTTGGTACGCATTTCTCCAAATAAAATACACTTCCACAGAGATTCAGAAATCTACACTTTCATTTTAAGTATTTAGTTCAAACTGCATACAGAACTATAAACTACATTATTACATTAGTATACATATATCTTATTCTTAATAATGCGGCCTCCGCCTTACCGCAGGCCGCAACAGACTGATGCTAATTGCAAAATCAATACAACACACATTCTGCCACGGCCGTTCACCGGACTTATTTCTGAAGCTTAATATTTGAATTTTCTTTAAATTTACTTTTAATCTATTAAACTATAATCTAGAAGAAATATAAAATCATCCATTCCTTTGTTTCTAATTAGATTTTATTAAATTATTATAATTTTATTCCAGAACAAATACTATTCAATTATGAAAAAAAATATATAATTTTGTTATCTTGTTGATATAAATCTATCGTCATATCGTATAAGTTATTTTTTAATTTCAGGATATGATCTTGTCGAGTGGATAATGGACCGCTTTCGCTTAGATGACGGCAGCAACGGTAAGTGAAGTGACTGTTCTGTTTAGTTATTTTTATCTTTCTCTTAGTTTACACATTTCCATCAAATCTTACTTTCCTACCGACATTTGGCTTATGGTTGGTTTAGTTAATTATGATGTAGAGTAATGCTGTCAATAAAATTTGTATTACTTTTCAGCCGAAGCAATAACTTTAGCCACTCAACTCTGCCAATATGGTTACTTCTTTCCTGTGAACGATTCGAAAAACCTTGTATTAAAGGATGACTCTTCTCTTTATAGATTTCAAGTAAGTATACACTCATAAGGTTACAAGTATTAGCAACACGTACAAGTACAGTACAAGTATTTGCTGATACTTGTACCTGTATAGTACAAGTATTAGCAACACGTAGAAGCACGTACCTTTGATTCGGGTTCCCTAATCTGACTATTACTATGCATGTACTTAACAACTTCTCACATCTATTCACTTTTGTAAACACTGTCGATTTTAAGTGAAAACGAAAAACAAAAATAAATGTTTTTAAACGAAACCAAACCAAATAGTAAACAAAGAAGTCTTAAGATGATGTAAACATTATAACAGTAATATAAAACAAAATCATAAAACCTTCCTAAGGTATAGAAAGGAACTTCTATAAAAAATAACAAAGTTTATATTAAAAATAAAATTGAAAAATATACATATAAGTAACATATTTTGCATTTTGCTGCGATTTTGGGCAATCAAAGAAACAATTGTGCCGAACTATTGCAATAATGAATTCTAATAAAAACAATAATTGAAACAAATCTATTTTAGGTAATTAATTTGAATATACGGGTTACTTTTTAATTCTAATCCAACATTTCAAGAGAAGACGTTACATTATACAATAATCAATATTCGCTGAACAAATTTTTGGTTGGTTAATGATATTAATAGAAGGTTAAAACTTCATGGTGGATGAATAATTATGTTCTTTGTTTCAGAGTCCGTACTACTGGCCGTGGCAGAGCCCTCGCGTGGTCGGGGCAGGATCGAGCGCGCCCACGCTTGGTCCAGACAACGTGGAATATGCCATCTATCTCGTCAAACGCACGCTACGCAACAAGCAACGCCACGGTCTTGAGGAGTACGAGCAGGAAGCACTGGCGAACCTTAAGAAGAATCTCGCTGCAAAGTGGGACTTCATTAATATGCAAGCTGAGGAACAGGTAATTAAAGAAGAGATTAGATCATTCGTTTTCTTTGTAAACGAATGCATGCCTTTTTAAAATCAGAATCTTATACTTTAAAGTGCGGTACAAAAAATAATTAAATATTTAATACTATTCTCGTTTTATCGACCAATCCAATGTCTTTAATAAAATTTAATAAATGAAAGTGTTTTATTCTATTTAAATATTTAAACAATAATAGGTACGGTTAGCGAAAGAGCGAAAAAAGGGCGACAAGATAGTGAGTGATAGTCAGGAGCGCGCGTATTGGCGCGTGGCGCGTCCGCCGCCCGGGGTACCCACCGCGCTGGAGCCCTGCCCCGTGCCCGTACGCGCGAGACACCCCAGCAAGCCCAAGAAGCGGTCTATACAGCAGATCACTAGAGAGGTGGGTGGAGTTTTGTATTATTGCTGATGTTTGTTCCTAAATTTGCGTGGAGTGATCTCTTCAACATCGGTTTACTTCCAGATCGAACATTTAAAAGCGAGCTTGGATCGCACCCGAGTGAAGACCTCCATTGCCCTCGAGGCCATCATGGCCTATTCGGAGACCTTCGCCGCATACGATCCCTGGCTTACACAACCGCAACCTTCAAACCCTTGGATTACAGACGATACTCTCTTTTGGCAAATCAACAGTCCAATGTAATTGATTTTATTAGCTTTATGATGATAAATTTTTGATAATTTCGAGTAATTTTACATACAATGGCTTTTTTGTTTTTCTTTATATTATTTCATGACACATATCATTATTGGAATTCCAGTGTTGAAGTGCCAAGTGAGAAACGAGTTCAGCGTTGGACGCTATCTATAGAGGAATTGGTCTCTGATCCTACTGGTTTGCAAGAGTTTACGAGCTTCCTGAGAAAAGAATATTCTCACGAAAATATTCGTTTTTGGTTAGCTGTTATGGACCTTAGAAGAAGTAGCACTAAACAAATACCTAAAAAGCTTGAGGATATATACGAGTGAGTAATAAAACTTTATTTTCTATAAAGAGTAAATCTATTTTATGTCATTTTTGTACTATTGAAAACCTACGTTAGCCTTGGCTCTATATATGTAATTAAACAAGCGGTTAAAAAAGATTCTTCGATTCATTTAATACACAGTAGAATGTGAATCCACTTTCTACAAAAACTTAAATGCTGGATATAAAAACCACATGAACATATATTTTTTTACTCTTAATTACTGTAGGAGTCGATGCAAGTAGTTAGTTAATAAATCAAGATTTAATAATTTTACTATTGAGAATGTCCAATGATTCAAAAATTTATGGCGCATCATCCCATCTATGTCTCATAATACAGTAATTTTTCAGGGAATTTCTAAAGCCAGGCGCGCCATGCGAGATCAACATCGACGGAGCGACCGCGGAGCGTGTAGGAGAAGGACTGCGGAGCGGCTCGCGGTACGCACTCGATCACGCGGCAGATCATGTATATGGACTTTTGCTGAAGAAGGACTGCTATCCTCGGTTCATCAGATCTGATCACTTCCAGCGATTACTGACCGAGGGCCGGAACGTGCATCAGAAGAAAGCGAAGTACGCTATGAGCCCTGGTTACAGTATACTATAGATTGATGTTTAAAATGACATAAAAAATTACATATAATTTTAGGTTTTTCAACTTCGGGGGACAAGTGAAGAAAAAACCGGGTTCGACAAGTGGTAGCGGCGGCAGTGCGGCTCTGTCCCGGCGACGTGGCTCAGACCGCTCGCTGTCAGGCTCGGCGCATGAGCTGGCCGTGTGCGCCGCCCAGCCGCCGCGCCCGCCTGAACCACCGCCGCACAGCCACTCACAATCTAATCTCTGCGACATCCCGTTTAGGTTCGACAAAACGATCTTCCCTAAAGATTTACCTTATTGATATCATATGTAAATTAAATTATATTTATTTAATAATTCTAGGGATCCACTGGACGACGACACTGCTGACGCGCTTCCGTGGGAGAGTTCCACTCGGGATAGTGGTTACGGAACGAGACGTCGACAGGACTCCACCGCCGACTCAGGAAGTTCCTCTTCGGACGTGAGCGCAGCGCTGTGTGCGAGTGAGCGAAGGCGATTGCCTCAACAGAGCACGTTAGATGGTGGACTGCGGGGTGCACCGCCACCGTTGCGTCGCCTGTCCGCTGTCGAACCCCGCCATTTGGCGCCACTCGCCTCGCCGCCGCACTCTCCGCGGCAAACAAGGGCGCCTGCTGCGGCCTCTGTGCCGCAACCTGTCAACGCGCCTGTGCTGCCACATCACCCCACTCCCACTATCAGCGTTAGTTCGGCGCCAGATGATGAATCTGCCGACTCACCTACCAGAACGGCATCGCCGGACGATCGGCGCTCCATTGCTCACTCCGAGGAACCGTCATCGGTGTTTGCGTCTGCGGACGCTACACCGACGGAGCAGTCGCTTGCGTTCACGGATAGATGTCCAACGGTAGATGACCCTGGTGACAGGAGAACAAATGTTGTGAAAGTGGAAGTGCGGACGGCGTCATTTGAAGCTTCGCTCGCCGCCGTTTCGATAGACTCATGTGATGTAACCCGATCGGAATCAACTATAGATTCGCATCGCAGCCCAAAAGATCTATCGCAAGACTCTAAAGAAGAGCCAACGAGATCTGACGAGAATGAAATATCTGTGTTAATTCCAAGCTCCAAGGAATCTTCCGAGATGAAATTAACATTGACTCCACTGACGGATACGTACGAACTAGCGAAGAGAAGTGAAGTCTTGATTCGAGCTGACATCGAATCTTCGAGTGTTTTAAAATCGATTGAGGCATCTGCAACGGAGGCTACCAAAAAAGAAGAACCCTCCGAGCTTACGGCAATGGCAGCCGTGCCCGCGGAGGATGAAGGCGAGCGGCGGATCGCGGTCGCACCGCTGGCAGTTTGCGAGGACATTGGCGTAGACGATGATAACGTCGATAAAGTGCCTTCGATGCAGAGAGTCTCGGGATATTCCAGGGCGTCAGATTCCGATACGGTAAAATTTGCTCACAGCGACGAACGGTCGTCGGTCTCTGAAACCGAAATTGTTAAACGCGATAACAGCGTAGTCAGTGAACGTAATCAGCGGAACGACATTTGTCCGTGGGAGGACGAGTAAGTAAACGAAAATTTATACGCGCTTTGTATTTAGTGAATATTTGTGATGGAATATTTTTTTGCACCGTTAGGAGTAGCGTAGAGTTGTTGTAGTGTATATAGTTTCAGAATAACTTCATTATAATTGGTTTTAATCTGAAAATCATTGATTTATATTTTTATCGTCGTCTCAATATTTTTTGTTATATTATAAAAAACTATACCTTTATTGAATTAACATTTTTTTAATAGATTTTTTCGTTTATAAAGCCCCCTGTTTTTAATTTCCTAATGTGTATTTTAATTTTAATCTACCTCTTATTCAAAGTTAATAATATAATATGTGTTCTATCATTAAGTTTTACTGATTATTTTGTATAGATAATATAAATTAAGTTTAAATAGTATAAAATTTTAATTTGACTTTTATTTTTTCGAAACTGTACCCTTGTTATCATTATGTTTTTGTAATAAATTAATTTTATTTTTATTTTTCGTTCCTGCATTATTACTTACCATATGTTGATCTTTATATTTACTCGCTGATACAAAGATTTCACCCTGGATCAGTTCACAGTTTTACTAATTTTAAGTCAAATTAATGACAAGTTATGTTCATTACTGGAAATTGTCTATAAACCTTTTATTAATTTAGAGCTAATGAAGTATTATTTTTTTAATTTGCTGGTACTGTACTTACTAGTGTACTGTAGTTCAGTTGATAGAACATCAGAGAAAGTAAACTCAAGTTTGCAGATTCATTTCTTCCCCATCATATTATTTCTAATGTATATTCTTTAAAATATATATATATTTAAGTATTACATAAATTATAAGAGTAAGGTTCTTGGAACGGTTGACAACATTATTAAAACAAAATCATAAAAAAACTTCTATTGTTGCAAAACAAAGATAATGATTTCTACAGAGCATAAATTTGTTTCAATATCTTTAGAATCTCAATACTTCATGATTTAAATATCTTGATACCCTAAAACCTTTTATATAATACTGTACATGGATATTTCTTCTACCATTAACTAAAGTTTTTTCTTTTCAGGAATTCCTGCGAGAGTGACGTTCCATTTGTTAAAACCTATGCAACGCTCGGTTATTTATAATTTTCGTAGTTGAACGTCATGACAACGTCATGACAGCGTCATGGCGTCAGGGTTATAGAAAAAGATATTTATTTTTTATCTTAGACCCTATGTTTCGATTATCACAGAGTTAGGGCATTATTGTGTAATTATATGAATATTTTGAAGTAAATGATCGTTAATTATTAGAAATAAATGTCTTTTATTCATTTTCCGAAAGGTAAGTTAATTTAACAAAATAGAATACAAAAAAAAAATAAAAGATCTGTAAGATTATTATTGTCTAATTTATGAATAATGGTGTATTAAGGGAAGTTTGAAATTTGCTCCAACAACTGAAAAAATGAGGAGGGATGAAAGTGGCATTACGAAGCGAATATTGTTGATGAGTATTGATTGTCTGACGTCTGAAGTGCCAAGTGCTTTATTGTTATACAAAACTTTGACTTTGATGATGGATGGACTGGTCTCTGTGAAACACTAGGATAAAAGTAATAGAATGCAGAAAGTAATGGTAAAAGTTTAATGAATACGTGTTGTCTCGATCTCACCTATAGTGTTATAGTTGAATTCAATAATATTTACTATTATTATCATCAGAAAGAGAACAGAGTAGAAAGAAGAGAACAGAGGTTTGACCTAAAACAGATATCTTACTGGGCTTTTCGGAAATGGTAAAAGTGAAGAGTTAAATATAGCATCGACCTTGACTTGGCGGCTAACAAACTTTAGAATTTGTTCGAAAATATTTAGGTATCACGAACCACATCGAAGTCTTGTCTGGGCAATTATCAAAAACCGCTTCGATGCATCAATCAGGCATTGATAAATATAAAATTAGCTTATTCAGACCACAAATTTGCATTCCTTTGAAAAACATTAATATGTATAAAGTTGGCATAAAACTGTGGGCACGGAAGTGGCCTCGTCAAGTCGAGCAAAACGGCACGGCCGCACTATCCTTATCTAGAAGCTATTCGGGTCATTTTCACTTCTCACTCACACTGTAACATCTTTGTAAAAAAAATTCTAAAGTTTGCTAAGTCACTCTATTCATTAAGATATAAAAAACGTAATACTATGATTACGTGTTTGGGTAGCTGCTCCCATAGATAGGTGTACTGAATTAAACGAGTTGGTTTAGACTGGGACATATTTTGACATGTTATTTTTTTATGGAATTTGTTTACTTCAATTATTTATCGACTAACAATGTAGAAATATAACTAATCATTATTGACTTATCAGTGGATATATTATAAACCAGATAGAAATGAAAGGAAAGATCAGAAGTTCAATATTTATTGTAACTTAACATAGATAGTTCTCATATGATACTGTTTAATATATAGCATCCAATTAATCAGATGTTATTCGATTTTTTATAAATATAAAAGTAAACCTAATAGTGTAAGATTTAAGATATAATTTGTTTAAAATACATCGCGACACACTCCATCAGCACCTCGTACTTGTCCCGGCGGACAGTTGGGGGGCGCTTGAATCATATTCCTCAACTGCAGATTCCCTTCCAGTTGTTGTTCTTCGATTGAGTTTGATTTGACTTCTTCTACTTCTTCAGCTGCTTTTCCCTTGATATCCTCTACTTCGTCGGGATAGACAATACGGTTCTCATCTGCCATATTTCTGTAAACGTTAGAAATAATGTATTATTTTTTTTATTAATGAATTATTAGGGTTGAGTTTGTTTAATAGAAAACCAATATTGTTAAAATTTACCTTAATAAAGATAATTCAGGTGTAAATTGATGTTTCTTTAGTTCGTTTATCGATTTTAAATGCATAAATATTAATAAATTTACACCTTTATACCAAATTACAAACTAGAGATACTTTTAGAATATTTGTAAATTATAATACTTAACAGACTGTTAAAAAAATCACCAATGGAATAAAAACCATCAAATTACTTTGTAGAAGTTAAGTACGCAAAAAGTAACAAGAGAGCAGTTGGCAAACTAAAGCATTTTTTTTCAGAGTCACGACTTCTACTGATTTATCAAAAGATCTTATAGGCGTAGGTTCAAGGTTTGTAAAACTAAGTTCATTACACCTACCAGCTTTTTCTTTTAATATAAAAGAAATAAGATGAAAAAAATCTAAATTTACAATAAATCCAAAAATATATAAAATAATATACGAAATATGATAAAAAATAATCTTTTGACTTCCCACTTGTATATGCGAATATCTACTGTAATATCAGGGAAAACTTTAAACACACTTGATTTGAGTTAAATCATTCAAACTAAATAAACATTACATTTAGATTAAGATATGACCACAATATTTTATTATAAAAACATTTAAAAAGATAAATAATTATAAACCAGTTTGCAAGAAACAATTAAATATAAATTACATATAAACTCACTGCTTATGAAATAATTCCTTGCGATAACACTACGTAACAGCTCGGTAAGTTACTGAGTACTGAGTATTTCCGATAGCCAGTCCGTTTATATTCAAGGTAAGAAATATTTATCGTTTAGTTTAAACATAACGTCACTTGGCGCTCCCCAAGCCGTACGGATTACTAAGAATTTAATATGTTACTTATAATCCAATAACGATAACGGCTATCTCTTAATAATATTTATAATTCCAAAAATATATTTGTACATCCCATAAATTACTATCCTCGCATTTCGGAATTGTGAGTCATATATTATTATCGAAGATTATTATAGAAGATAACAAGCAAATTCAGTAAAGGTGCACTAGTTATCTGAGTAAGACGTCAGTGTTAAAAAAAATATGATGTCACTCTAAGGGAATCCCGTTTTAGCATTTATTATTCAATGTTGCAATTTCTACAATATTATACGGATGTATCGGTCGTCGTTAGAAATTTTGCTGGTCAACTATTTTCACAGTGTAAGAATGATAAATGAGATTACAAGACTAACTGGTACAATTTCCATAAATTTTTGTGGTAATAAATTGTTTGTTCTTAGATTTCGTCTTAGTTGTGTTTAGTTTAATGTGAAAATAATTATTTTCGCCCCAGATTTAGGATAACCGTATGGACATGATTAATGTAAATTATTTATTAAATTGCAACTGCAATAATATTTAGGCACAATTTTAATTTCAGAAGATTTCGATCCGAACACAAATTTACTAATAAAATAATAAACTAACAAGACAGCGTTTTCCCCATAAACCTTTAACTATCCATTATTTGTGTGATTCACAAATGTTCACAATTAATACATTTGTAAAACATTTCACGGCCCAGGGATCACTCATAATATATATCTATCATATAGCTATAATATCTAATATCTTAAAAAGTATATTACATGCACAAAAAATAAGCAATAAAACAATATTACAGACACATCTGTGTAGTAAGATAAAAAAGGATGTATTGAATAGCGTATACGAGGGCCAAACTGAAAGTTTTTAGAACTGGCCACTTAAAAGCATTATATTAAAAAAAATAGTTTAAATTTTGAAAATAGAACTCTTTACCAATATTATTGAGTACACATTTCATTCATTTGTCATTTGTTTTACGATTTGGCGGCAAATTGAAAATTGTCTGTGCACGTCAGAATGAATTTAAGCCGAGAAAATTTTCGTGCAATGATTTTTTATGACTTTCGATGGCATTTAAGTCAACAAGAAAGTTATGATAGACTTCGATTGGCTTTTCACGATGAAGCCCCATCTCGTGCCACAGTTTACAACTGGTTTAATGCATTCAAACGTGGTCGAACTAATCTCACCGATGATTTGCGTGAGGGACGGCCTTCTACAGCGACGACTGAAGATAACATCAGTGTTGTGCGGCATATGATAGAGACTGACAAAAGAGTGACCTATCAGCAGATTCGGACAAGTCTAGGCATAGGTATGAGTCAAGTGCACAAAATCTTCCATGAACATTTAGCGGTCAGGAAGCTTTGTGCCCGCTGGATACCGCATAATTTGACCGAGGCTCAAAAACTCCGCCGTGTTGATTGGTGCCGAGAAATGATCCAAAAATTTAACGGAGGTGACTCAAATGCTGTGTTCGACATACTAACGGGTGACGAAAGCTGGATTTACTGTTATGATCCGGAAACCAAAAGACAGTCTGCTCAGTGGGTGTTTCCATCCGAAGAGTTGCCAACTAAAGTGAAGAGAGGTCGAAGTTTTGGAAAAAAGATGGTGGCCTCGTTCTTCAGAAAGACAGGTCATTACGCGACAGTAGTCTTAGAGGATCAGAAAACGGTTAATGCAGAGTGGTATACTGACAATTGTTTGCCACTTGTCTTGGAAAAAGTTCGAGAGAAACGACCACGCAGCAGGATCCTCCTTCATCACGACAATGCCTCGTCGCACACCGCCAGGCAAACGATCGACTATTTGGTGACCTCAGACTTGGAATTACTGGGTCACCCGCCGTATAGCCCCGACCTCGCACCCTGCGATTTTTATTTATTTCCGAAAATAAAAGAAAAACTTCGAGGAAAACGTTTTATAGACGCCGAAGAAGCAGTGGCTGCGTTTCAAAACGCCGTCGAAGAGACCCCTAAGGCCGAGTGGGCAAGGTGCTTTTCTCAATGGTTCCATCGAATGCAGCGATGTATTGATGTAAATGGACGCTATTTTGAAAAGTTACAATAAAACTAATAACTTGCTAGAATGCTTAGTTTTTGATTTTCTAAGAACTTTCAGTTTGACCCTCGTAACATTGCTTGGGTGGTCCTTTTAAACCGAAAGGGTTCTTGCGAAATTTCATTTCATCTGGATTGTACATATATATAAATAAAGTGTATACTTCATCCTATATGGTTCATTCATACACTTCGTAAATTGACGAATTGAGAGTATGATTCAACATTGACAAAGTCGATGATATAATGATTTACATTTTATATCTTAGAGATTTACTACGTTTTATTTTAAATCTATAAAAATATAGTAAAGCTGAAATGCATGTTTGTTTAAAAGGTGCTTATCTATTACTACTAGCTACGTTTCAAAAAAATTATTGAGAGATATTATAAGCTATGTATTTTACACTAAAATACTTATGAATTTACTCAGACCGTATAGAGTAGAATATTTATTATTAAATGGTGTAATATTGTCAAGAATCGACAGTTTAAGGTCTACTGGCCTTTGAAGCGGTGAAGAAATAAAACTTCTTAGGGTCGTTTTTGCCATAAAAATGTATTTTGTCACACTCAAGAAAAAAAAATAATCGATTACCTCCCGTTTGTCAAGAACCATGAAATTTTACAAGTATCGTTTTATAATACGAGTTCAAGAAAAATCTGATACTATACATTTGTAATTAAATCACAAAAAAATCTTATAGGAGTTTGAAATTATAAAATGATATTTCGAAACTTAATATATGAATTTTCTGTGATCTAGTCTTATAAGATATATATATTTGTAAGCTGGATTTCAGGAATAGTTCCAGACTGGAGTCTTGAATGGATTCCAGAAGTAATGATAACCTACAAATTTGTATGGAGTCATCGGTGGGCACTTTCCGGTTTTTTATATTAATCAATCTTCGTAGAGTAGTCTTAAGAAACAGCCTGTTATTCTATTCCCGATTTATAAATTAAACCATTTTATCGATTTTATGTGAGTTGAAACATACGTAACGTCTGCCAAAAAATAGTTTATAACTTATGGAGAACGAGTAGGCGATAAAATTTACATTGCACGCACCCGCCGATTTTACATTCCTATTACAAACATTTATAAATAATGAGCGCTGTTTGAAATTTATTAAAATAACTCAATCTCTGTTGTATCTTTTTTAAACAAAATAATTTGTTTTTTGCAATAATCTGGTCTGGAAATAAGAATTAAAATATAAATGCATAAGAAGTAGTTTTAACACTTTTTTTGAAAACCTCGTTGGAGATAATATAACAAAAAAAAAACAATTATTATGTATAAATCACATTTTTCAACAGAAATACTATAATACTTAAAATGCCAATATCGGTTCTTCGATTGATGTGACCTCTTATACTTCTTCATTTGATTTTGAATTGACATCTCCTACTTTGCCGGGAAAGATAACATGGTTATCATCTGTCATATATCTGAAAATGCAATGAATAATCATAGTGTTATTGTTATTAGCAGAATTAATAACTTTGAGTTTCTTTAATTCAAAACTATGCTTATTAAAGTTTAATCCAATAAAGATAATTTAGGTGATAAATAGTGCTTTAGTTAATTCATCTGTCGATTAAAAAAAACTACACTTTAATACTGATTGATAAGATACTTTGAGAATATTTTAAAATATAATACCTAACAAACTGTTAAAAAAATCACTAAAGCAATTAAATAAATCAAATTAATTAGTAGAAGTTAAGTCCGCAAAAAAGATCTTATAAACATAGGGTCTAAGGTTTGTAATATGTAATAATTTCATTACAACTATTACCATATAAAAAGAAAAATATAAAAACCCTAGATTGAAATTAACTACTTATAAGTAGGTAAGGTATACCTTAGTATAAATATTTATCTATATCTAATAAAATAATATTATATTCGTCAGGATAAAGTTAATTGCTTAAAATATATACTGGCTTACAGAGAAAACACGAAATAAAACAAGGGAGGAAAACGAAATGCAACATGTGTACAAAAATTTTAATAATCATATTAATTCTTCATCACGTATACCTACTGTAATTTGAGGACAAATATTAAAGATACAAATAAATCATTTAAACTAAAAATAGCCCCACAAATTAGGTATGAACATAAAACAACAACAATGTTATTAAAACGTTTACCATTTCGTAAGAGCCGATTGAATAACAATTCATATAAACTCATTGTTTAAGAGCTGGGTTAACAACTAAATAGTGAGTATTTTCGATTGCCAGTCCTTTTATATCCAAAGCATTCATTTTCCAGTTTAAACATGTTTAAGTCAGCAGTCGTTTGGCACTCCAATCCAATAACGATGAGGGCTACCTCTTAAGAATCTTTTTAATTCGATTAAAACACATTTACATCCTATTTATTTAAAGATGCCAGAACTAGTGAAAGACAAATAACGGTATGTTGGATAGACTTAGAGAACGCTTTCGGGTCGGTACGACATGAACTGAAGATGTCCGCGCTAAGGTGGTATAACTTTTCAACGTTAGTAAGTGATATGATTGCATCATATTATTCAAAATTAATATTTTCCATAATCACGAATGAAAATCATTCAAACCATTAAATTACAACATAGGTTTATTTCAAGGTTGTTGTATTTCTTCAATTATATTTAACGCAGTGATCAATATTTTAATAGATAAATTAATTAAAAACGAAAAGAAATGGGGTTATCGGTTTAAGTTTAACAATAAATACACAGAACCCATACTAGCATTTGCAGACGATCTCGAGATACTGACACGTAATCCAAAACAATGTCAGCTGCTTTTAAATGTTGTGGAGGATTTCTGTGCTTGCACGGACGGATTGAGGACAAAACCTAACATCAAAAAGGCTTGGATATATAATATGATAATTGTTTAACATTTCATGTTTAAATTGACCTTTCTTCGTTTACGATATTAATTGTTAAAGTTAGATGTGTCATAAGGACATTGAAGTCATGGCTCGGGTTAGCGCATCCAGCGGACTCT
Source organism: Melinaea marsaeus rileyi (assembly GCA_918358865.1). Lineage (NCBI taxonomy): Eukaryota > Metazoa > Arthropoda > Insecta > Lepidoptera > Nymphalidae > Melinaea > Melinaea marsaeus. The sequence goes on along the minus strand of OU911083.1, from coordinate 6,849,014 downwards.
TCTACCTTATTTAGAGACCGACAGAATTTTGGGTTAAAATTAAAGAAACCATCGAAACTCTATAAAAACCTAAGAGTGACCAAAAGACATATCATCTCAAAGTCGAATGATGATACTGTAACATCTCTCCCAAAAGATAAAATTTCCGCAGAGCTGGAGTCACGACTTTAATTCAATAAACCATTTATGATAGGTGCTCAAACAAATAAAGCAGGGCTAGGATCAAGTAGGAAAGAACAAGACATAGAAATAATAAAATCCTTTATTCGGCACGATGAAAATGATAATTACCAGTTGCACGCGATGAGCCTAGAATTGCAAAACGAATGGGTGACCATAGGAGATTTTTGTATTCCATTAGCTTTACGATGGCGGACCCTGCTTCATGATTGGTCCCCAGCATTATTAACATTTTATCTTAATGCATTCCAAATGACTCTCCCAGATCAAAGTAAATTAGTGAGATGGGGCAAAGCCCCCGAAAAATCTTGCAATATCTGTGGGGAGGCAGTAGGAACCGCGAAACACTTGCTAGTAGGGTGTAGGGTAATTCTAAATAGAGGTAAATACTCGTGTCGCCACGATAAGGCCATCATCTAGGCCGGACTTATTCCTGTACTCAAAATAACTAAGGCGCGTTATACTTGTGGAGCTTACTCTACCCTGTCAAACAAACATACCCAAAGATCATACATTTAAGCTTAACAAGTATTACGAACTATGTAACGAACTGATCAGGAATAAATTTATAGTACTATAGTATAGTAGTAGTAGTAGTATAGTAATTTGTACGCTGTAGAAGTAGGAGCGAGAGGTATAACAGCAAAATCTCTCTACAACTTATTTAAGGATCTCGGCTTTTGTAGAACGATCATCAGTTCATTTCTGGAACGTATTTCAAAGGCGGCTTTAGTAGGTTCTTACGATATTTAGTTAGGTAGGGAGAGGAGCGTAAACAGTGAAGGTAAGCGTGTATGCGCATAGTAAAGGGGCCCCTTAAACCTACATCTGGGTCGCAAGTCCCAGGCATTGTTTGCGCTCCTCTTATTGCAACGCGATGGGCCCGGCACCCGCACGGTGAATCCATGGAATGCTAAGAAGATTCGTCTCTTTATTCCAGATACTTTTATGCAAGATTAGTAAACTGAATACAGTAACAGTGTACTAGCTTTACTTTAAGGCAATATGTCTTATATTTCTTTCACTGTTGCTATTTCTACAATACTATAATAGACAAAATAAACTAGGTTTTTAGGAAATTTGCTGGTAATTTATTTTCAAAGTTTAAAATTGATAATTAAGTTTTTAATGTATCAATGAGTTTTTAACTGAAATATATTTAAAAATTTTGTAAGGTTTCATAAAATATATCCACAACTTATTTTCTCTAGTTGACAACCTGTTGGCCTAGTAGTAAATGACCACGTCTACTTCATCGAAGATTGTGGGATCGAATCCCATACGGGACAATTGATTGTGTGATCCACAAATGTTCATAATTTATATATTTGTAAAACCTTTCGCGATCCAAAGGCGATATAACAAAGATATTCATGTAGTAAAATAAAAAAGGACGTAAAGAATAGTTTATAACGTTGCTCGATTGGCACTTTTAAAACATAAAGCAATCTTTCCAAGAAATATCATCGCGGATTACGTATGGTTCATCCGTACACTTTGTAGATGCTATGACCTGCAAATATTTTAACTTTTAGAACATTATTTTATACATATGGTACATATGTTTCATACAAGGCTAAGTATTTAATATACGAGTAATAGAATAATGACTCCACCCTAATATTAAATATAAGAAACTAAGGTAAGTTTACCTTCCATACCTACTTTATCTACCTTAGTTTTTTCTATGACTTTGTATATTTGTATGTTTAATAACGATGTTTTGTTAATTTGACTGAGAGTTTTACGGCTTTTTATATATCTATTAAAATAGTAAAGTAAATGTATATTCGTTTGTTAAATGTTGTAATCCATTACTAAACTACTTGAATTTTGAACACAGTTATAAGGAAAAAGGTTTATATATATGCTAATTTGACACTAAAACTCTTAAAATGAATATTGCAAAATACTTTGTACAAAATAAGGAAAATGCAGATTATTATGAGCCAAAATTACCACGTTATATATAACAAAACGCTACCGTAATATCTTCTTACCAAGTTATTTACACCGTTGATGTAGAGGACAACATTTATTATTAAATAATATAATCTTGTCAAGACTCGAGAGTTTAGGATAACAATAACGCCAATCACATGAATCAGCGGTAGTAAGCTAGTTCAGGTACTTCTGAGAATGTTCTAATGAATGAACTAATATGAGTTCAAATAATTACGTTGATCAAGTTAACAATTCCTTACCATCTTTTTCTGACTCTTCGGAATTATGCTTAACCATATCTAACAGATCATTTTGATTTATAGTAATTTTGACAGTTATTATCACCTTTTACCCTTATAGATAGATTAAACTGTAAAATATAAGGAAAAAAACACGGAACCCTTATAGGGTCACTTTGCAGTTCTTCTGTCCTTCCGTTTATTCGTTGGTCCCTCTGTCAAAACCCTGAAGAGTTTTGAGAACGCATAAAAATTTATACTTGTATTCATTCAAACTGAGTGGACGTGTGCATTATATTAACTAAAATCCGTAAAATGTTTTGCACAATCAATTAATCCAGCTCAAGCAAATGTTATATTTAAATCCTAATACTTTCTATTATACGTGAAGTGATTTTTTGCAAATCATATTTATATCATAATTAACTAATACATACTGTGTGTGGACATCAAATCTTTCGGGGCTTTCCTCAAACCCCTCGGGTAAAGAGCACAGTTGCGATTTTTTAACTTGCTCGCACTACGACGAAGCTATAAGCTTGATCGAACTAGTTATAAGATAAGATGACTACACATCAAACGTCGAATAGAGGAAACCTCACAAGCGGTGATACTATATAAACTTATCGAACTATGATGAGGATAATATGAACATAGACATGAGACCCAGAAAACGATGCGAGCGTTCGATTGAATATAAACTACGTGATTTTCGGAGGGAAATTTATAAACTTTTTCAAGACTGCAACTTCACAAAATGATACATTATTTCAAATACGGAAGGAGGTTAAAAGAATAATAATTGAGATTAAAAATAGATATAAAAAAAGAAAACAAGAAAATTAAATCTGCAATACGAAACACTAAAACAGAAATAGAAATTATAAAGTCTGAGAATCAATTAATACAGGAAAAATTAAAACACTCTGTGCAATCTAGCATTACAACTCGATAATATTAAAAGCAATAAATCGCTTCCGCTTACTCTCGAAGATCTAATGCATGAATTTAAAGACCGCTTCGACGGAGAGAAAAATATGATTTTCACTTATAGCTACTATAAGTGAAATATATGTTAAAAATTACAATGTCCGGCGCAAATATAACGATAAAGTGACATTTAAAATGATTACTTCCATATTTGAGCAATGCCCTAAACCTATTAAGACTATGCGACTTGGTAAATACAATGCAGGATAAAACCGACCTTTAAAAGTAGGTTTTGAATCGGCAACCACTACAAAGCAGTTATTACCAAATAAACTGAAACTGGTCGGCAGTATCCGATTATATACCGATCAAACTCCGTCTCAAAAAACTTTTTTAAAACAACTTAGAGAAGAGTTACAAAAACAAAAAGAAAATGGTGAAAGCGACCTCCTCATTAAATACATACAGGGAGTACCTAAAATAATAAGGTCAAAAAACTATTAAAGAATACTGTTCTCAATCTATTATCAAGTGGCCCTACTCGTATAAGTACAGATAGTAACTCCGTGGCGCATCATTTAATTCATAAATATAAAGATCTACCTGCGAGTTCAAACTCTTTAAATTTTATCTATGCCAACTTACATTTTTTGTTTCAAGAAATATTATGATTGAAATACAATTATCAAATTAAATATAATTATTAATTTATTACTTATGTTATCGATATATATATTTAAGAACCGTCATAAGAACCACTTTTTATGTTCAGGCAAACTAGCGCCTGATATTTTATTTAGAGCAAAATCGCAGACAAACTCATCGTTGACGACGGCGGCGGCAGCCATTATTACGCTCTTAGTTTCGGACGGATACGCATCTCAATTGTAAGTACATACAAATATACATATTGGAAATATCACAATCAGTTCCGGATTCAAGATTCAAAATCTCCAGGGTCATTGGGGATCTGCGTAATCAATTTATCTCTTTATTATTTATAATATTAAAATATTTATTTATTATATAGTATGTTCATAATAGTTCATATTAACTTATAGAATTAATATATGTATAGTTAGTGTGTATGTATTTTTATGTATTATTATATAAAATATTATATATATATATATATATAATCCTCCCATAAAAATATCTGGAATAAAAAAATGAAATGAATCACTATTCTTAAATAGGATGTAAATTTGTTTTAATGGAATTGTAAAGAGTGTTAAGAGGTAGCCGTCATCGTTATTGGATTGGAGCGCCAAATGACTCATGTTTAAACTGGAAGATAATCCAGTCTTTGGATATAAAAGGACTGCCTATCGAAAATCCTCACTATTTAGTTGTTACGCGAGCTCTTAAACAGTGAGTTTATATGAATTGTTATTCAATCGGTTCTTACGAAATGGCCAACGTTTTATTAACATTGTTGTATATTTATTTAACTCTTCAAATGTAAGTTCTATTTTATTATTAAATTTTATGTTCATACCTAATTTGTGGGGTTACTGTTAGTTTAAATGATTTATTTGTGTCTTTAATATTTGTCCTGAAATTACAGCAGGTATACGTTTACGTAAGCGGGAAGATTAGATATGATTATTTGAATTTTTGTCCACATTGCATTTCGTTTTCCTCCCTTGTTTTATTTCGTGTTTTCAGTATGATATTTGTTATCATATTTTATTTGTGGTTCTTGTTCTAAATTAAGTATAAATTTAAAGCAATTAACTTTGTCCTGACGTATATATTATTAATTTATTAGATATGGATAAATATTTATAGTAAGGTATAATTACTTTATATCAATCTAGGTTTTTTATATTTTTCTTTTTATATGTTAATAGTAGTAATGAACTTATTATTACAAACCTCAAACCCTATGTTTATAAGATGTTTTTTGCAAACTTAACTTCTAAAAATTAATTTGATGGATTTTATTCCATGGGTTTTTTTAACAGTTTGTTAGGTATTATAATTTACAAATATTCTCAAAGTATCTTATCAAGTAGTATTAAAGTATAGTTTTTTTTAATCGACAGATGAATTAAAGAAACACAATTTATCGCCTAAATTATCTTTACTGGGGTAAACTTTAATAAGAATAGTTTTGGATTAAAGAAACTCAAAGCTTTTAATTCTGCTAATAATAATAATGATAACACTATGATTACTCATTTCATTTTCAGAAATATGGCAGATCGTGAGTGTGTTAACATTCCCGACAAAGTAGAAGATATCAATTCAAAAGCAAATGAAGAAGTCCAAGAGGTCAAATCAATCGAAGAACCGATATTGGAAGTGAATGTCAATTCGAAGGCAAATAGCTACTATTACGAAATGACTCAAGTGCATCATAACTGTCCACCTGAATATTATAGAGGTGCCGATGGAGTGTGTCGAGAAGTATGGTAATCGGATGCTATATATTTAATATAATAGTATTTTAGTATTTTTATTTGGGAATAATTACTTTTGTTAAATAACAATATACATTAAACTTCTGATCTTTCCTTTCATTTCTATCCTTTTTTAAAATGGTATGTAATATATCAATAGATAAGTCAATAATGATTTGAATACTGAAGTTATTTGCTGATGAATAATCGAAGTTAACAAATTGGTACAATAACATTTTTGTGACAATTTTAATATTTTCGAAGCAATTCTATTGCTTGAATACCAGGGCCTATGATATGGTTTAGCTCCTTATTTTTACCTTTTGCGAGAAAGGCCTTTCTTCAGCAATAGAACCTTCCTAGTACAATACTCCATTATATTTTCCTCATGAATACAAATACAAATCTATCTTCTTTCCTGTGTACGATTCGAAAACCCTTGTATTAAAGGATGACTCTTCTCTTTATAGATTTCAAGTAAGTATACACTCATAAGGTTACAAGTATTAGCAACACGTACAAGTACAGTACAAGTATTTGCTGATACTTGTACCTGTATAGTACAAGTATTAGCAACACGTAGAAGCACGTACCTTTGATTCGGGTTCCCTAATCTGACTATTACTATGCATGCACTTAACAACTTCTCACATCTATTCACTTTTGTAAACACTGTCGATTTTAAGTGAAAACGAAAAACAAAAATAAATGTTTTTAAACGAAACCAAACCAAATAGTAAACAAAAAAGTCTTAAGATGATGTAAGCATTATAACAAAAATATAAAACAATTTCATTAAATCTACCTAAGTTATAGAAAGGAACTTCTAAAAAAATAACACAGTTTACTGCGATTTGGGCAATCAAAATAAACAATTGTGCCTAACTATTTTGCAATAATTAACTCTATTAAAAACAATAATTGAAACAAATCCATTTTAGGTAATGAATTTGAATATATGGGTCACTTTTTAATTCTAATCCAACATTTCAAGAGAAGACGTTACATTATACAATAATCAATATTCGCTGAACAAATTTTTGGTTGGTTAATGATATTAATAGAAGGTTAAAACTTCATGGTGGATGAATAATTATGTTCTTTGTTTCAGAGTCCGTACTACTGGCCGTGGCAGAGCCCTCGGTGGTCGGGGCAGGATCGAGCGCACCCACGCTTGGTCCAGATAACGTGGAATATGTAAAAATATAAATAACATTATAAAAAACAAAATCATAAAAAAGCTTCGATTGTTGCAAAACAAAGGTAATGATTTCTACAGAGCATAAATTTGTTTCAATATCTTTAGAATCATGATTTAAATACCTTGATACCCTGAAACCTGTTATATAATATTGACATTAATATTGATTCCACCATTAACTAAAGTTTTTCTTTTCGTGAATTAATAGCTTAATTTAATAGCTTTGAGTTTGTTTGATCCAAAACTATTCTTATTAAAGTTTACCCCAATAACGATAATTTAGGCGATAAATTGTGCTTCTTTAATTCATCTGTCGATTAAAAAAAACTACACTTTAATGCTACTTGATAAAATACTTCGAGAATATTCTTAAATTATAATACCTAACAAACTGTTAAAAAATCACTAATGCATTTAAATAAATCAAATTAATTTGTAGAAGTTATGTCGGCAAAAAAAGATCTAATTAACATAGGGTCTGAGGTTTGTAATAATAATTTCATTACAACTATTTACATATAAAGGAAAAATATAAAAAAACCTAGATTGATATAAACTACTTATACTTTACTATAAACATTTATCTATATCTAATAAACTAATATAATAATATATTAACTAATAATAATATATTAATATATATATAATATTATAACTAAAAGTAACCCCACTAATTTAATATGAACGTAAAATTTAATAATAAAATAGAACTTACATTTAAAAAGTTAAATAAATATACAACAATGTTCTTAAAACGTTGACCATTTCGTAAGAACCGATTGAATAACAATTCATATAAATTGCAACAACAAACAACAATAACAATTCATATAAACTCACTGCTTAAGAGCTCGCGTAACAACTAAATAGTGAGGATTTTCGATTGGCAGTCCTTTTATATCCAAAGCAATTATTTTCCAGTTTAAACTTGTTTAAGTGTCATTTGGCTCTCCAATCTAATATCGATGACGGCTACCTCTTAATACTCTTTATAATTCCATTAAAACACATTTACATCCTATTTAAGAATAGTGATTTACTTTATATTGGGTAGACCTCGAAGAATTCGGTCTGTCCATTCATTTGTCCCCTACTTTCGAATTTTGGAAAAATTTCTTCACAGGAGGTCTTCTTATGACCGCCTGAGTCAGAAAAGACCATTGGTCATATATATATATATATATATATATATATATATATATATATATATATATGCGTGCGTGCGTCCAGATTCGACTTTTGTCAGCACGATAGCGGCCGCAGTTTCGCTCGGATCGCTTTCAAACTTTGCACAAAAATCAACCATCCAAAAATAAAGGTCAAGTTCGTTAACCAGAGAAATCCGGTCACAGGGGGCGCTAGGGCCTCACTTTTTCTGATTTCAGTTTTTCGACCATAACTTTATCCCTATACAAAGGAGATCAATCGCGTTCATATTATATGATGTCTTTGATAAATACCTATAACTAATGTAGATAAACCGAAAACCTAACTTCAATAACTTAGGGGTGGGGGTAAAAAAAAACGAAATTTTTTGGAAAAAAATCGTAACTTTTTTCTGGTAAACATTCTTGCATCACAAGTATTTTTAATAGAAAGGTTATTTTTTACTCTAAATTTAGGTACCAAAAGTTTTTCCGTAAAAGGTACCGTTTCCGAGAAAAAAAATTAAAACCATTTTTAGCTTGTAAATTTTAGGTAGGTAAAACCACGGCAACTTTTTTCTGGTAAACATTCCCTCCTCGCAAATATTTTTAATAGAAAGGTTATTTTTTACTCTAAATTTAAGTACCAAAAGTATTTCCAAAAAAGATACCTTTTCCGAGAAAAAAAATTAAAACCGCTTTTTGCTTGAAAATTTTTGATGTAAACAACGGCATCACGTATTATTCGTAGGTAGTGAGTTATATTTTAAATGAGTTACACACGAGGTCTACCCACGCGTGTCCCCCTGCGGGCATGGATTTTTTTTATTCCAGATTCTTTTATGGAAGATTAGTAAACTGAATACAGTAACAGTGTACTAACTTTACTTTAAGGCAATATGGCTTATATTTTTTTTCACTGTTGCTATTTCTACAATACTATAATAGAAAAAATAAACTTGGTTTTTAGGAAATTTACTGGTAATTTATTTTCAAAGTTTAAAATTGATAATTGAGTTTTTAATGTATCAATGAGTTTTTTTATTGAAATATAGTTAAAATTTTTATAAAGTTTCATAAAATACAACCACATCTTATTTTCTCTAGTTGACAACCTGATGGCCTAGTAGTAAATGACCACAACTGCTTTATTGAAGGTTGTGGGATCGATTCCCAAACGGGACAATTGTTTGTGTGGTCCACAAATGTTCATAATTTATATATTTGTAAAACCTTTCGCGATCCAAAGGCGATATAACAAAGATATTCATAAGATAGTTAATAACGTTGCTCAGTTGGCACTTTTAAAACATAAAGCAATCTTTCCAAGAAATATCATCCCGGACTACGTACCTATGGTTCATCCGTACACTTTGTAGATGCTATGACCTGCAAATATTTTGACTTTTACATTACATTATGTTATACATATGGTACATATGTTTCATACGAGGCTAAGGAAACTAAGGTAAGTTTACCTTTCATACCTACTTTACCTACCTTAGTTTTTTCTATGACTTTGTATATTTGTCTGTTTAATAAGGATGTTTTGTTAATTTGGCTGAGAGTTTTACTGATTTTTATATATCTATTAAAATAGTAAAGTAAAGCTATATTCGTTTGTTAAATGTTGTAATCCATTACTACACAACTTCAATTTTGAACACATTTATAAGAAAAAAAGGTTTTATATATGCTAATTTGACAGTAAAACTCTTAAAATGATAATTCCAAAATACTTTGTACAATTTATGAAAATGCAGATTATTATGATCTAAAACATATATATATATATATATATATATATATATATATATATATATACCGCGTTATATAAAGTAAAATGCTACTGAAATATCTTCTTACCAAGTTAGTCACACCGTTGATGTAGAGGACAACATTTATTATTAAATAATATCTATAATATTGTCAAGATTCGAGAGTTTATGATAACAATAACGTCAATCGGTACTACTGAGAATGTCCTAATGAATTAACTAATATGAGTTCAAATAATTACGTTGATCAAGTTAACAATTCCTTACCATCTTTTTCTAAATCTTCGGAATTATGCTAACAGATGATTTTGATTTATAGTAATTTTGACAGTTATTATCACCGTTTACCCTTATAGCTAGATTAAACTGTAAAATATAAGGAAAAAACACGGAACCCTTATTACGGGTCACTTTGCAGTTCTTCTGTCCTTCGGTTCTTTCGTTGGTCTCTCTGTCAAAACCCTGAAGAGTTTTGAGAACGCATAAAAATGTATACTTGTATTCATTCAAACTGAGTGGACGTGTGCATTATATTAACTAAAATCCGTAAAATGTTTTGCACAATCAATTAATCCAGCTCAAACAAAAGTTATATTTAAATCCTAATACTTTCTATTATACGTGAAGTGATTTTTTGCAAATCATATTTATATCGTAATTAACTAATAGGTACATACTGTGTGTGGACATCAAATCTTTCGGAGCTTCCCTCAAACCCCTCGGATAAAGAGCACAGTTGCAATTTTAGGTAGATTCCATAGATGAATCTACCTATTGTAATCGATGCGATGACGGGACTCAGACCCCAGAGTAGGGGCGCTACGCCGTTTATGAACTGGAGATTGAGAATCCGTCGAAAAAAATTTTTTTATATATCCCTCTATATATATATGTATATATGATCCATCAGTCCAAATTCATCGTAGGCAAAATCTGACTTCACAGGTCGATAAGATAAATTAGTAGGACAAACGTAGCATCTCATTTTTTTGGAAAAAATGAAAGGGGGGGCTGGGAGAGGGGGTGAAAGTGCAAACCTTTGGGACACGCTACAGGTCACAAATATTGACGGAGGATTTTCAAACTTGGTATACACATTTTTAAAGACAAAATGAAGGTTAAGTTCTTGAACGGGGGAAATCGGTCGGGGGGTTGGAGGGCTGGGGGGGTTGAAAGTTAAAAACCAAAAAATGTCACAGAAGAAGGCAAAATTTTCTTGTCGGAAAAATCTTAGGAAATCAACAAATTAAAAGAGGAAACTTTTTTGTCCGAAAAGTTTTTTGATGCGACCCCCCGTTTAGGAAATAGAGGTGGGGGGTGGTTCTCCGCTCACCCAATATATGCAGAGTGACCCGTCATAAGACTCGTAATGATCAGTAGAATACTGCTGGCTAGTTTTTCTCTGTCGATCCGACCGACGGGAATCTACCTAACACGATCGACCCTGTCGAACGAGGTATTTTTACTTGCTTGCACTACGACGAAACTACGCCTTGATCGAACTAGTTATAAGATAAGATGACTACACATCAAACATCCAATAGAGCGGTGATATGATATGATGATGAGGTTAATATGAACATAGACACGAGACCCAGAAAACGATGTGAGCGTTCGATTAAATATGAACTAGGTGATTTTCGGAGGGAAATTATTAAGCTTTTTCAAGACTGTGATAAATATGTAAAAATAATATATAATATATAAAACATGTGAAATAAAAAGAATTGAAAATGTTATTATGATTATAAAGAGAAATTGTATTGATTATAATTATTTAAGACTGATGTACTTATAAATATAAATTAATTAATGTAATGTCATTGAAATAATTATATATATTTTAGAAACATTTATAGTGTTTGTTATAATTTATTATTGAGATATTGTGATCATTGTGTTGAGAAAATATTATGAGGGTAGATGAAAAATCGAACCAACCAATTATTGAGTATAAAAGTGATAGATGTTTGTGATCTGGACTCAGTGCAATACCGACGAAGCTACGAAGCTTTAGTGAACCAAAGTGAAGTTTTAGTGAACCAAAGTGAAGGAGGAACGATTCATCTGTGATATTATAGAAAAGTTAAGTACACTGTTTTATTTGATTTATTTATATTGTTAATTGTTATTATGTTTGGTTTATTTATATTGTTGTGACAAATACTGTTAACTAAATTCTATTACACATTTAAATATTTTGTTATTGTGTTAAAGGATACTTTTAATAAATACTAAATTTTCATTGTATTTATCTTCGAGAATAAAAATGAATTTAACTTATATATTGTTTATTGTTATTTCCGTTAAATAATCTTTTAAATAATAATATTAAATAACAATAATATTACTTTAATATTATTGTAATTATAATGATTATTATGGATATTTTTTAATACTTAGTTTCTTTAATATAATTTTTATTATATCTCACAACTCCAACTACACAAAATGATACATTGCTTCAAATACGGAAGGAGGTTAAAAAAATAATAAGCGAGATTAAAAATAGAGATAAAAAAGACGGCAAAAAAATTAAATCTGCAATACGAAACACTAAAAACAGAAATAGAAATTAAAGTTTGAGAATCAATTAATACAGGAAAAATTAAAACACTCTGAGCAATCTAGCATTACAACTCGATAATATTAAAAGCAATAAATCGCTTCCGCTTACTCTCGAAGATCTAATGCATGAATTTAAAGACCGCTTCGACGGAGAGAAAAATATGATTTTAGTAGATATAAGTGAAATATGTGTTAAAAATTACAATGTCCGGCGCAAATATGACGATAAAGAAACCTTTAAAATTATTACTTCCATATTTGAGCAATGCCCTAAACCTATTAAGACTATGTGACTTGGTAAATACAAAACAGGAAAAAACCGACCTTTACAAGTAGGTTTTGAATCGGCAACCACTACAAAGCAGTTATTACCAAATAAACTGAAACTGGTCGCCAGTATCCGATTATATACCGATCAAACTCCGTCTCAAAAAACTTTTTTAAAACAACTTACAGGAGAGTTACAAAAACGTAAAGAAAATGGTGAAAGCGACCTCCTCGTTAAATACAGGGAGTGCCTAAAATAATAAGGTCAAGAAACGATTAAAGAATACTGTTCTCAATCTATTAACAAGTTGCCCCACTCGTATAAGTACAGATAGTAATTCCGTGGCGCATCATTTAATTCATAAATATAAAGATCTACCTGCGAGTTCAAACTCTTTAAATTTTTTCTATGCCAACTTACGTTTTTTGTTTCAAGAAATATTATGATTTAAATACAATTATCAAATTAAATATAATTATTAATTTATTACTTACATTATCGTTATATATATTTAAGAACCGTCATAAGAACCACTATTTATGTTCAGGCCAACTAGCGCCTGATATTTTATTTAGAGCAAAATCGCAGACAAACTCATCGTTGACGACGGCGGCGGCAGCCATTATTACGCTCTTAGTTTCGGACGGATACGCATTTCAATTGTAAGTACATACATATATACATATTGGAAATATCACAATCAGCTCCGGAGTCAAGATTCAAAATCTCCAGGGCCATTGGGGATCTGCGTAATCAATTTATCTCTTTAATATTTTTAATATTAAAATATTTATGTATTATATAGTAGGGTGTAATAATAATATATATTAATATATATAAATAATGATATATATTATATAGTTCATTATATGTTATAGAATTAATATATGTATAGTTAGTGTGTATGTATTTTTATGTATTATTATATAAAATATATTATATATATATATATACAAGGGAACTTCCCGGCCCTTCGGGCCAGGAAGGGTCAAAGGTCACGTATGAGGTTGGCACCCACTCTATTTTGTAGCCTGATTCAATAGCTTTTTTTTGATGTATTACACATTATTGTGATTTGTGGTTGATAAGTGATGCGCGTGCATACAGAGTCAATTAGGTCATTATTATATAGTAAGGATATATATACATATAATCCTCCCATAAAAGTATCTGGAATAAAAAAATGAAATTAATCACTATTCTTAAATAGGATGTAAATGTGTTTTAATGGAATTATAAAGAGTATTAAGAGGTAGCCGTCATCGATATTGGATTGGAGAGCCAAATGACACATGACTTAAACATGTTTAAATTGGAAAATAATTTCTTAGGATATAAAAGGGCTGCCAATCGCAAATCCTCACTATTTAGTTGTTACGCGAGCTCTTAAGCAGTGAGTTTATATGAATTGTTATTGTTGTTTGTTGTTGCAATTTATATGAATTGTTATTCAATCGGTTCTTACGAAATGGTCAACGTTTTAATAACATTGTTGTATATTTATTTAACTTTTCAAATGTAAGTTCTATTTTATTATTAACGTTTATATCTAATTAGTGGGGTTACTTTTAGTTATATTGTTAGATATATATATTAATATATTATTATAAGTTAATATATAATTAGTTTATTAGATATAGATAAATATTTATAGTAAAGTATAAGTAGTTTATATCAATCTAGGTTTTTATATTTTTCCTTTATATGTTAATAGTTGTAATGAATCATTGAATCTTCGAGTGTTTTAAAATCGATTGAGGCATCTGCAACGGAGGCTACCAAAAAAGAAGAACCCTCCGAGCTTAGGGCAATAGCAGCCGTGCCCGCGGAGGACGAAGGCGAGCGGCGGATCGCGGTCGCGTCGCTGGCAGTTTGCGAGGACATTGGCGTAGACGATGATAACGTCGACAAAGTGCCTTCGATGCAGAGAGTCTCGGGATATTAAAGGGCGTCAGACGGTAAAATTTGCTTACAGAGACGAACGGTCGTCGGTCTTTGAAACCGAAATTGTTAAACGCGATAACAGCGTAGTCAGTGAACGTAATTTAAAAAAAAATATATACGCGCTTTGTATTTAGTGAATATTTGTGATTGAATAATTTTTTGCACCGTTAGGAGTAGCGTAGAGTTGTTGTAGTGTATATAGTTTAGAATAACTTCATTATAATTGGTTTTAATCTGAAAATCATTAGTTTATATTTTTATCGTCGTCTCAATAACTTTTATATTATATTATAAAAAAATTAGATTTATTAAATTTACTTTTTTTTTTATAAATTTTTTTCGGTTATAAAGCCCCCTGTTTTTAACTTACTAAAGTTTGTTTTAATCTACCTCTTATTCAAAGTTAATGATATAATATGTTTTCTATCATTAAGTTTAGCTGATTATTTGTATAGATAATATAAATTAAGTTTAAATAGTATAAAATTTTAATTGGACGTTTATTTTTTCGAAATTCTACCCTTGTTTTTTTTTTTTTTTTGGTTATGGACTGTACCCTTGTTATCATTATGTTTTTGTAATAAATTAATTTTATTTTTGTTTTTCGTTCTTGCATTATTACTTACCATATGTTGATCTTTATATTTACTCCGTGATACAAAGATTTCACCCTAGATCAGTTCACAGTTTTACTAATTTTAAGTCATCTTGATAAACAAGTTATGTTTATTACTGGAAATTGTCTATAAACATTTTATTAATTTAGAGCTTATTAATTTTTTTTTGAAATTTGCTGGTACTGTACCTACTAGTGTACTGTAGTTCAGTTGATAGAACATCAGAGATTGTAAACTCAAGTTTGCAGATTCATTTCTTCCCCATAATATAATTTCTAATGTATATTCTTTAATATATATATATATATATATATATATATATATATATATATATATATATATATATTTAAGTATTACATAAATTATAAGAGTAAGGTTCTTGGAACGGTAGACAACATTGTTAAAACAAAATCATAAAAAAACTTCTATTGTTGCAAAACAAAGATAATGATTTCTACAGAGCATAAATTTGTTTCAATATCTTTAGAAACTACACTTCATGATGTAAATATCTTGATACCCTAAAACCTTTTATATAATACTGTACATGGATATATCTTCTACCATTAACTAAAGTTTTTTCTTTTCAGGAATTCCTGCGAGAGTGACGTTCCATTTGTTAAAACCTATGCAACGCTCGGTTATTTATAATTTTCGTAGTTGAACGTCATGACAGCGTCATGGCGTCAGGGTTATAGAAAAATATATTTATTTTTTATCTTAGACCCTATGTTTCGATTATCAGAGAGTTAGGGCATTATTGTGTAATTATATGAATATTTTGAAGTAAATGATCGTTAATTATTAGAAATAAATGTATTTTATTCATTTTCCGAAAGGTAAGTTAATTTAAAAAAATAGAATACAAAAAAAATATAAAAGATCTGTAAGATTATTATTGTCTAATTTATGAATAATGGTGTATTAAGGGAAGTTTGAAATTTGCTCCAACAACTGAAAAAATGAGGAGGGATGAAAGTGGCATTACGAAGCGAATATTGTTGATGAGTATTGATTGTCTGACGTCTGAAGTGCCAAGTGCTTTATTCTTATACAAAACTTTGACTTTGATGATGGATGGATTGTGTGAAACACGAGGATAAAAGTAAAAATACAGAAAGTAATGGCAAAAAATTTAATGAATACGTGTTGTCTTGATCTCACCTGTAGTGTTATGGTTCAATCAATAATACTTACTTACTATTATTATCATCAGAAAGAGAACAGAGTAGAACGAAGAGAACAGAGGTTTGACCTAAAACAGATATCTTGCTGGGCTTTTCGAAAATGGTAAAAGTGAAGAGTTAAATATAGCATCGACCTTGACTTGGCGGCCAACAAACTTTAGAATTTGTTCGAAAATATTTAGGTATCACGAACCATATCGAAGTCTTGTCTGGGCAATTATCAAAAACCGCCTCGATGCATCAATTTATCAATCAAGGATTAATAAATATAAAATTAGCTTATTCAGACCACAAATTTGCATTCCTTTGAAAAACATTAATATGTATAAAGTTGGCATAAAATTGTGCGGTGACAATCTGGGGGCACGGAAGTGGCCTCATCAAGTCGAGCAAAACGGCATGGCCGCACTATCCTTATCTAGAAGCTATTCGGGTCATTTTTACTTCTCACTCACACTGTAAAATCTGTGAAAAAAAAAATCAAAATTTTGCCAAGTCACTCTATTCATTAAGACATAAAAAGGGAATAATATTATGATAAAGTGGTTGGGTAGCTGCTCCCATAGATAGGTATTCTGAATTAACTGACTTGGTTTAGATTATTTTTCTTACATTTTTGCAACGTTGCGAGACTTGGGCATCTTTTTCCATGTTGTTTTTTATGCATTTATTTACTTCGATTATTAACTTATCAATGGGTATATTATAAACAAGATAGAAATGAAAGGAAAGATCAGAAGTTCAATATTTATTGTAACTTAACAAAAGTAGTTCTCATATAATACTGTTTGATATATAGCATCCAATTAATTAGATGTTATTCGATTTTTTACAAATATAAAAGTAAACCTAATAGTGTAAGATTTAAGATATAATATTGTTTAAAATACATCGCGACACACTCCATCAGCACCTCGTACTTGTCCCGGAGGACAGTTTGGGGGCGCTTGAATCATATTCCTCAACTGCAAATTCCCTTCCAGTTGTTGTTCTTCGATTGAGTTTGATATGACTTCTTGTACTTCTTCAGCTGCTTTTGCCTTGATATCCTCTATTTCGTCGGGATAGACAATACGGTTCTCATCTGCCATATTTCTGTAAACGTTATAAATAATGTTTTATTTCTTTTATTAAAGTATTATTAGCGTTGAGTTTGTTTAATAGAAACCCAATATTTTTAAAATTTTTGTTAATAAAAATAATTCAGGTTTAAAGTGATGTTTTTTTAGTTCGTTTATCGATGTTAAATGCATAAATATTAACAAAACTACACCTTTATACCACTTTACATATCTCTAATATTTAGAATATTTCTAAATTATAATACTTAACACTGTTAAAGAAATCACCAATGGAATAAAAACCATCAAATTACTTTGTAGAAGTTAAGAACGCAAAAACTAACAAGAGAGCAGCCGACAAACTAAAGCATTTTTTTTCAGAGTCACGACTTCTACTGATTTATCAAAAGATATTATAGGCGTAGGTTCAAAGTTTGTAAAACTAAGTTCAATACACCTACTAGGTTTTTCTTTTAATACAAAAGAAATAAGATGAAAAAAATCTAAATTTACAATAAATCCAAAAATATATAAAATAAAAAACTCTCAATAAAAAAAAGAAAAATACGAAATATGATAAAAAATAATCTTTTGACTTCCCACTTGTATATGCGAATATCTACTGTAATATCAAGGAAAACTTAAAACACACTTGAGTTGAGTTAAATCGTTCAAACTAAAATAAACATTACATTTAGATTAAGATATGACCACAACATATTATTATAAAAATACATTTAAAAAGATAAATAATTATAAACCAGTTTGCAAGAAACAATTAAATATAAATTGCATATAAACTCACTGCTTATGAAAGAATTCCTAGATAACACAACGTAACAGCTCGGTAAGTTACTGAGTACTGAGTATTTCCGATAGCCAGTCCGTTTATATTCAAGGCAATAAATATTTATCGTTTAGTTTAAACATAACGTCACTTGGCGCTCCCCAAGCCGTACGGATTACTAAGAATTTAATATGTTACTTATAATCCAATAACGATAACGGCTATCTCTTAATAATATTTATAATTCCAAAAATATATTTGTACTTCCCATAAATCATTATCCTCGCATTTCGGAATTGTGAGTCATATATTATTATCGAAGATTATTATAGAAGATAACAAGCAAATTCAGTAAAGGTGCACTAGTTATCTGAGTAAGACGTCAATGTTAAAAAAAAAATATGATGTCACTCTAAGGGAACCCCATTTTAGCATTTATTATTCAATGTTGCAATTTCTACAATATTATACGGATGTATTGGTCGTCTTTAGAAATTGTGCTGGTCAAGATTACAAGACTAACTGGTACAATAACTTTTAGACATTAACATAATTGTTAAAAATAAATTGTTTGAGATTTCCTCGTAGTTGTGTTTAGTTTAATGTGAAAATAATTATTTGCGCCCCAGATTTAGGATAACCGTATGGACATGATTTATGTAATTAACTTATTAAATTGTACCCGCAATAATATTTAAATTTTAGAGATAATATTAATTTCAGAAGATTTCGATCCAAATACGAATTTACTAATAGAATAATAAACTAACAAGACAACAATTTACTCGTAAATCTTTAACTGTACATTATTTGTGTGATTCACAAATGTTCACAATTAATACATTTGTAAAAACTTTCCCGGCCTAGCGATCACTCATAATATATATCTATCATATAGCTATAATATCTAATATCTTAAAAAGTATATTACATGCACAAAAAATAAGCAATAAAACAATATTACAGACACATCTGTGTAGTAAGATAAAAAAGGATGTATAGAATAGCGTATAACATTGCTTGGGTGGTCCTTGTAAAAACCGAAAGGGTTCTTGCGAAATTTCATTTCATCTGGATTCTCTTAATATATATAAACAAGGGAACTTCCCGGCCCTTCGGGCCAGGAAGGGTCAAAGGTCACGTATGAGGTTGGCACCTACCCTATTTTGTAGCCTGATTCAATAGCTTTTTTTTGATGTATTACACATTATTGTGTGATTTGTGGGTGATAAGTGATGCGCGTGCATACAGAGTCAATTAGATCATTATTATATAGTAAGGATTACGTGTAACGTTGTTTGACCGCGATGGACTCCTAAACTACTTATCAAATTTAAATAAAATTTACACACCACGTGCAGTTTGACCTAATTTTAAAGGTAGAATAATTTTCAAATCAATTCATAGTCGCAATATTATTTTATTGCAAATCATTTACATATTTACTATTTTGCAGTCACAATTTTCAGTTAGCTCCTAACGATTCTAAAGGATGGAGGTATCTGTTGACTGGATTGATTAATTTAGTTTTAAGTTTAGTGTTCCAAGTTATTTACTAAAAACTTTGTAATATACAAATAGTTTTATAAACTTGGATAAAATTTTAAAAAATATTATAATTATTTTGTTTTGATTTTTGCTTAATATCGACTGTAAGAAAACATTATGGTTTTCATGACAGATGTACTCTGAACTTTACCCCTTAAATAGTTTACTACACAATAGTCACAGCAACGCGTGACCGGGTCTACTAGTATGTACGACACGTATAAATGAAGTTTATACTCTATCCTATAAGGATCATTCATACACTTCGTAAATTGACGAATTGAGGGTACGAGGGTCAAACTGAAAGTTCTTAGAAAATCAAAAACTAAGCATTCTAGCAAGTTATTAGTTTTATTGTAACTTTTCAAAATAGCGTCCATTTATATCAATACATCGCTGCATTCGATGGAACCATTGAGAAAAGCACCTTGCCCACTCGGCCTTAGGGGTCTCTTCGAAGGCGTTTTGAAACGCAGCCACTGCTTCTTCGGCGTCTATAAAACGTTTTCCTCGAAGTTTTTCTTTTATTTTCGGAAATAAATAAAAATCGCAGGGTGCGAGGTCAGGGCTATACGGCGGGTGACCCAGTAATTCCACGTCTGAGGTCACCAAATAGTCGATCGTTTGCCTGGCGGTGTGCGACGAGGCATTGTCGTGATGAAGGAGGATCCTGCTGCGAGGTCGTTTCTGTCGAACTTTTTCCAAGACAAGTGGCAAACAATTGTTAGTATACCACTCTGCATTAACCGTTTTCTGATCCTCTAAGACTACTGTCGCGTAATGACCTGTCTTTCCGAAGAATGAGGCCACCATCTTTTTTCCAACACTTCGACCTCTCTTCACTTTAGTTGGCAACTCTTCGGAAGGAAACACCCACTGAGCAGACTGTCTTTTGGTTTCCGGATCATAACAGTAAATCCAGCTTTCGTCACCCGTTAGTATGTCGAACACAGCATTTGAGTCACCTCCGTTAAATTTTTGGATCATTTCTCGGCACCAATCAACACGGCGGAGTTTTTGAGCCTCGGTCAAATTTTGCGGTATCCAGCGGGCACAAAGCTTCCTGACCACTAAATGTTCATGGAGGATTTTGTGCACTTGACTCATACCTATGCCTAGACTTGTCCGAATTTGCTGATAGGTCACTCTTTTGTCAGTCTCTATCATACGCCGCACAACACTGATGTTATCTTCAGTCGTCGCTGTAGAAGGCCGTCCCTCACGCAAATCATCGGTGAGATTAGTTCGACCACGTTTGAATTCATTAAACCAGTTGTAAACTGTGGCACGAGATGGGGCTTCATCGTGAAAAGCCAATCGAAGTCTATCATAACTTTCTTGTTGACTTAAATGACATCGAAAGTCATAAAAAATCATTGCACGAAAATTTTCTCGGCTTAAATTCATTCTGACGTGCACAGACAATTTTCAATTTGCCGCCAAATCGTAAAACAAATGACAAATGAATGAAATGTACACTCAATAATATTGTTAAAGAGTTCTATTTTCAAAATTTAAACAATTTTTTTTAATATAATGCTTTTAAGTGGCCAGTTCTAAAAACTTTCAGTTTGGCCCTCGTATGATTCAACATTGACAAAGCCGATGGTATAATGATTTACACTTTATATTTTAGAGATTACGTTTTATTTTTATCTATAAAAATATAGTAAAGCTGAAATGTATGTTTGTTTAAAAGGTGCTCATCTATTACTACTAGCTACGTTTCAAAAAAAATCTTAAGAGATATTATAAATTATATAATTTTACACTAAAATAAATAAAATAAAGGTATGGTTGGTGCTGTCGGCGTTTTTTCTTGTGTTAGATACTACTTTTTCTAAAAATTCAGTTACTTTCTCGTTAATATCTTCCACTTCCTCCATCTTCTCATAATGCATCTTCGGCTAATGTTAGATGTACCATATTTTTGTATTATACATTTACCAGTTTAAAATATTAGAATTATAAAAAAAGTGAAAATACAATATATTTTGAAAATAAAATAACAATAGCCTAAGTTACTCGTTATAACATTATCTATACGCCAGTGATAGTTCTGTTAAAACCGGCAAGGCCGTTTTAGAGATTAGCGGAAAATAACAGATAGATAGAAAAAAAATATTTTTTTTTTTTTTTATGTAAGTAACGTTATGTACGTTACTAGTTTTCAATTACAAACAGATACTTCGATTTTATTTATATGTATAGATAATTATCAGAGAGAATTCTGACATAACTGCTTGGATGCACTATTTGTCTAAAATTTCTTTGTTTAAAAAAATTAACAATTTATCATCCATAAGAAGAAACCAGTAACGTTCAATATAAATAGTCACACGTCTTCTATAAATGTAAAATATCAATAAAATAAAAAAAATGCAACTCACTCCTACCTTATATGCATTCTCTAGTTAAGCTTATTTTAAACAAATGTATGAACGTTGTTCTACTAGGAAATATTCTTAAGTACTGTCTGTTCATTTCGACAGGTAGAAGTATTATGTTTCAAGAGGGAGGGGTGCTTATGATTAGTGACGAAATTAATCCACGACATTAATACTATTCAGGTTCAGGATTCTTCAAAACTTCTAGCAAATTTTGTTATAGTTGGTTAAAATTCAAATTCACACAATAGTATTATTTCCAATAAGGTTTTGTGATTTTATATTTGAACTGAAAAATTTTGACTGAATATCAAAACTATTAAACCACCGAAATAGATCCAGTAGTTCAGTGTAATTAAAAAAAAATTAAATTAAGAATAGGTGCCTGTTATTACAGGTACCTAAAAAAAAATAAGAAAATAGAAATTTAAAACAACAATTTTTAATAAAGAAAGCGACAATGTGTTTTCATGAGGAAAATATCATAGAGTATTGGTCTATAAAAGATCTATTGCTCAAGAAAGGCCGTTTTCGCAACTGGTAAAAATAAGGAGCGAAACCATATCACACAGGCCCTGGTATTCAAACTTTAGAATTGCTTCGAAATTTATTAAGGTGTCATCAACCATATCTAAGTCTTGCCTGGGCAATTATCAATCACTTTTAGACCTATCCATTTATTATAACTTCTTCAAAATTACATACTTGTCCTTTTTTGAAAATCATTAATATGTATAAAGTTGTCACAAAAATGTTATTGTACCAATTTATTAACTTCGATTATTCATCGGCTAATAACTTCAATATTCAAATCGTTATTGACTTATCTATTGATATATTACATATCATTTTAAAAAAGGATAGAAATGAAAGGAAAGATCAGAAGTTTAATGTATATTGCAATTTAACAAAGGTAGTTATTTTCAAATAAATCAAAATACTATTTAGTTTCTCCATATTTCTCGACAAACTCCATCGACACCTCGATCATATCCAGGTGGACAGTTATGGGGTACATAAATCATATTGAAATCGGTGAGATTTACCTTCGAATTGACATTCACCTCCAATAACGGTTCTTCGATTGATGTGACCTCTTGTACTTCTTCGTCTGCTTTTGAATTGACATCTCCTACTTTGTCGGGAATGTTAACACAGTAACGATCTGTCATATTTCTGAAAATGCAATGAATAATCATAGTGTTATCATTATTATTATTAGCAGAATTAAAAACTTTGAGTTTGTTTAATCCAAAACTATTCTTATTAAAGTTTACCCCAGTAAAGATAATTTAGGCGATAAATTTATTCATCTGTCGTCTATTAACATAACATAAAAAGAAAAATATAAAAAACTTAGATTGATATAATGTACTTAAACCTTAATATAAATATTTATCCATATCAAATAAATTAATAATATGTACGTCAGGACAAAGTTAATTGCTTTAAATTTATACTTAATTTAGAACAAGAACCACAAATAAAATATGATAACAAATATTACACTGAAAACACGAAATAAAACAAGGGAGGAAAACGAAATGCAATGTGTACAAAAATTCAAATAATCATATCTAATCTTCCCACTTACGTAAACGTATACCTACTGTAATTTCAGGACAAATATTAAAGACACAAATAAATCATTTAAACTAACAGTAACCCCACAAATTAGGTATGAACATAAAATTTAATAATAAAATAGAACTTACATTTGAAAAGTTAAATAAATATACAACAATGTTATTAAAACGTTGACCATTTCGTAAGAACCGATTGAATAACAATTCATATAAACTCACTGTTTAAGAGCTCGCGTAACAACTAAATAGTGAGGATTTTCGATTGGGAGTTCTTTTATATCCAAAGACAGATTTATCTTCCAGTTTAAACATGAGTCATTTGGCTCTCCAATCCAATAACGATAACGGCTACCTCTTAACTCTTTATAATTTCATTAAAACAAATTTACATCCTATTTAAGAATAGTGATTCATTTCATTTTTTTATTCCAGATATTTTTATGGGAGGATTATATATATATATATACATACACACTAACTATACATATATTAATTCTATAAGTTAATATGAACTATTATGAACTATGCCCTACTATATAATACATAAATATTTTAATATTATAAATATTAAAGAGATAAATTGATTACGCAGATCCCCAATGACCCTGGAGATTTTGAATCTTGACTCCGGAGCTGATTGTGATATTTCCAATATGTATATATGTATGTTCTTACAATTGAGATGCGTATCCATCCGAAACTAAGAGCGTAATGATGGCTGCCGCCGCCGTCGTCAACGATGAGTTTGTCTGCGATTTTGCTCTAAATAAAATATCAGGCGCTGGTTGTCCTGAACATAAATAGTGGTTCTTATGACGGTTCTTAAATATATATATCGATAATTTAAGTAATAAATTAATAATTATATTTAATTTGATAATTGTATTTAAATCATAATATTTCTTGAAACAAAAAACGTAAGTTGGCATAGAAAAAATTTAAAGAGTTTGAACTCGCAGGTAGATCTTTATATTTATGAATTAAATGATGCGCCACGGAATTACTATCTGTACTTATACGAGTGGGGCCACTTGATAATAGATTGAGAACAGTATTCTTTAATAGTTTTTTGACCTTATTATTTTAGGTACTCTCTGTATGTATTTAATGAAGAGGTCGCTTTCACCATTTTCTTTATGTTTTTGTAACTCTTCTGTAAGTTGTTTTAAAAAAGTTTTTTGAGACGGAGTTTTATCGGTATATAATCGGATACTGCCGACCAGTTTCAGTTTATTTGGTAATAACTGCTTTGTAGTGGTTGCCGATTCAAAACCTACTTTTAAAGGTCGGTTTTATCCTGCATTGTATTTACCAAGTCGCATAGTCTTAATAGGTTTAGGGCATTGCTCAAATATGGAAGTAATCATTTTAAAGGTTTCATTATCATATTTGCGCCGGACATTGTAATTTTTAACACATATTTCACTTATACCTACTAAAATCATATTTTTCTCTCCGTCGAAGCGGTCTTTAAATTCATGCATTAGATCTTCGAGAGTAAGCGGAAGCGATTTATTGCTTTTAATATTATCGAGTTGTAATGCTAGATTGCTCAGAGTGTTTTACTGTGACTTTATAATTTCTATTTCTGTTTTTAGTGTTTCGTATTGCAGATTTAATTTTTTTGTCGTCTTTTTTATATTTTTGATCTCACTTATTATTTTTTCCTTCCTTCCGTATTTGAAATAATGTATCATTTTGTGTAGTTGCAGTCTTGAAAAAGTTTAATAATTTCCCTCCGAAAATCACCTAGTTCATATTCAATCGAACGCTCACATCGTTTTCTGGGTCTCATGTCTATGTTCATATTATCCTCATCATAGTTCGATAAGTTTGATATAGTATCACCGCTTGTGAGGTTTCCTCCATTCGATGTTTGATGTGTAGTCATCTTATCTTATAACTAGTTCTATCAAGGCGTAGCTTCGTCGTAGTGTGAGCAAGTAGCAATCGCAACTGTGCTCTTTACCCGAGGGGTTTGAGGGAAGCTCCGAAAGATTTGATGTCCACACACAGTATGTATTAGTTAATTATGATATAAATATGATTTGCAAAAAATCACTTCACGTATAATAGAAAGTATTAGGATTTAAATATCACTTTTGTTTGAGCTGGATTAATTGATTTTGCAAAACATTTTACGGATTTTAGTTAATATAATAATGCACACGTCCACTCAGTTTGAATGAATTCAAGTATAAATTTTTATGCGTTCTCAAAACTCTTCAGGGTCTTGACAGAGAGACCAACGAATGGAAGGGAGGACAGAAGAACTGCAAAGTGACCCTATAAGGGTTCCTTGTTTTTTCCTTATACAGGGTGGGTCAAAAATTTTTGCACTATTTAAACATGTCTAGAAATAAAAGTACAAATGTTATTTTGTTTATGATTTATTTAACGTAATTATCATTTATTAAAATTTATTTTTAAAAAATGACATCGTCGAGATGTGCTCCGTCTCGTCGTTGGCACTCCTGCAATCGACTACGTAAACTTTGGAAAACTCGTTGACACATGCTGCGAGGAATCGCGGCTATCTCCTCGTGGACGTTTTCTTTTAATTGGGATATGGTCGTCGGTTTATTAAGGTATACTTGACTCTTCAGATATCCCCACAAGAAAAAATCGCAAGGTGTAAGGTCCGGGCTTCTGGGAGGCCATGGGATATCACCTCTGCGAGAAATCAATTTGTTAGGAAACATTTCTTTGACCACAGGTAAAGTCACGTTTGATGTATGGCATGTTGCTTCATCTTGTTGCATCCAAGTCCGGCTATTGTATCCTTCAAATTCATGCAACTGTGGTGTCAAAAACTCTCGCAACATTTTCACGTATTCCACTGAGTTCACAGTTACGTTATTTCCTTGATTATTTTCAAAGACGTATGGACCGATAATGCCCTTTGCGGATATGGCAGCCCACACTGTCGTTTTTGGTGAATGAAGAGGCTTTTGGTGTTTATAGTGAGGGTTTTCCGTGCTCCAATATCGACAATTATGTTTATTTACGTGACAAAAACAATATTAATAAAATTACATCCGTAAACAATACATCCTCAAGCCTAGAGAATCGCTCCAGTATAGTGTCAGCAAATAACTTGCGTTGAATGTAATCGTTTGGTTTCATCTCCTGTACAATTTGAAGCTTATATGGGTGCAGTGTAAGGTCCAAATGCAAGATTCGCCGCAGACTAGTTCTTGGTATAGCAAGAGCCGCCGACCGCTTACACGTAGATGATTCTGGATCGTCCCTTACAGAAATTTCAACCTCCCGAATGTTCTCTTCGCTTCTTCTTGAACGTGGTCGCCCAGTTTGTTTAATATTCGTTGTCGATCCCGTTTGCTCAAACTTTTTAACCCAAGCTTTAATTAAATTAACACTTGGACACTCACTTACACGTTGTAATCCGTATTCAACTCTAAAGAGGCGTCGTACAGTAACGTCGGAATCGTTGTTTTTGTAAAATTGTTTTACGCAAAAAGCACGCTGTTGTCCCGTGAAGCGCCATCGTGACTAAAATTGCATTAAACGACGCACAATTCCCCGCCACCCACGCGCCCCTTGCTCTCACGGTTTTGGAGAAATCAAGTGTTGCTATTTGCAAAAATTTTTGGCCCACCCTGTATTTTACAGTTTAATCTATCTATAAGGGTAAACGGTGATAATAACTGTCAAAATTACTATAAATCAAAATCATCTGTTAGATATGGTTAAGCATAATTCCGAAGAGTCAGAAAAAGATGGTAAGGAATTGTTAACTTGATCAACGTAATTATTTGAACTCATATTAGTTCATTCATTAGGACATTCTCAATAGTACCGATTGACGTTATTGTTATCCTAAACTCTCGAATCTTGACAATATTATAGATATTATTTAATAATAAATGTTGTCCTCTACATCAACGGTGTGAATAACTTAGTAAGAAGATATTACAGTAGAGTTTTACTTTATATAACGCGGTATATATATATATATGTTTTAGATCATAATAATCTGCATTTTCCTAAATTGTACAAAGTATTTTGCAATATTCATTTTAAGAGTTTTAGTGTCAAATTAGCATATATATAAACTTTTTTCCTTATAACTGTGTTCAAAATTCAAGTAGTTTAGTAATGGATTACAACATTTAACAAACGAATATACCTTTACTTAAATATTTTAATAGATATATAAACAGCCGTAAAACTCTCAGTCTAATTAACAAAACATCGTTATTAAAAAGACAAATATACAAAGTCATAGAAAAAACTAAGGTAGATAAAGTAGATATGGAAGGTAAACTTACCTTAGTTTCTTATATTTAATATTAGGGAGGAGTCATTATTCTCGTATATTAAATACTTAGCCTCGTATAAAACATATATACCATATGTATAAAATAATGTTCTAAAAGTCAAAATATTTGCAGGTCATAGCATCTACAGAGTGTACGGATGAACCATACGTAATCCGGGATAATATTTCTTGGAAAGATTGCTTTATGTTTTAAAAGTGTCAACTAAGCAACGTTATTAACTATCTTATGAATATTTTTGTTATATCGCCTTTAGATCGCGAAAGGTTTTACAAATATATAAATTATGAACATTTGTGGATCACATAAACAATTGTCCCGTATGGGAATCGATCCCACAACCTTCAAGTAAGCAGTCGTGGTCATTTACGGCTAGGCCAACAGGTTGTCAACTAGAGAAAATAAGTTGTGGATGTATTTTATGAAACTTTATAAAAATTTTAACTATATTTCAATTAAAAACTCATTGATACATTAAAAATTCAATTATCAATTTTAAACTTTGAAAATAAATTACCAGCAAATTTCCTAAAAACCGAGTTTATTTTGTCTATTATAGTATTGTAGAAATAGCAGCAGTGAAAAAAATATAAGACATATTGCCTTAAAGTAAAGCTAGTACACTGTTACTGTATTCAGTTTACTAATCTTCCATAAAAGAATCTGGAATAAAATAATAAAGTAAATCACTATTCTTAAATAGGATGTAAATGTGTTTTAATGGAATTATAAAGAGTACTAAGAGGTAGCCGTCATCAATATTGGATTGAAGAGCCAAATGACACATGACTTAAACATGTTTAAACGTGAAAATATTGCTTTGGATATAAAAGGACTGCCAATCGAAAATCCTCACTATTTAGTTGTTATGCGAGCTCTTAAGCAGTGAGTTTATATGAATTGTTATTCAATCGGTTCTTACGAAATGGTCAACGTTTTAATATATTTATTTAACTTTTCAAATGTAAGTTCTATTTTATTGTTAACGTTTATATCTAATTAGTGGGGTTACTTTTAGTTATAATATTAGATATATATATTAATATATTATTTTTAGTTAATATATTATTAGTTTATTAGATATAGATAAATATTTATAGTAAAGTATAAGTAGTTTATATCAATCTAGGTTTTTTATATTTTTCCTTTATATGTTAATAGTTGTAATGAATCATCAAATCTTCGAGTGTTTTAAAATCGATTGAGGCATCTGCAACGGAGGCTACCAAAAAAGAAGAGCCTTCCGAGCTTAGGGCAATGGCAGCCGTGCCCGCGGAGGATGAAGGCGAGCGGCGGATCGTGGTCGCGCCGCTGGCAGTTTGCGAGGACATTGGCGTAGACGATGATAACGTCGACAAAGTGCCTTCGATGCAGAGAGTCTCGGGATATTCCAGGGCGTCCGTGGGAGGACGAGTAAGTAAACGAAAATTTATACGCGCTTTGTATTTAGTGAATATTTGTAATTGAATAATTTTTTGCACCGTTAGGATTAGCGTAGAGTTGTTGTAGTGTATATAGTTTCAGAATAACTTCATTATAATTGGTTTTAATCTGAAAATCATTGGTTTATATTTTTATCGTCGTCTCAATAACTTTTATATTATGTTATAAAAAAAACTATAGATTTATTAAATTAACTTTTTTTTAATACCTTTTTTTTCGGTTATAAAGACTCCCTGTTTTTAATTTACTCATGTGTATTTTAATCTACCTCTTATTCAAACTTAATAGTATAATATATGTTCTATCATTAAGTTTTACTGATTATTTGTATAGATCAGGGCTTCTTAAACTTTTTTATATAGCCACCGCCTTCAAGCTTAGGAAATTTTAAACGATCCATATAATGATCACAGTATCAGATCTTTGCGACGCCCCTTTCAGTAGTCTCGCGACCCCCCTGGGGGTCGCGACCCACAGTTTAAGAAGCCCTGGTATAGATAATATAAATTAAGTTTAAATAGTATAAAATTTTTATTTGACTTTTATTTTTTCGAAACTGTGCCCTTGTTATCATTATGTTTTTGTAATAAATTAATTTTATTTTTATGTTTCGTTCTTGCATTATTACTTACCATATGTTGATCTTTATATTTACTTTATATTTTATATTTACTTACAAAGATTTCACCCTGGATCAGTTCACAGTTTTACTAATTTTAAGTCAAATTGATAAAGAAGTTATTTTCATTACTGGAAATTGTCTATAAACATTTGATTAATTTTGAGCTTATTAATTTTTTTTTAAATTTGCTGGTACTGTACCTACTAGTGTACTGTAGTTCAGTTGATAGAACATCAACTGAACGATCAACTGGTGGAACGGTAGACAACATTATTAAAACAAAATCATATAAAAGCTTCTATGGTTGCAAAAAAAAGATAATGATTTCTACAGAGCATAAATTTGTTTCAATATCTTTAGAATCTACACTTCATGATTTAAATACCTTGATACCCTGAAACCTTTTAGATAATATTATATAATGTACATGGATATTCCTTCTACCATTAACTAAAGTTTTTCGTTTCAGGAATTCCTGCGAGAGTGACGTTCCATTTGTTAAAACCTATGCAACGCTCGGTTATTTATAATTTTCGTAGTTGAACATCATGGCGTCAGGGTTATAGAAAAAGATATTTATTTTTTATCTTAGACCCTATGTTTCGATTATCACAGGGTTAGAGCATTATTGTGTAATTATATGAATATTTTGAAGTAAATGATCGTTAATTATTAGAAATAAATGTCTTTTATTCATTTTCCGAAAGGTAAGTTAATTTAACAAAATATATAAAAATAATATAAGGATATCTGTAAGATTATTATTGTCTAACTTATGAACAATGGTGGTTTGAAATTTTGCTCCATCAACAGAAAAAATGAGGAGGGATGAAAGTGGCATTACGAAGCGAATATTGTTGATGAGTACTGATTGTCTGACGTCTGAAGTGCCAAGTGCTTTATTGTTATACAAAACTTTGACTTTGATGATGGATGGACTGGTCTCTGTGAAACACGAGGATAAAAATAATAGAATGCAGAAAGTAATGGTAAAAGTTTAATGAATACGTGATGTCTCGATCTTACCTATAGTGTTATAGTTCAATCAATAATACTTACTTACTATTATTATCTTACTATTAATATGACGAAGTAAACAGTACTTTGTCACGAGTCCTGCATTGGTTCGAAATTAATAATTTACTGTTAAATGCTAAGAAAACTAAATGCGTAGAGTTTACACTTCCTAATGTAAAAAGTAAAAATTTTAACTTGCTCCTTAACAATGAAGTGTTAGAATTGATTGACTCAACAAAATTCTTAGGTATAACATTAGATAAAAAGCTCCAGTGGAACCCCCATCTCTCAACACTCGCAGCCAAATCAGCTCCGCCGTCTTTGCAATTAGAAAAGTTAGACAATTAACGGACATTAATACGGCTCGACTTGTTTATTTTAGTTATTTTCACAGTATTTTATCTTACGGTATTTTATTATGGGGCAGTGCTGTCGAAATTAATTCTATATTTATTTTACAAAAAAGAGCTGTGAGGGCTATTTATAACTTAAAAGCTAGAGATTCTGTGAAAGATGTTTTTAAAGAAATAGGTATTCTTACAGTCGCTTCCCAATACATATTTAATAACATATTATATATACGTCAAAATTTAAATAGTTATATAAAAAACAGTGACAGACACGCGATAAATACGAGAAATAAAAACAAATTCGTAACGCCAAAGTTTCGGTTTCAAAAAGTTAATAAATCATTCATGGGTTTGAGTATACGCATATATAATAAAGTTCCACAAGATTTCTTAGACCTTCATTTCTTAGTTTTAAATCTAAAATCAAAAGTTTATTGTTAAATAAAGCTTATTATAACGTACAAGAGTTTTTAGTGGATCGAAATATGTGGAACTTAAGTTGTTGAATCATTTGCAGGATTTATATTATAATGTACATCACCTATTGTTATATTTCTTTTGAAAAGAGCAACTGTTGAGTTTCTGGCCGGCTCTTCTCAACAGAGCAGCATTCCGAGCCGGTGGTAACTTACTTACGGACTGACTACACTGACCTTTTTTTGTATTGTAGTAATTGACGATTCAAAAGTGCGTGTAAATGCCTACTTGAATAAAGATATTTTGAATTTTTAATTTTTAATTTTATCATCAGAAAGAGAACAGAGTAGAACGAAGAGAAAAGAGGTTTGGCCTATAAAAGATATCTTGCTGGACTTTTCGAAAATGGTAAAAGTGAAGAGTTAAATATAGCATCGACCTTGACTTGGCGGCTAACAAACTTTAGAATTTGTTCGAAAATATTTAGGTATCACGAACCACATCGAAGTCTTGTCTGGGCAACCCTCAAAAACCGCCTCGATGCATCAATTTATCAATCAGGCATTGATAAATATAGAATTAGCTTATTCAGACCACAAATTTGCATTCCTTTGAAAAACATTAATATGTATAACGTTGGCATAAAACTGTGCGGTGACAATCAGGGGGCACGGAAGTGGCCTCGTCAAGTCGAGCAAAACGGCAAGGCCGCACCATCCTTATCTAGAAGCTATTCGGGTCATTTTCACTTCTCACTTGTGAGTGAGAAGTGAAAATACAGTGTGCTGTAAAATCCTTGTAAAATAAATTCAACAGTTATTTTTTATGGAATTTGTTTACTTCGATTATTTACCGACATATAACTAATCATTTTTGACTTATCAATGGATATATTATAAACAAGATAGAAATGAAAGGAAAGATCAGAAGTTCAACATTTATCTACTTGTAACTTAACAAAGGTAGTTCTCATATAATACTGTTTAATATATAGCATCCAATTAATCAGATGTTATTCGATTTTTTATAAATATAAAAGTAAACCTAATAGTGTAAGATTTAAGATATAATTTGTTTAAAATACATCGCGACACACTCCATCAGCACCTCGTACTTGTCCCGGCGGACAGTTGGGGGGCGCTTGAATCATATTCCTCAACTGCAGATTCCCTTCCAGTTGTTGTTCTTCGATTGAGTTTGATTTGACTTCTTGTACTTCTTCAGCTGCTTTTGCCTTGATATCCTCTACTTCGTCGGGATATACAATACGGTTCTCATCTGCCATATTTCTGTAAACATTATAAATAATTTTTTTTTTTTTATTAAAGTATTATTAGCGTTGAGTTTGTTTAATAGAAACCCAATATTGTTAAAATTTACCTTAATAAAGATAATTCAGGTGTATAGTGATGTTTTTTTTAGTTCGTTTATCGATGTTAAATGTATAAATATTAACAAAACTACACCTTTATACGACTTTACATATCTCTAACATTTAGAATATTTGTAAATTATAATACTTAACACACTGTTAAAGAAATCACCAATGGAATAAAAACCATCAAATTACTTTGTAGAAGTTAAGTATGCAAAAACTAACCAGAGAGCAGCCGACAAACTAAAGCATTTTTTTTCAGTCACGATTTCTACTTATTTATCAAAAGATCTTATAGGCGTAGGTTCAAGGTTTGTAAAAATAAGTTCATTACACTTACTAGCTTTTTCTTTTAATACAAAAGAAATAAGATGAAAAAAATCTAAATTTACAATAAATCCAAAAATATATAAAATAAAAAACACTCAATAAAAAAAGAAAAATACGAAATATGATAAAAAATAATCTTTTGACTTCCCACTTGTATATGCGAATATCTACTGTAATATCAGGGAAAACTTAAAACACACTTGAGTTGAGTTAAATCATTCAAACTAAAATAAACATTACATTTAGATTAAGATATGACCACAATATTTTATTATAAAAACACATTTAAAAAGATAAATAATTATAAACCATTTTGCAAGAAACAATTAAATATAAATTGCATATAAACTCACTGCTTATGAACGAATTCCTAGATAACACAACGTAACAGCTCGGTAAGTTACTGAGTACTGAATATTTGCGATAGCCAGTCCGTTTATATTCAAGGCAAGAAATATTTATCGTTTAGTTTAAACATAACGTCACTTGGCGCTCCCCAAGCCGTACGGATTACTAAGAATTTAATATGTTACTTATAATCCAATAAAGATAACGGCTATCTCTTCATAACATTTATAATTCCAAAAATATATTTGTACTTCCCATAAATCATTATCCTCGCATTTCGGAATTGTGACTCATATATTATTATCGAAGATTATTATAGAAGATAACAAGCAAATTCAGTAAAGGTGCACTAGTTATCTGAGTAAGACGTCAATGTTAAAAAAAATATGATGTCACTCTAAGGGAATCCCGTTTTAGCAATTATTATTCAATGTTGCAATTTCTACAATATTATACGGATGTATCGGTCGTCTTTAGAAATTGTGCTGGTCAAAATTACAAGACTAACTGGTACAATAACTTTTGGATATTAACATAATTGTTAAAAATAAATTGTTTGTTCTGAGATTTCCTCGTAGTTGTGTTTAGTTTAATGTGAAAATAATTATTTGCGCCCCAGATTTAGGATAACCGTATGGACATGATTTATGTAATTAACTTATTAAATTTTACCCGCAATAATATTTAAATTTTAGAGATAATATTAATTTCAGAAGATTTCGATCCAAATACGAATTTACTAATAGAATAATAAACTAACAAGACAACAATTTACTCGTAAATCTGTACTCGTAAAACTGTACATTATTTGTGTGATTCACAAATGTTCACAATTAATACATTTGTAAAAACTTTCCCGGCCTAGCGATCACTCATAATATATATCTATCATATAGCTATAATATCTAATATCTTAAAAAGTATATTACATGCACAAAAAATAAGCAATAAAACAATATTACAGACACATCTGTGTAGTAAGATAAAAAAGGATGTATAGAATAGCGTATAACATTGCTTGGGTGGTCCTTGTAAAAACCGAAAGGGTTCTTGCGAAATTTCATTTCATCTGGATTCTCTTAATATATATAAATTACGTGTAACGTTGTTTGACCGCGATGATAGTTCTGTTAAAACCGGCAAGGCCGTTTTAGAGATTAGCGGAAAATAACAGATAGATAGAAAAAAAATAAAAATATTTTTTTTTATGTAAGTAACGTTATGTACGTTACTAGTTTTCAATTACAAACAGATACTTCGATTTTATTTATATGTATAGATAATTATCAGAAATAATTCTGACATAACTGCTTGGATTTGTCTAAAATTTCTTTGTATTTTTTTAACAATTTATCATCCATAAGAAGAAACCAGTAACGTTCAATATAAATAGTCACACGTCTTCTATAAATGTAAAATATCAATAAAATAAAAAAAGTGCAACTCACGTCTACCTTACATGTATTCTCTAGTTAAGCTTATGTTAAACAAATGTATGAACGTTGTTCTACTAGGAAATATTCTTAACTACTGTCTGTTCATTTCGACAGGTAGAAGTATTGTCTTTCAAGAGCGATAAGAACGCTTATGATTGGTAGCGAAGTTAATCCACGACAATAATACTAATCAGGTTCGAGATTCTTCAGAACTGCTAGCGAAATTTGTTACATTTAGTTAAAATTCAAATTCATAAAATAGTATTATTTCCAATCAGGTTTTGTGATTTTATATTTGAAGTGAAAAATTTTGACTGAATATCAAAACTATTAAACCATCGAAATCCATCCGGTAGTTTTGTGTGATTTAAAAAAAATGTGTTATTGATGATGTATTTATTGATAATGGATGGATTGTGTTAAACACGCGCATAAAAATAGAAGAAGCAAAGTTGGTGGATATAAAAACTAATGGAAAAAAGTTAAATTAAGAATAGTTGCCGTTCTATCTGTTACTAAAGGTAGCTAAAAAAATTGTAACAAAATATAAATTTAAAACACCGGTTTCAAATAAAGAAACCGACAAGGTGTTTTCATGCAGAAAATATAATAGAGTATTGGCTTATAAAATTTCTATTGCTGGGCAAAGGCCTTTTTCGCAAAAGGTAAAAATAAGGAGCTAATCATAGCATCGACCTTGGCATTCAAACTTTAGATTTTGTTCCAAAATATCTAGTTATTTAAAATTATATATTTGTCCTTTTTTTAAAATCATTAATAAAATATATAAAGTTGTTACAAATATGTGATTATGACAATTTGTTAATTTCGATTTTTCATTGACGAATAATATAGATATTCAACTCATTTTTGACTTATTAATTGATACATTACATATTTAAAAAGGATAGAAATGAAAGGAAAAATCAAAATTTTAATGTATATTGTGATTTAACAAAAGTAACTATTCTTTAATATAAATACTATTTAATATATAGCATCCCATTACCATCTTTCTCGACACACTCCTTTGGCGTCTGGAACTTCTCCAGATTTACAGTTAGGTGGCACATCAATCATATGGGAAATGTAGCATTTTGCCTTCGAATTGAGATTTACTTCCAATATCGGTTCTTTGCTTGATGTGACCTCTTGTACTTCTTCGTCTACTTTTGAATTGACATCTCCTACTTTGCGGGGAAAGTTAACACAGTTATGATCTGCCATATTTCTGAAAATGGAATGAATAATCATAGTGTTATCATTATTATTATTAGCAGAATTAATAGCTTTGAGTTTGTTTAATCGAAAACTATTTCTATTAAAGTTTACCCCAATAAAGATAATTTAGGTGATAAATTATCTTTCTTTAATTCATCTGTGATAAGATACTTTGAGAATATTTGTAAATTATAATACCTAAGAAACTTCTTAAAAATAACTAATGCAATAAAATCCATTAATTAATTAGTAGAAGTTAAGTCCGCAGAACAAGATCTTATAAATATAAGGTCTAAGGTTTGTAATAATAATTTCATTACAAATATTAACATATATAAAAAAAACCTAGTTTTATATAAACTACTTTTACCTTACTATAAATATTGATCTAATAAATATTTAATATAATATTTTCGTCAGGACAAAGTTAATTGCTTAAAATTTATACTGGTAAACTTACAGAATTTAGAACAATATGCACAAATAAAATATGATAATATATATTACATCGAAAACACGAAATAAAACAAGGGAGGAAAACGGAATGCAATATCTGTGCAAAATTAAAATAATCATATTTAATCTTCCCACTTATATAAACGTATACCTTCTGTAATTTCAGGACAAATTGTAAAGACACAAATAAATCATTTAAACTAAAAGTAACCCCCACAAATTAGCATGAACATAAAATTTAATTATGAGATAGAATATAAATTTGAAAAGTTTAATAAATATAAAACAATGTTATTGAAACGTAGACCGTAGACAATTTGGTAAGAACCGATTGAATAAAAATTCATATAAACTCACTATTTATGTTCGAATTCCTACTGACAACACAACGTAAGAGCTCGCGTAACAACTAAATAATGAGCATTTTCGATTGCCAGTCCTTTTATATCCAAAGCCTGAAAAATTTATCGTCCAATTTAAACATAATGTCATTTGGCACTCCAATCCAATAACGATGACGGCTTCCTCTTAATAATCTTTGTAATTCCAAATATGTATTTGTATTTCCCAAAAACACATTTTCATCCTACTTTAGAACAGTGATTTATTTTATTTTTTTTATTTCAGATATGGGAGATTAGTAAACTGAATACAGTAACAGTGCACAAGTTGTTTAAGTATATTGGCTTTAAAAAATATGTTACTATAAAGGAATACCAACTTATATGTTTTTTTCATTGTTGCTATTTCTATAATACTACAATAAAAAAATTTACTTGGTCTTTATGAAATTTAATTGTCATTGTCATTTAATTTCAAAGTTTAAAATTGATAATTGTGATTGAAAGGCTGAGTGGTACAAAGAATTTTGTGTATTTAATAATACACTTTTAGGTTTAAAACTAGGAATAGGAAGGTTTAAGATATCTTGTGGAATTTTATTATATATGCGTCCGCTGAAGCCAATTTCATTTGTTAATTTATTGAAGACGAAATGTAGGCGTTACGAGTTTGTTTTTATTTCTTTTACTTAATGTGTGTCTGTCACTATTTTTGAAATAAGTATTTAAATTTTGGCGCATAAATAGTATTTTATTAAATATATACTGAGAGACTGCCGTAAGAATACAACGTGTATTGTTTAATGTATTTCAAGGGAATCACTAGCTTTTAAGTTACAAATAGCACATCTCTTTATTGTAAAATATATATAGAATAATTTTGCGAGCACTTCCTCATAATAAAATATCGTAAGACAAATTACTATGAAAGTAACTCAAATAAGCGAGTCGAGTCTTATAAACATCCGTTAATTGTCTTACTTTTTTATTTGCAAAGACGGTCGAGCTAAGGTTGCCTGGGAGTATTAAGAGTTGGGGGTACCACTGGAGCCACATCGTAAGGTCAATCAGTTCTAACATTTCATTGTTAAGAAGTAAGCTATGCA
Organism: Melinaea marsaeus rileyi; assembly: GCA_918358865.1. NCBI lineage: Eukaryota > Metazoa > Arthropoda > Insecta > Lepidoptera > Nymphalidae > Melinaea > Melinaea marsaeus. Next base: position 6,810,476 of record OU911083.1, on the reverse strand, counting down.
TGCATTTACTTTTCTTAGGATTCAAATTATTAATTTCGAGCAAATAACGAACACATGACAGAGCACTGTTTACTTCGTCATATAATTATGTCCTATAAGACTCAACTTTTAAAATCAGCAAAAATACAATGTCACATAGACCTTTTACGAAAAATAGCAAAGTTATTACATACCATTTATAATAGTGCTTAGAAATTTAACTGACATACCCCAAAGATCATAGGTTTTTTTCAAATGTAAGATTTTAATTATTTTAATAATTTTATCTGATGAAACTGGTTTAAAAACAAAACATTTATTACTGACTATAAATAACGTGACTGTTATTTATTTCAGTAATAAAAGTTTCAAAGTTAGCCGCCGTTAGATATTATTATCAATTCTTATCTGTATAGGTCCATTAACAGCCCTAGTTTTCCCAGGAACACTAGAGACTACTATATAACATACTAACAGGTTACCTGTGCTTCGCGACGGACGGCGAAAGTGATCAAACATGTTGTTTGAATTTCCACACCACCTAGGAGGTATCAAGCAGGCGCGTTATATTTTTTGCAGTTTTTTAACTGGAACTTTGGAACGGTTTGGACCTTTGCAAAATCCTTTCTTATTGCACCTATTCAATATGTCAGGAGTCTTGTGTCCAAATTTCTGCTTTCTAGGTATTACGGTTTGGGCTGTAGAGCGATGAATGAGTCAGTGAGTCTGTCAGAGAGTGAGTCTCTTTGTGTTTTATATATTAAGATATAAGAGCCGAAGAGGAAGAAATGATTTATAATTTATGAAAACGAACACGTATATTTTTTATATTGGACATACCTACCGCAATTTAATTAATTGTTAGATATATACAACATTTGTTATATATTTGATATTCACAAAATATTATATTGCCTTCCAGTTATCCGTATATATTTATCTCTCCACCCTTTAATCGAGTATCATAGATGATTCAACCGCTCTTAGGTGGCTACTCTTAAAGACATTTGTTTCGAGCACTGACGGTTTACAAAAGTAATAATGATACAAATGTAGGACAATAAAACAATGTTATCATTTTATGTTGTTGGCCTTGGAGGTGAATGTATACGCCTATTTTGAAGATACCCATGTCGTGTCGATCCGGAAATAGTGCCGAAGGAAGTTCATTCTACATCATATTAATATCTGAAAGAAAGATCCTCGAAAGCCACAGGTAGAAGATGTCCCTGCATCTAGGTGGTACGGATGGTATTGTAGGCGTTGACAGGCTCTGCAGTGATGAAATTTGACTGATGACATCAGATCACATCTAATTTAATCAGGGTCAATTTGGCTTGTCCTCCTTGTCACGATCATTTTCTTTCGCTTATCCTCTCGACTCAAAACTATTAGCAGTCCAACATCAGTTCAAATTTTTAGAAATACATTTTTGGTTGTACCTATACCAATTTTGTATTGCTATGCAGATAACATATTTTTCAACTATGAAAAGCATTAGCTTATATTAAAAAGTTAAGCAATAGTGACACTAAAAATGATTTTGTGTGATTTGCAGCCACACAAATAGACAAAAATATTAGAACTAAAATCTGTCTTGAAAAGATGTGTAGGTTCAGATTTGAGCTTTTTACTATTTTATTACATACTCATTGTGATTTGCTGGATCCTAATTATTAATATTATTATTATTGGTTACAATGAGCAGTAGACACCTGAATTTCGTGTTTATCTTGAGTATGTGTATGGATTGATGGTGAAGGATTGCGTGAAATACGAGAATAAAAGTAGAAGAAGCAGAGTTGGCAGACATAAAATCTATTGGAAAAAGTTAAATTAGGACTAGTTGCCGTGTTACATATTACTACAGGAACGTAAAAAAATTAAAACAAAATTTAAATAAAAAAAAAGTTTCTAATGAAGAAAACTACAAGGTGTTTTCATGAGGGAAATAAAATGGAATATTGGCCTATAAAATATCTATTTTTGAGGAAAAGCCTTTTTCGCAAAAGGTAAAAATAAGGAGCTAAACCATATCATAGACCCTGGCATTCAAACTTTAGAATTGCTTCGAAAATATTAAGGCGTCATCAAACATGTCTTAGTCTTGCCTTGGTAATTATCAATCACTTTTGGACCGATCCATTTATTATAACTTCTTCAAAATTACATATTTGACTTTTTTTTAATCATTAATATGTATATAAAGTTATCACAAAACTGTTATTGTAACGATTTGTTTATTTCGATTATTCATCTATTAGTAACTTAAATAATCAAATCATTATTGACTTATCAATTGATATATTACATATCAATTAAAGCCAGTATAGAAATGAAAGGAAAGATCAAAAGCTTAATGTATATTGTGATTTAACAAAAGGAGTTATTCTCAAATAAAAATATAATTTAATATAAAGCACCCCATTACCATATTTCTTGACACACTCCATCAGCGCCCCGATCATATCCAGGTGGACAGTTATGGGACACTTGCATCATTTTGGAATTGCAGTAATTTGCTTTCGAATTAAGATTCACTGCCAATATCGGTTCTTCGATTGATGTGACCTCTTATACTTCTTTATTTGATTTTGAATTGACATCTCCTACTTTGCCGAGAAAGATAACATGGTTATCATCTGTCATATATCTGAAAATGCAATGAATAATCATAGTGTTATCATTATTGTTATTAGCAGAATTAATAACTTTGAGTTTCTTTAATCCAAAATTATTATTATTAAAGTTTACCCCAATAAAGATAATTTAGGTGATAAATAGTGCTTGTTTAATTCATCTGTCGATAAAAAGAACTACACTTTAATACTGATTGATAAGATACTTTGAGAATATTCTTAAATTATAATACCTAACAAACTGTTAAAAATCACTAATGTAATTAAATAAATCAAATTAATTAGTAGAAGTTAAGTCCGCCAAAAAGCTCTTATAAACATAGTCTAAGGTTTGTAATATATAATAAATTCATTACAACTATTAACATATAAAAAGAAAAATATAAAAACCCTAGATTGAAATTAACTACTTATAAGTATATAAGTATACCTTACCATAAATATTTATCTATATCTCGTTAGGACAAAGTTAATTGCTTAAAATATATACTGGCTTACAGAGAAAACACGAAATAAAACAAGGGAGGAAAACGAAATGCAACATGTGTACAAAAATTTAAATAATCATATTAATTCTTCATCACGTATACCTACTGTAATTTGAGGACTATTAAGGATACAAGTAAATCATTTAAACTAAAAATAACCCCACAAATTAGGTATGAACGTAAAACAACAAGAATGTTATTAAAACGTTTACCATTTCGTAAGAACCGATTGAATAACAATTCATATAAACTCATTGCTTAAGAGCTCGCGTAACAACTAACTAGTGAGTATTTTCGATTGGCAGTCCTTTTATATCCAAAGCATTTATTATCCAGTTTAAACATGTTTAAGTCATGTGTCATTTGGCTCTCCAATCCAATATCGATGACGGCTACCTCTTAATACTCTTTATAATTCCATGAAAACACATTTACATCCTATTTATTTCATTTTTTTTCTTTATTCCAGTTACTTTTATGCAAGATTAGTAAACTGAATACAGTAACAGTGTACTAGCTTTATTTTAAGGGAATTTGTCTTATATTTTTTTCACTGTTGCTATTTCTACAATACTATAATAGAAAAATTTAACTAGGCTTTTAGGAAATTTGATGGTCATTTGTTTTCAAAGTGTAAAATTAATAATTGAGTTTCAAATGTATTAATGAGTTTTTTTATTTAAATAAAGTTTAAATTTTTATAAGGTTTCATAAAATACATTCACTATTTATTTTCTCTAGTTGACAACCTGTTGGCCTAGTAGTAAATGACTACGACTGCTTAATTGAAGGTTGTGGGTTCCATTCCCATACGGAACAATTGTTTGTGTGATCCACAAATGTTCATAATTTATATATTTGTAAAACCATTCGCGATCCAAAGGCGATATAACAAAGATATTCATGTAATAAAATAAAAAAGGTCGTATAGAATAGTTTATAACGTTGCTCAGTTGGCACTTTTAAAACATAAAGCAATCTTTCCAAGAAATATCATCGCGGATTACGTATGGTTCATCCATACACTTTGTAGATGTTAGGACCTACAAACATTTTGACTTTTAGAACATTATCTTATACATATGTTTCTGACGAGGCTAAGTATTTAATATACGAGTAAGAGAATAATGACTCCACCCTAATATTAAATATAAGAAACTAAGGTAAGTTTACCTTTCATACCTACTTTATCTACCTTAGTTTTTTCTATGACTTTGTAAATTTGTCTGTTTAATAACGATGTTTTGTTAATTTGACTGAGAATTTTACGGTTTTTTTATTTATCTATTAAAATAGTAAAGTAAAGTAAATGTAGGTATATACGTTTGTTACATGTTCTAATCCATTACTATACAACTTGAATTTTGAACACATTTATTAAGAAAAAAGTTTATATATATATATTTATATATATATATATATATATATATATATATATATATATATATATATATGGTAATTTGACACAAACTCTTAAAACGAATATTGTAAAATACTTTGTACAATTTAGGAAAATGCAGATTATTATGAGCCAAAATATATATATCGGAAATTTATTGAATTATTATTCTTTTTTAAAAAAAGATAGAATCGCTGAGCGTATTGTAGTCATCGATTCTATTGTAACTATAGCTATAATAAGATATACCAACTATAGTTCTATGATTTTATATTAGTTGAGTTTTCAGACAATTATCATAGTGAAATAATTACAGGTAGGAGAGTATTAACAAAATGAAACAAGTTAATTATTATAGTTATAAATATTTTAAATAAATAACATTTAAATTAAATTAAACAAACTGACATGGATTCTACTTACAATGTGTATTTCTCGAAAATCAGCGGTAAACTGTGCTCTGCTCATAAAACACCCTTTTTGTACAAAGATTCTCTCTTCAAGTGAATCGTTGATAGTCAATCACAATACTTTTTTACATAATAATATCAAACACTCTATTTAAATAACTCTTATTCGGATGCCTTTAAGAATTACAATTCATAAAATAATGTTATAAAGAAGGAATCATTATTTAAGAAGTTGCTTACAAACAAACAACATTAAATTTAACAATCCATCAATTCATTCGCCGGCCATCTTAATAATTAATTCAACATAGTCAAAATCACAACTTCTTAAATCCTACGTCGGCCATCTTAATAAGCAATTCAACATAGTCAAAATCACAACTTCTTAAATTCTACGTCGGCCATCTTAATAAACAAATCCGGATGTGTAAATAATAAATGTGGAATCGATTATTATAATAGAAATTGATGAGTTGCATTTACAATGAGTGTTAAAATAATTATAAGTATGTAAATCAATCAATTTGATTTTTCTATAATATTCAATGCAGCGACATATAGTCAAAATCACAACTTCTTAAATCTTGCGTCGGCCATCTTAATAAACAATTCCGGATGTGTAAATAATAAATGTGGAATCGATTATTATAATAGACATTGATGAGTTGCATTCACAATGATTGTCCAAATAATTATAATTATGTAAATCAATTAATTTGATTTCTCAATAATATTCAACGCGGCGACATATATATATATATATATATATATATATATATATATATATATATATATATATATATATATATATATAGTCAAATGCTACTGTAATATCTTTTTACTAAGTTATTCATACCGTTGATGTAGAGGACAATATTTATTATTAAATAATATCTATAATATTGTCAAGACTCGAAAGTTTAGGATAACAATAACGTCAATCACATGAATCAGCGGTAGAAAGCTAGCTCAGGTACTTCTGAGAATGTCCTAATGAATGAACTACAAGGTGTTTTCATGAGGAGAATATAATGGAGTATCGGCTTATATAAGATCTATTGCAGGGCAAAGGCCTGTTTTGCAAAAGGTAAAAATGAGGAGATAAACCATACCATAGACCTTGGCATTCAAATTTTTAATCATTAATATGTATATAAAGTTATGACAAAACTGTCATTGTAACAATTTGTTTATTTCGATTATTCATCGATTAATAATTTAAATAATCAAATCATTATTGACTTATCAATTGATATATTACATATCATTTAAAAACAGGATAGAAATGAAAGGCAAGATCAAAAGCTTAATGTATATTTTGATTTAACAAAAGTAGTTATTCTCTAATATAAATACTATTTAAAATATAGCATCCTATTACCATTTCTCTCGACACACTCCATCGGCGCCATGAGCATGTCCAGGTGGACAGTTATGGGGAGCTTGAATCGCATTGTAGCAATTTGCCTTCAAATTAAGATTCACTGCCGATATCGGTTCTTCGATTAATGTGACCTCTTGTACTTCTTCATTTGCTTTTGAATTGACATCTCCTACTTTGCAGGGAAATATAACACCGTTATCATCTGCCATATTTCTGAAAATGCAATGAATAATCATAGTGTTATCATTATTGGTATTAGCAGAATTAATAGCTTTGAGTTTGTTTAATCCAAAACTATTCTTATTAAACTTTACCCCAATAAATATAATTTAGGTGAAAAATTGTGCTTTAAGAAGCAATTAAAGAATTCATCTTTCGAAAAAAAAAACTACAATATTCAAGTAAGTTATCAATTATTATCAATCTTATAAAGTAGTATTAAAATACTACTACTTGATAAGATACTTTGAGAATAATTGTAAATTTGTAATTTTTTTACATTTTGTTAGGTATTATAATACTGTTAAAAAATCACTAATGCAATTAAATAAATCAAATTAATTTGTAGAAGTTAAGTACACAAAAAAAGATCTTATAAACATAGGGTCTGAGGTGTGTAATAATAATTCCATTACAACTATTAACATATAAAAAGAAAAATAAAAAAAGCCAGTTTGATATCTACTTAAACTTATATAATCTACTTATACTTTACTACAAATACAAAGTTAATTGCTTAAAATGTATACTGGTAAACTTACAGAATTTAGAACAAGAACCACAAATAAAATATGATAACAAATATTACACTGAAAACACGAAATAAAACAAGGGAGGAAAACGAAATGCAATATGTGTACAAAAATTAAAATAATCATATTTAATCTTCCCACTTATATAAACGTATACCTACCGTAATTTCAGGACAAATTTTAAAGACAAATAAATTATTTAAACTAAAAGTAACCCCATAAATTAGATATGAACATAAAATTTAATTATAAGATAGAATATACATTTGAACAGTTAAATAAATATAAAACAATGTTATTGAAACGTAGACCGTAGACAATTTGGTAAGAACCGATTGAATAAAAATTCATATAAACTCACTATTTATGTTCGAATTCCTACTGACAACACAACGTAAGAGCTCGCGTAACAACTAAATAATGAGCATTTTCGATTGCCAGTCCTTTTATATCCAAAGCCTGAAAAATTTATCGTCCAATTTAAACATAATGTCATTTGGCACTACAATCCAATAACGATGACGGCTTCCTCTTAACAATCTTTGTAATTCCAAATATGTATTTTTATTTCCCAAAAACACATTTTCATCCTCCTTTAGAACAGTGATTTATTTTATTTTTTTATTTCAGATATGGGAGATTAGTAAACTGAATACAGTAACAGTGCACTAGTTGTTTAAGTATATTGGCTTTAAAAAATATGTTACTATAAAGGCATACCAACTTATATATTTTTTTCATTGTTGCTATTTCTATAATACTACAATAAAAAAATTTACTTGGTCTATATGAAATTTGCTGGTCATTTCTTTTCAAAGTTTAAAATTGATAATTGTGATTGAAAGGCTAAGTGCTACAATGAATTTTGTGTATTTAATAATACACTTTTAGATTTAAAACTAGGAATAGGAAGGTCTAAGATATCTTGTGGAATTTTATTATATATGCGTCCGCTGAAGCCCATTTCATTTGTTAATTTATCGAAGACGAAATGTAGGCGTTACGAGTTTGTTTTTATTTCTTTTACTTAACGTGTGTTTGTCACTGTTTTTGAAATAAGTATTTAAATTTTGGCGCATAAATAGTATTTTATTAAATATATACTGAGAGACTGCCGTAAGAACACAACGGGTATTAATTAATATATTTCAAAGGAATCACTAGCTTTTAAGTTACAAATAGCCAGCACATCTCTTTATTGTAAAATGAATATAGAATAATTTTGCGAGCACTTCCTCATAATAAAATATCGTAAGACAAATTATTATGAAAGTAACTCAAATAAGCGAGTCGAGACTTATAAACATCCGTTAATTGTCTTACTTTTTTATTTGCAAAGACGGTCGAGCTAAGGTTGCCTGGGAGTATTAAGAGTTGGGGGTACCACTGGAGCCACATCGTAAGGTCAATCAGTTCTAACATTTCATTGTTAAGAAGTAAGCTATGCATGCATTTATTTTTCTAAGGATTCAAATTATTAAGTTCGAGCCAATAACGAACCCATGACAGAGCACTGTTTACTTCGTCATATAATTATGTCCTATAAGACTCAACTTTAAAAATCAGCAAAAATACAATGTCACATAGACCTTTTACTAAAAATAGCAAGTTATTTTATACCATTTATAATAGTGCTTAGAAATTTAACTGACATACCCCAAAGATCATAGGTTTTTTTTTCAAATGTAATGATGAAACAGGTTTAAAAACAAAACATTTATTACTGACTATAAATAAACGTGTGACTGTTATTTATTTCAGTAATAAAAGTTTCAAAGTTAGCCGCCGTTAGATATTATTATCAATTCTTATCTGTATAGGTCCATTAACAGCCCTAGTTTTTCAGGAACACTAGAGACTACTATATAAGATACTAGCAGGTTACCTGTGCTTCGCGACGGACGGCGAAAGTGATCAAACATATTGTTTGAATTTCCACACCACCTAGGAGGTATCAAACAGGCGCGTTATATTTTTTGCAGTTTTTTAACTGTAACTCTGGAACGGTTTGGACCTTTGCAAAATCCTTTCTTATTGCACCTATTCAATATGTCCGGAGTCTTGTGTCCAAATTTCAGCTTTCTAGGTATTACGGTTTGGGCTGTAAAGCGATGAATGAGTCAGTGAGTCTGTCAGTGAGTGAGCGTCTTTGTGTTTTATATATTAAGATATAAGAACCGAAGAGGAAGAAATGATTTATAATTTATGAAAACGAACACGTATTATTATATTTTTTTATTTAATAATTTGTTAGATATATAAAACATTTGTTTTATATTTGATATTCACAAAATATTATATTGCTTTCGAGTTATCCGAGTTTCGAGTTATATTTATCTCTCCACCCTCTAATCGGGTATCATAGATGATTCAACCGCTCTTAGGTGGCTACTCTTAAAGAAATTAGTTTCGAGCACTGACGGTTTACAAAAGTAATAATGATACAAATGTAGGACAATAAAACAATTTTATCATTTTATGTTGTTGGCCTTGGAGGTGAATGTATACGCCTATTTTGAAGATACCCATGTCGTATCGATCCGGAAATAGTGCCGAAGGAAGTTCGTTCTACATCATATTAATATCTGAAAGAAAGGTCCTCGAAAGCCACAGGTAGAAGATGTCCCTGCATCTAGGTGGTACGGATGGTATTGTAGGCGTTGACAGGCTCTGCAGTGATGAAATTTGACTGCTGACATCAGATCACTCCTAATTTAATTGAGGTCAATTTGGCTTGTCCTCCTTGTCACGGTCATTTTCTTTCGCTTATCCTCTCGACTCAAAACTATAAGCAGTACAACATCAGTTAAAATTTTTAGAAATACATTTTTGGTTGTACCTATACCAATTTTGTATTGCTATGCAGATAACATAATTTTCAACTGTGAAAAGCATTAGCTTATATTAATAAGATAAGTAATAGTGACAGGAAAAAATGTTGGCTAAATAACCTTTAATATCCAAATTATCATATCATGAAAATCCATCCAGTAGTTTTTTTGTGATTTGCAGCCACACAAATAGACAAAAATATTAGAACTAAAATCTGTCTTGAACACAGAACAGTTATTTTTAAAAGATGTGTAGGTTCAGATTTGAGCTTTTTACTATTTTGTTACATACTCATTGTGATTCGCTGGATCCTAATTATTAATATTATTATTAATAATGTTCTTATTATTGGTTACAATGAGCAGTAGACACCTGAATTTCGTGTTTAACTTGAGTATGTGTATGGATTGATGGTGAAGGATTGTGTGAAATACGAGGATAAAAGTAGAAGAAGCAGAGTTGGCAGACATAAAATCTATTGGAAAAAGTTAAATTAAGACTAGTTGCCGTTTTACATATTACTACAGGATCGTAAAAAAATTAAAACAAAATTTAAATAAAAAAAAAGTTTCTAATAAAGAAAACTACAAGGTGTTTTCATGAGGAAAATATAATGGAATATTGGCCTATAAAAGATCTATTGTTGAGGAAAGGCCTTTTTCGCAAAAGGTAAAAATAAGGAGCTAAACCATATCATAGAAAATATTAAGGTGTCATCAAACATGTCTTAGTCTTGCCTTGGTAATTATCAATCACTTTTAGACTTATCCATTTATTATAAATTCTTCAAAGTTCCATATTTGATTTTTTTTAATCATTAATATGTATATAAAGTTATCATAAAACTGTTATTGTAACAATTTGTTTATTTCGATTATTCATCGACTAATAAATTAAATAATCAAATCATTATTGACTTATCAATTGATATATTACATATCATTTAAAAAAAAGGATAGAAATGAAAGGCAAGATCAAAAGCTTAATGTATATTGTGATTTAACAAAAGGAGTTATTCTCAAATAAAAATACAATTTAATATAAAGCACCCCATTACCATATTTCTTGACACACTTCATCGGCGCCCCGATCATATCCAGGTGGACAGTTATGGGACACTTGCATCATTTTGGAATTGTAGTAATTTACTTTCGAATTAAGATTCACTGCCAATATCGGTTCTTCGATTGATGTGACCTCTTGTACTTCTTCATTTGCTTTTGAATTGACATCTCCTACTTTGCCGGGAAAGATAACATGGTTATCATCTGCCATATATCTGAAAATGCAATGAATAATCATAGTGTTATCATTATTGTTATTAGCAGAATTAATAACTTTGAGTTTCTTTAATCCAAAACTATTTTTATTAAATTTTACCCCAGTGAAGATAATTCAGGTGATAAATTGTGCTTCTTTAATTCATCTGTCGATTAAAAATAAATACATTTTAACAGTACTTGATAAGATACTTTGAGAATATTTTTAAATTATAATTCCTAACAAACTGTTAAAAAAATCACTAATGCAATTAAATAAATCAAATTAATTTGTAGAAGTTAAGTCGGCAAAAAAAGATCTTATAAACATAGCGTCTGAGGTTTGTAATAATAAGTTCATTACAACTATTAACATATAAAAAGAAAAATATGAAAAATCTATATAAACTACTTATACTTTACTATAAATATTTATCTATATCTAATAAACTAATAATATATTAACTAAAAGTAGCCCCACTTATTAGATATCAATGTAAAATTTAATTATAAAATAGAACTTACATTTAAAAAGTTAAATAAATATACAACAATGTTAATAAAACGTTGACCATTTCGTAAGAACCGATTGAATAACAATTCATATAAACTCACTGTTTAAGAGCTCGCGTAACAACTAAATAGTGAGGATTTTCGATTGGCAGTCCTTTTATATCCTAAGAAATTATTTTCCAGTTTAAACATGTTTAAGTCATGTGTCATTTGGCTCTCCAATCCAATATCGATGACGGCTACCTCTTAATATTCTTTATAATTCAATTAAAACACATTTACATTCTATTTAAGAATAGTGATTTACTTTATTTTTTTATTCCAGATTCTTTTATGGAAGATTCGTAAACTGAATACAGTAAAAGTGTACTAGCTTCAAAGTTTAAAATTGATAATTAAGTTTTTAATGTATCAATGAGTTTCTTATTAAAATATAGTTAAAATTTTTATAAGCTTTCATAAAATACATCCACAACTTATTTTCTCTAGTTGACAACCTGTTGGCCCAGTAGTAAATGACCACGTCTGCTTAATCGAAGATTGTGGGATCGAATCCCATACGGGACAATTGTTTGTGTGATCCACAAATGTTCATAATTTATATATTTGTAAAACCTTTCGCGATCCAAAGGCGATATAACAAAGATATTCATGTAATAAAATAAAAAAGGTCATATAGAATTATTTATAACGTTGCTCAGTTGGCACTTTTAAAACATAAAGCAATCTTTCCAAGAAATATCATCGCGGATTACGTATGGTTCATCCATACACTTTGTAGATGTTAGGACCTACAAACATTTTGACTTTTAGAACATTATCTTATGCATTATCTTATTCTTACGAGGCTAAGTATCTAATATACGAGTAAGAGAATAATGACTCCTCCCTAATATTAAATATAAGAAACTAAGGTAAGTTTACCTTTCATACCTACTTTATCTACCTTAGTTTTTTCTAAATTTCACGGCTTTTTTATTTATCTATTAAAATAGTAAAATAAAGTAAATGTATATTCATTTGTTACATGCTCTAATCACTTACTATATAACTTGAATTTTGAACACATGTATTAAGAAAAAAGTTTATATATATATATATATATATATATATATATATATATATATATATATATATATATATATTTATGGTAATTTGACACTAAAACTCTTAAAATGAATATTGCAAAATACTTTGTATAATGTAGGAAAATGCAGATTATTAAGAGCCAAAATATATATATTTAAATATAGTAAAACGCTACTGTAATATCTTCTTACTAAGTTATTCATACCGTTGATGTAGAGGACAACATTTATTATTCAATAATATAATATTGTCAAGACTCGAGAGTTTAGGATAACAAGAACGTCAATCACATGAATCAGCGGTAGTAAGCTAGCTCAGGTACTTCTGAGAATGTCGTTATGAATGAACTACAAGGTGTTTTCATGAGGAGAATATAATGGAGTATCGGCCTATATAAGATCTATTGCTGGGCAAAGGCCTGTTTTGCAAAAGGTAAAACTGAGGAGATAAACCATACCATAGACCTTGGCATTCAAACTTTAGAATTTGTTAGAAAATATTAAGTTGTCATCAACCATGTCCAAGTCTTGCCTCATCAAGCATCAATCACTTTTGGACCTATCGATTTATTATAACTTCTTCAAAATTTTGGACTTTTTGAAGAACATTAATATGTATAAAGTTGTCACAAAACTGTTATTGTAACAATTTGTTTGTTTCAATTATTCATCGACTAATAACTTAAATAATCTAATCGTTATTGACTTATCAATTGATATATTACATATACTTTAATAAAAGGATAGAAATGAAAAGAAAGATCAGAAGTTTAATGTATATTTTGATTTAACAAATGTAGTTATTCTCTAATATAAATACTATTTAATATATAGCATCCCATTAAATTAATTCTCGACATACTCCATCGGCGCCCCGAGCATGTCCAGGTGGACAATAATGGGGCGCTTGAATCATATTGTTATTGTGGCCATTTGAATTGGTATTAAGATTCACTGCCGATATCGGTTCTTCGATTGATGTGACCTCTTCTTCATTTGCTTTTGAATTGACATCTCCTACTTTGCCGGGAAATATAACAGCGTTATCATCTGCCATATTTCTGAAAATGCAATCAATAATCATAGTGTTATCATTATTATTATTAGCAGAATTAAAAGCTTTGAGTTTGTTTAATCCAAAACTATTCTTATTAAAGTTTACCCCCGTACAGATAATTTAGGCGATAAATTCTGCTTCTTTAATTCATCTGTCGATTAAAAAAAACTACAATATTCAAGTTACCAAGTATTCAAGTAAGTTATCAAGTATTATCAATCTTATAAAGTAGTATTAAAATACTACTACTTGAAAAGATACTTTGAGAATAATTGTAAATTTGTAATTTTTTACAGTTTGTTAGTTATTATAATACTGTTAAAAAATCACTAATGCAATTAAATAAATCAAATTAATTTGTAGAAGTTAAGTCCGCAAAAAAGATAATATAAACATAGGATCTAAGGTTTGTAATATATAATAATTTCATTACAACTGTTAACATATAAAAAGAAAAATATAAAAACCCTAGATTGAAATTAACTACTTATAAGTAGGTAAGGTATACCTTACTATAAATATTTATCTATATCTAATAAAATAATATTATATTCGTCAGGACAAAGTTAATTGCTTAAAATATATACTGGCTTACAGAGAAAACACGAAATAAAACAAGGGAGGAAAACGAAATGAAATATGTGTACAAAAATTAAAATAAACATATTTAATCTTCAAACTTATATAAACGTATACCTACCGTAATTTCAAGATAAATTCTAAAGACATAAATAAATTATTTAAACTAAAAGCAGCCCCACAAATTAGATATGAACATAAAATTAATTTATAAGATAGAATATACATTTGAACAGTTAAATAAATATAAAACAATGTTATTGAAACGTAGACCGTAGACAATTTGGTAAGAACCGTTTGAATAAAAATTCATATAAACTCACTATTTATGTTCTAATTCCTACTGACAACACAACGTAAAAGCTCGCGTAACAACTAAATAATGAGCATTTTCGATTGCCAGCCCTTTTATATCCAAAGCCTGAAAGATTTATCGTCCAATTTAAACAATGTCATTTGGCACTCCAATCCAATAACGATGACGGCTTCCTCTTAATAATCTTTGTAATTCCAAATATGTCTCTGTATTTCCCAAAAACACATTTTCATCGTACTTTAGAACAGTGATTTATTTTATTTTTTTATTTCAGATATGGGAGATTAGCAAACTGAATACAGTAACAGTGCACTAGTTGTTTAAGTATATTGACTTTAAAAAATATGTTACTATAAAGGAATATCAATTTATATATTTTTTCATTGCTGCTATTCCTACAATACTACAATAAAAAAAATGTACTTGGTCTTTATGAAATTTGCTGGTCATTTCTTTTCAAAGTTTAAAATTGATAATTGTGATTGAAAGGCTGAGTGGTACAAAGAATTTTGTGTATTTAATAATACACTTTTAGGTTTAAAACTAGGAATAGGAAGGTTTAAGCTATCTTGTGGAATTTTATTATATATGCGTCCGCTGAAGCCAATTTCATTTGTTAATTTATTGAAGACGAAATGTAGGCGTTACGAGTTTGTTTTTATTTCTTTTACTTAATGTGTGTCTGTCACTATTTTTGAAATAAGTATTTAAATTTTGGCGCATAAATAGTATTTTATTAAATATATACTGAGAGACTGCCGTAAGAATACAACGTGTATTGTTTAATGTATTTCAAGGGAATCACTAGCTTTTAAGTTACAAATAGCACATCTCTTTATTGTAAAATATATATAGAATAATTTTGCGAGCAGTTCCTCATAATAAAATATCGTAAGACAAATTATTATGAAAGTAACTCAAATAAGCGAGTCGAGTCTTATAAACATCCGTTAATTGTCTTACTTTTTTATTTGCAAAGACGGTCGAGCTAAAGTTGCCTGTGAGTATTAAGAGTTGGGGGTACCACTGGAGCCACATCGTAAGGTCAATCAGTTCTAATATTTCATTGTTAAGAAGTAAGCTATGCATGCATTTACTTTTCTTAGGATTCAAATTATTAATTTCGAGTAAATAACGAACACATGACAGAGCACTGTTTACTTCGTCATATAATTATGTCCTATAAGACTCAACTTTTAAAATCAGCAAAAATACAATGTCACATAGACCTTTTACGAAAAATAGCAAAGTTATTACATACCATTTATAATAGTGCTTAGAAATTTAACTGACATACCCACCAATATACCAAAGATCATAGGTTTTTTTCAAATTTAAGATTTTAATTATTTTAATAATTTTATCTCATGAAACAGGTTTAAAAACAAAACATTTATTACTGACTATAAATAAACGCGTGACTGTTATTTATTTCAGTAATAAAAGTTTCAAAGTTAGCCGCCGTTAGATATTATTATCAATTCTTATCTGTATAGGTCCATTAACAGCCCTAGTTTTCCCAGGAACACTAGCGACTACTATATAAGATACTAGCAGGTTACCTGTGCTTCGCGACGGACGGCGAAAGTGATCGAACATGTTGTTTGAATTTCCACACCACCTAGGAGGTATCAAACAGGCGCGTTATATTTTTTGCAGTTTTTTAACTGTAACTCTGGAACGTTATATTTTTTGCAGTTTTTTAACTGTAACCCTATCTACTGAGATACCCGGCGGTAGATAGTTTGCAGCTGAACTACGGGTCAGCTGCTAAGATCAGGGTACTACGGGACCCCGGTACCTAAGCCCTCCGGCAGCGACGCATGCGCTTGCGCGTGTAAACTGCCGGGTTACCGGTTTTGGTGTTGGATTCGTAGTGGTAATGTGGTTAGCTGTAGAGGTTCGGCGCTGTTCGTCTGGGTTCCCACAGTTGTCGGGGGCTCGTCGGATCTCGTGCGCAGCGAGAGGTAATTGACCAGCCTAAGGCGAAGAGCTGTTGCGGTCTTTTACTTCGGGGCTTGGAACGGTCCATAAGCAGAGATCCCTTCGGGGGTCCCTGCAGTTCGGGTAGCCTCCTGCTTAGAGGTTAGATGGATGAGCTAGCATCTATCCGGTCACCCGACTGTAGTATAGGATAGACTTGCGGCCCGATTGCCTGTCGGGAAGTGAGCGTGCCCTACAGCTCCGGCACCAGCTGGAAACTGGTAATTAGCCTCTCTGACGTTCTAAGCAAGTTATTGCTAGTGTGAGAAATCACACGGGAAGTGAGCGTGCCGTACAGCTCCGGCACCAGCTAGGAAACTGGTAGTTGGCCTCTCTGACGATCTCAGCAAGTTATTGCTAGTGTGAGAAATCACACGGGAAGTGAGCGTGCCGTACAGCTCCGGAACCTTTCATGGAGAAAAGGTAGCAGGGTGGTCGCGATTGGACTTGTCTATGACCGATAGCCTTGCGAGCTTACTAGGCTTAATAGTGCCGTTGTCGGATGACTTCGGGGGTCAGATCTGCCGTAACAAGGATCCATGTGACCGGGGTAAACCTGGACCACATGTATAGCGGCTCAACCTTTATAACCAGAGGGTTGGTGGGGTTGAGATGCTATAAACATAATCATTAGGGCAGAAGGAGGCGAAGGAGGCGAGGGCGACTATGTAACTCTGGAACGGTTTGGACCTTTGCAAAATCCTTTCTTATTGCACTTATGTCAGGAGTCTTGTGTCCAAATTTCAGCTCTCTAGGTATTACGGTTTGGGCTGTAGAGCGATGAATGAGTCAGTGAGTCTGTCAGAGAGTGTGTGTCTTTGTGTTTTATATATTAAGATATAAGAACCGAAGAGGAAGAAATGATTTATAATTTATGAAAACGAACACGTATATTTTTTATATTGGACATACCTACCGCAATTTAATTAATTGTTAGATATATAAAACATTTGTTATATATTTGATATTCACAAAATATTATATTGCTTTCCAGTTATCCGTATATATTTCTCTCCACCCTCTAATCGAGTATCATACATGATTCAACCGCTTTTAGGTGGCTACTCTTAAAGAAACTTGTTTCGAGCACTGATCGTTTACAAAAGTAATAATGGTACAAATGTTTTTTTTTTTTTTTTTATGTTAGAGGAGGGCAAACGAACTTGCGGGTCACCGTTGGTATGTGATCACCGCCGCCCATGAACTCTTGCAACATCCGAGGATACACAAGAGCGTTGCCGGCCTTGGAGAAAGGAATATATGCCTTTTTTGAAGGTACCCATGTCGTATCGATCTGGAAATACCGCCGAAGGAAGTTCGTTCCACATTTGAGTGGTACGTGGGAAAAAAGTCCTTGAAAACCGCACAGTTGAAGATCGCCACGCGTCCAGGTGGTATGGATGATAAAGGAGGCGATGGCGAGCTGTGCGGTAGTGAAATTCGGCGGTAGGCATCAGATCGAATAGTTCTTCGGAACACTCCCCGTTGTAAATGCGGTAGAAGACGCACAAAGAAGCCACGTCTCTACGCAATGCCAAAGAGTCCAACCGTTCACAGAGCACTGGGTTCCCGACAATCCGAACGGCTCTCCGTTGTACGCGGTCAAATGGTAGAAGCTGATATTGGGGTGATCCGGACCAGAGATGAGAACAGTACTCCATGTGAGGCCAGACCTGCGCCTTATAGAGCGCAAGTCTTTGGCCAGGTTTGAAATACTGCCTCGCTCTATTGATCACTCCCAATTTCATCGAGGCCAACTTGGCCTTGCTCTCCAGATGACCACGAAACTGACAATCGCTCGAAATGTCGAGACCCAGTATTCTGATACTTGGCGAGGCAATAAGAGGAGTGCTCTCGAAGAGCGGTGATACGACAAATGGGGTTTTCTTAGTGGTAAACGCGCAAACCTGTGTCTTTAGGGGATTGAACTGAACGTGGTTCAGTTCACCCCACTCAGAGACCATCCCCAGGGAGGTCTCTATTGAAGACACAAGTTTCTTTCGGCACTCGTCGACGTTTTCCCGAGAGAGACCTGCACGACCGGAATATACCGCATCCCCAGTGCTGTCATCCGCATAACAATGTATGTTTTGTAGGTGGTAGAGCCTAGCTGTAGTTATCCGACTACAGCTCGTATTGGGCTGGCTCGACCGGGGAAGGACCACCCTCTCACAGAAGACCGACGTGTAGTAACCAAATTCATTTGGTTATGTTCCGTCGGTGAGTGAGAGAATCCGGAAGCCCAACCTCCCCCCCGCGCCAAACATGAAAGCGATGCTAAAAACAAAAATACCCCAGGAGGGTACCGGCTTTGATGAAGCCGGGGACCCCCTCCCCGAGCAAAATCGGCGAAATGATTCTCGGATTTTGCTCGGGCTGCCCGTCGTATCTGGGGCGGGCAAAGTATCGCTCTTTTGTGTTGTTTGAGGGCAAACGACGAGTCAATGCAGCGGCACCCCGACCCACTCTAAATGTGGACTTTTGCAACATCCGGGGACTTCATTCCAACTTGAACGCCGTCCACTATCATCTGGAGACGGCGCAGCCGGCCTTGTTGTTTCTGACGGAGACGCAGATATCTCAACCTAGCGACACAGCGTACCTGTCATACCCCGGGTATAAACTAGAACACCATTTTATACCACACGCCGGGGTATCTGTGTTCGTAAGGGAGGATATCTGCTACCGTCGCCTTCAGGTTTTTGAAGGTCGGGACCTGTCTATACTCTGGCTACGCGTGGATATGGAATGCGGTCCTTTTTTGCATCCTACCCATGGGGGCCGATTTGTTTCCCTTCCGATGATCCTAGTGACTGCGCTGCGGCTGTAGCTGATGTGATACTACAGGGCATGGAACTATTTGTACCAAGCTCTGTGGTACCACTTGGTGGCAGATCGCGGCCTTGGTTTGATGCGTCTGTCAGGGCTGCAGCAGCTGGCAAACGGCAGGCTTATCAAGCTTGGGTCAATGCGTTAGTCACTAAGGATCCGAACTCTAGAGTTCTGAAGAGGAAATATAATCGTGACTCCAGATCCTTCAAACGGCAAATCGCTAGAGCAAAGTTCAAGCATGTCGTCAAAATTGGGGATCAGCTGGCAAAGTACCCGCCTGGCACGCGCAAATTCTGGGCGCTTTCAAAGGCCACTCTGGGAAACTTTAGCCAGCCGTCCCTACCGCCGTTGCACATGGGGAATGACTCTCTGGCCCACACGGCAAAAGAGAAAGCCGATCTCTTGGGCACTCTTTTCGCCTCCAACTCGACTTTGGACGACCAGGGGAAGGCACCGCCTATCATCCCGCGGTGTCAGAGCTCAATGCCGGAAATAGTTTTTCGGCAGAAAACTATTAGGCAGTCTCTATTTTCCTTGGACGTTCATAAGTCGAGTGGGCCGGATGGCATTTCTCCATTGGTGCTACGAACGTGTGCCCCTGAGTTGACTCCAGTGCTAACGCGTCTATTTCGGTACTCCTACCTTAAAGGCGTAGTCCCGGTCACATGGAAGCGTGCCCTTGTCCATCCGATCCCTAAAAAAGGTGATAGCTCGGACCCAGCTAACTACAGACCTATCGCCATTACCTCTCTGCTCTCCAAAGTAATGGAGAGCATTATCAATAAACAGCTCCTAACCTACCTCGAGGATCACCAGTTGGTCAATGACCGGCAATATGGCTTTCGCCATGGTCGATCGGCTGTTGATCTTCTGTTGTATCTTACACACCGTTGGGCAGCTGTTATTGAAAGCAAGGGAGAGGGTCTGGCAGTTAGTCTGGATATGGCAAAAGCCTTCGATCGTGTATGGCACAAGGGGCTTCTTTCGAAGCTACCTTCCTATGGGCTTCCCGAGAGTTTATGCAAGTGGATCACCAGCTTCCTCACTGGGCGGAGCATACAGGTCGTTCTCGACGGTTTTTGCTCGGACCCCAAGCCCGTGAACGCTGGTGTAACCCAAGGCTGCGTGCTATCCCCAACTCTGTTCCTCCTGCACATCAATGATATGTTGGATATCTCCAACATACATTGTTATGCGGATGACAGTACTGGGGATGCGGTATATTCCGGCCGTGCAGGTCTCACTCGGGAAAACGTCGACGAGTGCCGAAAGAAACTTGTGTCTTCAATAGAGACCTCCCTTGGGATGGTCTCTGAGTGGGGTGAACTGAACCACGTTCAGTTCAATCCCCTAAAGACACAGGTTTGCGCGTTTACCACTAAGAAAACCCCATTTGTCGTATCACCGCTCTTCGAGAGCACTCCCCTCATTGCCTCGCCAAGTATCAGAATACTGGGTCTCGACATTTCGAGCGACTGTCAGTTTCGTGGTCATCTGGAGAGCAAGGCCAAGTTGGCCTCGATGAAATTGGGAGTGATCAATAGAGCGAGGCAGTACTTCAAACCTGGCCAAAGACTTGCGCTCTATAAGGCGCAGGTCCGGCCACACATGGAGTACTGTTCTCATCTCTGGTCCGGATCACCCCAATATCAGCTTCTACCATTTGACCGCGTACAACGGAGAGCCGTTCGAATTGTCGGGGACCCGGTGTTCTGCGAACGGCTGGACTCTTTGGCATTGCGTAGAGACGTGGCTTCTTTGTGCGTCTTCTACCGCATTTACAACGGGGAGTGTTCCGAAGAACTATTCGATCTGATGCCTGCCGCTGAATTTCAGCACCGCACAGCGCGCCATCGCCTCCAATACCATCCTTACCACCTGGATGCGTGGCGATCCTCCACTGTGCGGTTCTCAAGGACATTTTTTCCACGTACCACTCGAATGTGGAACGAACTCCCTTCGGCGGTATTTCCAGATCGGTACGACATGGGTACCTTCAAAAAAGGCGTTTATTCCTACCTACAAGGCCGGCAACACTCTTGTAAATCCTCGGATGTTGCAAGAGTTCATGGGCGGCGGTAATCACGTCCATCCGTGACCCGCCAGCTCGTTTGCCCTCCTCTTACATAAAAAAAAAAAAAAAAAAAAAATGTTGGAAATATCCAACATATCATTGATATGCAGGAGGAACAGAGTTGGGGATAGCACGCAGCCTTGGGGTACACCAGCATTCACGGGCTTGGGGTCCGAGCAAAAACCGTCGAGAACGACCTGTATGCTCCGCCTAGTGAGAAAACTGGTGATCCACTTGCATAAATCCTCGGGAAGCCCATAGGAAGGTAGCTTCGAAAGAAGCCCCTTGTGCCATACACGATCAAAGGCTTTTGCCATATCCAGACTAACTGCCAGACCTTCTCCCTTGCTTTCAATAACCGCTGCCCAACGGTGCGTAAGGTATAACAGAAGATCACCAGCTGATCGACCATGGCGAAAGCCATACTGCCGGTCATTGATCAACTGGTGATCCTCTAGGTACGTTAGGAGCTGTCGGTTTATGATAATCTCCATTGTTTTGGAGAGAAGGGAGGTAATGGCGATAGGTCTGTAGTTAGCTGGGTCCGAGCTATCACGTTTTTTAGGGATCGGATGGACAAGGGCACGCTTCCATGAGACCGGGACTACGCCTCTTAGGTAGGAGTACCGAAATAGACGCGTTAGCACTGGAGTCAACTCAGGGGCACACGTTCGTAGCACTAATGGAGAAGTGCCATCCGGCCCACTCGACTTATGAACGTCCAAGGAAAATAGAGACTGCCTGATAGTTTTTTGGCGAAAAACTATTGTATGACAATAAAACAATTTTATTATTTTATGTTGTTGCCCCTGGAGGTGAATGTATACGCCTATTTTGAAGATACCCATGTCGTATCGATCCGGAAATAGTGCTGAAGGAAGTTCGTTCTACATCATATTAATATCTGAAAGAAAGGTCCTCGAAAGCCACAGGTAGAAGATGTCCCTGCATCTAGGTGGTACGGATGGTATTGTAGGCGTTGACAGGCTCTGCAGTGATGAAATTTGACTGCTGGTATCAGATCAGTCCTAATTTAATCGAGGTCAATTTGGCTTGTCCTCCTTGTCACGATCATTTTCTTTCGCTTATCCTCTCGACTCAAAACTATTAGCAGGCCAACAACAGTTCAAATTTTTAGAAATATATTTTTGGTTGTACCTATACCAATTTTGTATTGCTATGCAGATAACATAATTTTCAACGGTGAAAAGCATTAGCTTATATTAATAAGTTAAACAATAGTGACAGTGGAAAACTATCATATCATCAAAATCTATCCTGTATTTTTTGTGTGATTTGCAACCACACAAATAGACAAAAATATTAGAACTAAAATATGTCTTGAACAGAGAACAATTATTTTTTATAAGATGTGTAGATTCAGTTTTGAACTCTTTACTATTTTATTATATACACATTGTGACCCGCGTGCTTTGCTGGATCCTAATTATTAATATTATTATTGATAATAATAATAATCGTCTCTGGCTACCCCGCAAGGGATATGGCGTGAAGCTAAATAATAAATAAATAAATAAATATAAATTATTGATAATGTTATTATTACTGGTTACGATGACCAGTAGACACCTGAATTTCGTGCTTACATTGAGTAACCGTATGGATTGATGATGGATGGATTGTGTAAATTATAATGATAAATGTAAAAAAATCAGAGTTGGCAGACACAGACTTTAAAGGAAAAAGTTAAATGAAGACTAATTACCGTTCCACCTAGAGTGTTATAATAAGTAATGTCAGGAAAAAAAATCGTCAAAAAAATAAATTCTGAATTATACCAGATTCTGTTAAATAAATAGGAGTATTGATAATACGGCGCCACGGTGAGTGCGCAAGCGATCCCATGGCGTCCAACTAAGGCGTTGAGGGCATCCGTTGGTTTTTTAGTGGGTAGCCTTAAAAATGGCAGCGTGCTCGATGCTCCCGGGTAGTCCCACATAACCCTCCGACCATCACCTTCTTGGTAGGCGGGTATCCGTAACGGATTTTTACAACGATTAAAAAAAATCCTCAACAATACTCCTTGTATTGATGAGGGAAAATTTCATGGAGTATATTATACCTATGAAAGATCTACTACTAACCAAAAGCCTGTTCAAAAAATTTTACGAGTTAAATATACCATCGAAATATTTAGTTATCAACTAAATCAAAGTCTTGTATGGGTAAGTATCAATCACACTTGGAACCATAAATTTATCAATCTAGCCTTGATGGATATAAAATTTGCTATACTTATTCAGATTAGATATTATTGTCTGTCTTTGACAACATTAATATGTATGAAGTTGTCGCAAACTGTTATTGTGACAATTTGTTAATTACCTTTACTAATCAACTAACAATTTGAATATAATATAATCATTATTGATTTCTCAAAGAAACGATAGAAATAAAAAACATATATTTATTGTAATTTAACAAATTTAGTTATTCTCAAATAAAAATACTGCTAAATGTATAGCATCCAGTTTATAGGGGGTTTTAATTTTTTTTATAAATTTAAATAAAGATTTAAGAGATTGTTAGAAACGTTCGCGATACACTCCATCAACGCCTTGTTTCTGTTCCTTCGGGCGGTTAACGGGCACTCGAATCATATTTCCCAACCGCGGATTCTCTCCCGATTGCGGTTCTTCGATTGAGTCTGATGTGACTTCTTGTGCTTCTTCAGCTGCTTTTGCCATGATAGCTTCTAATTCATCCGGAATAATAAAACGGTTCTCATCTGCCATATTTCTGAAAACGTAATAAGTATTATAAGTGTTACTATTATTATTATTGCAAAATTATTAACTTGAGTTTGATTAATACAGACCCAATATTGTTAAAGTTTACCTGCACAAACACAATATAGGTGTTAAATTTAGAAGAATGAATCCAAGTAACATATCGAAACAGATATTGCACGGATAATACGAAATAAAAGAAACCGAGGAAAATGAAATGCAATATTACTTATATATACGAATATCTACTGTAATAAGAGTGCAAACTTTAAGCACCCTGAATTATATTTATTTTAGAGACTAACAATTTTCAGAACAGCACTCATCAATTTAAAAAGGTAAATAACCATAAAATAATAGTGTTAGGACGTAAACTATTTTGCAAGAATTAATTGAATAAAGATTTCTTATAAACTTATTGTTTATGTATGAATTCCTCGGTGTAACACAACTTAACACCTCGCTAAGCTACTGAGTACTGAGTATTTCCGATTGCTTTAGTTCTTTTATATCCAGTCAAATTATATTTAGCGTCCAGTTTCAACACAACGTCACTTGTCACTCCAATCCAATAACGATAACGGCTAAATATCTTAACGATCTTTGTGATTCCAAAACTATTTTTGTAGTTCCCAAAAATGTATTTTCATCGTAATTTATTTTATTTTTATCTACAAGATAATATTATCGAGAATTATTGAGCGGAGCGAGCGGAGCGTTCCACTGGAGACTTTACACATTCTATGTCACGAATTGGCTCGCCTCCGTTAAGTAGTAAAAGTAAACGGAAAATTATGAATATCGTCAATAAAAAATAATCGTCAAAAAATTATATCCCATTGATTTCAGTGGGAATGTGGCGCGACTGTCAACCTAATTTTAATTCTCCTACATTACCAACATTGTCCACAACGATAAGTCATTACACTGGGCTCACTTCGCTCAATATACAAACGGCACCCGAGATTTCGCGAACGCAGCGAGTCAAAATTGAGGGTCTGTTCGCGCCCCAAGTTAATAATGAATACAATAACAGTGCAGTAGTTGTGTAAGTATGACGTCACTAACATGACACGTATGGCAAAAAATTATGAAGTTCCTCTATCGGAATCACATGTTATCATATATGATTCAATATTCCAATTTCTATACTACTATACGGATATATCGAAACATAGAGAAATTAACCTTGTTCTTGCGGTAATTTGCTGGTCAACTATTGATAATTTTATGACTAACTGATGCAATATTTTGGATATGTAAATAATATTTAATGATAACAAATTGTTTGTTCTTTGATTTTATTGTTATTAAGGTTTCGTAATCCACTAGAAACCTTTATAGTTTCGTCATGTCCGTCCGTCCGTCTGTCCGGAGACTAATACAGAGACTCTTAGTACTAATAGAAAGCTGTAATTCGACATGAACATACTCATACATATGAGAAACGCCGACAAAGCGGTAAAATAAAATTTAAAAAAAAAATCTTGAATACTCCTTGATGTGGGATATTGTTAGGTAGATCCTAAGTCTAATCCTAAGAAATAGGGGTTTTTAAATTGAATCTAGAGATTTATGGTATCTTATGAAAGTGTATATTTATTGATGGGAATACTTCGAAAAAAATACAATTAAGAATATAAAAAACTACCGTCCCCTTACAAAGTATAGATTCTTTAATAAGATATAGGTTTTGGGAGCTGAATTTCAAGAACAGCTTGAGTTTCGATTCCAGAACTATTGGGAACTCACAAACCTGTAAAAACCCTCGGCGTATGGGTTTTTAAATTAATCAGCTTCCACGCACTACACATTTATTTTCACTTCACATACTCCCCGAATTTACAGTCCTTTTATAAATATGTATTTAAGGAAAAGTGTTAGAAATTAATAACAAAAAATCATTTGTGATTTTTATAATCAAACATAATATTTATAAATAAATTATTATGGAAATAACAATAGAAATTAGAAATAATTTTAACACTTTATTTCAAATAACTTTAGATATAACATAACTCAAATTTCAATTATTATGTTATATAAATAACAATTTTTCACAAATATAACGTAATAACAATAACAATTAGTCGTTTAATCGAAATTCAATTCTTAGATTCGTATATCAATGATTGTATTTATAAATTATCAGTAATAATACTTGAAAATAAACCTAACAAACGCTTTATTAAGAATAAATATTTAAATGTTCACTAAAAAGGTTCACGACAAACTCCATCGTCTCCTCTCTTCATTCCTGGGGGGCAGTTAGGAGGCACCTGGATTGCATTTCTTAATGATATGGTTGGTGCTGCTGGCGTTTCTTCTGTGTCAGATGCTATTTTCTCCACAGCTTCAGTTATCTTTTTCTTAATATCTTCCACTTCTTCCGGGCAGACCACTTTGTTATTGTCAGCCATTTTCCTTAGAAAAACAAAGAGAAGAAATATTATTATAATACATTTACCGGTTTCTTTTAAAAAAAGAAGATTTGCTGAACGAAGCTTTTCTTCTTTTATGTTTAAATTAAAATATGAAATTTGTCAATACTCCTAATACAAAGATATTAGCATCATATCAGATCTCATTTAAATATTTTTTTCATAATTATCAGAAAGTACTGTGACATAAAGGCTCGAATACACTATTTGTCAAATATCAATATTAAAAAAATATATTTACAATAATTTATATAATAAATGTGATTATATAGTTTCATTGTTTTAATAAAATCAAAATTGAAATATAAACACACATTTTCCATAAATGTAAATTAACAATAAATTAAAAAAAATTACAACTCACTCCTAATTTTTCTGTTCTGTTCAAGGTATGAACGTTGTTCTACTAGGGAATATTCTTAATGACTGTCTGTTCTTTCAATAGGGAGCAGTATTTATCAAGAGCCTCCCCCTCCCCTTCCCCTCCCCTTCGATTAGCAGCGAAGTTAATCCACGATAATAATATTATCAGAATTCATCAGAAATTCTAGCACTTGTTGCATTTGGTTATAATCTTTTTAATATGTATTAAACAGATTAGATTACTTGGATGACGTTTTAAAACGTAGAAAATGTATATATATACATATATACGAAATATGTAATGTTACAAGTCTTGTGATCTAAATTCAATGTTTCAATTAATCTATATTATACTTTGTAACATATTTAATGTTTTTTTATTAGTTATGACATATAATACCGGCGTTATCATATGATAATATATATGAATTTTCATGTAATATTATTATAATTTCCAGTTATCAGTATATCATAGATGATTCAACCACAGCAAGCGGCTACTTCTAAAGTAGTTTTGTACGGTGACGGTTTTTAGAAGCAATAAATATAAAAAAATTAAGATAATGAAACATTTTTATCATTTTATTCCAAGTTTTTGAATTATTCGTATTGGATACTTATCAAACTTATGTATTGTTTGCGTTTTCCTTTGTGGAATACCAGTGATGATACTCAATACTTGTGTTTTTCAAGTGGCGGTTTCAGGAAGGTCTATTTTGATACCAAACTTATTCAAATAAAGCCTCTATAATCACAATCTTCAACTTAAAATTAAGACCACGAAAGTTTCAAACGCACCCTGGCCTGAGAAGAACCACACAACAAACTCATTCGGCTATTTCTTTATTGTGATCACTGTTTCACAAACGTCAATTTTTAATGTGTAATTCACGAAAATTAAAAATATTAAAGTAAAATTTCATAGTAAAATGTAATTATAAATTATCATAAAAAAGACCTGCTATAAATCTGAAACAGAATTAACCGTAATCTAAAATAATTTATTAAATTCGATTAAAACAGACTAAAAGTATTATTTATTATATATATATAGTTATTATCGTTTATTAATAAACTATTAGTTAATATATGGACAGTGGACAGTCATGCAAACGGAGAACAAAATAATTTTTGAATTCTGTATCGTCTACTGAATAAAGCAACTGTGTAAAAAAATTGTGCATGTCTTTAAATTAACTGATTACTATTCTATTAACTGTTATCCTAATCAATAAAATAATAAACATAACATTTGTATTAATAATTGAAGTACGATTGTATACGTCAATTTTTTTTATCACGAAAGGTTTGATGCGATAGTAGTAGTTTAAATTAATTAAAAAATTAAATACATATATATATATATTGCAAGTTTATTTTAACACTGTGCATATATATAAACATATATACCCATGTACTCCTATATATATACTAAATTAAAATAAACTTGCAACGTTGTGGCAGAGTAAATTATAACAATAAACACATATATTAACAATTGCCCAAACATAACTTGATTTATAACCAGGATAATTACATTCAGACTCTCATACATACACACACACAACAAGTCAAGCACACACACATGTATGCAATAAAAAATGTGAAATACATTTAAATAAAAACATTTTTCATCTATAAAATATTTTTAGCCTTCGATCTAATAAACATAATTTATAGAGAAAAAAAATTGTACCAATCCTTACATTGTACACTGTGTTGATAATTAAATTAAATTAGTCAGAAATAATAAAAAACAAAAATTATCACTAGAATTATATATCCTTACTATATAATAATGACCTAATTGACTCTGTATGCACGCGCATCACTTATCACCCACAAATCACACAATAATGTGTAATACATCAAAAAAAAGCTTTTGGATCAGGCTACAAAATAGGGTGGATGCCAACCTCCATTTGACCCTTTCCGGCCCTTCGGGCCGGAAAGTTCTCTCGTAAATATATAATAATATACGTATTGTAATCAAACCTTGCAGAAAGATCGTAATAAAAAGTATACTTTGTCCTATTCCACATTATAAACAACTATAATTACCTATACTGCCGTCCATCCGTTTAAGCGAGATGAAAGGACAAACACACGAACACATATACTTTTTATAGCACTATATAAATGTGGATTAACAAACAAACATTTTTATAAACATTACCATACTTGTTTATGTAACAGGACACTTCATACAAATAAAAGAAAACGACGTTTAAAAATATTTAATAAACACGAAAATAATGAAATATTGAAAACAAATTAAAATACTCAAATGAAAGTTTTATAAAACTAATGGAGTATTAAAGTCCAATTAATTGAATTAAAATACATCGCGGCAAATTCCGTTCTCGTCGGGTTGTTGCCCCGGGGGGCAATTGGGAGGGGCTGTTATTACGTTCCTGAATTCTATATTTGGAATTCCTTTTCCAGCCCCTGCTGGCTGCTCTTCTATTGTGTTTGATTTTATTTCCACAGCAGTTTCAGCCATTTTCGCTTTCACATCCACTCCTTCATCACAAAAGACTATGCGCTCTTTGTCAGCCATTTCTTTACCTAAAGAAAATGCACAATGATTTAAATACATATATCTTATATACTTGGATGACTTAAAAATGATCGTAAGATTACATTATCTTAAAGTAAATTTTCTGTTACATCAATAAATTAATCATAGTATAAATAGTTTAATAAAAAACAATATTTAAAATTATATTACTTCATATGTGTTTTAAAGTATAATAGAATACTTACTGTTTTTATTAGTTTTTTTAGGTTGAGAAGACATCTTTAGTAATGTAGAAGTAAACACTGATATTTTCCAGTTAGACGACTATTTATATCAAAGTCAGATAGTAATGTAACCGATGTAATGCAGTTTAATTAATGCAACACGTCACCATTAGTCACCTTGTAACTATTAGCAAATGGTTAGAATTGTATTCTATAATATACATGAGGGAAACGATTTTGTATCATAGGTTTTAGATTGTTTAAAACTAGTTTTATAGATATAATAAAGTATATATTTATCTATCTTTATCTTTATCTATATAAATTGAAAGGTTAAGAAGAAATTATAAAAAGAACTGCAAATAATTCCATTACGACATAATAAATAAATGTTTCGACTCTATTAATGTTCAGTATTGGAATAATTCTAGAAAATTAACTCAATTACATGAAGTCACCGAATGGAAGATTAATATATAATTAATATTAAACCTATTAAAAATACACAGAATTTACCTTTAATTAAAAAAGATTCAATTAAAAATATAATAATAGAAAAAAATATACACAAATGTCACCGAATATCGGATGTCATTATTTGGAACTGGAATGTTTTCTTGACATATACATAGTTATTTAAAAACTGTCAAAAATTTTAAGGGAGTTTTGGGCGTTTCTAAAAACTATAAGGACAATATTATTTACAATATGCTCCGTTTTAATTCATTACTCGTTCAATGAATTGGAAATGATAAAGAGTAATAGTCTGGAAAAAGTGAGTATAAATTAAATTTTATTTAGCCAAATTTGTTAGAAATTAAAGTGAAAACGAAATTACGAGATGCTACCACGTCTTCAGACCAGAGATGAATATGTGTTAAATATTCGCAACACTTGATTATAAATCCGCACTTAATTCATCTATAATTATACTTTTGATTATTTTATTATTATTTAAAATTAATAGTATGAATAGATTATTATTTAATTTTGAATAAAATAATAAAAGGAATCACTAAACCAAATAAAAGGATATCCCGACTCCTGACGCCGTGCACTCCGCTCCAATCATTTGGCAATCATAGAATCAAATTAAAGGAATATTTACATAAATATCCCTTAAAAGAATAAGGATTCAATCCCTAATTAAATCATTGTTAACAAATAAGTTTTGAACATTTATATGATAAATACAACAAAAAATAAATAATTTCTCTTCCATATTCGGATTTTCGGTGTTTTGCCGAATATTTTTGCAGGCTGAGAGTAAAAGCTGTAAAATTATATATACTATTAAAAACACATAAAATTCAATAGATACCTAATGGGTACGTAGGTCGACTTTGCCTTTACCTTGTTTTTTCGTTTGCTCCTTTATTTTCCTTATTGGAAATTCACGGAATGACGCAATATTTTTTTTTCTAATTACCAAGTAAATAATTATTGAATAAAGACAATTGTGAATAACATTGTTATTATTTACAATATTATGACAATCGATATGAAAACTTGTGTCTGTTAACCCTTTATTGATAAGAAAATTAAGAATATGCTTTTCTGTAGAATGCAGTTTTAAATTATTCTTTTCTATTCAGGTACACAGTACCGATGTTTCAAATGTTACAAAAACTACTATCATACATAAGGGGAGAGGGTATGTTTTAAATCTGTTATTATAATTAAACTTAAGAAATAAACTAGTAATTAATTATCATACGTATCATGTGGAATGGAAAGAATATCGTAATAGAACGTAATGTTGTTTGTGTGTAGATAGAAATAATAATAATAATAATAAATAAATACGTTTAATTTAAGACAAAGTACTACAGTGAAAAAGAGATATAAAAGAAACATTAATATATTTGAGAGATATCACATAACAATTAAGCCTAAACTCCATAAAAGCAGCTCTCTCTCTGATCTCGCACCGAATTCAAGCGACTTCTGTGAGTAAACTTTTATATTGCTATTTTCTTTAATATAATAAAGTACTGCTTACTAAATATATACCATATAAAAGCTATGCGGTAGTACTTTAAGATAAAAAACCGTTTTTCGTTGCTATAAAAAGAATATCTGCTGATATTTAAAAATTGGCATATCTCAAATGTTTTTCTATTTTGTTTTTGGTAAGAAGTATTTTTTTTTCATTTATCGGTATTTAATTCGAAAATGTAATTAAATATTTTGCAGCACTGGACTTTATAAAACGAACTAATAATTTATATGAGAATCATTTAAACAAAGTGATATATGATACGTCGGGGGACACGGCAGAAAAATATCGCTCCAGAGATTTAATAGATTCGCCATATATGTCTTGGAATTTGAAAGGAAAGTAAGTGAAACATTTTTTTTTATTTCACAACATTTATAATTCTGATGACGATAATTAATAATCGATAGCTTTATCTTTTAATACTGGATCTGATATTTAAAAAAATACTTAGTCATTACGAACACAAGTCACTGATTTTCTTATTTTTAAATTTTAAATGGTACTACCGTAAAGACTTCTCTTCAAAATCTGTCCACTGTCCAATATACGGTTTACAAGAGGTCACGTAACACGTAATATATATAGTGAAGATAACAAACAGTACATTAAACGATAGTATATTATTAAAACAATTTTTAACAAATCTAATAACTTTAGAAAATCGAAAAAGACCTCTCAGATGCTACCAGATACATACGCTTCGAAATTCGCAACGGATTATATTCGTAATTACGAAAGAGTACACAACACGTCTTCCTCTGGTGAAAATTTCAGGTTATCTTAAATAACATATACAATTCTATGAACAGATTACTTTGTAGAGATAAGTTATACAACGTACTTAAGTGGATGCTCGAAGTTTAAATGTAAATATTGTATATTATGATCAATTTAATTATTTTTTTATGTTTTTTTTCAGTGGGTGTAGCATGGATGAAGTGAACGGTCAAAAAGCAGTATTCCCTTTTAAGCCTACACCCAGCGGTAATTTAAAAGTTCAATCAAATCAGGTAAGTGAATGCTAAAAAACACTTTCTAAAGCTATAGGAAATTTGCTACTTTATATTAGTAATAGTTTTATAACCTAGGTAGTGTTTCAATCGTCAACTGTTGGCGTACTTTTAGCTGATCCAACCCAAGCTAAAGTTAAAGTTAAATTTGAAGGAAAATCCAACGATAATCCGGATGATGAACAAATCATGGTTGGTACATATATTATTCTATACCTTTAAAACGGAACAAAAATGTTGTAATAAGATAAATTTCGACAATGATACAAATTAATATAATTAAAAATACCTCAGGACAATAGCAACGACTCTGAACCGCAACTCCAGTTTGGAACAAGAGTTATAGCCAATAATCTAGCTAAAAATATCGCTACTCTTAATAGAAACTGTCATAAAAAAACTCGTAGCGCAAAGGAAGAAAAGGGAAAAGATTTAAATAGCCTTGGTTATTTGCAAGCGGAGCCGATAGATTGGACTAGAGTGCAATTGCCAAAGAAACTAGATCTCTTTCAAGAATTCTATAGAAGAATACATAACTTTATGTATGATTACATAATAAAATTAATAATGAATATATCTGTTCTGAAAAAATACATATACATCTCTTTTATACCGGCTGAAGATATCCCAAATATTAGAATGTTTATATCAAATTTTGTCTATAGTTTACAATTTTTAAATATTTTCCCTAGCAACACAGACACCGTGGTACGTATTGGAAGGGATGAATTCCATTGTCATCGAATCATTCTTCAGATATATTCAAAATTTTTCGATGTTAATAATCAGCAAGTGATAGAATTGTCAAGTGTAAGTATTGAAATATAATTTTTTCCCAAGTTATGACTATATTAAGTTATTTTTACTTACGGACTGACTACACTGACACTACTACTACCTGTAAATGCCTACTTGAATAAAGATATTTTGAATTTTGAATTTTTTGAATTTTATTCAAATTATATTCAGGATAATGTAACACCTGAAGCATTTCATACAATTTATGAATGGATGATTTTTAATGGACAAGAAAGCAATAGAATTTTGAAACGAGATAACGTTCTAGAATTGTTTTGCGCGTCTCAATTCCTAGCAATAAAAGGTAAATATGCAACTTACATGGTTGTTTATTTAACACTAGAGCAAAGATTGTAATATTTACACATATTTGATTTCCCTAAGACAGATTTAGAAGATCAATGTTGGCTTTTCATTACAAATGAACATATATTCAACGAGGATACAGCGTTCGCATTATACAGAGAAGCAAGATGCAAGGGTTTGGTACCGGTTGTAGATATAATGGTAAAGAGCATTGCAAATTAAAATTTCGCAAAATTACGATTATAATATAAATGGGTATTTCAGGTTCCACGGGTAATGAGGTTCTTCTTGCCACTCGTAGCCTCCAACGATTTCCTTAAACTAGATGTCGATGAAGTGACGACTTACCTTAAATCTAATTATATTTGCGTCACAAGGTATTTCTTGGAATATACTTTTAACATTTATTGAGGTGTACATTTTTTAAACAGATTGTTCATGTACATTGTTATTATTTCTATTTTCTGTCCTCTGAATTCAATTCGTTCACTGTAATTAAGATCGATACCAAATAATACTATCACATGCTTTATATATTTTGAAGTTAAATATAATTTACTAAATTAAAATTTCAAGAAAACCATAGAAAAAGTCTTAGTTTAGATCAAACGATTTTAATGTAACAATATATTTCAATAATACTTTGATTATTTTAAATCATCTCGATCATCCAAATACTTATTACGGTAGCTCTGTTGCATAAATATTTTACCTAAAAAAGTATTATTAAGTATAAATAAATATGTGTATACTGTCATCCTAAAACAAAAATTTTTTTGCAAAACAACAAAAAAATCATTCATATATCCCTCCTATTCAATATATTAATAAAAGATTATTAACTTCACTTGTAGTGAGACAGAAGTCCTAATGGCCGCTGTTAGGTGGCTGTACGGAGACTGGACGAATCGCAGCAATTATTCCGTAGAATTAATGAAGTGTGTGAGGTTTGGACTTATCTCGCCGTGGCAGCTTGTTGATATCAAGCGGAACCCTGATAATGCTGAGATTTTGGAAATTGTCAACGAAACCGAGATACAGCAGATGGTGGACGACGGGCTTGCGTAAGTTGATATTATTTATTCGGACGTTAAAATTAAATATTTTCTATAAATAATTAATTATCCTTAATAAAATATTGAAAATATTTTAATCCTTAATTTTGAGGTTCATTAACAACCGCAACAACAATTTAATTATAACTTGCAAAATATTAATATTACATTACGATCCAACCATTATTTTCCTTAAATACTCGAAATAAGTTTTCCGTTAACACTTAGTCATTGCAATGTACTTGAGATAGTGTTTATGCAGTAATGATAAAGTGTAGGTCGGTTTAACAATCATTATTGTAGGTACAATTACTACTAATTTATCCTTATATATGTTTGTACGTAAATTCATATTTTTTATTAAAAATAATATATACTACGAACTATGCAAACGTCACTTAAGTAATCCGTGTCAATGTTATGATTATTCTTATCGAAAGTTTTGTGTAAATTTTTCGGTAAGGTAATAATATAGTAGATTAGGTCGAAAATATCAGCCAGGCGAAGACGGGGTAGGTTACTAGTAAATTATAATAACCGGAATTATGAAAGTCGGGAAAATAAAACAATTTTATTACCATATTACCATTTTATAACCATAACATCTTAGAGGATATTATTAAAATAATTATATTAATTCCGATTTATAATAGTAATGATTAATATTTAACAGCTTCTTCTTTGAATATCTCCAGGCCTCTGTTTAGTTTAAGTGTCTTATATCAGTAAAATATTCGAATACTAGAAGGCAAGTCATTATTTATCTTAAGGCAAGGCGTTATTTATCTTAGCATTAGGATTCCCAAAAAAAGAACTTTTGTTTTCATATAAAAAAAATCCGTGCTTACAAAATAGTATGCGACAAATGAAAATAGATATTCACTTATCTACAGTACATGCCTAAAATTTTTTAATGAAAACCGCATTTATAAATACCGACTTTAAGTATTTAAAATTAGCTTTATTAGCAGTATTAAATTTAAATCAATTTAATTATAGCGTATTTTTCAGTTACAAAATATGGTTTCATTTAGAACAATATCCACATAATAAAGAGGAAATATTCATTAATATATAATTTCCTGTTAAAATATTTACCACATTATAAATTTAGCATTGAATCAGTTTTAATTAGGAATAATCATTAATTTCTGATTGAGCTTCCCCTTCATATGACATCCTTAGTAACGATGAACGTAATTAAAATAATCATAATAAAATATAAATTTCCCCTTTTGGTAATTTAATAATAATTATAGAATCCTTATTAATTTTACCTTAAATTATTGTCGTATTGAGTATTTTATCGTTGGGTTTTTTATTATTCAGTATTTTATCTTTGGGTTTTCTTTTGGTTTGAGTTTGAAAACTTGGAAATAACAAAGTATGTCACTAGTGAATAGACGAAATTCATTGAATTTATTTCGATGTGGCAACCTAATTATTAATTTAAACAATGCTGAATAAAACAAATACACAAGGCAAGAAAATATAAATAGTAATAGAGAACAAGATATACTATTAACGACTGCTTATTTAAGAGTAGATTAAAATTATTGAAGTTATGTTTAAGAATATAATTTAAATTTGAGGGATGCTAAAATTTTATATTTTGCCAAGTGAAGAATTTTCATAGCGTTTGAGTAAACGGTCGTTATATCGTTTTGACATTGAATGGTTTTATTGTTCGTAGATACGTCATAATCAAATATTGGTATGGTAATAATTCGAAAAATTATTATCACTGGATCGATGTTCTGGGCTTAACTGAACCAGGAGAGCGTAACTGGATAGGGGAGGAAAAGGTACTATCTACTATTTACCGCTACTGGTGTTACACGAATAAGGAAAATGTTCCACACAATGTATATTCACGGAATTTTAATAATAAATATTTGCAGAATCACAGTACATACAAGGAATTCCTAAAATATCTTGAACAGTTTTTGGTACCAAAAGAACAAATATACCAACAGATGGTCATGATGCAACCACCGAGACGCGACGATGGTCTCGGTAAACAAACTAGAATTATGACTAGTTTTAAGCAGAAATAGTTATCTTGTGTAAAGTATTTTGGGTAACAAACATTCTTAAGTATTCTAAGTAAAAATATTTGTTTACTATATTCCTGGGAGTCAATGAATATAGTTTTGTTTTTGCCTAGTTCAACAGTAAAAAGTGTGGTTATAACCATATATGAATAAGGTACATATGTGATTCAGGTTAATTTTAAGTTGTCTGTTAAAATTTTCTATAAAAATAAGTAATTTTATAATAAATTGTTAGCAAATGCGCGTGGAATAGATAAAATGGATATGCCAAGACCAAAAATCGACTTTCCCTTACCTGCAACTTTAAAGAGCTTAACCAGTGACAAGGAGAAGTTTCCTACGATGAGTGATTTTTTCGAAAGTCGTAGAAAGGTATTTTTTTTACTTAAACTTAAATAAAATGCAATTTTATTTTAAAATATTTCAGTAACGTCAGAGTCGTTTTTTTAGTATTATTATTTTACCTCATTGTTGTATTTATTTGTTATTGTTGAATCGGACAATGTTCAAGAGTCTCCTGGTATTGGATTCCGGTAAATTGGATATCTATCAATTATGAAATACCAATACTGAGTATTATATTCATTGATAAATATTAGATTCATGCGTATCAAAACACTCAGGAATTTATGATTGTGTGTGTTTGTCATAAAGGATAAATACTTTTCAGGAAAGAACAGGAAGTCAGTGCCAATCACCAAGTCGATCTCCTCCTCCCATAGATACAGGAACACATTCTATTTTACATGAAAAAAAAAGTCCTTGTATGGAACAAAAGCAGAAAAAAAGCGAGGCTAGTAAATACTGTATAGGTTAAACCGTAAAATATAATAAACAGTACATTGACCAGTCTACAAAAAGAGATCCTGTTTACTGTTATTGAAGCTGGAGAATTCTATTTTCAGTTGTCGGTATTATGGTATTTCGCCGATATCTTGTACATTTAAAAAGTATTTTTGCATTAAACATCTCTATTCTCGAGGAAGATTACATCTTTACACAAATATCACACAGTTAATTAAAATAAAACATGGCAAAAAATCGAGAAACTTTCTACAACATTATTTATTTGATTATCTTATTAATGTTTTACCTTTTTGTAAACCACGCAGGCGCTGTCTGGAGAAACAGCTAGTTATTCACAAATGGCTTCCTAACTCTAAATCATGTATAATACAAACACTATTCTTCATCTAAAAACCATACTGTTACTAAAAATGCGTTTGCTTGTTTTTATTTATGTTTTTATTTTTTTGTCAATATATTTTCTTCGCAAATGCTATTATTTCAGGAACCACGCACAGGTCATCCGCAATCAATGCACCAATGTTGCAAACAAGTACATGAAATACACATGTGCAAGTTACAGCCGGCACATGTAAATTTTATTA
This sequence comes from Melinaea marsaeus rileyi, assembly GCA_918358865.1. NCBI lineage: Eukaryota > Metazoa > Arthropoda > Insecta > Lepidoptera > Nymphalidae > Melinaea > Melinaea marsaeus. The sequence continues at coordinate 6,771,977 of OU911083.1, read as the reverse complement.
TTATTTTTTTTGTAAAACCTTTTCAACGCTGTCTCACCTATTTATCGTTACATAATGCGATTATCAATGAATGCAAGATGTGATTTTGGGTATAAAATTTAAATATGTTGTCATATAATGCTGAATAAGTTTATCTATTCCTATTTTCCCACGTCACATTTAAACAATATCTGACATTATCATCTAATTTTAACTATTTGGTCTAGATGCCATACTCCACGAAAACATTTGAACAACCAGAAAAAGACTCTGCAGAAGATCTCAATACCACGAGTGAGACCAGCAGCGAAATGGTTGGGACCAGTACCACTGACAATGTGAGATAAAATAATATACATAAAAACGTCTGGACTTCCATTATACTTTTAATATTACTGTAAAAGCACAAGCTTACGCCCGTGATTTTACTTATTTGTACCTAATAGGATTCGTTTCAAATTATGAAAAAATAAGTTTTGAATTTAAGACATAAAGTATAGTTTAGGCAATTTGTTACTTCACGTGATGAGGACTGAGATTATAACGAAGATAGTTTATAAATAGATATATTGTATGAAGAGGTATCAATATACAAACAAAATAGTACATGCAAAAGCTTTTATGTTAATATATTATATACATTCCAATCCAATCCAATCCAAACGAAATGTTTACTCGCCTGATATTAACCAGATATTTTGAATCATAATATATTCATCACCAAAACTGCACTGCATTAGAATAAGATAAGAATAGATACGCTTACATAAACTACTATACAGCATACCAAATGATTATAAGTATGATACTATAGTGGAAATAATAGAATTGTCTTAATATAAATAAAATATAAATTTATAGCAATAAGCCTTATCACTTATTAATGGCTCATTGTTATTTCTCAATAATTATACTAATAATAATTTTTTTATTAGAAGTACACAAGTAGGCACAGTGAGAAGCGACACAGCGTGGCAGCTAGCTATCTAGCTACAGCAACTGCCGCTCTGGCTGCGTCTAGAAGGTTCTGATTTCGGTTTATTATTCTAGTTATATTATAATTATTTCAAATAGCTTATAACAGCTCATTTATAAAGAAACACATAACATAAGTCGAATTATTAATTATTAAACTACATCTAATCTGTACAAAAGATAGTAAATTTTCTTTATGACAGAGATTCCCTAAGTCCAGGACCTCGTGGTCAACCAACCAGCACAATTAAACCAGAAGATAATCAAGCATCTAAATCTCCCAATAAATTAAGCAGCCCACAATTTTCCATGTTTAACCAATCAAAAGAATCGTTGGCGAGGATCAATATGTAATTTTATTACTTTATATCATTTATTTCCAAAAAATTACATATATTTGAATTGATAGCAGGATAAAAAATATTTATTAAACTGCTACAACATCCTTATCTCGTGTTTTCCTACTTCCTATTAAACAGACAACGTTAACGTCTCAAGCTTTTTAACAAACGAATGTTTCTCCTCTTAGATGATATATATTATGACAATGTGACTTAATATACTCGTACATCATATATATTGAATAATATCTTTAATCTTAATTGCTTATTATGGTTTGATTATTTTTTGTTTTATTTTTTAATCACTTTTACATCTAGGAATAAACTATCGACATCTATACTTGGTCCATCGAACAAGAACTATATCGCTGACGGTTCTCTCTTCAACTGGGATAGAGAAAACGTTTTGGTGTTTGGTGGCATCGACCCTCACACCTCTTATGGGGTTGCAGGGAATACTGGCAAAGATATTTATAGGTATATGTTAATGTTAATACAATGTTAGATATCACTTGTATTTTAGAATGATCAGTGCAATCCGTTAATCCCGAGTCATTGCTATATTTTGCTTGTATTAATAACATTTTGAAGATTGTATGACTTTTATTTCATATATTATTTTTATTGTTGTTAATTGTTTTCATTTAATATTTAAGATTCGATCCAGTGACCAACTCGTGGGATTTGGTCGGTGAATTACCAGAACCGAGACATCATCATTCAGTTGCCTTTTTGAGAGGAAGAGTCTTTCTTGTTGGTAAATCACAGTTTACGTAGTAAACTATGTTTTAAATTTTATATTTAAGCACAGGAATGCTGAACATTATTCTTAAAATGAAAAGAAAATAAAGGTAACCATAATATAACCTAGAATAATGGTTAATTTTGAGATAAAATTCGGTAGGAGGTGCAGATCCCCGAGAAGATGACTTGCGCGGGAAGTCAGTTGTAGTGTCGACGGTGTGGAGTTTTGAGCCGGTAACACGTTCGTGGTACAGCGAATCTGGACTGGCGATACCCAGGAAGAACTTCGGTCTCGTGGTGCATCGAATGGCGTTGTATGCAATCGGCGGCCAGGATAAAAAGGGAAGGTGAAAAACTGATTATTTATTTATCCGGATATTAGACCGATCAAACGAACTTATTATATTATAACATTATTCATCCTTTAATTCAGTAACCCAAAGCAACTGAAAACCCCATAAACAAACTCTTGCTAATGGGAAATTATATTTTTCCTTTATGTGGTATAAAGGAAAAATATAATTTATTAAAACTATTATAAAATATGACGAAATAAAACTTGACAAGAAAGACTTGTCATGTTAAAACATTTCTTATAAGTTATAAGTAAAGCTTTATAAAAGATAATAAAACATTGAACTATTTTTCGACTATTGTTTTGATGTGAAACGAAAAATAAACTTGGGGACCCAATTTTGATTTTTTATTTGCTTGCTACATTGGTTGTTCAGAGTCACCTATCATTTTAACCCCAGGGTGCTCCGGTCGGTGGAGCGCTTCGATCCCCGCACGGGTTCATGGAGCGAGGTGCGCAGCATGTCGGCGGCGCGGATGGCAGCGGCCGCTGCCAAGCACCGCGACTACATCTGGGTTGCCGGGGGCATGACCGGGGAGAAACGACGGCCGGTCTGCAATGTTGTGGAGTGCTATAACTCTAATACTAACCAGTATGTTACGTAAAGATATTTTTGTTCTATACTGCCTCCTTTTTGGCATTCCACGGTTGACAGTCTTAAAATATAGGCAAGAGATTCAAAGGTGTTATCATCTTTGAGAAATGAATAGAGATGCACAATGCTGGGAAAGAATTTTCTTCGGATCGAATTGAATTCGAATCGGAAGCTCACTAAAGAAAACTTAATAATAGCTGTTTGATGCCATTCTTCTGTCAGAATATGGAACTACTTGATTCAGCCCATACATCCTTAATAAAATGTGACCGTAATCATTGTTTATAATTTTTGTCAGCTCAGTTTTTTTATTTCAAGGTGGACACAGATTCATAACTTGCGTTTTCCAAGATGTTTTGCTACGTTATTCTCTATGAATGATAAACTGTACATTATCGGCGGAGCTGGCAAGATATCTGAGAAGGTTTATTATATGTTGTTATAGCACGGGATACTTATAGTTGCTTAGAAAGACCTTTTTTAATTTTAGAAGTGTCAAAGTATGTTGTATAAACATAACCCAGTAAATACATTACTTTTACATCAATTTATTTGATTATATAGGTTAATTTTATATAAAGCGAGATCCTATCGACCTTTCACGGTAAAGTGACTTTCTTGTCACGTATAACGTACGTAATTTATATAGCTGTTTTTTTTACATACACTTTACATCTAAAATTATAAGTTATTATAAATTGATTATGTACTTAAATCAATTATGTCTAAATCCAGGATAAAACTCCTAGCAGTGTAGGAGCAATAGACGTGTGGGATTGGAAGGAGCGCGCTTGGAAGCTGGAGACGGAGATGTCAATACCGCGTCATGGACATGCTTTTGCATACTTGGGAACCCAGCTTATTATTATTGGTGAGTTGGGAAATCTACTTTGGACGATTACTATTATCGAACGATTACTATTATCGTCTTATTAAGAATTATTTGATAGTTTTATAACATGGGTACGTGTTGAAAACTGTATGGTACATAATTATTTAAAATAAATATTTTTATAAATATTGCAGCTGACCGTAAATCGCAAATAATTGAATCATAATACAAATGTGTTATAATGTATTTTGTTTATGTTAAATATTCGTGAACGTGTAGCAGGTTGCTAATTTTAAACAATGTCGAGTTCAAAATAAATTTGTAAGGAAAATAATTTTAAGAATCTACAAATTATAAATAACTTATATTAAACTAATTAAAAAAAAATTTGAAATTCAGACATCGATTTTGAGGTTTTGCTATTAAATGATTTAATCTTTGAAAATAAATAAATTGAAATACGAGTTTATTGACTGACTAAATAACATTGAATTTATTTATTTATCATTGATTTTTCGTAACTAGAAGTAACATTCACAGGAGGTGTAACAACAATTTACATGCGAGCACTAAGCAATGTTGAGTCGTACTGCTGTGAGCGCGGTGCGTGGATCCGGGGTGTTGCGACCCTTCCGTTACCCCTGTCTGGTCACGGAGCTGTCACTCTCCCTCCTGCGTCACTTATGTAAACATTCTCTATCTCTCATAATGTTCATCTCTATCCGTTTGTCGAAATTAGATTATCGTGATAATTTTTCAAAAATGTATATGCTAAAAAATTCTGGTGTAATTAATGATGCTGTACTAAAAGTATCAAAGTGATATCTTCTTATTCATACAAAATTCTAAATAACATTTGACCCCTATAAAATTTCTTATCGTTCTTCGCCTGCTGTATAGTAATGTCACCTGGTTGGTTTTGTGCGTAAATTAATTATCACTATTTTAAAATAATGATGACTACAACTTCTTGTAAAGTATTTTATGTATCATTTTGTGAGAAACAACATTGTGGCCCAGAATTTAATTAAGTCTCTTGAATAAAGTAATTAATATGAAAAGAATTTTATACATTTTATTGTTAAAACATAAATTATAGATGTTGTCTAAATTGTGAATAAATAATTATTTATCTTACATTTCGTAGTTTTATTTAATATTTTTTACAAATTTATGTTTATTACAAAATTACAACAACAGCTGAGGTTATTGACGGGTTAAACAAAAACTAATTAAAAAGATTGCATTTATTTAACTTAATACAACTGTACAAATTTCTTAATACTATTATCACAAGACTATTGAGTGACTATGGTAACACATGTTTATTGATTTTATATACAATCATCAAGTTAATCACCAAACCTCTCTACATATTCCGTTTGCGTCTCGTATGAATCCTTCTCCACAAGCGTCGAGGAATTTGAAAAACGATGATTTGTTTAACGGAACGAATCTTGTAAGTTTATAGTTGTGGAGGACGCTCTGGAAACAGCATGTTCATAGAAATAATATACCTTTTACATCATTTATGTATATCTAATTGTAATTTATTTGTTATACTTTCACGCCTTAACTACTTAAGCGATGATTACGAAATTTTGTAAAACAACAAACGCGTGCCCGACATAACAAAACTATTTATTAAAAGAGCCCTGCATTAAAATAACATAATTATAGGCCTTTGGTTACAAAGTATATGACAAAGCTAGATTTTCCACTTTAACCCGTGTTCAACAATTCCCACAAGGTAAAAACAGTCCCCACAAGGTGAAAACAGTGATAAAAAAATACTACGTTTAAATATAACTTTTTTTCCAAAGCTTTACCTTTTTAGACATTTATAGAAACCGCATTTCATTAAATTAAGTAATTAATTAATTAATTAATACTTACAATCGGTTCCTCAGTATTCGCTTGTAATTTAATCACATTTTCCCCAGAACTTCCGGGATGAATGTGCCTTGCTTGAGAAATGATCCCACAAAGTAAAATAAATGCCACGGGTATTTTTGTTGCCATTTTTACGATGTTCCTTGTCAACGAATTAACTTTGTTTACTCATGACAGCGATATGCCGACTCTTATATGAAATGGTATCACCGGCTATGTTCATCGCGTCACGTATGACGCTTTCCACACCCCAACACCTGACAAAGGGGCTGGGCCATTCATACTAGTGTATCGTCTTCCGCCGCAATATGTAAACAAACTTACCCACTACTTACGAACACACGATGTGTGGTTCACGGTATTAAGATGACGCATTTTAATCGCAGATCTGGAAAATCCGACATATAATACACATACAACTCTAACCTTTTATGTACCGATTTGTTTATCTATAACTAATAACCTAAGTCATTTGGTAGGTTTGTATCTGCAAAGAAATGTAGGTAAAGGATTTTACGGCGTAGAATCATCTTATTTTCTAATGAAATCACGACGTATATATATATATTTCTCTGAATGTTTTTAATCAATATACGATTATCTTTACTTTGTAATCAATTTATAATCATTAAAATATTTAACTTTGATAGATAATTGTGAAGTAATTGTTTTGTTTAGAATTATATAGTATATACCGCCTATTAAATAATATAATGTGTTTGTGATTATTGATAAATAGTAAGATAAGTGGATAAGAATACAGGAGAGATCTGAAAGGCTGTTGTGTAAGAGGGTGTATAAATCACATTCCCTCCGCATGATCACAGAAATGTTTTTGGCCCTAAACCAAAAGGTTTTCTGTGCTTTTGTGGATTTGGAATTTGAAAAGGCGTCTGACAGGATTGTGAGAGAGAAATTATGGGAGATACTGCCCCGATACAATGTGCGCCGACCCTTGCTACAGGCTGTAAAGTCTCTGTACAGAGACCACCCAGCCTGTGTGCGAGTAGGAGCTGGCATGTAGCCCTGGTTTGACATCCAATCGGGTGTTAAGCAAGGTTGCGCTATGTCAGCTTGGTTGTTCAATTTGTATTTGGATAGTTGTCTGCAAGACGTGAAAGACATTTACATGGGAGTGAAAGTATGTAACCTTAAGGTCAATTGCTTGCTTTATACAGATGATGCAGTGCTCATTGCATCATCAGATTTTGATTTGCAGGCATTGGTCAGCACTCTGAAAGATGGGTGTGAAAATAATGGTCTAAACCAGTGAATGAATGATGAATCCAGATAAGACGAAGGTTCTGATATTTGAAAGAACAGAATGTAAGATCAACGTGAATGGTAAGATAATGCTGTGGAGATTCGATCTCTTCGCAGAATATGCAGAGTCAATCTAGCTGACCGAATCCGCAATAAAGAGATCCACAGATTGGCAGGTACTAGCGAAGATGTCACGGTGAGCATGAAGAAGAAAGTGCTCAGATGGTTTGGGCACTTCGAACGAATGACTGATGAAACAATGTTAAAAAAGATTTATACAGGAAAAGTGAGCGGTAAGAGAGAAAGAGGGAGGCCTCGAGTGACCTTCGAAAACACAGTATCTACGATACTGGAGGAAGGTCACATAAAAAGCATGAGGACCCTCCGGAGGGCATGTATGAAGAGGTTGATGACTGTGGCCGAAGCAAAAGAGGTATACAGGGACCGTAGCATTTGGAGCTCCGTCGTCTCTGGCTACCTCGCAAGGGGTATGGCGTGAAGAAAAATAAATAAATAGATACAATAACAATTAATATCAAAGAGTGTTAAAATACATTCTATATTTAGTTTTATAAGTACTCTCAATGTTTTGAAGAATAACTTCTTTCTGAGCATTCAATAATAATTAAGGATTGTATTTAAGCTTTCGGATTTACGTACAGTCTAACTTTCTAAAATATCTAAAACTCAGAGGGAATTAAATAAAACTTTAACTAATTAAAAAATATAAATTTTTTAAACATACTCTTCGTAGTATTGCCGTTGAGTTATATTAGTAATATTAGTGCTTCGGTGGTAAATACACTGCAGATTCGTTCCATTATGTCACCCGGAGGGCAGATAATGAAGTCTGGAATTGTAAAACAATTATAATGCAACATATAACAATACATAATTAGTGTTTTATAATAGTCATAATGTCTGAGAAGCAAGTTTATGAATATACACAAAATAATTAAAAATAAAATTACAAGTTTAAGACAAGTTTTATTTGCAGACATTACTTCTTTGGATTGAAACTTTGTTTTTATTATTTTGTGTATGTGTGTGTATATGGAGTATGGATATGTATATGGAGATCAAGAAGCAAGTAATCTAATAAGAAATGACTATGTTTTAAATCTTTAAACGCACAATTTCCTTTTTTATCACGTGTTCTTTATTTATATTTTAAATTATTAAATAAATATTATTTATCGGATAACGATTATTTAATCTGAGGTCATTTTTCATTACAAATGAAGTAATAAGACGTATCTATATATATATTCAATCGATTTTATAAAGATAAAATAAAGAATAATGAAATTACAGATAATTGTGACTTTTGTACAGATTACGTAATTATAATTATATATCTATATGTATAACCGTAACAAAACACAAAAGCACAGAAAACCTTTTGGTTTAGGGCTAAAAACTTTTCTGTGATCATGCGGAGGGAATCTGATCTATACACCCTCTTCCAGGTCTAAAACCTCCTTGGGCCTCCCACAACAGCCTTTTCTCCTGTATTCTTATCCACTTATCTTACTATTTATCAATTATCACAAACACTTTATATTATTTAATAGGCATGTTTTATTATTCCGGTATACTATATAATTCAAAACAAAACAATTAGTTCATAATTATCTATCAAAGTTAAATATTTTCCATGATATATTACTTTTAATGATTATAAATTGATTACAAAGTAAAGATAATCGTATATTGATTAAAAACATTCAGAGAAATATATATATACGTCGTGATTTCATTAGAAAGTAAGATGATTCTACGCCGTAAAATCCTTTACCTACATTTCTTTGCAGATACAAACCTACCAAATGACTTAGGTTATTAGTTATAGATAAACAAATCGGTACATAAAAGGTTAGAGTTGTATGTGTATTATATGTCGGATTTTCAAGATCTGCGATTAAACTCCGTCATCTTAATACCTTGAACCACAAATATCAAATAAATAAATACCTCACACATCGTGTGTTCATAGGTAATGGGTAAGTTTGTTTACATAATGCGGCGGAAGACGATACGCTAGTATGAATGGCCCAGCCCCTTTGTCAGGTGTTGGGGTGTAGAAAGCGTCATACGTGACGCGATGAACATAGCCGGTAATAACATTTCATATAAGAGTCGGCATATCGCTGTCACAAGTAAACAAAGTTAATTCGTTGACAAGGAACATCGTAAAAATGGCAACAAAATTACCCGTGGCATTTGTTTTACTTTGTGGGATCATTTCTCAAGCGAGGCACATTCATCCCGAAAGTTCTGGGGAAAATGTGATTAAATTAGAAGCCAATACTGAGGAACCGATTGTAAATATTAATTAATTAATTAATTAATTAATTAATTAATTACTTAATACAATGAAATGCAGTTTCTATAAATGTCTAAAAAGGTTAAGTTTTAAAAAAAGAGATAAGATAAGAGTAATTTTTTTATCACTGTTTTCACCTTGTGGGGATTGTTGTACACGAGTAAAATTAGAAAATCTAGCTTTGTCATATACATTGTAACCAAAGGCCTATAATTATGTTATTTTAATGCAGGGTTCTTTTAATAAATAGTTTTGTTATGTCGGGCACGTGTTTGTTGTTTTACAAAATTTCGTAATCATCGCTTAAGTAGTTAAGGCGTGAAAGTATAACAAATAAATTACAATTAGATATACATAAATGATGTAAAAGGTATATTATTTATATGAACATGTTGTTTCCAGAGCGTCCTCCACAACTATAAATTTACAAGATTCGTTCCGTTAAACAAATCATCGTTCTTCAAATTCCTCGACGCTTGTGGAGAAGGTTTCGTGCGAGACGCTGACGGAATATGTAGAGTTGTTTGGTGATTAACTTGTTGAATGTATATGAAATGAATTAACATGTAATAGTCTTGTGATATTAGTATTAAGATATTTGTACAGTTGTAGTAAGTTAAATAAACACAATCTTTTTAATTTGTTTTTGTTTCACCCATTAATACCCTTAGTTGTTGTAAATTTTTAATAAATAGAATATTTAATAAGATCACGAAATGTAAGATAAATAATTATTTATTCACAATTTAAACAACATCTATAATATATGTTATAACAATAAAATGTATAAAATTATTTTCATATTAAGTACTTTATTCAAGAGACTTAATTAAGTTCTGGTCCACAATGTTGTTTCTCACAAAATGATACATAAAATACTTTGCAAGAAGTTGTAGTCATCATTATTTTAAAATTGTGATAATTAATTTACGCAAAAAACCAACCAGGTGACATTATTATACATCAGGCGAAGAACGGTAAGAAATTTTAAAGTGGTCAAATGTTATTTAGAATTTTGTATGAATAAGAAGATATCACTTTGATACTTTTTGTACAACATTATTAATTACACCAGAATTTTTTAGCATATACATTTTTGATAAATTATCACGATAATTTAATTTCGACAAACGAATAGAGATGGACATTATGAGAGATAGAGATAGAGAATGGTTACATAAGTGACGCAGGAGGGAGAGTGACAGCTCCGTGATCATACTGGGGTAACGGAAGGGTCGCAACACCGCGGATCGAGGCCCCGCGCACACAGCAGTACGACTCAACATTGCTTAGTGCTCGCATGTAAATTGTTGTTACACCCCCTGTAAATATTACTTATTGATATATGATAAAACATCGACGAAAATAACGCTCATTGGTATAAAAAGTTATAAAATTAAATTGAATGTATCTAACATTTAGTATTTTTTTGTTTATATAAGAGGAGGGCAAACGAGCTTGCGGATCACAAATGATACGTGGTCATTCTCGCCCATGAAGTCTTCCGACATCCGAGGATGCACAAGAGTGGGGCCGGACTAGAGGTAGGCCTCCAAGGCCGATAGCGCTCTCCATGATCGATGAACGGCGTTTAAGTTGGAATGAAGTCCCTGGGTTCGGCAAAAGTCCACATTTAGAATGGGGCAGGGTGCCGCTGCGTTGACTCGTTTTTAGACCTCAAACTACATAAAAGGAGAATCTTCACCCGCCTTAGATACGACAGGCAGCCCGAGCAAAGCCCGAGAATCATTCCCCTCATTTAGCTCGGGGTGGGGCTCTCAGGCTTCGTCAAAGTCGGTACCCTTATGCTGTATATTTTTTAAAGGCATCGCTTTCGGGGAAGGGGGGGGGGGGGATTGGACTTTCGGATTCTTTCACTCACCGACGGAACATAACCAAATGAATTTGGTTATAAGACGTCGATCTTCCGTAGGAGGCTGATCCTTCCTCGGTCAAGCCAGCCCAATACGAGCTGCAGTCAAATGACTACAGCTAGGTAGCTAGCTCATATTTCAATTAATTTGTTTTCAAAGAAATTAAATCATTTCATATCAGAACCTTAAAATCTATGCATAAGGTTTTAAGTTTCCGTTAGTTCAATAAAAGTTATTAACAATTTGCAGGGTCTTAAAATTATTTTCTTTACAAATTTAATCAGAACTCGACCTTGTTTAAAATTAGCAACCTGCATCAAATCACGTTCACCGATTCTTTAACATAAACAAAAAACATTATTACAAATTTTGTACTATGATTCAATTGCGATGCGATTTACGTTCAGCTGCAGTATGTTAAAAATAATTTACTTTAAGTAATACACAGTTGTCAACAACACGTACTGATATTATAAAAATATCAAATAATTCTAATAAGATGATGACGGTAATCGTTGGATTTTAGTCAATAGCTTTAAAGGTAGTGATTTTTATACAATTTGATAGTCCCACACAGAGCGTATCCATAAAGTATATTTTCAAACTCACTAATAATAATAAGCTGGGTTTCCAAGTATGCAAGAGCATTTCCATGAAGCGATATTGACATCTCCGTCTCCAGCTTCAAGCGCGCTCCTTCCAATCCCATACGTCTATTGCTCGTATGCTGCTCGGAGTTTTATCCTGGATTTACTTATAATTAATTTAAACACACTCATAATTTATAATAACTTATAATTTAAGATCTGAAGTATATGTAAAAAACAAACTTGGACTATAGAAATTATGTACGATATACGTGACTCGAAAGTCATTGTTAGCGTGAAAGGATTAGGAATAGGATTAGGACCTCGCTTTTATAGAAAATGAACTTAAACAATCAATGAAATTGATGGTAATGTGTTTACTTGTTTGTACAAGGTAAAAAAAAAACAAAAAATGTTGACAAGTCTAACATTAATTAACACTAAACCTACCGACAATTCTTGTATACCTGTTCCTGTACCGCACGCGGTTAAATTGACCGGTAATTAAAAGTTATTTTATTATATAACGCAGGTAATAATAGAAATAACAAAAAGTAAAGAGTAAAGAAAATATTATGTGCATATTCTAAGAATTGTCATGTAGTTTGATGACGTTTTGTGTCCACTTTAAAATTAAAAAAAGTGCTGACTAAAATCATAAACAATCATTAAGACTCTATTTGATACAATGATTTGAACTTGGTTGTTAACTTAACATTTGTTTAAGGACGTATGGGCTGACTCAATTATTTTTAGATTCTCTCAGAAGAACAGCATCAAATAGCTATTGTTACGTTTTTGTTAATAAATGTGAGAATTGGAAGTTCAATCACCCTTCTCCTTTCTTTTCTAGCTCCCAACATCCTTGTTCATTTCTTAGAGTCGATAACACACTTGAATATCTTGCCTATATTTTTGGACTTGTTAAACTCCTTTTAAAAATTCGACTGAATGTTGATGGTTCAGTTCTAGTAATTCACCGACCAAATCCCACGAGTTTGTCACTGGATCGAATCTTAAATATTAAATAAAAACAATTAACAATAATCATAATATTTTATAAAATAAAAGTCATACAATCATCAAAATGTTATTTATACAAGCTAAATATAGCAATGACACAAGATTAACGGATTGCACTGATCAATCTAAAATGAAAGGGATATCTAACATAGTATTTCGTCAATACCTATTAATATCTTTGCCAGTATTCCCTGCAATCCCATAAGAGGTGTGAGGGTCGACGCCACCAAACACCAAAACGTTTTCTCTCTCCCAGTTGAAGAGAGAACCATTAGCGATATAGTTCTTGCTCGATGGACCAAGAACTGATTGATTGATATCAATAGTTTATACCTAGATGTGAAAATTATTATAAAAAAGCATAAAATAATCAAACCTTAATAAACACTTAAGTTTAAAGATATTATTCAATATATATGATCTACGAGCTTATTAAGCTCATTAATTGTTTATATTATTTTGAGTACTGCATAGAATTTAAAATGTATATCAAGGTACCATCTAAGAAGACAAACATTCGTTTGATAAAAAGCTTGAGACGTTAACGTTGTCTGTTCAATAGAAAGTACAAAAACACGAGGTAAGGATGTTGTAACAGTTAAGTAAATATTTTTCTCCTGCTACTAATTCTAATATACGTAAGTTTTTAAAAAAAAATATTATAAAGTAATAAAATTACATATTGATCCTCGCCAACGACTCTTTTGATTGGTTAACTTGACTTTGACAACAAATCGGATCTTAAGCAAGGTTGCGCTGTATCAGCTTGTTTGTTCAATTTGTATTTGGATAGTTGTCTCCAAGACGTGAAAGAAAGAAAGACATGGGAGTGAAAGTATGTAACCTTAAGGTCAATTGCTTGCTTTATGAAGATGATGCAGTGCTCAATGCATCATCAGAATTTGATTTGCAGGCATTGGTCACCACTCTGAAAGATAGGTGTGAAAATAATGTCTAAACCTGAATGCAGATAAGTCGAAGGTTCTGATATTTAAAAGAAATGAGGAAAGAAGAGAATGTAAGAACAACGTGAATGGTAAGGTAAGTATGTAAGAAAGATGAAGGCTGTGGAGATTCGATCTCTTCGCAGAATATGCGGAGTCAGTCTAGCTGACCGAATCCGCAATGAAGAGATCCACAGAATGGCAGGTACTAGCAAAGATGTCACGGTGAGCATGAAGAAGAACGTGCTCAGGTGGTTTGGGTACTTCGAACGAATGAGTGATAAACAATGGTAAAAAAGATTTATACAGGAAAAGTGAGCGGTAAGAGAGAAAGGGGGAGGCCTCGAGTAACCTTCGAAAACACTGTATCTATGATACTGGAGGAAGGTCACATAAAATGCATGAGGACCTCCCGGAGGGCATGTATGAAGATGTTGATGTCTGTGGCCGAGGCGAAAGAGGTCGGCAGGGACCGTAGCGTTTGGCGCTCCGTCGTCTTTGTCTACCCCGCAAGGGGTATGGCGTGAAGCTAAACTTAATAATATTCAACTTAAGTTAATATTATTAAGTTAATAATTTTAAACTTAAGTGTTTATTAAGGTTTGATTATTTTATGCTTTTTTATAATAATTTTCACATCTAGATATAAACTATTGATATCAATCAATCAGTTCTTGGTCCATCGAGCAAGAACTATATCGCTAATGGTTCTCACTTCAACTGGGAGAGAGAAAACGTTTTGGTGTTTGGTGGCGTCGACCCTCACACCTCTTATGGGATTGCAGGGAATACTGGCAAAGATATTTATAGGTATTGACGAAATACTATGATAGATATCACTTGCATTTTAGATTGATCAGTGCAATCCGTTAATCTTGTGTCATTGCTATATTTTGCTTGTATAAATAACATTTTGATGATTGTATGACTTTTATTTTATAAAACATTATGATTATTGTTAATTGTTTTTATTTAATATTTAAGATTCGATCCAGTGACAAACTCCTGGGATTTGGTCGGTGAATTACTAGAACTGAACCATCAACATTCAGTCGACTTTTTAAAAGGAGTTTAACAAGTCCAAAAATATAGGCAAGATATTCAAGTGTGTTATCGACTCTGAGAAATGAACAGGGATGTAGTGAGCTAGAAAAGGAAGGAGAAGGGTGATTGAACTTCCAATTCTCACATTTACTAACAAAAACGTCACAATAGCTATTTGATGCTGTTCTTCTGAGAGAATCTAAAAATAATTGAGTCAGCCCATACGTCCTTAAACAAATGACTTCAACCAAGTTGAAATCATTGTATCAAGTAGTCTTAATGATTGTTTATGATTTTAGTCAGCACTTTTTTTTTATTTTAAGGTGGACACAAATTCATAACTAGTGTTTTCCAAGATGTTTTACTACGTTATTCTCTATGAATTATAAACTGTACGTCATCGGGGGAGCTGGCAAGATAGCTGAGAAGGTTTATATGTTATATATTAAATTACTAACATTATTAATTAATATTAGAATTGTCAAAATTTGTTGGTTCTTTTTACCTTGCACAACCCAGTAAACACATTATCATCAATTTCATTGATTGTTAAAGTTCATTTTCTATAAAAGCGAGGTCCTAATCCTATTCCTAATCCTTTAAGTACTGTTTAGATCTTTCTCAAAGATCTAAACAGTACTGACTGGGATTTGATATTTAGTGCAGCCACTGTCGACGATAAGGTTAGTATTTTTAATTCTATTGTACTTAACTTATTTGATACTTATGCTCCTTTTCGACCAGTGAAAATAAAACACCTCCCAGCACCTTGGCTCACAGATACTATCAAGGGACTTATAGCACAACGAGACGCTGCCAAAAGGAAATATAAATTGAAACCAATAGATATTAATTACACTAAACATAAAAATCTCCGCAATCGTTGTACTAGGGTTTGCAGGGTTGCACAACGTAAATACATTCATGAATGTGTTGAAGGTAACAATACTGCCTATGTTTGGAAATTTTTGTCATCACTGGGAATTGGACGTCAATGTTTTAAGGATGTCGTAGATATTGATATTGAAAATCTGAACGCCTTTTTCATGACTGCGCCTGGTAATACACAGTACAACAGTTCCTCCTTCGATATTATTCGTCATCTTCCCAAGCCTACCTACTCAGCACTTCAATTTACTATCGTTTCTCCTAACGAGGTTAAGCAAAACATCAAAGTCATTAAGTCTAATGCTACTGGCAGCGATGGAATTAATAGACGCATGATTCTACTCATACTTGATGTCGTAGTACACGTTTTATGTGATATTTTTAATTCCTCTCTTAGCTCTCTTAGTTTCCCTAGTATCTGGCAAAAAGCATATGTTATTCCCATTCCGAAAGTCTCTCATTCCACATTGTTTTCTCACTATCGACCCATTTCAATTCTTCCTTTTCTTTCTAAGGTTCTCGAACGCATTGTACATAGTCAACTGTCTATTTTTCTTAGCCTAAACAGTATACGTAGCCCTTTTCAATCAGGTTTGCGAACTGGGCATAGCACTACCTCTGCACTTATAAAGGTCTGCAATGATATCCGTATTACTGCTGATAATAAAAATGTCACTGTCATATCCGTACTTGATTTTAACAATGTATTTAATAACATTAACCATGCTGTGCTATTTAACATTTTAATGCATAATAATATCGATCCCAATGTTGTATAATGGCTACGGTCATATTTGTGTGATCGGCAGCAATGCCTTAAGTTGAATGAAAAGTTTTCCCAATACTGGCAAGTACTTACTACCGGCGTCCCTCAAGGTGTTGTGCTCTCTCCCCTTCTCTTTTCTATATATATTAATACCGTATCAGTTCTTATTTCTTCTTCTTACCATATTTACGCCAATAACTTACAAATATATGTCACAGTCGATACGGATAATATTAATAATGCAATAAATTCCTTAAATCAAGAGCTTAATAAAGTCTTTGAATGGAGCAACGCTTTTGGGCTCACCGTTAACACCATTAAATCGCAGGTTGCTGTCGTAGGATATCCCAAACTAATTACTCAAATTAATTGTAACCTTTTAACCCCAGTTACCTGGGATAATACCATCTTAACTTTTTCTAGCACTATAAAGAATCTTGACAGTTTTTATTAGTTGACAGTAACCTATCATGGGTACCACACATTGAAAATATTAGCCGAAAAATCTATGCTACTATTGGTTCCCTACTACGTTGGAAACATCAGTTACCTATAAAAACTAAAATTGCCCTAGCTAATACCCTTCTTCTTCCGATCATCGACTACGCAGATACAGCTTACCCAGACCTTACAGAGATATTGTTTAACAAACTCGAACGATTACAAAACATCTGCATTCCTTTCATCTTCATGTTAAAAAAAATCTACCATATATCGCAACACCGTGCTCAACTGGGATGGCTACCCATAAGGGAACGACGAAACATGCATCTTCTATCCGTTTTATATACCATTCTCTTTCATCCTTCAACTCCTTCCTATCTTAAAGAGCGTTTTACATTCTTTGACTCTCAGTCCCGTTCTCTTAATGAATTGAAATTGAAATTACCGACATATAGCACACACACTTATCCTAACTCTTTTTCTGTAAAATCTGTAAGACTGGAATGCCCTTAGTTATTAGAAAATCTCCTACTTATCAGTTTTCAAAAATCGTTTAAAGCAACGTTATCTATATATGTAAAGTATAAATTATATGTAAAAAAATATATATGTATACAAATATAATAAAATATGTAGATATATAAGTATATATTGTTTCTAGTATAAGTATGTTTATCATCTATGAATATTAATATGTATTATCATTGGCACTATCCCATCTGATCTCTTATTGTTACTTACCTTCAAAGGTTGTCTGTAAGAAATCGCTTTAAGCGATAAGACCGTCTTTGCGTGGTTTATATTTTTGTTTTTGTTTTGTCTATTCTTGTTATTTTTTTATGTTATACAGTGCAATAAAGTGTTAAATAAATAAATAATGACTTTAGTCTCACGTATATCGTACATAATTTCTATCGTTCAAGTTTGTTTTTTACATACACTTCACACAAATTATAAATTATTACAAATTATTATAAATTATAAGTGTATTTAAATGAATTATACGAAAATCCAGGAAAAAACGAGCAGCGTAGGAACAATAGACGTGTGGGATTGAATGGAGCGCTCTTGGAAGCTAGACACGGAGATGTCAATACCGCGTATTGGAAATGCTCTTACATACTTGGGAACCCAGCTTATTATTTTCATCTCTAACCGTTTGTCGCAATCAGATTATCGTGATAATTTTTCAAAACTGTATTTGGCAAAAATTTCTGGTATAATTAATAATGTTGTACTAAGAGTATCAAAGTGATATCTTCTTATTCATACTAACGTCTAAATAACCTTTGACCACTTTCAAATTCGTTATCGTTCTTCGCCTGCTATATAATAATGTCACCTGTTTCGGTTTTTTTTTGTAAATTAATTATCACAATTTTAAAATAATGTTGACTACAACTTCTTGTAAAGTATTTTATGTATTATATTGTGATAATTTAATTAAGTCTCTTGAATAAAGTAATTAATATGAAAAGAATTTTATATATTTTATTGTTATAATATAAGTTATAGATGTTATCTAAATTGTGAATAAATGATTATTTATCGTACATTTTGTTGTTTTATTTAATATTCTATTTATTGAGCGAAGCGAGCGTAGCGATTGGAGCGTTCTATAGGAGACTTTTTTTACTTTTTTTCACGAATAGGCTCGAAAACTACTTGACTGAAACATATGAAATTTTGCAATCAAAAAGACACACATTAGGTGATGCTTTTAAAAGAACAATTTTTGAAAAATGTCATGTCGTTGACGAAAAATTCGCAAAAACTGATATGCCATTAGTCAATTGGAAACGATGAGTCATTACACTGGGCTCGCTTTGTTTAATATGCAAACGGCACCCGAGATTTCGCGAGCGTAGCGAATCGAAATTGAGGGTCTGTTTGGCATCCCTAGTTAGAAAATTACAACAACAGCTGAGATTATTAACTGGTGAAACAAAAACAAATTAAAAAGATTGTGTTTATTAACTTATTACAACTGTACAAATATCTTAATACTAATATCACAAGACTATTACATGTTAATTCATTTTATATACATTCAACAAGTTAATCACCAAACCTCTCTACATATTCCGTTAGCGTCTCGCACGAATCCTTCTCCACAAGCGTCGAGGAATTTGAAAAACGATGATTTGTTCAACGGAACGAATCTTGTGAGTTTATAGTTGTGGAGGACGCTCTGGAAACAACATGCTTACATAAATAATATACCTTTTACATCAGTTACTCAACCGATAAGGATAACTGCTTTTTTATCAATTACATTGATTAGGAATAAAATTAGAAACGGTCAAAACATTGATAAAAAAAGGCAGACATTTTTTTTTTCTAAAACTTCGTAACCTTTTTAGATATTTATAGATATGGCATTTCATTATATTAAGTAAATAATACAATTATATAAATAACGATGTTCATGTCTAAAGTATGAACGTAAATATAAAGATGTAATGTGGTTCTAAACTTTGAATTAAACTAAATATATATTAAATGAATTACCCTCGGTCAACGACTTGACGGTAGCTGATATTCAAAAGTATACTTTTCTTAAAATGTATATATAACATATAAGAAGAACCATTCTTTTTTACATCCCTTAATTATCTTCCTTAAAAAATGGTACGACGATTATTAAATATTAATGTAGGGACAATTTTTCCTTGAATGAATTCTTTATTAAGTATTTTGGGAGATAATCAAAAATAGCATATTTTAAGATCGGGTATAAACTTTTGACATCTCGTACATATTTTGATTATTGCATATTTAAAAAATGGTTTAGGTAAAAATAAATACATCGATATCAATCAATAAAAATTAAAAGAACAAAAAAATTACATACAATCTGTTCCTCAGTATTCGCTTCTAATTTAATCACATTTCCCCAGAACTCCCGGGATGAATGTGCCTCGCTTGAGAAATGATCCCACAAAGTAAAACAAATGCCACGAGTATTTTTGTTGCCATTTTTACGATGTTCCTTGTCAACGAATAAACTTTGCTTACTCTTGACAGCGATATGCTGGCACTTATATGGAATGTTATCACCGGCTATGTTCATCGCGTCACGTATGACGCTTTCCACACCCCAACACCTGACAAAGGGGCTGGGCCATTCATACTAGTGTATCGTCATCCTCCGCCGCATTATGTAAACAAACTTACCCATTACATACGAACACACGATGTGTGGTTCGCGGTATTGAGATCACGCAATTTAATCGCAAATTTGGAATATCCGATATATAATACGCATACAACTCTAACCTTTTAAATACCGATTTGCTTATCTATAACTAACAATAATTATTCATGAAAGTAAACAAAATCTCATACATTGTATCACTTTACTATAGACTTTAGAAATAGTTTATTGGAAATTCTTTTAATACAAAAACTCAAATCGTTTGGTAAGTTTGTTTCTGCAAAGAAATGTAGGTAAAGGATTCTACGGCGTAGCATCATCTTATTTTCTAATGAAATCAGTAAGTATATTTATATATTTCTCTGAATGTTTTTAATCAATATACGATTATCTTTACTTTGTAATCAATTTATAATCATTCAAAGTAACATATGGATATTATCATGGAAAATGATTAACTTTGATAAATCATTAGGTACTAATTGTTTTGTTTTGAATTGTATATTATACCGGAATAATAACACAAGCCTATTAAATAATATAAAATGTTTGTGATTATTGATATTGAGAAAGATAAGTGGATACAATAACGATTAATATCAAGAAGTGTTATAATACATTATATATTTAGTTTTATAAGTACTCTCAATGTTTTGAAGAATAACTTCTTTCTGAGCATTCAATTATCATTAACGTATCAAATTCAAATTCAAAATACCTTTATTCAAGTAGGCAGTTACACGCACTTTTGAATCGTCAATTATTACAATACAAAAAAAGGTCGATGTAGTAGTCAGTCCGTACGTAAGCTACCACCGGCTCGGAATGCTGCTCTGTTGAGAAGAGCCGGCCAGAAACTGAACAGTTGTTCTTTTTAAAAAAAATATAACAATCTTTAGTGATGTTCATTATAATTTAAATCCTGCAATTGATTCAACAACTTAAGTTTAATATGTCGATCCACTAAAAACTCTTGAACGTTATAATAAGGTTTATTTAATAATAAAATTTTGATTTTAGATTTAAAACCAAGAAAAGGAAGGTCTAAGATATCTTGTGGAACTTTATTATATATGCGTATACTCAAACACTACAGCACTATCCCATAATAAAATACCGTAAGATAAAATACTATGAAAATAACTAAAATAAACAAGTCGAGCCGTATTAACGTCCGTTAATTGTCTAACTTTTCTAATTGCAAAGACGGCGCCGCTGAGTTTGGCTGCGAGTGTTTAGAGATGGAGGTTCCACTGGAGCTTTTCATCTAAAGTTATACCTAAGAAATTTGCTGAGTCAATCAATTCTAACACTTCATTGTTAAGGAGCAAGTTAAAATTTTTACGTTTTACATTAGGAAGTGTAAACTCTATGCATTTAGTTTTCTTAGCATTTAAGACTACATTATTAATTTTGAACAAATGATGGACTCGTGACAAAGTATTGTTTACTTCATCATAATTAATCCTATCACGCTCAACTTTAAAAATAAGCGAGGTGTCATCAGCAAAAAGTACAATGTCACACAGACCCTCAATAAAAAAGGGCAAGTCATTAATATAAAGTAAAAACAAAAAGGAGCCCAGAATAGATCCTTGTGGAACACCCATCTTTAGGTGAGAACCAGACGATTGAGAATTATTTACGTTAACTGTCTGGACTCTTTGATTCAGGTAAGAGGCAATAAGATTAAGCGCAGCGCTACGTACACCGTAGTGGTTAAGTTTGCGTAGCAACGTCCGAAGTTCCACGCAATCAAAGGCTTTGGACAAATCGCAAAATTCCCCAATTGTATTCTGCGACTTCTCCCATGCGTCGTAAATGTGCTTAAAAAGCGCAGCACCCGCATCAGAAGTTGATTTGCCTTTGCTGAAACCATATTGTTTACTATGCATGATCCCACTACTATACACAAACTCTGACATCTGATTTAAAATAATTTTCTCGAAGTCCTTACTTAAGGTCGGTAAACCGAGATAGGCCTATTATTTCTGGACTCCAATCTATCGCCACTTTTAAACAAACGAACTACTTTATTGTTTTCATAAAATCTAGGAATATACGGTTTTCGATACATTTGTTGAAAATAAGGGATAATTGAGGGGAAATATCATTTATAATAGTGCTAAGTAATTTAACTGTCATACCCCAGAGATCACCGGTTTGTATTTCAGCTTTCGGATTAACACAGTTTAAGTTCCCAAAGTTCATGTTAACCAACCAAAAGCCAAATCAATCAAATTACATATTGATCCTCGCAAAATCATTGGCGAGGATCAATATGTAATTTTATTACTTTACATTAAGTTATTAGAATTGTACATATGACGTATATTAGAATTGTTAGCACGATCAAAAATATTTACTTAACTGATACAACATCCTTGTCTCGTGTTTTTCTACTTCATATTAAACAGACAACGTTAACGTCTCAAGCTTTTTATCAAACGAATGTTTGTTCTTTTAATTGTAAATTCTATTTCACAGTATTCAAAATAATAATAAGAATATTTAATGAGCTTAATAGGCTCGTACATGATAAATATTGAATAATGTCTTTAAACTTAAGCGTTTCTTAAGATTTGATTATTATTATTATTTTAATAATATTTTTCACATCTAGGTATAAACTATGGATATTAATCAATCAATCAATCAATCAGTTCTTGGTCCATCGAACAAGAACTATATCGCCGATGGTACTCTCTTGAACTAGGATAGAGAAAACGTTTGGGTGTTTGGTGGCATCGACCCTCACACCTGTTATGGAGTTGCAGGGAATACTGGCGAAGATATTTATAGGTATATGTTAATGTTAATACTATGTTAAATATCACTAGCATTTTAGAATATTCACTGCAACCTGTCAATCTTGTGTCATTACTATATTTTGCTTGTATAAATAACATTTGAATGATTGTATGATTTTAATTACATAATTTATTGTCATTGTTGTAAATTGTTTTCATTTATATTTAAGATTCAATCATCAAGAACCAACACATAATCATTCAGTTGTCTCTTTAAGAGGAAGAGTATTTTTTTTTTTGATAAGTCACAGTTTACGTGGTAATTATGTTTAAAATTTTATATTAAAGCACAGAAATGTTTAACATTATTCTTAAAATGTAAAGAAAATAAAGGTGACCATAATATAACCTACAATAATGGTCAATTTTGAGATAAAATTCGGTCGGAGGTGCAGATCCCCGTGAAGATGACTTGCGCGGGAAGACACTTGTAGTGTCGACGGTGTGGAGTTTTGCGCCGGTAACACGTTCGTGGTACAGCGAATCTGGACTGGCGATACCCAGGAAGAACTTCGGTCTCGTGTTGCATTGAATGGCGTTGTATGCAATCGGCGGCCAGGATAAAAAGGGAAGGTGAAAAACTGATTATTTATTTATCAGAATATTAGACCTATCAAATGAACTTATTATATTATAACATTATTCATCCTTTATTTCAGTAACACAAAGCAACTCAAAACCCGATAACCTATCGCTTGCTAATAGGAAATTATATTTTTCCTTCATACCATAATGACCACACTGTTTATTAAGGCGTGATGAAATATAACTTGATTAGAAAGACTTGTCATGTTAAAACGTTTCCCTCTGTGTGGGATATCAAATAGTATAAAAAAAACGCTACCTTTAGAGCTATTTACTAAAATCCAACGATTACCGTCATCATCTTATTAGAATTAATTGATACTCTTATAATATCTGTACGTGTTGACAACTGTGTATTATTTAAAGTAAGTTATTTTTAACATACTGCAACTGAACGCAAATCGCAAATAATTGAATCATATTACAAATGTGTTATAATGTTTTTTATTTACGTTAAAGAATCGGTGAACGTGATTTGGTGCAGGTTGCTAATTTTAAACATTGTCGATATCTGATTAAATTTGTAAAGAAATGAATTGAAATATGAGCTGCTACCTAGCTGTAGTCATTTGACTGCAGCTCGTATTGGGCTGGCTCGACCGGGGAAGGACCGACCGAAATGTTAGATACATTCAATTTATTTTAATAACTGTTTTTACCAATGAGCATAATTTTATGAAGGAAAAATATTTTATCATTGTTTATTCGTAACAAGAGGTAACTTTCAGAGAAGGTGTAACAACAATTTACATGCGAGCACTAAGCAATGTTGAGTCGTACTGCTGTGAGCGCGGGGCCTGTATCCGGGGTGTTGCGACACTTCCGTTACCCCTATCTGGTCACGGAGCAGTCACACTCCCTGTCCCTGTCACACCTCCGTGACATATACGGGAAACGTTTATTGGCAGAATTGTGCAGCTCCGTGAAAGTAACGGTAACTGTAATTTTATGTCTCAAAATATATCAGCTCCGTATGGGTCACGGGTAATATAGAAATAATTTTTTTTAATATAGAATAATAATTTTTAACATTTTAAGTCCGTATCTGTCACTTTAGATGGAAGATTATTGCCATTCTCGGAATTGATTAAAAAATGTGCATTAAGGGGTTAATGATGCTGTACTAAAAGTATCAAAGTGATATCTTCTTATTCATACTAAGGTCTAAATAACATTTGACCACTTTAAAATTCGTTATCGTTCTTCGCCTGCTGTATAATAATGTCACCTGTTTCGGTTTTTTTTTTAAATTAATTATCACAATTTTAAAGTAATGATGACTACAACTTCTTATAAAGTATTTTATGTACCATTTTGTGAGAAACAACATTGTGGACCAGAATTTAATTTTCTCTTAAATAAAGCAATTAATATGAAAATAATTTTATACATTTTATTGTTATAACATATATTATAGATGTCGTTTAAATTGTGAATAAATAATTATTTATCTTACATTTCGTGGTTTTATTTATTATTCTATTTATTAAAAATTGAAAACAGCTAAGGTTATTAACGGGTGAAACAAAAACAAATTAAAAAGATTGTGTTTATTTAACTTACTACAACTTTACAAATATCTTAATACTAATATCACAAGACTATTACATGTTTATTAATTTTATATACATTCATCAAGTTAATCACCAAATCTCTCTACATATTCCATCAGCGTCTCGCAGGAAACCTTCTCGACAAGCGTCGAGGAATTTGAAAAACGATAATTTGTTCAACGGAACAAATCTTGTAAGTTTATAGTTGTGAAGGACGCTCTGGAAACAACATACTCATATAAATAATATACCTTTACACCAGTTACTTAACCGATATAGATAACTGCTTTTTATATATATAATTACATTGATTAGGAATAAAATTAGATTTAATATTTAAGAAACATTGTTTTCCTTGAATTACTACTTGATTAAGAATATTGTACGGTTAATAAAAAATAACGTAGAGATCGGATATAAACTTTTGACATTTCATACATATTTTGAATGTTGCATATTTAAAAATATGGTTTTAGGTAAAAATAATTACATCGAAATTAATCAATAAAAATTAAAACAACAAAAAATAATACTTACAATCGGTTCCTCAGTATTCGCTTCTAATTTAATCACAGTTTCCCCGGAACTCCCGGAATGAATGTGCCTCGCTTGAGAAATGAACCCACAAAGTAAAACAAATGCCACGAGTACTTTTGTTGCCATTTTTACGATGTTCATTGTCAAAGAATTAACTTTGTTTACTCATGACAGCGATATGCAGGCTCTTATATGAAATGTTATCACCGGCTATGCTCATCGCATTACGTAAGACGCTTTCCACAGACAGACAAAGGGGCTGGGCCATTCATACTAGTGTATTATCATCCTCCGCCGCATTTTGTAAACAAACTTACCCATTACATACGAACACACGATGTGTGGTTCACGATATTAAGATAACGCATTTTAATCGTAGATCTGGAAAAGCCGATACATATAGAACTCTAACCTTTTAAGTACCAATTTGTTTATCTATAACTAACAACAATTAATTATGATAGTAAATAAAATCACATACATTGTATCACTTTACTATAAACTTTAGAAATAATTGATTGGAAAATTTTCTTATACACAAACCTAAGTCGTTTGGTAAGTTTGTATCTGAAATGTAGGTTAAGGATTTTACGGCGCAGCATCATCTTATTTCTAATGAGATCACTAAGTATATTGATTTATTTCTCTGAACGTATTTAATAAATATACGATCGTTACTTTGTAATCGGTTTATAATCATTAAAAGTAATATATCATGGAAAATGTTTAACTTTAATAGATATTTTTTGTTTAACTTTGACAATTATTTTTTGTTTTCAATTATATAGTATACCATAAAATTAGTATATATAAATAATAATATATAATAAATAAAATAAATATCAAGGAGTGTTATAATACATTATATATTTAGTTTTATAAGTACTCTCAATGTTTTGAAGAATAAATACTTTCTAAGCGCACAATTATCAGTAATAACTGTATTTAAGCTTTTGGGTTAACATACAGTTTGACTTTCTTAAATATCCAAAACTCACAGGAAGTTAAATAAAACTTTAAGTAACTTAAAAATATATATATTTTTTTAATACTTTTCGTAGTAATGCCATTGAGTTATATTAGTAATATTAATACTTCGGTGGGAAATGCATTGCAGATTCGTTTCCATTATGTCACCCGGAGAACAGATAATGAAGTCTGGAATTGTAATACTATATTGTAATGCAATATGTAATATACATATAATAATTAATATTTTGTAATAGTCATAATAATGTTTATTAAGCAAGTTTATGAACATACACAAAATAATGAAAAATAAAGTTTCAAATTTAAAACAAGTTTTATTCGCAGACATTACTTGTTTGGATTGAAACTTTATTTTCATAATTTTGTGTAGGTGTGTGTGTGTGTGTGTGTATTACGTGACGTATATTAGAATTGATAGCAGGATAAAAAATATATATAAACTTCTACAACACCCTTATCTCGTGTTTTTCTACTTCCTATTAAATAGACAACGTTAACGTCTCAAGCTTTTTGTCAAATGAATGTTTGTCCTCTTAGATGATATATATTATGACAATGTGACTTAATATACTCGTACATCATATATATTGAATAATATCTTTAATCTTAAGTGCTTATTATGGTTTGATTATTATATAATCCCCGTGAAGATGACTTGCGCGGGAAGTCAGTTGTAGTGTCGACGGTGTGGAGTTTTGAGCCGGTAACACGTTCGTGGTACAGCGAATCTGGACTGGCGATACCCAGGAAGAACTTAGGTCTCATGGTGCATCGAATGGCGTTGTATGCAATCGGCGGCCAGGATAAAAAGGGAAGGTGAAAAACTTTATTATAAGATTATTTATTTATCAGGATATTAGAGCGATCAAATGAACTTATTATATTATAACATTATTCATCCTTTATTTCAGTAACACAAAGCAACTAAAAACCCGATAACCTATCGCTTGCTAATAGGAAATTATATTTTTCCTTCGTACCATAATGACCACACTGTTTATTAAGACGTGATGAAATATAACTTGACAAGAAAGACTCGTAATGTTAAAACATTTCTTATAAATTATAAGTAAAGCTTTATGAAAGACAATAAAACACTAAATTGTTTTTCGACCATTGTTTTGATGTGAAACAAAAAATTGCCTTGGGAACCCAATTTTGATTTTGAATTTGCTTGCAACATTGGTTCTTCAGTGTCACTTGGCAATTTAACCCCGGGGTGCTCCGGTCGGTGGAGCGCTTCGATCCCCACACGGGTGAATGGAGGGAGGTCCGTAGCATGTCGGCGGTGCGGATGGCGGCGGCCGCTGCCAAGCCCCGCGACTACATCTGGGTGGCCGGGGGCATGACCGGAGAGACGCGACGTCCGGTTTGGAACGTTGTGGAGTGCTATAATTCCAATACTAATCAGTACATTATGTAAGATAGTTTTGTTTTTTTTGTTATTGTGCATCTAAACTGCCTCTTTTTTGTCATTTTACGGTTGGCAGTCCAAAAATATTGGCAAGAGATTCAAATGCGTTGTCATCTTTGAGAAATGAATAGGGATGTAATGAATACGTCCTTAATTAAATGTACCCCGTAATCATTGTTTATAATTTTAGTCAGCACAGTTTTTTTATTTTAAGGTGGACACAGATTCATAACTTGCGTTTTCCAAGATGTTTTGCTACGTTATTCTCTATGAATGATAAACAATACATTATCGGCGGAGCTCTCAAGATATCTGAGAAGATTTAGTTTATGTTGTTATAGCACGGGATACTTATAGTTGCTTAGGAAGAGCTTTATTAATATTAGAAGTTTCAAAGTATGTTGCTTTTTTTTATCTTTTTATCTTTTATAACCAGAACCCAGTAAACACATTTCCTTAATTTGAGATCAATTTAATTGATTGTATAGGTTAATTTTATATAAAAGCAAGATCCTAATGACCTTTCACGGCAACGATGACTTTCACGTATATCGTATTTAATTTTCGTAGTTTAAATTTTATGTTACATCTAAAATTATAAGTTATTATAAATTGATTATGTGCTTAAATCAATTATGTCTAAATCCAGGATAAAACTCCGAGCAGTGTAGGAGCAATAGACGTGTGGGATTGGAAGGAGCGCGCTTGGAAGCTGGAGACGGAGATGTCAATACCGCGTCATGGACATGCTCTTGCATACTTGGGAACCCAGCTTATTATTATTGGTGAGTTGGGAAAATATATTTTATGGATACACCCTCTGTGTGGGAATATCAAATAGTATAAAAAAACGCTACCTTTAGAGCTATTTACTAAAATCCAACGATTACCGTCATCATCTTATTAGAATTAATTGATACTTTTATAATATCTGTACGTGTTGACAACTGTGTATCATTTAAAGTAAATTATTTTTAACATACTGCACCTGAACGCAAATCGCAAATAATTGAATCATAATACAAATATGTTATAATGTTTTTTGTTTATGTCAAAGAGTCGGTGAACGTGATTTGGTGCAGGTTGCTTATTGTAAACAAGGTCGAGTTCTGATTAAATTTGTAAAAAAAATAATTTAAGACCCCCACAAATAGTTAATAACTTCTATTGACCTAACGGAAAAATAGAACCTTATGCATAGATTTTAAGGTTCTGATATTAAATGATTTAATTTCTTTGAAAATAAATGAATTGAAATATGAGCCTGCTACCTAGCTGTAGTTATTTGAATGCAGCTCGTATTGGGCTGGCTCGACCGGGGAAGGACCGACCTCGTACGGAAGATCGACATAGTAAACAAATTCATTTGGTTATGTTTCGTCGGTGAGTGAAAGGATCCGAAAGTCTAATCTCCCCCCCCCCACCCTTCCCCGAAAGCGATACCTCTAAAAATATACAGCATAAGGATACCGGCTTTGACGAAGCCTGAGAACCCCACCCCGAGCAAAATGAGGGGAATGATTCTCGGACTTTGCATGGACTTTGTATCGCCTTTTATGTTCTTTGAGGTTCAACGACGAGTCAACGTAGCGGCACCCTGCCCAACTCTAAATGTGGACTTTTGCCAAATTCAGGGACTTCATTCCAACTTAAACGCCGTCCACTATTATCTAGAGCACTATCGGCCTGAACACTGGAGGCTTACCTCCAAGGCCGGCAACACTCTTGTGGATCGTCGGATGTTGCAAGAGTTCATTGGCGGCAGTGACAACGTATCATCTGTGACTCGCAAGCTAAGTTTTTACCAATGAGCATTATTTTCTTCGATGTTTTATCATTGTTTTTTCGTAACAAGAATTCACAGGTGTAACAACAATTTACATGCGACCACTAAGCAATGTTGAGTCGTACTGCTGTGAGCGCGGGGCCTGAATCCGGGGTTTGCGACCCTTCCATTACCCCTGTCTGGTCACGTAGCTGTCACTCTCCCTCCTGCGTCACTTATGTAACCA
The DNA here is from genome assembly GCA_918358865.1 of Melinaea marsaeus rileyi. NCBI lineage: Eukaryota > Metazoa > Arthropoda > Insecta > Lepidoptera > Nymphalidae > Melinaea > Melinaea marsaeus. The sequence goes on along the minus strand of OU911083.1, from coordinate 6,742,046 downwards.
TTCTCTATCTCTGTCTCTCATAATGTCCATCTCTATCGGTTTGTCGAAATTAGATTATCCTGATAATTTTTCAAAACTGTATTTGGTAAAAATTTCTGGTGTAATTAATAATGTTGTACTAAGAGTATCAAAGTAATATCTTCTTATTCATACTAACGTCTAAATAACATTTGACCACTTTAAAATTCGTTATCGTTCTTCGCCTGCTGTATATTAATGTCATCGGTTTCGGTTTTTCTTTTGTAAATTAATTATCACAATTTTAAAATAATGATGACTTCTTGTAAAGTATTTTATGTATCATTTTGTGAGAAACAACATTATGGCCTAGAATTTAATTAAGTCTCTTGAACAAAGTAACTAATATGAAAATAATTTAATACCTTTTATTGTTATAATATAAGTTATAAATGTTGTCTAAATTGTGAATAAATTATTATTTATCTTACATTTCGTGGTCTTATTAAATATTCTATTTATTAAAAATTTACAACAACTAAGGTTATTAATGGGTGAAACAAAAACAAATTAAAAAGATTGTGTTTATTTAACTTACTACAACTGTACAAATATCTTAATACTAATATCACAAGACTATTACATGTTAATTCATTTTATATACATTCAACAAGTTAATCACCAAACCACTCTACATATTCCGTCAGCGTCTCGCACGAAACCTTCTCCACAAGCGTAGAGGAATTTGAAAAACGATGATTTGTTCAACGGAACGAATCTTGTGAGTTTATAGTTGTGGAGGACGCTCTGGAAACAACATGCTTACATAAATAATATACCTTTTACATCAGTTACTTAACCGATATGGATAACTGCTTTTTTATCAATTACATTGATTAGGAATAAAATTAGAAACAGTCAAAACATTGTTAAAAAAAAATCAGCCATTTTTTTTTTTCTAAAACTTCATAACCTTTTTAGATATTTATAGATATCGCATTTTATTATATTAAGTAAATAATATAAATAACGATATTCATGCCTAAAGTATGAACGTAAATATAAAGATGTAATGTGGTTCTAAACTTTGAATTAAACTAAATATATATTAAATGAATCGATTACTCCCGGTCTTGTAATGACTTGTCGGTAGCTGAGATTTAAAAGTATACTTTTCTTAAAATGTACATATAACATATAAGAAGAACCATTATTTTTTACATCTTTTAATTATCTTCCTTAAAAAAGGGAAACATTGTTTTCCTTGAATTACTACTTCATTAAGAATATTTACGGTAAATAAAAAATAACGTAAAGATCGGATATAAACTTTTGACATTTCGTACATATTTTGATTGTTGCATATTTAAAAATATGGTTTTAGGTTAATATAATTACATGGAAATTAATCAATAAAAATTAAAAAAACAAAAAAAATACTTACAATCGGTTCCTCAGTTTTCGCTTCTAATTTAATCACAGTTTCCCCGGAACTCCCGGGAGGAATGTGCCTCGCTTGAGAAATGAACCCACACAGTAAAACAAATGCCACGAGTATTTTTGTTGCCATTTTTACGATGTTCCTTGTCAATGAATTAAGTTTGTTTACTCGTAACAGCGATATGCCGGCTCTTATATGAAATGTTATCACCGGCTATGTTTATCGCGTCACGTATGACGCTTTCCACACCCCAAAACCTGACAAAGGGGCTGGGCCATTCATACTAGTGTATCGTCATCCTCCGCCGCAATATGTAAACAAACTTACTCATTACATACGAACCAACGATGTTCACGGTATTAAGATGACGCATTTTAATCGCAGATCTGGTAAATCAGACATATAAAACACATACAATTCTAACCTTTTATGTACCGATTTATTTATCTATAACTAATAACCTAAGTCTTTTGGTAGGTTTGTATCTGCAAAGAAATGTAGGTAAAGGATTTTACGGCGTAGCATCATCTTATTTTCTAAGGAAATCACGAAGTATATGTATATATTTTTCTGAATGTTTTTAATCAATATACGATTATCTTTACTTTGTAATCAATTTATAATCATTAAAAGTAATATAGTATATAATTCAAAACAAAACAATTAGTTCATAATTATCTATCAAAGTTAAATATTTTCCATGATATATTACTTTTATGAATGGCCCAGCCCCTTTGTCAGGTGTTGGGGTGTGGAAAGCGTCATACGTGACGCGATGAACATAGCCAGCCATTATATTTCATATAAGAGCCAGCAAATCGCTGTCAGGAGTAAACCAACTTAATTCGTTGACAAGGAACATCGTAAAAATGGCAACAAAAAAACTCGTGGCATTTGTTTTACTTTGTGCGATCATTTCTCAAGCGAGGCACATTCCTCCCTGGAGTTCCCGGGAAAATGTGATTAAATTAGAAGCGAATACTGAGGAACCGATTGTAAGTATTTTTTTTTGTTTTTTTAATTTTTATTAATTAATTTCGATGTAATTATTTTAACTTAAAACCATATTTTTAAATATGCAACAGTCAAAATTTGTACGAAATGTCAAAAGTTTATACCCGATCTTTACGTCATTTTTTATTTACCGTACAATATTCTTAATCAAGTAGTAATTCAAGGAAAACAATGTTTCCCTTTTTTAAGGAAGATAATTAAAAGATGTAAAAAAGAATGGTTCTTCTTATATGTTATATATACATTTTAAGAAAAGTATACTTTTAAATCTCAGCTACCGATAAGTCATTACAAGACCGGGAGTAATCGATTCATTTAATATATATTTAGTTTAATTCAAAGTTTAGAACCACATTACATCTTTATATTTACGGTCATACTTTAGGCATGAACATCGTTACAAAAAAAAAATGTCTGATTTTTTTTTAAATCAATGTTTTGACCGTTTCTAATAATATTCCTAATCAATGTAATTTATAATACTGATGTAAAAGGTATATTATTTATGTAAGCATGTTGTTTCCAGAGCGTCCTCCACAACTATAAACTCACAAGATTCGTTCCGTTGAACAAATCATCGTTTTTCAAATTCCTCTACGCTTGTGGAGAAGGTTTCGTGCGAGACGGTGACGGAATATGTAGAGAGGTTTGGTGATTAACTTGTGAATGTGAATATATATAAAATTAATAAACATGTAATAAATAGTCTTGTGACATTAGTATTAAGATATTTGTACAGCTGTAGTAAGTTAAATAAACACAATCTTTTTAATTTGTTTTTGTTTCACCATAATGTTGTTTCCCACAAAATGATACATAAAATACTTTACAAGAAGTTGTAGTCATCATTATTTTGAAATTGTAATAATTAATTTACAAAAAAAAACCGAAACAGGTGACATTATTATACAGCAGGCGAATAACGATAACGAATTTTAAAGTGGTCAAATGTTATTAAGACGTTAGTATGAATAAGAAAATATCACTTTGATACTTTTAGTACAACATTATTAATTACACCAGAAATTTGTACCAAATACTGTTTTGAAAAATTATCACGATAATCTAATTTCGATAAACGGACAAAGATGGACATTATGAAAGACACAGATAGAGAATGGTTACATAAGTGATGCAAGAGGGAGAGTGACAGCTCCGTGACCAAACGTAGGTAACGGAAGGGTCGCAACACCCCGGGTCCTGGCCCCACGCTCACAGCAGTACGACTCAATATTGCTTAGTGCTCGCATGTAAATTGTTGTTACACCTCCTGTGAATGTTACTTCTTGTTACGAAAAAACAATGATAAAACATCGACAAAAATAATGCTCATTGGTAAAAACAGTTATTAAAATAAATTACATTTAGTCTGTTTTTGTATATATAAGAGCAGGGCAAACGAGTTTGCGAGTCACAGATGATATATGGTCACTGCAGCCAATGAACTCTTACAACATCCGACGATGCACAAGAGTGTTGCCGGCCTTGGAGGTAAGCTGCCAAGGCCGATAGTGTTCTAGATGATAGTGGACGGCGTTCAAGTTGGAATGAAGACCCTGAATTTGGTAAAAGTCCACATTTAGAGTGGGGCCGCTACGTTGACTCGTCGTTGGACCTCAAAGAACATAAAAGACGATACAAAGTCCGTGCAAAGTCCAACCTGCATCAAATCACGTTCACCGATTTTTTAACGTAAACAAAAAAACATTATTACATATTTGTACTATGATTCAGTTATTTGCGATTTGCCTTCAGTTGCAGTATGTTAAAAATAATTTACTTTAAGTAATACACAGTTGTCAACACGTACCGATATAATAAAAGTATCAAATAATTCTAATAAGATGATGACGGCAATTGTGTAAGTATGCAAGACCATGTCCATGACGCGGTATTGACATCTCCGTCTCCAGCTTCCAAGCGCGCTCCTTCCAATCCCACACGTCTATTGCTCCTACACTGCTCGGAGTTTTTCCTGGATTTTCTTATAATTCATTTAAACACACTTATAATTTATAATAACTTATAATTTAAGATGTGAAGTGTATGTAAAAAACAAACTGGAACTATAGAAATTATATACGATATACGTGACACGAAAGTCATTGTTAGCGTGAAAGGATTAGGACTTCGCTTTTATAGAAAATGAACTTTAACAACCACTGAAATTGATGGTAATGTGTTTACTGGGTTGTACAAGGTAAAAAGAACCAACAAACTTTGACAATTCTAATATTAATTAATAATGTTAGTAATTTAACATATAACTTATAAACTTTCTCAGCTATCTTGCCAGCTCCGCCGATGACGTACAGTTTATAATTCATAGAGAATAACGTAGTAAAACATCTTGGAAAACGCTAGTTATGAACTTGTGTCCACCTTAAAATAAAAAAGTGCTGACTAAAATTATAAACAATCATTAAGACTCTACTTGACACAATGATTTGAGCTTGGTAAAACCTGGTTGAAGTTATTTGTTTAAGGACGTATGGGCTGACTCAATTATTTTTAGATTCTCTCAGAAGAACAGCATCAAATAGCTATTGTTACGTTTTTGTTAGTAAATGTGAGAATTGGAAGTTCAATCACCCTTCTCCTTTCTTTCCTAGCTCCCTACATCCCTGTTCATTTCTCAGAGTCGAAAACGCACTTGAATATCTTGCTTATATTTTTGGACTTTCATATTTTATTTCCTTTACATTTAAAGAAAAATGTTAAACTCCTTTTACAAAGGCGACTGAATGATGATGTTTCAGTTCTAGTAATTCACCTACCAAATCCCACGAGTTTGTCACTGGATCGAATCTTAAATATTAAATGAAAACAATTAACAACAATCATAATAATTTATGAAATAAAAGTCATACAATCATCAAAATGTTATTTATACAAGCAAAATATAGCAATGACACAAGATTAACGGATTGCACTGATCAATCTAAAATGCAAGTGATATCTAACATAGTATTTCGTCAATACCTATAAATATCTTTGCCAGTATTCCCTGCAATCCCATAAGAGGTGTGAGGGTCGACGCCACCAAACACCAAAACGTTTTCTCTCTCCCAGTTAAAGAGAGAACCATTAGCGATATAGTTCTTGTTCGATGGACCAAGAACTGATTGATTGATATCAATAGTTTATACCTAGATGTAAAAATTATTATAAAAAAGCATAAAATAATCAAACCTTAATAAACACTTAAGTTTAAAGACATTATTCAATATATACCATGTACGAGTATATTAATCTCATTAATTGTTTATATTATTTTGAATATTGCCCCATAGAATCTAAAAGGAAAAACATTCGTTTGATAAAAAGCTTGAGATGTTAACGTTTTCTGTTTAATAGGAAGTAGAAAAACACGGGATAAGGATGTTGTATCAGTTAAGTAAATATTTTTTATCCTGCTACCAATTCTAATATAGTTTTAGGAAAAAAATATTATAAAGTAATAAAATTACATATTGATCCTCGCCAACGACTCTTTTGATTGGTTAACTTGAATTTGGGAATCATTAGGGAACCTTTGAAAATCTTTGAATATTTTAAAGATTTGAAAATCCAAAAAATATTTTATTTGGGTTTTATAATACATTATATGGAAATATTATATAGCGCATACGGTTATACATTTATGTTAGATATATAATTATAATTACGTAATCTGTCCAAAATTCACAGTTATCTGTAGTTACATTATTCTTTATTTTATCTTCCTAAAATCGATCAAATATATATATCAATAGATACGTCTTATTACTTATTTGTAATGAAAAATTATCTTCAGATTGAATAATCGTTATCCGATAAATAATATTTATTTAATAATTTAAAATATAAATAAAGAACACGAGATAAAAAAAAAGGAAAATGTACGTTTAAAGTTTTAGAACATAGTCATTTTATTATTAGATTACTTGCTCCTTGATCTCCATATACATACCATAGTCCATATACACACACATACACAAAATAATAAAAACAAACTTTCAATCCAATGAATTAATGTCTGCAAATAAAACTTGTTTTAAACTTGTAACTTTATTTTTCATTATTTTGTGTTTGTTCATAAACTTGCTTCTCAGACATTATGACTATTATAAAACACTAATTATTATATGTATTATTATATGTTTCATTAAAATTGTTTTACAATTCCAGACTTCATTATCTGCCCTCCGGATGACATAATGGAACCAATCTGCAGTGTATTTGCCAACGAAGTACTAATATTACTAATATAACTCAACGGCAATACTACGAAAAGTATGTTTAAAAAATTAAATATTTTTTAATTAGTTAAAGTTCTATTTAATTCCCTCTGACTTTTGAATATTTTAGAAAGTAAGACTGTATGTTAATCCGAAAGCATAAATACAATCGTTAATGATTATTGAATGCTCAGAAAGAAGTTATTCTTCAAAACATTGAGAGTACTTATAAAACTAAATATATAATTCTTTCATCACTCATTCGTTCGACGTGCCCAAACCACCGGAGCACGTTTTTCTTCATGCTAAACCGTGACATCTTCGCTAGTACCTGCCATTCTGTGGATCTCTTCATTGCGGATTCGGTCAGCTAGACTGACTCCACATATTCTGCGAAGAGATCGAATCTCCACAGCATTCATTTTTCTTACCATTCACGTTGATCTTACATTCTGTTCTTTCTTCATTTCTTTCAAATATCAGAACCTTCGTCTTGTCTGCATTCAGGTTTAGAACATTATTTTCACACCGATCTTTCAGAGTGGTGACCATTGCCTGCAAATCAAATTCTGATGATGCAATGATCACTGCATCATCTGCATAAAGCAAGCAATTAACCTTAAGGTTACATACTTTCACTCCCATGACACTGTCTTTCACGCCTTGGAGACAACTATCCAAATACAAATTGAACACCCAAGCTGACATAGCGCAACCTAGCTTAAAACCCGATTGGATATCAAACCAGGGCGACATGCCAGCTCCTACTCGCACACAGGCTAGGTGATCTCTGTAAAGAGACTTTATAAACCTGTGTCTTTAGGGGATTGAACTGAACGTGGTTCAGTTCACCCCACTCAGAGACCATCTCCAGGGAGGTCTCTATTGAAGACACAAGTTTTTTTCGGCACTCGTCGACGTTTTCCCGAGAGAGACCTGCACGACCGGAATATACCGCATCCCCAGTGATGTCATCCGCATAACAATGTATGTATATTGGAAATATCCAACATATCATTGATGTGCAGGATTAACTGAGTTGGGGATAGCACGCAGCCTTGGGGTACACCAGCGTTCACGGACTTGGGGTCCGAGCAAAAACCGTCGAGAACAACCTGTATGCTCCGCCCAGTGAGAAAACTGGTGATCCACTTGCATAAACTCTCGGGAATCCCATAGGAAGGTAGCTTCAAAAGAAGCCCCTTGTGCCATACACGATCAAAGCCATATCCAGACTAACTGCCAGACCCTCTCCCTTGCTTTCAATAACCGCTGCCCAACGGTGCGTAAGGTATAATAGAAGATCACCAGCTGATCGACCATGGCGAAAGTAATTAATATGAAAAGAATTTTATACATATTATTGTTATAACATAAATTATAGATGTTGTCTTAATTGTGAATAAATAATTATTTATCTTACATTTCGTGATATTATTTAATATTCTATTTATTACAAATTTACAACAACAGTTGAAGTTATTAACGGATGAAAAAGAAACAAATTAAAAAGATTGTGTTTATTTAACTTACTACAACTGTACAAATATCTTAATACTAATATCACAAGACTATTACATGTTAATTCATTTCATATACATTCACAAGTTAATCACCAAACCTCTCTACATATTCCGTTTGCGTCTCGCACGAAACCTTTTCCACAAGCGTCGAGGAATTTGAAAAACGATGATTTGTTCAACGGAACGAATCTTGTAAGTTTATAGTTGTGTAGGACACTCTGGAAACAACATGCTCACATAAATAATATACCTTTACATCAGTTATCTCACCGATATAGATAACTGCTTTTTTATCAATGATTAAGAATAAAACTACACAAGGTCGAATTTTTAAAAAATCTGACATTAAATATAGTTTTATTTTCTAAAACTTCATTACCTTTTTACATATTTATAGATATCGCATTTCATTATATTAAGTAAATAATATAAATAACGATGTACATGTCGAAAGTATGAACGTATATATTAAAATGTAATGTGGTTCTAAACTTTGAATTAAAAAATATATATACATTAAATGAATCGATTACTCCCGGTCAATGACTTGACGCTGATAGCTGATATTTAAAAATATACTTTTTTTAAAATGTATAACAAAGATGAAGAACCATTCTTTTTTTAACATCCTTTAATTATCTTCCTTAAAAAAGGGTACGACGATTTAATATTAAAGGAACATTGTTTTCCTCGAATTAATACTTGATTAAGAATATTTTTCGGTAAATAAAAAATAACGTATTTTAAGATCGGTTATAAACTTTTGTCATTTCGTACATATTTTGATTGTTGCATATAAAAAAAATGGTTTTAAGTAAAAATAAACACATCGAAATCAATCAATAAAAATTAAAAGAACAAAAAAAAAATTCTTACAATCGGTTCCTCTGTATTCGCTTCTAATTTAATCACATTTTCCTCAGAACTCCCGGGGTGAATGTGCCTCGCTTGAGAAATGATCCCACAAAGTAAAACAAATGCCACGAGTATTTTTGTTGTCATTTTTACGATGTTCCTTGCCAACGAATTAACTTTGTTTACTCGTGACAGCGATATGCCGGCTCTTATATGTTATCGCCGGCTATGTTCATCGCGTCACGTATGACGCTCTCCAGACCCCAACACCTGACAAAGGGGCTGGGCCATTCATACTAATCTATCGTCATCCTCCGCCGCGTTATGTAAACAAACTTACCCACTACATACGAACACACGATGTGTGGTTCACGGTATTAAGATGACGCATTTTAATCGCAGATCTGGAAAATCCGACATATAATACACATACAACTCTAACCTTTTATGTACCGATTTGTTTATCTATAACTAATAACCTAAGTCTTTTGGTAGGTTTGTAACTGCAACGAAATCTAGGTAATGGATTTTACGGCGTAGCGTCATCTTATTTTCTAATGAAATCACTAAGTATATTTATATATTTCTCTGAATGTTTTTAATCAATATATGATTATCTTTAATTACTACTTTGTAATCAATATATAATCTTTAAAAGTAATATATCATGGAAAATTATTACCTTTGATAGATAATTATGAACTGATTGTTTTGTTTTGAATTATATAGTATACCGGAATAATGACACACGCCTATTAAATAATATAAAGTGTTTGTGATTATTGATAGAATTAAGATAAGTATCCACTTATCTTAAAACTATCAATAATAATTAATATCAAGAAGTGTTATACATTATATATTTAGTTTTATAAGTACTCTCAATGTTTTGAAGAATAACTACTTTCTTATCATTCAATTATCATTAACAATTGTATTTAAAATTTCGGATTAAAACAGTTTAACTTTCTTAAATATTAAAAAGGTTTGCATAAAATAAAACTTTAACTAATTTAAAAATATTTTATTTCTTAAACATACTCTTCGTAGTATTGCCATTGAGTTGTATTTGTAATATTATTACTTCGGTGGGAAATGCACTGCAGATTCGTTCCCAATGTGTCACCCGGAGGGCAGCTAGTGAAATCTGGAATTGTAAAACAATTATAATGCAACATATAACAATACATACAATAATTAGAGTTTAATAATAGTCATTGTCTGAGAACAAAGTTTATGAACAAAATAAAGTTTTAAGTTTAAAACCAGTTTTATTCTCAAACATTACTTATTTGCATTGAAACTTTTTCATATTTTGTGTATGTCTATGTGTGTGGATATATCTAGAGATCGAAAAGAATTTAGCTATTTAAATTAAATTAAATTAAATCCACTTTTATGCCCATAAATAGCAGTTTAATGTGATCACCAATCACAATCACGAGCTAAAGAAATGGCTGCATAACAACTACTCAAAATGTTTGCTATATCAAGTAACTTTTATTATATTTTCTTAAATGATTAAAGTAATTGGACACAAAAATTTTATTCCTGGAATATACAAATATTTCCACACATTATAGGGATTCCTAAATATTGTACATAATTAGCAAATCTGTAGTCGAATGTTATCTTTTTTATTTGTTGATCCTTAGAAAGATATTTCCAACACACCTTTAGTCACTTTATCTTACACTAATAGCATATCTTTATTAAGATGTTATCTTCTTTATCTTTTCTATTTTATAGATTTTCAAATGTTTAATTGTATTTTATATTTTCAAATGACGTTTTTTATGTTGGCCCTTTCAAGTTTATTACATCGATACCCACCTATAGTACTTCAAGTTAAGATAATTAAAAAAAATAACAATACCTGTAAGTACAAATTTACTATTTTGTACAAATTACAATTTTCAGAAGTTTAGTGAAAAAGTAATTTAATTTTAACAGTAACAAATTCGTATGTCGACAGGAAATGGAAACCTTCTTTGTGTCTCTCGCTAACATAAATATTTTATCTTCGTTATTCCTAAAGAAATATCTTAAATATAAAAAATCTAGTTTAACATGAACATTTGACAATGATTTAAGCATTATGTAGTTTTAAATAGTCACGCTGCGTTATAATGAAAACCATGTAATTTTAATTTATAGCCTTTAGACAATTTCCAACAAAAAGTATTGGAATATCTGTACAACAAATATTAAATTAATCTGTAGTAACCAAGCGTTTTTCCATATTTTTTTTCAAACATTTTACCATATATAGTGAAACACTGAAAATTTTATTCCTAACTATAAGATTCAATAAGGTTCCTCAAGACTCGTGCCAACTGCTTATAGTAAAATATATTTACTAGTATGTCGATTATAAATAAAAAACAAAACATAAACATACAATTTGCTTTAATTACTCTTTTGTGATGTATTAAGTACATTATACGAAGTCCGTTAGGTAAACAATTATAAATTTTTGCATCCGATCTTTTTATTATATTAACTTTCACTTATTGCCCCTGTGTCGTGATTATGATGCAATGATGTTTTTTGTACCTTGATAACAGGTTCATTTACAATGTTCTCTGCATTTCTTTTTATATAATACTTATAATTATCATCTACCGATTTAAATATTGGACCGCCGATTTGTGGCCTTGCTAAGCTACCAGAGACCACGGAAGGAGAACAACTTAATAGCAACGGGATGCCACAACCCCCAGCGTTCGCTGTTGGGAACACTCCTACAGCGCCCGGATTTGCAGCAGCTATTGGCAAAGCAGCGCCAAATCTTGCTGAGCCATGAGGATGGCTAAAATGCATATTATTGATTTCTGTGCCAGATTTTGCAAAGGGTTCTCTCATGTTCAAATGTATGCTTGGCTCCATAGAGCTATCAATACTAGATGACTTTTCTTGATGATATTTTTGCATGTGATCGTGGAGTCTTGCTCTATTGGATGGGAAATTATGGCTAAAGGTATCTGCATCATTAAACCTATGGTTTAGGGTAACTCTATGTAAATGTGGATTCAAGTACTCTTCGTGCACCTCTGGGATTGTTTTATAATAGTTTGCGAAGTTATCATTTTGCTGGTTTGTTTGTAACCAGTGATTAGATTGAGTGTCATCCATAAAATGATCATTAAATAATTGTGGTCTAGTACGATATTCATGAGGATTTCCCGCTTTGGATAAATCGTGTGATATAAATTGGTCATTGTCAAATTCCTTGCTCTTAAGAAGAGTACGGTCAATGTCCGAAATAGTTTTTAGATTTTTTGGGGATGGTTCGTGGTTTTGGTTTTCAGTATTCCATCGCGTAGAAAAAGGATTGTATAAGTTATGATTTTCAATTGATTCTGGAACTCGGCTCTGTTGTAGATTGATTCGCATATTTGTATGTTCATTAGGTGTATTTTGTCCATTATTAAATTGCAATTGTGATGTTTTAGGTAACATTTGATAGTCTTGTAATGAATTAAATTTGTGGCTTAAATATTGCCGCTCATTTGATCGTAGCATAGGATCACGAATTTCTTGTAACCGTTGCTTCTGTTCTACACTGAGATGCATAAAATCTTTCACATGATCTGCAGTACTGTCCCTATTCATATGTCCATTACTTGAATCTAAACTCATTCTAGGATATTGTATTTCCTTATTTTCATTTTCGTTTTGTAATAGCCTCATGTTTGTTTGTTCTTTTATAGGATTCTGTTCATAACTAAATCTTCCTTTATTAGCAACCAATGGTAATACCCGATCCCAATCAAGTCCTTGGACTGACTTAAATACTTGAGATGAATCATCTCCAAAATTTTTTTCTACGTCTAATCTCGACGAAAGAGGATCATAGAAATGATGATTAAAATTTATCTGTTGTCTCTCGTTTTGATACTGTGAAAGTTTTGCTTCTTTGAAAATTTTATCATTGTCAATATAATTTCTATCTGAGGATGTCTTGTAAAGTTCCGGCGCAGAGTTAAGAAATTGGGATGCGCCAAGTGCTGGATGATCTTCGATAACAAGTTTTGTCCGCATAGGTTCATGCAATCCATATTCGTTGAAGCGTGATTTTTTGTTTTGATCAAATTGCGGTGTACGCTCTTCTTGACGGTTTTCAATATCTATTTTCGTCATCAAAGGTTCACGCCCTTGTTGATATACATTTAATTGCAGTTTTTGGTTTTGAGTTTGTGACACTCTCGTACTTTCTTCTTCTTTATGGGATTGTTGATTATTAGTAATATCAACGTTGTCCGTTAATACTGTTGCCATAACTTCAGAAGGCATTTCTGAAACAGACTTAGAAAATGACCCTATGCGATCTTCTGGACGTTGCTTAGAAACTAATTTCGTCAAAAATTCCGGTAGTTGTTGACTTTCATCTAATTGCTTTTCTTCATTTTGGTTCTCTGAAGATCTCATACTACCTTCTTCTTTATGAGAAATTTGATCGTCAGTAATATCGATTCTGTCCGTTGGCATTGATACCATTGGATCAGAAGGCAGTTCCGGAACAGATTTAGAAAATTGAGATTTTAGATTTTCAGAGTTATTTTCCTCGTCTAATCTCATCAACAAATGCTCGGGCCGTTCTTGATATTCATTTAATTGCAGCTTCTCGTTATTATTTTCAGACGATCTCATATTCGATTCTTCTTTATGAGAGTGTTGATCGTCAGTAATATCGAATCTGTTCGTTGGCATTAATACCATTGAATCAGATGGCAGTTCAGGAGCAGATTTGGAAAATTGCCATGTACGATCTTCTGGAAGACGTTCAACATTTAATGTCGTCGGCAAAGATTCTTGCGGTTCTTGATATTCACCAAAAAGCATTTTATCATTTTGGCTCTCTGAAGATCTCATACTACCTTCTTCTTTATGGGAATGTTGATCGTCAGTAACATCGATACTTTCTGTTGGAATTGATACCATTGGATCAGAAGGCAGTTCAGGAACAGATTTGGAAAATTGCCATGAACGATCTTCTGGACGACGTTCAACATTTAATGTTGTCGGCAAAGATTCTTGCGGTTCTTGATATTCATCAAAAAGAATTTTATCATTTTGGCTCTCTGAAGATCTCATATTACTTTCTTCCTTATGAGAATGTTGATCGTCAGTAACATCGATTCTGTCCGTTGGCACTGATACCATTGGATCAGAAGGCACTTCAGGAACAGATTTGGAAAATTGCCATGTACGATCTTCTGGACGACGTTCAACATTTAATGTCGTCGGCGAAGATTCTTGCGGTTCTTGATATTCATCAAAAAGAATTTTATCATTTTGGCTCTCTGAAGATCTCATACTACCTTCTTCCTTATGAGAATGTTGATCGTCAGTAACATCGATTCTGTCCGTTGGCACTGATACCGTTGGATCAGAAGGCAGTTCAGGAACAGATTTGGATAATTGCCATGGACGATCTTCTGGACGACGTTCAACATTTAATGTCGTCGGCAAAGATTCTTGCGGTTCTTGATATTCACCAAAAAGCATTTTATCATTTTGGCTCCCTGAAGATCTCATACTACCTTCTTCTTTATGAGAATGTTGATCGTCAGTAACATCGATTCTGTCCGTTGGCATTGATACCGTTGGATGAGAAGGCAGTTCAGGAACAGATTTGGATAATTGCCATGGACGATCTTCTGGACGACGTTCAACATTTAATGTCGTCGGCAAAGATTCCTGCGGTTCTTGATATTCACCAAAAAGCATTTTATCATTTTGGTTCTCTGAAGATCTCATACTACCTTCTTCTTTATGAGAATGTTGATCGTCAGTAATATCGATTCTGTCCGTTGGCATTGATACCATTGGATCAGAAGGCAGTTCCGGAACAGATTTAGAAAATTGAGATTTTAGATTTTCAGAGTTATTTTCCTCGTCTAATCTCATCACCAAATGCTCGGGCCGTTCTTGATATTCATTTAATTGCAGCTTCTCGTTATTATTTTCAGACGATCTCATATTCGATTCGTCTTTATGAGAATGTTGATCGTCAGTAATATCGAGTCTGTCCGTTGGCATTAATACCATTGAATCAGATGGCAGTTCAGGAACAGATTTGGAAAATTGCCATGTACTATCTTCTGGACGACGTTCAACATTTAATGTCGTCGGCAAAGATTCCTGCGGTTCTTGATATTCACCAAAAAGCATTTTATCATTTTGGTTCTCCGAAGATCTCATACTACCTTCTTCTTTATGAGAATGTTGATCGTCAGTAATATCGATTCTGTCCGTTGGCATTGATACCATTGGATCAGAAGGCAGTTCCGGAACAGATTTAGAAAATTGAGATTTTAGATTTTCAGAGTTATTTTCCTCGTCTAATCTCATCACCAAATGCTCGGGCCGTTCTTGATATTCATTTAATTGCAGCTTCTCGTTATTATTTTCAGACGATCTCATATTCGATTCGTCTTTATGAGAATGTTGATCGTCAGTAATATCGAGTCTGTCCGTTGGCATTAATACCATTGAATCAGATGGCAGTTCAGGAACAGATTTGGAAAATTGCCATGTACTATCTTCTGGACGACGTTCAACATTTAATGTCGTCGGCAAAGATTCCTGCGGTTCTTGATATTCACCAAAAAGCATTTTATCAATTTGGCTCTCTGAAGATCTCATACTATCTTCTTCTTTATGAGAATGTTGATTGTCAGTAACATCGATTCTGTCCGTTGGCATTGATACCATTGGATCAGAAGGCAGTTCCGGTACAGATTTAGAAAATTCGGATTTTGAATCTTCAGAATTATTTTCCTCATCTAATCTCATCGGCGAATGCTCAACTCCTTCTTGATATTCATTAATTTGTAGCTTCTCGTTTTGATTCTCTGACGATCTCATACTCGCTTCTTCTTTAAGAGAATATTGATCGGCTGTAATATCGACTTTGTCCGTTGGTATTGATACCATTGGACCAGAAAGCAGTTCAGGAACTGATTTGGAAAATTGCCACGAGCGATCTTCTGGACTACGTTCAACATTTAATGTCGTCGGCAAAGATTCTTGCGGTTCTTGATATTCACCAAAAAGCATTTTATCATTTTGGCTCTCTGAAGATCTCATACTACCTTCTTCTTTATGAGAATGTTGATCGTCAGTAACATCTATACTGTCCGTTGGCATTGACACCATTGGATCAGAAGGCAGTTCAGAAACAGATTTGGAAAATTGCCATGTACGATCTTCTGGACGACGTTCAACATTTAATGTCGTCGGCGAAGATTCTTGCGGTTCTTGATATTCATCAAAAAGAATTTTATCATTTTGGCTCTCTGAAGATCTCATACTACCTTCTTCCTTATGAGAATGTTGATCGTCAGTAACATCGATTCTGTCCGTTGGCACTGATACCATTGGATCAAAAAGCAGTTCAGGAACAGATTTGGAAAATTGCCATGTACGATCTTCTGGACGACGTTCAACATTTAATGTCGTCGGCAAAGATTCTTGCGGTTCTTGATATTCACCAAAAAGCATTTTATCATTTTGGCTCTCTGAAGATCTCATACTACCTTCTTCTTTATGAGAATGTTGATCGTCAGTAACATCTATACTGTCCGTTGGCATTGATACCATTGGATCAGAAGGCAGTTCAGAAACAGATTTGGAAAATTGCCATGTACGATCTTCTGGACGACGTTCAACATTTAATGTCGTCGGCGAAGATTCTTGCGGTTCTTGATATTCATCAAAAAGAATTTTATCATTTTGGCTCTCTGAAGATCTCATACTACCTTCTTCTTTATGAGAATGTTGATCGTCAGTAACATCGATTCTGTCCGTTAGCATTGATACCGTTGGATGAGAAGGCAGTTCAGGAACAGATTTGGATAATTGCCATGGACGATCTTCTGGACGACGTTCAACATTTAATGTCGTCGGCAAAGATTTTTGCGGTTCTTGATATTCACCAAAAAGCATTTTATCATTTTGGCTCTCTGAAGATCTCATACTACCTTCTTCTTTATGAGAATGTTGATCGTCAGTAACATCGATTCTGTCCGTTGGCATTGATACCGTTGGATGAGAAGGCAGTTCAGGAACAGATTTGGATAATTGCCATGGACCATCTTCTGGACGACGTTCAAAATTTAATGTCGTCGGCAAAGATTCCTGCGGTTCTTGATATTCACCAAAAAGCATTTTATCATTTTGGTTCTCCGAAGATCTCATACTACCTTCTTCTTTATGAGAATGTTGATCGTCAGTAATATCGATTCTGTCCGTTGGCATTGATACCATTGGATCAGAAGGCAGTTCCGGAACAGATTTAGAAAATTGAGATTTTAGATTTTCAGAGTTATTTTCCTCGTCTAATCTCATCAACAAATGCTCGGGTTGTTCTTGATATTCATTTAATTGCAGCTTCTCGTTATTATTTTCAGACGATCTCATATTCGATTCGTCTTTATGAGAATGTTGATCGTCAGTAATTTCGAGTCTGTCCGTTGGCATTGATACCATTGGATCAGAAGGCAGTTCAGGAACTGATTTGGAAATTTTCCATTCGCGATATTCTGGAAGACGTTCAACATTTAATGTCGTCGGCAAAGATTCTAGCGGTTGATATTCACCTGATTGTATTTTATCATTGTGGCTCTCTGAAGATCTCATACTTGCTTCTTCTTTAACTGAATAGTGATCATTAGTAATTTCATTTTTGTCCGTAGGCAATGATACTATTGGATCAGATTGCAGTTCAGGAACAGATTTAGAAAAATCAGACTTAGAGTCCTTAGTGTTGTTTTCCTCATCTAATCTCATTGACGGATATTCAAGCCCTTCTTTATATTCTTTTAATTGAAATTTCTCATTTTGAGTCCCTGGCGATCTCATAGTCGCTTCTTGTTTATTTGAGTGCTGATCTTCAATGATATCATCTTTGTCCTTTGGTATAGAAAGTATTACATCGGAAGGCATTTCAGGAACAGATTTAGAAAATTGGGATTTTGGATCTTCGAAATTAATTTCTTTATCTAATCTCATTAACCAATGTTCAGGCCCTTTTTTATATTCATTAAATTGGAGCTTTTCGTTTTGATTCTCTGACGATTTCATACTCGCTTCTTCTTTATGAGAATGTTGATCGTCAGTCATATCGACTCTGTCAGTTGCTACTGATACCATTGGATCAGAAGGCAGTTCGAGAACAGATTTGGAAATTTGCCATGTGAGATCTTCTGGACTACGTTCAAGATTTAATGTCGTCGGCAATGATTCATGCCGTTCTTGATATTCACCTGATTGTATTTTTTCATCATGGTTCTCGGAAGATCTCACACTAGCTACTTCTTTAACTGAATAGTGATCATTATTAATTTCAATTACGTCCGTAGGTAATGATGCTATTGGATCGGAAGATAGTTCGGACACAGATTTAGAAAACTCAAATTTTGGTTCTTCATAAATATTTTTCACCTCCGATGTCACCGACGGATGGTCAGATTTTTCTTGGTTTTCAATCAATTGCAGTGGCTCATTTTGGATCTCTGAAGATCTCGAACTTGCTTCTTCTTTAAGAGGATGTTGATCGTAAGCACTATCTGTTCTACCTGTTGGCATTGATACCATTGGATCAGAAGTGAGTTCAGGCACCGATTTTAAAAATTGTGATTTCGTATCTTCAGAATTATTTTCCTCACCTAAATTCATAGAAGATTGCATAGGGCCTTCTTGATATTCATTTAATTGCAAATTCTCGTTTTGTTTGTCAGACGATCTCAATTTTGCTTGTTCTAGTTGATCCTCAGTAGTATCGAGTCTTTCTGTTGGCCTTAATACTATTGCATCAGAATGCTGTTCAGGAACTGATTTAGAAAATTGCCATGTGCGGTCTTCCGCATGATGATGTTCAACATTTAAATTCACCGGCAAAGATTCATGCCCTTCTTGATACTCAACAAAAGGGATTTTTGCATCGTCACTCTCTGATGATCTCACAACCGCTTTTCCTGGATG
The DNA here is from genome assembly GCA_918358865.1 of Melinaea marsaeus rileyi. NCBI lineage: Eukaryota > Metazoa > Arthropoda > Insecta > Lepidoptera > Nymphalidae > Melinaea > Melinaea marsaeus. The sequence goes on along the minus strand of OU911083.1, from coordinate 6,723,045 downwards.
AGAATTTTGATGGTCAATTTCAATGTTTCTCGAATCAGGCTGTCCTCCTTGAACTTCACTGGACTTAATGTTTTTGTATTCATATTTCGAATCGTGCACATTTTTGAAATCTTGTGCCCCATCGTTAATTTCTTGCTGTAATTGATAATTGCTTATTCGCTCGTTTGTATTGAAAGTTTTAAATTGTCTTTCCTTATCTTCAATGTTCTTATTGTTGAATTTATTAAGATCATTTTCTTTTTCATCGCCATCTCCAAGATTCTCAAAAGCTTCTGTGATAGTTGACTTGGGTATCGAACTTAGTTTTTGGAGAGGATTATGTTCCTTTTCAGATTTCGAAAACATTTCCTCATACTTATTTATATTTTCTTCATTACTTGTTGCAGCCTTTGTTTGATCTTTCTTCTTCTTCAGGATTTCCTCCACGGATTTCATTTTTATTATTGGATGTCTATCTTCTCTGTCTGGGAAAGCTGTTTTCATCGTCAGTTGAAATTTATCAATCCCCTTTTGTTCTTCAGTTTTTACATTTTCATATGAACTGCTTGAAACTTTTGCCAATAATTTATGATCATCACCTATGTCATCGTTTATAGTTCTTTCATGTTCAGAATATCTGGGTACTTCTGACAAATAATTTGGATTTTCTCGGGACGTATCAATTGATTCTTTTGGAATAGTTTCATATTTTGTTGATATATCTTCACTGACATCGCTTCTTAATGAGGTATCTTTGGAATGAATGTCACTTTTTAAGCTATCGCTGTGTAGTTGCATGTTTTCTTCTCTGTTTGCGGTAGGCGAAATAAACATGTCATTTCCCGCCTCTCTTCCAATACTTAATACGTATTCAGTTTGAGGTGTCAACTCCGCTATTTCATCTTCTTTAGAGGCTGATTTCAACTTTATGTCTTTGTTATAACTTTCTAAATTGTCATTAGTAAATTTACGGTCAACATTAATGTGACCTTCTGGATACTCAGATATCTCTGATTCACTCGCTTTTCTACTGTTTGATAGAACTAAAGAATATTGATTATCAGATTTAAAGGCATCTTCAATATTTCTAACAATTTCAAAATTTTTATGTAAATTTTCGATGGCTTCTCTCCATCGTGTAAGTCTTTCTTCATCTTGCGGCTTTGACTTCTGCAAATCATTGACTTTCTTTACTTCCAAATTTACAGATTCAAAGTTCTGTTCAATATGCTCTAATGCTTCTCTGGCTATTTCAATGTCATGTTGTAGCCCAGTATTTGATTCAATATCTTCTACGTGTGGGTTACGCATTTTAGGTGAAAAAATTTCCATACGTTTTAAATCCCTCTGCAACTGTTCAACAGCATCCTTGGCCATTTTAATACTACTTTCCATTTCGTTATCGTTATCGCTCGTTTTATAATTATTCATACACTTAAATGTTGGACTTTTAATACCATTTTTTGAACTTAAGACAGGTTCGTGATCACATAGTTTGAATTTAACCTGCTCTCTACATTTCTCACCTGGTTCTGCATGTGCCAATTCCTCATCCGAATCACGGTAAACATGATACCCAAGTCTTCTCTTTATTATTATTGGCTTTCTAAAGCTCTTTACTTCGACTGATGTTTCTTTGTTAAATTTTTTATTGTTGGGGATTCTTTCAATTCCATGCTCAGGCGATGATCCAGGTATAAAATCAGGAAGCGTTGATTTTCTCACACGTTTTGTCCTTAAAGGCTGATTACTGAAAGAAGATTCGATATAATTTTCTTGGTATACAGGCACTGCAATAGCAAATGTTGCTAAAGAACAGAGCACTATAACAATCTTCATCGTGTTGTGCTCTCCTGTATGTGATGGTCAAATTCATCTGCCAGTGGCATTTATACAAAAAAATGTCATAAACCATAACATAATTTGAAATCAAACAGAACGTGCCTAATGACAACCATAATTATAAACTTGCAAATACTGCTGAGACGACTTTTCCGCATTATTGTATCGACAACGTACTGAAAGCATTTCACCCTAATATAATATTTTACAAAAAAATAATATTAACTAAACAATTTGAACAAGGATTAGTTTTGATTAAAGATATTATCACAAATAATATATATATGAATACAAATATTAATTAAAAAGAATTAAGATGATTGCTTATTTCCTAAATTAAAAAGTAACAGATCAATTAAATATTAATTGAGCGTAACTAAAAATATACGTCTGACTTTACAAAAAATATTTAAGATTTATTTAGTTGTATAAATTCTGTCTCATATATAATATTTTATAATTATAACAAAACAATTCAAAGTGGCATAAAATATTTTTTATTCAATTTAGTATTAAAATTTATCTCTCTGTCTGTCTCTCCATTTTTCTATTTAGAGACAATTATATATATAAGTTGTAACTCCAAATATTTTTCTTTTAGTTATGTTCAATTGACATCATGGAAAATACTCTAAATGATTGCCTTCTTGTTTCATAAAACAGAACAAACATATTAACAATGTTAACTAAACTAAAATGTTAAAACAAGTCCATACAAGTCAATACAAAAAGTCTAACAGTGGATTTGGTCTGTTTTATTTGAGTTTATCGCAATCATTATTTTTATTTTCATAAAACATGCTTATAGATAATTTCAATATAATTATATAATTATCATTATAATTAGTTGATATATACTGATATATATATTACTAATCAGTTATATATAATTTTAATTGATACGATAATGAGATAAGATTGAAGTATTTATAGTAACAGCAAAGAAAATGATTTATATCACAGTACGCATTTAAGTTACAAATTTAACATAAAAAAATATTTATATTAATCTATTCTATGTCTTATCGATAGTCTATATATACTCTGTTAAAATATTATTATACTCATTTGATTGGCTGTTTGTTCTTGTCAAACTCAGACAGTTTGACAAAATTAATAATTTTCAGACACATTTTCTCCTTATTCCTTATATAATCATATAATATAGTTCTTATTGTTGTGTATATTAATTTAAAACAAAATAAATGTGACCTGTTGATTCATAATTAAAATAATAACAGTCAATAATACAATGCTTATTTTATTATTTCAATAGTTAAATACTTCAAGGCTTCACAAAGGAGGACACACGTAATCCGGACGAAGCAAAATTCCGCTGGCCTTAGGTCGCAACTCGCGCAGCGGAATCAGCGAATTATTTGTTTAAGATATTTTAATTACAAATAAATTATATCACGTCCATTAACTATATTTAATGAATTATAACATTACTGTCGGATAAGGAATATATTATTGGAATTAATATTATAGAAATATAATTATTACTTTCTGTATTTTTAGGATTTAGCTATTTAGGTTAGATATGTTTCTTTTAAAAAGATTTCATTTAATTGTAAATATTTAGCAGTTGCTAAAATATTTTTTGAAAGGACCATTACCTACAAAACTGACCTATGTATTACTCAAGATATTTTTACGATATTCTTACAACAAAATATTCTAATAATATTTTTTTGAACCGTTATAACTACGACTGAAAAAATATGTTGGTACCTAAAATATTTTATAATTAAATAAAGTAAAAAAAATAATTGATGTTGCTCTGTATTATCTTATATGTTATTATTTAAATTGTAAATAATGTCTCCGACTACTCCGCAAGGGATATGGCGTGAAGCTAAGTAAGTAAGTAAGTAAATAATTATTAAAGTGCAGAAAACTGAAATAATATCGGGAGAATACTTACGACATACATACATGACTTTTTTTATATAGTAATAAAACGTATGCAACTGTTTTATTTTATATTTTTATATCATATTAATTATATATTTCTTAATATATTTTTTATATTATATTTATTTAATAATCATCGACATTATTTATTTAAAAGAACAGGATGTTTTTGTAATAATAAGAACTGCCATCAACAATCAATTCTCAAATATCAAGCAACTTAGCAATGTCTATTTTAAAGGATTATTTCTTAAAATAAATGAAGTAAATAATAAAGAAGCTTCAATTTGATAACACGTTTTTATTATAAAATAATACAATTTAATTCTTAAAGCATATTCATTTACAACTATCAATATCTAAGTTTCTTATTATAATATAATTATTAATGTTTTTCCTTTATTTGGGTGGTGGTACTTTTAACTGGAGTATTAATTAAATGTTCGTGAAGTTGTTCGTCTCGGTTTGCGTGAATTCCTTGATTTTCTTCAACCCCTCTAAAATCAAGCGGAGAAGCGCCGATTATAGGAGAGGGATAGGCCTGACCGAATCGACCGGAACTTATTGATGGAGTACAACTGAAGAAAAGAGGAACATTACAACCGACATTTGCATTGGGAAAAACGCCATACGCAGGTCCAACTTGACCGGTTAGGCCAGCCAGGCTAGCAGCATTCAAAGGTACATAAGGCGACATAGCTTGCACCGGAGCTATCACAGGACCTGGAACGACAGCTGGCAGTAATTTTTTCGCGAATCTTGCTGTAGGGGTATTCTCCATAAAGTTACTATCAGAGTAACTCATTATTTCCCGCCCATCTCTATACGGATCTTCTGATCTATATGAACTGACGTATTCTGGATAAGAGCCATAAGAGTTAGGAGCAAATCTTGCTTGCACTGGAGCGAAGTTTTGATATGAATCCGAGGAGGCGGACGCTGTAGCGGCGGCTGCGGCCTGACATGGTGTCATGTAATGAGAATTGCTATTTAACCGCTTATTACGTAAATAGTCAATTTGGTCGTTATCGTAGTAGTAGCCGGATTTTGGTTCAGCATCTTCGAGGGGGGCCGTGAATGAAAACGTCACGACCGTAGCACAAGTACACATCCACACCACAACCTTCATTATTTCAAATCTGCTAATGGCCGCCACATTCGTAATTCGAGTCATATTTATACATGTTTGTGCAATATACAATATTTTTTGTCGAAGAAACAAATGTATTGTGCAAAAAAAAGTGCAAAATATTGTAATTCAAAATTAAACCTTATGTTTGCGACACCGATCACGTTGTTTTGATTACTCGAATAATTAGAAATAATAAACAGTTATTGTTGCACTGTATTCCTTTATATACCTACTACTATATTATTATACCTGATTACTTTTAATACTTATAAAATATTCGTCGTGAAACATGACTTATTTGAAATTTATAAAACACAAACATTTGCTAGACAAAATTACGATTCAATGAGTTTGTAATTAAAAAAAATCATAAGATATCTGAACAAGAATGCATTTAAAATATACTTTTAAATAGATTTATATATTATTACGTCAAAAGACTATCTATTTATATTTAGACAAATAATAAGATAGAACTAACTAGATATTTATCAGACAAGTAGAAAGAAGAAAATGAACAAAAAGATATAGTTTATATATAACGCAAATACTAAATCTTTATCTCGCCTCAGTTTTGTATTAAACGATATTATATTGATTATAATATTAATATATAATTATTAACTTATAAGTTATTATATTGAGTTGGTGTGAGTTCTTATCTTAGGGCTATTTGTATAATTTATTAGTAAAACCAGTGACTTAATCAATAATTACTAAACGGGAAAACTCTATAAAACAATATAATTGTATAATAACGTAACATTCAAATTCAAAACATTGATGTATTTTAAAATATATAAATATTTCATCATCATAAAACAATTGTATTAAAATAAATATTACATTATGGTAAATATTTAGAAATTGCTGTGTAAGTAAAATTCATTAAAGGTCACGACATACATTTTATTTAAATTCAACAGAAAACGCTTCGTCTTTGAATTTTATTTAATATCTTAAAATAGGTTTAAGAATATTAGTAAAATATAGAGCATTTTGTTATTTTACTTTAATTGTATTAGATTTTAGCTTCTTGTGTATATAACTATCAGCTCAAAATTTAAATAAGTAAAATGGAATAGCTCTGAAAGTAGATAGAATTGTTACTTACTAGGATATAAATTTTGTTACTTTCTTACCAGGACACTAATAAAATAACAATTTAATTTACTTACTAGGACAATCGTGTACCATGACACATTGTTTGCTGTATTCATCCCTAACATAACCTGCGGAACATCGGCATCCCATTTTGCACTCCCATTTGGAAGGACACACGGTGTTATACACAACAAGGTATCTGATATTAACACAAGTGGGGGGGCATCTCCATCCACATAATGAGAACTCCTCATTTTTAAACTCACATATCGAAGTTCTATAAGTAATGGCACTGCTTATCAGTGTTGTAACAAAGAGTATAGAGCGAAAATTCATTCTAAATATATTTGTACGTACTTATATTTTATCAGCACAATATGCAATAACTTTTTTACAACAATTTTAAATTTATTTATGAACCAATAGCTTCGTATAAGAGGTATTGTTAAGCAATATACCTCAGTAATACTTACATATCTTGGGGTCAATTCAGTATTATACAAAGATAGGATTAATTTTAAGATATATATATATATATTCAAATTCAAAATATCTTTATTCAAGTAAGCATTGAATTTTGAAGACGTGCTTTTGAATCGTTAATTATTGCATTAAAAAGGCCAGTGTAATCAATTAGTGAATAAGCTACCACCAGCTCGGAATGCTGCTCTTCTGAGAAGAGCCGGACAGAAAGTTAATAGTTGCTCTTTTTATAAGAAATTTAACAATATTTGATGTACATATTATAATACCATGCAAATGATCAATAAAAAACTCTTGAATGCTATAATAAAATTTATTTCATAATATACTTTTAATTTTAGATTTAAAACTAAAAAAAGGAAGGCATTGTGTGGAACTTTATCTATTATATATACGTACCCTTCAGCAAATGTAGGATATGTTAACTTTTTAAAGAGAAAATTTAGTCGTTACGAGTTTATTTTTATTTCTTGTATTTATGTGCGTCTACCACTGTTTTTATTTAAGTATTTAATTTTTGGCATATAAATAATATTTTGTTATACCAAAATGTCTAATAACTAAAATATTAAAATCTCTTTCCATGTACATTTTATTTTACTCTTGCATAGTGAATAAATATATACATACATATATACAGGATGTCCAGAATGGGGGGCAGACAATTTGAACAGTTGCTCTAAATTATTGTAATGTGTGTGCAATAAATATCAATAAAAAATCTTTTTTTTTTTTTTGGTTTTCATGTATGTTTTTTGCTAGTATTTAATAATTATCCCATTTTATTCATTAATAATAATAGTTCAATATTTTTTCATTACAATAACGACATATTACATCTTTTTAGAAACGCCGTTAAACCAGGAATATTTTAAAGTGATTGGACACAGTTGCTTTCATTTTTTTTTTTACACCAAAGCCATTCAAAGTTTCATATCAAAAATATTTCTTCAGAAATTTTACACAAAACAATAGTTTAACATACTACACTACAGTTACTACTATACTACAGTTAGCTATGTTATTTGATAGTTATTTACTGATACGGTTAATAATACGGAGATTTCGTGATGAATCAGTGAGTGGTAAATCGCTTATATATATATAAATGTTTATTTCAGATTTATTATTAACTAAATCAGAATACAATATTTATTAATTTAATTTAATTTATTTTATTTTAACGGCAATGAGCTAATAATATATATTGCTATGTCAATTTTAAGTTTTCTGTCTGATAAAATGTGAAACGTAAATAGCGCTTATATAATCTTATTTTTATTGCAAATCATTTTATTGTTAATTAAAATGTTTAATTTAAAAAATTTATTATGTTTTTGAAAAAGTTTTAGTAATACTTTAGTGGCTATATTATAAATATAAAATAATCCAATGATTAAGCGAAACGAGCGCAGCGAGCGGAGCGTTCTACTGGAGTCTTTTTCACATTTTTGTCACGAACAGGCTCGAAAACTACTTGACGGAAAATTATGAAATTTTGCGATTAAAATGACACACATTAGGTGGTGGTTTAAAAACAATTTGTTTGACAAATGTCATGTCGTTGAGGAATAAACGGCAAAATACTGATATCCCATTGAAACAATAATAAAAAAAAATGGCGCGAAAAATATGCTTTACAATGACCTTGTCCACAACGATGAGTCATTATACTAGGCTCGCATCGCACAATATGCAAACATCACCCGAGATTTCGGGAGCGCATCGAGTCGAAATTGAGAGTCTGTTGGCGCCCCTAGTTTTTGTTGTATATCGGCAGAGGATGTAGACCATTTCTTATAATAATCTGAATTTAAACGATACATTTTACAACGCAAAACTTATCTCTCGACTGACGTGATCTAATCGATGTACATTCACGATACGTGTCTTATATTAGAAGATGCCTTATCTATGATTACGATAAATTGGATACTACGTATAAAGAAATTTTGGTAAAGACATATATAAATCACTGTCATTTCCTTGCTTACCAGTCTCTGATTTCTCTCATTTATAGATAATTATGTATTCAGCTCAAGTTACTATAGTTTTCCCAATATTGATTAGTATCGCGCGATGTTTTGTTACGTGGGATTCAGCTAAACATTTAAACCCAGTCCATGGTTTATATGTTAAGCCATCAGGCGATGGAACTACTGGAGATCTCTACGTAGCAGCATCTGAAGATAACGGTGTAAAATCTCAATGGATTACTGATCAGCCCATTAACTTTTTACAAGCAGCGTCACAGATAAAATCAAAATCAGTTCCCGCATCTTTTACTACGAGTTTGACGAAATCAAGTTCTCCTAATGAAAAAACAATTACTTCCAAAAAACGTGCTATCATAAAAGGTCCGATGAAGTATGCGTACGCTGTGCCCGTACCTAGTCCAGAAACAACGGCTCCATTCTCATACCCAGTCACAACTAAATCATCTGAGGATATCGCTCCAGCTGTACCATGCTCCAACAGTTTTCCTGCACATCCTTACTCCCCCTACAACTACTTTTATCCATATATGATGTCTGTACTTGCAAACGCAATGAAATCAATGAAAGAAAATGAAGATAGCGAAGAGTCTTCCGCAGTGACACCACAAATCACACCGTTTTGGCCTCAAGCATACTCATATCCTTATCAGTACGTTATGGTAGACCCTAGTGCTTGGGCACTGCCCCGGGTTAAAGTATCTCCACCATCCCAAACAACAGCATCGAGCGAAACAGTGTAGTTTATTATTACAGAAATTATTTGTAAGACGTACTCATAGTTTCTTTGAAGATATAAATCTCTAAATAAATAGTTATATTTAATAGTTATGCCTACTAAAATTATTTGTAAATTTAATTTAAAGTAAACTGTAAGTCACTTTAAAAAAATACCTAAACGACTTGGATACCTTCAAAAAGGCGTATATTCCCAACTACAAGACTGTCTCTTGCGTTTTCTCCTACGGTGCAAGAGTACGTGGGGGGCAGTGATCACGTACCATCAGTGAATCGCACGCTCATTATATTTGGTACTAACTGTTTCCCGCGACTCGATACGGTTATTGGAAAATACATACAATCAATACTTTATTTTAAAAGAAAAACCGTTTGATTTAAGCTACCAGAAAAAAATTTAGATATTTATATTTCACGAAGAGCATAATTTACCTTTGTTTATCCGAAACTTCAAGAACTACTTCTGTTTTGTTTTATAAAACATAAGTATATTTATACATTAGTATAGAATGCAGATAAAAGAAAGGATATGTTAAAATGAAATATAATAAACAAATAATAAAATGTCAGTAAAAATATACAAAGTAACTTTTCTTTAAAAATGTTAATTACTGAAAGCGTTCAAAAGGTCCGATTAAAAAACGTATGAAATCTTCTGATTCACTTGTCATCACTATATCTTAACGACATTTTTTGTTCAAGTTGTGATAATTTTTATATCATCCACAAATTCTGTCTTTGTATTATAAACTTGAGAAATGGTTTGTATTTTGCAGATACTAACTATGGATTCCACTATAAAAGTACTTCATGTTTCGCATTTCATGCGAGTTTCAAGTGAGAAAAATTTTGCTTGAACAGGAGCGACTCCAAATGGAAAAATAAATGTATAATCTATGATTATAACGTCTGCGTTGCTGTCATTGTCAAAATTCGATCTTTTAGTTTTGAATTTAGTTTTTGCGCATCAATATGATCATTGCCTTGTAAAAGAAATTTACACAACTTTCATAGAAGAACCCTTAATTCTCAAATAGTTTCTTAGTTAAAATAAAAGCGTTTTAAAGTTTTATTAAATACAACAAAATGGTATCTAAAAAGAAAAAGAAGGTGCGTGTACAATATGTAACCAAACATTTACGAAACACGTGGTTATAATTATTGAAGTAACCATAAATATTTATATTTTCAGTATTCAACAGGAGAAGGGGCTCAGTTTATGACAAGAAAAGCAGCGTTAAAAAAGCTGCAATTGTCTTTAAAAGATTTCAGACGGATATGTATCCTCAAAGGTATTTACCCCCGAGAGCCTCGGAATCGAAAAAGAGCACAAAAAGGTGCTGGGGGCATCAAAACTTTATATCACACAAAGGATATAAAATTCTTATTACATGAACCTACATTATGGAAATTAAGAGAACTAAAGGTAAACTTATTATAGTTAAATAATAAAGTACATTTAATATCATACAATAAATTATTCGTAATATAATACTTTCAGGTTTTCCAACAAAAAATTCGAAAAGCTCGTGCTATGAGAGAATATCGAAAAATGAGAAAGTATTTCCGTGATTATCCAGAAATTAATATAGATCACATTGTCAAAGAAAGATACCCCACATTTGTAGATGCACTACGGGACTTGGATGACTGTTTGACACTCTGCTTCTTATTCAGCACTTTCCCCTCTTTAAAGAAAGTTCCCCGAGATCAATCTCTCTTGTGCAGAAGGTTAACAATAGAATTTATGCATGCCATTATAGCAGCAAAGGCTCTGCGTAAAGTATTTGTTTCAGTAAAGGGATACTATTATCAAGCAGAACTTGAAGGACAAACTATCACTTGGATTGTGCCACATCACTTTGCATTTAAAGTGAGTAGAAGTTTTATTTTTACTATTTCTTATATACAGTACTTATTGTCAACAAAATATGTTAATTATCACTATTTATTTCAGCCACAAAATAAGGATGAAGTGGACTTCAAAATAATGTCAACATTTGTTGAATTTTATATAATGATGTTAGGCTTTGTCAACTTCAAACTATTCCACTCATTAAACCTGGTGTATCCACCAAAATTAACTGCTGGGTTAGATTTAGATGTAGAAAAAGATCTAGTGGATGAAAAAGCCTATGTCGGAGAGAGAATAGCAGCAATGAACTTGTCATTAGCTCGAGTAGCTGGTGCCAATGAGGCAGAAGAACTACCAGAAATTGATGTTTTTAATACAGAAGACATGGATCCACAGAAGATAGAGGAAGCTAAACAAGAAGCAGAAAAGGTTAAAAAACTTAAAACCATGTTTAAAGGACTCAAATTCTTTATAAATAGGGAAGTACCCAGAGAGCCTTTGGTGTTTATTATTCGTTGTTTTGGTGGTGAAGTATCATGGGACAGAGACCACTTTGTTGGCGCTACTTTTGATGAAACAGATGAGTCAATTGCATATCAAATTGTTGACAGACCTACTATGGATAAACAATATCTATCTCGATATTATATCCAACCCCAATGGGTATTTGATAGCATCAACGCCAGAACTCTACTACCAATTAATAAGTACTTGATGGGTGCCGTTTTGCCACCACATCTATCACCATTTATAGATAAAACTAGAGATCAAGTTTACATGCCACCTGAACAAAGAGCTCTTAATGATCCAAACTTTAAACCTCTCGGTAAGTTATCTTTAGTCACATCAAGTTTATCAAAATTCATATCATGTCATGGGGTTGTAAAAATGCACAATATTTTATTTTATAACTATATATATACAAATGTACAGGTGAAGACGAGCCATCAGACGAAGACATCGAGGAAGCAAGTGATGAAGAAAAAGAGGTACAGAGTGAACCCGAGGATGCAGAAGAGGCCCTCACTCGCCAATACCAACAGGAAGTAGATCAAGACTCTCCGTCTGAAGATGAGGATGATGATATAGACCCTGAGAAGAAGAAGATAGCCAAGGAGAAGGTATGTATAGCATATCTTTAAGGTATCAAAAATTTATTAACTAAATCTTGATTTTAAATACATACTTTTTAAAAACTATATTATATTGTTTAGAAGAATATTACAAAATAGCGTTTCCACACATACTCATTTACTTAGTGGTACAAGATGAGTAACTGGATTTAACTAACTTTTAAAGAGAATTAAAATTATTTTGGGTTTTTCAGAAAAAAGCTATGGCAGTGACAAGTGGTGTGACTCATAAAGAACATCCATATAAGAACGAAATTGAAGACAAGCAGGCATTCCGTTTAAGAGAAAAACTTGTGCCAAAGAAGCACAGAAACTTGTACAAGAGCATGAAAGCGGGACAGGAAAGTAGAAAGAAGGAAATATGGCTTTTGAGGAAGAAGAGGCGTCTTCACGATGAAAAGGTTGCGGAAGAAAAGAAGGCAGTAAAACGCAAGCAGAAAATGCAAGCTCTAGAAGTACCTTCAGCCTAATACAAAAATAAATAAACATTACTGTAAATGCTCTTTTATTTAGCGTTTAACGAACTGTTGTTTTTAATTTGGTTCATTATTTAATTCTATAAATAAATTATATAAATTACAATGAGCTCACCAAAGAGTCGGAATAAGTTGATTCATACCTAAGTAACATTTGTAATAATTCTAATTTATAAATAAGTCAACACAAGAAATAACAATGATATATATCAGAAATTATGTTTCTTAAGAGTATGTTTGTATGTATGTATATTTGAAAGCAACAACTATCTTAAACATGTCATCTAATCAGAGTCAGAGTTACTATCATCTTCTGCATCACTGTCTTCCAGTTCCGGCATCGGAAACCGCAATATTGCTGCTACGCCTGTGAGTTGGTCCAATTCTGTAAAGTAGAAAAAAAATAATAATAGGAAACCAATTTCACATTTAGAAATCAGTCAGTCAGTTATGGAAACATAAATAATAGAACACAAAGTATACAATAAACATGAAATAGAAAACAGAAAAAAACACTACAGCAATGCAATGAATTCTGCTAATGATGCAATTACTAAAACTATTTAAATTTATACTCACGTTCTCCTGACACATGCATGCTTGAAAATATCCTTATGTCACTACCATTCTCTCTCGCTGAATCCACAAGAGATACATATTCCTTCCTTTGTAGTATATCTTGACACCTATAAATAAATTTCAGCATAATATATTTTTATTTAAAGGTAATGTAATGTATGTGTATATTATGAAAACTTTATTAATTTTTGTTTCAATACAATCATAAAATTTGTATATTTAATAACTAAGAAAATTAAAAGCAAAAAACAAAAAAAAAATTTAAAAAACAAAAAAAAAATTTAAATTTAACTAGCAACTTAGGATAAGTTATGCACAATTTTTATGATCATAAAAGCTTGTCGCGAATTAAGTACCTATCAATATTCAATTAAATTGAAATTTTAAATTTAACAGATTTTACATAATTAAATTAATAGTAGTATATTTACACAACTTAACCTTATCGCGCATTGTCACTCAAACTAAACATGTATACAAAATTTTAGCTCAATCGGTTGAAGATATGTACTTAAAAATTTAGTTCAAAAATTCCAACTAAACATACATTCTTACATACACACATTGCAAGTAAAATAAAAGCTTTTAAAAAAAACTATAAATTTCCATTGTTATATAAAATTCTAAAGTTATGAATAAAACAATTAGCGATAAGGATTGACTCTCAGAGGTCGCAAGTACAAATCCCGTCTTGAGATATTTTTTCTGTACTAAAGTATAATGCCAATTAGGTTACCTAAATAGTTTATCGGATATCATAAGTGTCTCTATAGCCATTGCCTCATTAGCCCTCTCAATATGTTTTTTCCCATAGAACGCTTTTGCCGGCTCTAACTGCAACATGGTGTAAAAACTTTCTAATAATTTCACTTCACTTGCTGCTTTCGTATCAGATATCTTGTTCATAACTGACGGTTCCTGTAAAACCTCTGCAATACAAATAATAGAAAATTACAACAAGTATACTGGTTTTCAAATTGATATTTATACCAACTTTATTATATTTAAATTATACATTTGTCAATACAATACATTTTTACCTTTTAAAGAGTGCTTAAATCCAGATGAAGCCTTTACTAGCAGAAACTTTGACTTGTTATCTATAAGCAGTTTATTATCTGTTTTTATAGCCTGCTGTATCATGTAATCAAAGCACTGATCCTTAACAAATCCAGGAGAAGCAAGAATAACACATTTGACAATACTAAAATCAATGTGTCTTAAGATACCTTGCATTACTGCATCATAGAATTTGTTAAGACCCTGAAAATTATACTTGAATTATATATATCCTTTTTAATCCTTTTTAAAATTAATATCCAATGCATTATAAATTTACAAATTATTATTGAGAGAAGCAAGCAGAACGCTCTGATGGAGACTTTTTTACATTCTTTGTCACAAATAGGATTCAAAACTACTTGATGGAAAATTATGAAATTTTGCAATCAAAAAGATTAGGTGATTGTGGTGGTGATGGTAATGACACATTAGGCAATGGTATTAAAAAACAAAATTAAAATGTCATGTTGTTGAGGAATAATCATCAAAACTGATATCCCATTGAAGTCAATGGGAAAACAATTGTCCACAACAATGAGTCATTACACTGGGCTTACTTCGCTTAATATGCAAATGGCACCCGAGATTTCACAAGCACAGTAAGTCTAAATTGAGGGTCTGTTGGCATCCCTAGTATATGAAAATTGTATTTTTAACTATAAAATACAAACTTTTTCATGTTGCTGCACAAATCCTTTTCTCTTTCTTGGTATAGTGACGTCTATTTTCGATCTAACAAGTGTCATAGACGGAGTTATCAAGCACACATGTGCTAAACCTTCTTGCATCACCACAGCCGCTACATCTGCACTGGCTGCGGGGTCACAAGCCATTTCCACTCGCTCCAATGCTACAGAGTCCCATAATATTTTTAGTAATGTAAACTTTCTATTTAACTCTAAATCTAGAGTATGATATGCTCCCATCTGAAATAAACATTAATATAAAAAATTATAAACATTAACAATAATTTTCTATATTATATAAAGTACCAATTTTTCAGATAACTTTTTTCAAAAACAAAACTTTTAAAAACCGAAGCCCTCTATTGCAGATAAACATGGTTCATTATTCAATACTCTCTGAACATATTAAACATTTAATACACACCAAAGTATGTCTGGATGATTGGATATTAAGATAATGAAGTCCTACCTTTACATATTGATTTTCGACTATATTACGACCTTTAAGTCGCAATACACAAGCTTGTGTATCAAAATCTATAGTTTCAACGTTTATTGTAAGGGTTGTTCGCACTCTGCTACTGGTAGAGGAACCCGTTGAGGATTCATTTTGGACTTTCCGTACTGTCGAAGCCGTCACCGAATCACCCTCAGCAATAAGGTTATAAGCGTGCCACATATCTTCAGACTCTTCTGGGACGAGACCGATACTCCTACAAACATTTTTATTTAAAACATATGTTAGGTTTACGATAAATAACAAGTAGATCATACTCACCCGCTGCCATCTTTTTCTATATTTTTGAAAACGAGTTTCATTGTTTATAATTGTAAGTTAATATTTAAACTAATGTTGTAAGCATTTTTGTTTATATTCAATCAACAGTGGCATTTTTATAAAGTGGTATAAATTTTCCAACATTGAAAATAGGAACGGCTATGACACATGTCAATAATCATGAAAGAACCAAAAAACGTCAGAAGTTGTTAGATTTCGAAAACAGATTAAACAATATTCAAACAATATCATGAATTACTTCAATATGATGATTTAAAAAAATAAACTATTTGATTTTTTTATTATTTAAAAAAATGTTCAATCATTTCCATCGAAAAGAAAACGTCGATCCGTTAAGTAAGATCCATAGAATATTTAAAAACTACACTATTGATTTTACTACTTCTACAACAATTACTATTACTATTAAGCGTGAAAGCATAAAACTTTTAATATTTCAACTTAAACTAAATAAAAATATAGTAATAATACAATTGTTAATTGTGTATTAAGTACTGTTTAAATGATTGTGTATCCGATTTCAACAAATCAAGAAGACGTGGGCATAGAGTATTAAGTGAAGCAATGTAATGCAAAATGTAGTAGATTCAATCGCAACTTTCATATATTTTCAAGAGTCAAGTACCGCAATGTATATAAAAGTTGTAGTGCTGTAATTTTGTGTTGTGTGGATGGTATCATCATTCCTATCTGTTAACTGTTTTCTTTTAATTTATCGTAAAATCAATTTTATTTACAATTTAGACCTAAATCTATAATATCAGCGATCATAAGGTGTATGTAAATTTAAATAAAAGATCACGATATAAGAGTTAGTGTCGGTTTTGTGATAGTGCTATCGTTGTCAAGCTCAGCTGGCCTGACGAGCGGTAAAATTTCGCGTGTTTTTTCTAAGTCGCGGATAGCACTTATTGTGCTCTATTTCCTCACTCAAGGTATGCTATTATATTTTTTTAAAGATGTATAGATGCAAAAAGTTAATATTATTTTAGTTTTCGAAAGCATATTAGAAAAAAGTACGTTTGTAATATTTTTTTTATTACCTACGTACTTTCTAATACAATTGTGAAAACCCTAAATACGATTTATTTACATTTATGATGGCTTATGGCCGTGATCCAGATTGCGTGTCCTCTTATTGCGCGGGAAGTTGCGACTTGCGGTATTTTTAGTTTAGTGTCGGGATTGTTTGGGACGCGTCATGTTTTTTAATATATCTTATATATTTATCAGAATATCTAAACAAGTCGTACTACAATGATACAATACAGTACGGGTACTTAAGTAGCGGGCAAAAAATTTTTGTAAAATAAAAAAGTGAAAAGTGCATCAAGATGAATGACAAGTCAGAAGCGTCTTCTGAAGAGCCGGTTCATCCACCAGCACCATCTTCAACATCATCAGATGGTGCATCAACAGTTAGCACAACAGCTTCCACAATACCAAGATCAGAAGCTGTCAGACCTACAACCTTTAGCAAACCATCAGGGCTCAAACCTCCTTCTAAGATTGGAAGATTGTGTTCCAACGCAGCTCCTAAGCCGGCTGTACCGATCTCCCCGAGAAGTGGTGAGTACTTTAAATATTATTTAATTTTGATCTTTCTATATTAATATTAATACAAACTGCAATTGACAGTTAACAAGTATTCTTCTCTTCAATGCATCTCTCCATCTTGTCATGACTCTAAAGGTTCTACTCAATAGCAATTTAAGTCGGCTTAAATTAATTAGAAGCCAGTATTGATAGATTTGACTTTATCCATTACAGCCGTTGATCTCATTACACTCAATCAAACTCGAAATCAATCATTAGAGTGGAGCTTAATAAAGATAATAATATTTAGTCAGAATAAACTAAAAATTAATTAATAAAGGGAACAAACAATAAATATGTACCAGTATTTGTAAATTATATAATAATAATCAAATAAAACCGTTAATTTTAAACAAAGTAGCTAATTATATCTCTGAATCAAGTTTAAAATCTTAAATTTATGTTTTTAATAGAAAATTTTGACACCATTCCAAAGCAATAATTTAATATTAAAATTTTAACACCTAAATATTAATAAAATATGTATATAGTATTGCATTTTAAAATGTTTAAGTCACCATCATCTTAGTTTATTAATAACAATGCTGCAAATATGACATCATCTCAGATCATAGATGTCGGTTGAAGTTGATATTACAAAATATAGAGGTTACTTGACATTCAGCAACTAGTTTTGAATTACTACCACCTTGGAAGTACCAAATTGCCAAAAGTGATAGATTCCAACGACCTTTCCAATGACCTTATCCGTACATAGTTTATATATATAAATATTTGACAGCGGTGTTTGGAGAAAGTTTTATGACATTTTTTTTTAACGATACTTAAACTTACAATCGAGTTTCACCTGAAATTGTAATCGATTCGCTTTGGTTGATAATAGTACGCATCGATCGTCAACGAATTCGTATCTAATCGACGTTTTCTCTCGATGTGCGTGCGTAAAAATATTTCAATGCAATTCGATATATGTGTTGTGTTGGGTTTCGCCAAAGTCAAAGTTTATGAGTTTTTTGACCTCAATAAAATGGCAATTTTAAAGTAAATAATCCACAAACGTCGCGTTCCTTATCGAAGCGAATGTATACTTACTCGTACGACATGAATTTGGAATTTTTTGGAAAGAGATTACCATTGAAGAATTGACAGAAGAAGTATTATTTAAGACCCAATATTTATATACTATAAATCTGTACTGAATATTTAAAACTATTGCTTTTAACCAAGATATTAAAAAAAAAAAATTTTAAGACGTTTATTTAGTGACGTTATTTCATTCGCTCGAGATCCAGTTTGAAATGAAAGTAAGCACTTGTTTATTGTTTTTTTGTAAGAGATCAACAGCACTGGCCTCAAAAAAAAATCACATCGTTCCATACCTACGTAATGTACTACGCTATAGACACTACCGGTTTATGTTGACCTTCGATTATTTATTTACATAATAGTGCCGTTACTACATCCAAAGTAGTCGTAAACTTAGTATATAATTAATAATATAGCTCTATGATACTAATTTGTTGTTTATTCTATATTAATATAATTATATTGATTGCATGTTATTATGATGTGGTTAAAAAACTTAATTTATGTATATATATTACGGCTTTCTTGAGAATATTGTAACGGTTTATAACATTACTGTACTAGCTAACTGGATTTTCCATACAAATTGACTGTGCAATTGTGCATACATACATACATACATAGATGTACATGTATATTGTACCACATTGTTCAGTTATCGGTCCGGAACTCTAATCAAAAATTTAGATTACGTTAAGTGAATCGGGATGTCAGTCATCAATCATCACACAGTCATTTCATGACATTGAAATGCATTTATTAATTGTTATGAAACTGCGTCCTTTATAAACAAACAATGACGCGATATCAATTCTAGAAAACAATCAATCATAATTACTGACCTAGGTGTTTGAGTGAAGCGAGCTGAGCGCTCTATGTGTGACATTTTGCATCCCATGTCCTGGGTTGGCATGAAAACGGCTTTACCGATCTTCATGAATTTTTGTATATTTATAGCCATAGTTATTGCGGTGGTTTATAAAAAAAAGTGAA
Source organism: Melinaea marsaeus rileyi (assembly GCA_918358865.1). NCBI lineage: Eukaryota > Metazoa > Arthropoda > Insecta > Lepidoptera > Nymphalidae > Melinaea > Melinaea marsaeus. Next base: position 6,703,630 of record OU911083.1, on the reverse strand, counting down.
AAAAAAACTCATGTTGTTAAAGAATAATTACCAAAAAAATGACAATCCATAGACTTCGATGTTAAAAAATTTTGCCTGTCGGTTTCAGATTTGAACGCTTGAATTGAAGATGGGTTACTCGCTTCGTTCAATTCGTCGAACTTTTGCGAGCGCAGGTAGTCAAACCCGGTAGAGTTTGGTTCGAGCCCCTAGTTTAAACTGAACATAAATATAAAGTTAGTTCTCATAAATAGTTACTTTAAACATGCTTTCACGTAAAAATTTTACGTAAAAAAAGCAATTATAATACGTAACAACATTTGGCACTCGGCGATAGTTGTTAAACACTAAAAGTACATTACTGAATGTTGAATTGACATTCTCGTATTGTTAAACTATCAAGGTCCGAATAGCGAGGGTTAGAAGTACAGGCGTTTTCGTTCATTACGTATTTCGCATACCACGACACACAGCACGTTTTGTATGTCAGTTTGTCACGAAATTGTTTATTTATAGCTTATGAAATTGCGTTCAATTTACTCTATGTTTCTATTATTTCGTAAACATATAGCTAAAGAAATATAGATATAGATATAGTTTTAACATATATAGATATAGTTTTAATTTATCCATAGAAACAATTCAATTATTATTTATTTGTTATGTTTATTATTTATTAAAGCGAGATTTTTTTTAGTGTTCCGTATATTGTAATAGTTTAATTACATAACCCTAATATCTATTGACACAATATAAATAAGCCCGTGGCAGGGCAACTGTCGTGAGTTCAATGTCAGTTGAGACAAATATGCATATATTATCATATAATATGTATGTATTTAACAGTTATGCTCACAGACCGTTAACTATAGGGATGGATCATAGTAAATAAGTATTGAATCTTAGTATGGATATATATTTTTTTAATATGTATATATATAAGTATTAGGATAAATTTTAAAGTTTTTTACCAAGCTTGAAATTAATTCAATACTTTTAATATAAAATATTTGTATTTTTATATAAAACTGTTTTACAAAATATCATAAATTAAAAAAACTTTAATATATGCCTTTAATAACATTCTAGTTTAAAGGTGGAGTAATAGATGGCGCCATAACAGCAGTGGGCAATATGTCGTCTATCTCACTCTCTCCTATACTTTTATGTATTCGTTTCTCTATCGTGACGCATTTTTCGTTACATAAAGTTTCAAATCACATAAAGAAGTTTTACTTTAATAATTGTCTATAGAAAATATTTCATTCCTCAAATAAGGCTCTTAAGGCTAAACTTTGGAACTTTAATTTAAATTTTATTTTATTTATATATATATGGCATATTTTTGCAATATATATGGCACATTTTTTCATATTTTTGCAAAAAATTATAATTCCGTATAAATTGACGTGAAAAAGTTTTGATGGTTCCGGCGCTTTCTAAACCTGTTCCTTTGTAGTCGCCATCGTTTTAACCATTGTCATCGTTTCAATGCATTTTTGGGACGTTGAATATCAAATATAAGAAAGTATCCGACTTCAATAACAATAAAAGAAATGCGTAAAGCAATTCAGTATTTATAAATCGACCTACATGCAGTTGTTAAGTGTTTTTTTTTTATAATTAAATATTCATGTAAACGCAAATACGGATTATCATTCAGTAGAGATATTCTACTGATAAAAGTGACGAGTTGAATGTAATAACTGAACAAGGTTAAAATATTTTTTCTAATATATATATATGTATTTAATTAATTTTCGAAACGGCCTCTCTTGTTAACCTGTTAACGGGGGAATAGATTTTGTTCAAACTCGTGTCACAATGGGGACTTTTTTATCATAGTTATAAGTAATATACACCTCAAATAATAAAAGAATATCGTTTTTAATAGAACGTAATGCGTTCAATATATTACGATTAATTTACATGACGAAAAATGTCTTCATTGAAGTAGGCTTATATGTATGAAATATTTCGTCATACCCCGTTAACAGGTTAGTAAGGCAATGAGGCGTTCTCTATAACTGATAACGACTCGTCTAACTACGAAATTCTTAACTAACACGTGGCTTTTCAATGTTCTAATACAATGTTTCGGGTAATGTTATATTTTTGTTGTTAAACTATATTATATTGTCCAAATTAATGAATAAGTATTTATTTATAATATATATATATATATATATATATATATATATATATATATATATATAAGATTATCTTATAGTGTTTATAATTAAATGATATAAATTGACATTTAACTTTAATTAAACTGAAGGTTGAATCTTTAATTAATAGAGTTATTATCAATATACATATATTACTATACTCTTCGCCGGATTTGCGGAGTCAATCCAGCTGATCGAATCTGCAAAGAAGAGATACACAGAATGGCAGGTACTAGCGAAGATGTCACGGTGAGCATGAAGAAGAATGTGCTCAGGTGATTTGGGCAGGTCGAACGAATGAGTGATGAAAGAATGGTAAAAAAGATTTATATAGGAAAAGTGAGCGGTAAGACAGGGGTAGGCCTCGAGTGACCTTCGAAAACTTAGTATCTATGATTTTGGAGGAAGGTTACGTAAAAAGCACGAGGACCCCGCAGAGGGCATGTATGAAGAGGTTGATGTCTGTGGCCGAGGCGAATGAGGTATGCAGGGACCGTAGCGTTTGGCGCTCCGTCGTCTCTGGCTACCCCGCAAGGGATATGGCGTGAAGGTAAATAAATAATACATTATAAATTATAAACTTGTTAGATTATTTTCACTATATCGTTGTTAAGTCACAGTTTAGCTGAAATTAATTATATTATATTGTATAGTAATACGAAATATTCATATGAAATTAATATAATAATGCTATTTTGAAGGATCAAGTATAGCATTTTTAACATTTAATAAATGTAGCAAAGGTCAGATTGAAAAGGTCCTGCAATCCACCTATACAGATCGTTAAAGGGCACCTCGTATGTATATCAATATGTATATATATAACAATAATACTACAAAGATGTACAGTTTTTTTAAACCTGGAACCAACACAGAAATTATTAACGATTTTGATGATTTTGGATTTTGAGAGATTTTGCACTAGACAATTTTTATCTTAAAATAATCTCCCCTGTGATTTAAAAGTAGTGAGAAGCAAATGTTGACCAAATTTTGAATTTCCTAATTTTTGGATTAATAAGTGGGTTTGAAATTAAACCCATCTCGGAAATTTTCCAGCATCCCTCTCTACCTTTACAAGTATTAATATTAGAAAGTGCCTGATAAATAAATATAGCAAACTATTAACAAATAGATGTCTAATATTTAATAGTCTAGATTCATTAGTTCTGCACTAATGTGTAACACGTACCCACGAACGGAGTCACGCGCAACCGCTAGTTAAGGCAGACAAACAAACTTAAGGTCAAACGAACGACAAATTAATTGAAACGGTTCCAGTCCGTATCGTGATCGGATACCGCGGTTACAATACCTATACACATATCTTCACGGTACTCGACTTGTTTGAACTTGTATAATGTGTATGAATTTTACAATAATAAACTTTGATTCGCATTCCATACAAAATTAAGTATTAATTTATGTTTTTTTTTTTCCATTAAATGAAGTAATCTCATTTTTGATTATCAATCGATATGTGTTAATGACTTTATTAAGCGAAGTGAGGGGAGCGAGCGGAGCGTTCTACTGGAGATTTTTTCACATTTTTTGTCACGAATAGGTTCAATAACTACTAAAATTATGAAATTTTGCGATCAAAAAGACACACAATCGGTGATGGTTTTAAAAAAATATTTTTTGAAAAATGTCATGTCGTTGAGGAATAATCGTCATAAAACTGATATCCCATTGCAGTCAATGGGAAAAAAAAATTGCGATAAATTTGCTTTACAATGAAAAGCGCGTGAAGAATTTTTTTAATCTAATTGTACCTACTGTCCCCCTGTTCGATTTTTTTTCGCGCGGGGTCGCTTCGCTCAATATGCAAACGGCACCCGAGATTTCGCGAGCGCAGCGAATCGAAATTGAGGGTCGGTTGGCGCCCCTAGTATAAATTAAGTTTTATTTATGAATTTAGTATTAATATGTTAAATTGTGATTATGAGAAACAGATGTACTATACATCTGTTTCTCTATCCCAAGTATACTAGGATCCGCCATCCGTGCGCGGCGGGTGTTGAGCTGAGCCCCTCTCGTTTCTTCTTTTCTTGATAACTTTTGAATGGCTAAACATTTTTTCAATCTGTTTTCGCTATAACATCCGCGTTCGGCTCAAACATACATGAGAAACTTTTTAGCTAATTATCTCGTCGCATTCTGGAGACAACTAAACACAAAAAAGTTCTCAATAATAGGTATATATACATTATACATGGATAAAATTTCGTACAAAATCTTTGATTAGATTTTTTTTAAATCAAAGTTCAAACATCAAAAGTGTTTTTGTACGGAAACTATTAAATTTTTCCATTAAAATTACCACACACAATAAACTCTCACTTCACCACATTCCCACCAAGTTCACTAGTTTTTGCGTTATACGCGAACAACCAAATAGTTGAATGACTTTTTATATTATTATATATATATTTTTTATGTACTGACTGTTACTTATTTTATTATATGTAGATAATAAGAAAGTCTGATATGTGAGTATATACTTACATAAAAAAACTGTGTTTATAAATTTTTTTGTCCGTCTGTTTGATCCGGTTTATCTCCGAAACGGCTGGATCGATTTTAATACAACTTTCATCAGCGGATAGCTGATTTTATAAAGAGTAACTTAAGCTATAAAAAGGCATCAAACGCGAACGGAGTCGTGTGCACAGCTAGTTAATATAAGTCATGTCTGTTCATGTTCATTTCATTTGTACATTGTCTCCTTTGCTTACTTGATTTTAACATTAACACGATTCTCGTGATATATATATATATATATAATAAACGAACAGACAACAAGGATAACAAATATATATAATATATAACTTTATAATAATATAAAGTCTATATTATGTTGGTACAAAAATAACTTTCTAAAGAGAAGCTAAATCTCCTGTTTGATATTTTTCTTTCTCTGTTCAGACCTTGACAAGTAAAAGCATTTTGGCATCATATTATACATTTATATGTATATTTTATTTAAGCATATAAAGTTTATAATAAAAAACCCATTTATATAAAACAGATTTCGTAGTCATAACTTAAACCACAAAGAAAACGTTAGTGTCCCGCATACTTCAAGGTCTTCAGTATAAATAATGTCACCTGAGTGATATCACTTCTATAAATAATATATATATATATATATATATATATGTATATATATATATATATATATTCCTAAGAAAAACATTTAATTTGTCAATTTAAATGCTAATAGCATACCGGTAAATACATTTAACTTTAAATATTTTATGACTTTTTTTTCCACTTTATTCCAAAGTTATAATTATAAATCTATCTGTATATTCCCTAAAATAGCATCAAAATCAGTACAGATACAGATATTATTTCACGCTGTGATTATAATAACTCAATTATCAATTAAAACGATCAATCAATCTATCAAACCATCAACCGTCAATCTATCAATAAATCAAACGTGTTTGATATTATTATTATTTAATTTATATTGAAGACGAGCATTGTATGGTAAGGTTTTGATAAACAACCTGTTTTTAAACCGAATACTGGATTTACTGGTTTCGCAACATAAGACAATATCCCTGTAACATTAGAGTATTGAAATTCCTTATTATGTTGGTACAATGAACCTACGTTAAAGGAACCGGGGAGACCTATAGAAGTAATTAATTATTATAAAGTTTTTTTTAAGTCTCTCTCTTCTCTTCTTCTCTTAGAAGAGAGAGAGAGACTTAAAGTTTTTTAAGTCACGTTTTACAATACTTTATTGTAGGTTTAATTCAATTCAGTATGAAATGGACAAACAAACACGAACCTGCGTCCTCTGGGAGACCGACTCGTTACTCTGGTAATTGAGCTACCCGTCTTGATGGCGACATTTATAAGACTTTTGAAAATCCTAACCATTGTCTCTTAACATAGATAATTTTAACCATATTTATTATAATCTCAATTTCTTACCACAGTCATACCTCAGCGCGCCTCAGTCAAAACAAACGCTGACTTCACACCGTCATGCGATACCCCCAATTTGGTGTAGTGTCATATATTTGATTGTTTCGCAACACAACAGCAACACAACAGACACGCCAAGTGACAATAAACGCTAACAATATGCACATTACAGCCGACCCGTATACATTAATTTATTGGTGAAATCTTGAAACTTGAAATGTATTTTGTCGCTTCCAATAAAATAAAACCGTATTCGGAAATGATACGAGAATAGCGAAGTGAAGTGGAATTTTAAACGGACTTTCTATTGTATAATGTTGTTTTTTTTTATTATTATTTTTTTATTTTGAATTAATTCACTTTCCTTTAGCCGTATCCTTAATGATGAGATCACTCTGATCTTTGTTTCAATCCAATTTTTTTTCGCCATCGGCGTTATATAAAAAAAATAATTTGAGCGAAGCGGGCGGAGCGCTCTACTTTAGACTTTTTCACATTCTCTGTCATGAATAGGCTCGAAAACTAAACTAAAAAAGACACATTAGATGACGGTTTAAAAAAAAGAAATTTAAAAAAATGTCATATCGTTTAGGAATAATCGTCAAAAAACTGATATCCCATTGAATTCAATGGGGAACAATGAGTCATTACACTGGGCTCGCTTCGCTCAATATGATAACGGCACCCGAGATTTCGCGAGCGCAGCGAGTCGAAATCGAGGGTCTGTTGGTGCCCCTAGTATTTATACCTATACCTAATGCGTATACCATACCTATACCTCATGCATATTTACTGATTATTTATTAATTTTATTCGTTAAAACTTACCAAGTAAGAAATTTATTAAATTATCAAGTAACTTACGATAAATATAATTCCATAAATTAATTAAAATTCAAAAGAAACTTATCGCAATTACATAATGTAATTTAAATTAAATAGCAATGGTATTTCCTTTGAGACTTAAATTTAATATAATCCTCGTAGTTGTAACTGGGTCGTACGTGTCTTCCGATGTTGGGATGTGAATACTTTGCGTGCCGATCGCACCAGGTCAATGACCTTAGTTTATCAATATTATTGATATGACATAATTATCTAATAGTTTAGCGATGACTTAATATTAGTGTGGAATTATATGCCACATGTTTTATATATATAAATATAGGTAAATCACACCGTCCGCATCACAGGTTTTCATGGACTAGAAATGATAAGATTTGCATACATTGCTACAATAAGAAGATGGATACGTATCAAAGATGGATGAAATGAAGGATGACGGAAGGGGGAGGTTTAGGTGTTCAGCGTTTTATACTCTACACAAAATATTATAATAACTGAGTACTTTATTGATTTTTGTGAGGGTTTATCTACCCCAATGGAGTCAGCTGAGTGACTAGGCTATATTAGAAAATGTAGTATTTAGTCTTAATACATGTTCTCAAGGGGACTTAACAAATTAATTATTAAACCTCACACAACACTATTTACTCAAATAGAGTAAGTCAGTTTAAATAGTTCTTAAAAAAACAAACTCCACAAAATCATAATAATTAGGTCAAAATTGAGAAAACGCTTATCAAATTATCTAAGTAAGCATTTTTATAGAACCAAGAGTGCTTGAAACAAAAGCGACTATAGCACTTCACTGAACATGTACGCGACGGCTGACGTGAATTCACGTCATTTCAAATTCTATTCCCGGTTGTCGTTGACGTGAATTCACGTCACTGCAAATTCTATACCTGGTTGTCTGTCGCAAACAAATTTTATACTTTTTATCCTCCCCTTGACGATACAAGTTTGGGGCAACCGGCTTCAGAATTTCATTATATTAGCCGGTACTCAGAATAAGAGAAACAAAATTAGAAGGTCTCGGATGTGTTAACACTAAACCTACCGACAATTCTTGTATACCTGTTCCTACCGCACGCCGTCTAATTGACCGGTAATTAAAAGTTATTTTATTATATAACGCAGGTAATAATGGAAATAACTAAAAGTAAAGAGTATAGAAAATATTATGTGCATATTCTAAGAATCGTCATGTAGTTTGATAACGATATTATAACGTTTAAAAATGTGTAAGATTTACAAAAGTTTAAGAACGGTCACTTTGACCGGTACTTGGTAGGTTTAGTGTTAAGACAGTCGAAGAGCCCTTTTAATAAAAGTAATATCATTACCGAATTAATTTCATTGCGCAATATATATTAACGTCGAAAGTAAGATTAAATTATACAAAAAAAAAAAAACAGTAGGTAAGTCATTAACTTAACGTTTTCATTAAGCGACTATAAGTGAACGTCTCTTTGATTAATGAGATTGTGTAATAAATATTTTTTATATCTTTATCTTTTATATTAACATCTTTATCTTTTGCGGAATAAATTACAATGTTTGTTGTTTTGTATCGATCGTTCTTTAACAGTGAAAGTGTAATTATAAAAGCTGTGAATTGTTAAGTTTCGCGACGGATGTGAATCGTGATTTGGTTACGGAGTTATTCGCTTTCTTTGTGTTATTAGATACAGTAAAGTTGTATTATTTTTAAGTGTTTCGGTATTTATTTTAATGAATATATGTTACCATAATATGCCTTTTAAATATAACACGGTACTCTTATAACACGTTTTCATATAACGCGATATCAGTCCCTCGTACAACACGTGTTTTCCACCGTGTAACGCGTTCATTTCCACATTTAACGAGAAAAGTTAAACGTGATTTATTTGTACATAACGCGTTATACGGTCATATGAGAGCGTTATACAAGAATATTCGTACAACGCGTTTTCCTATAACGAATCTACCGTGTTATAGGGGGGGGGGGTAATATATACCACTGAATTGTACGCTTAGTTTGTTTGAATTAATTCGCTGTATTTTATGATATACGGAATGTTATCTCTATTCACTCAACACATCCTTATCTTTTCAGTTATACTAAATAACTTAGTTTTAAATTATAATAAGCCTTTTGTAAAGTAAAGGACATACCTTTATTACATATATATATATATATATATATATATATATATATATATATATTTATATTATAGTTCCGATGATACGTTTGTAACAGGAATAGAACTTAAACATGGCGCTATCAATTAATTAGAAAAAAATATATAATATTATACGAATAAAAATAATATATTATTTATAATAATATTGTTTTTTAGTCGCTTTAAAAATATTATTGTGTTATTATTATTAACAAATATATACTTTGAATACGCTCTTTAATACAAGGACCTTCAAAATTAAGTTTCCGGTATAGAGTAAAATTAATTTAATAAAAAAAAATAATCCCTTCATTTGCGTATTTCTGAAAATAGAAGGCTGTCTCAAAGGTAAAGAAAGACGCGCGCACTTGGAGCTACTCTGACGACCGGCCAGTAGTCAGTATACGTTTGGACACCGAGCGACACACTCGCGTCGAACGTTCCCGCTTTTGGGGGGTATTATAACAAAAAAAACAAAACATACATATTATATAAGGATATAAAAAAATGCCGGTCGAAACGAGAATAAGCTTTTCTGGTAAGTAATTTTTTTTATTTATTTTTTGTCACCAAACGCGTCTATTTAGAAATATAATTTATATTGTATTTGTCTTAAATACTTATAGATATGACAACATATATATATATATATATATATATATATATATATATATATATTAATAGTCCTGTCTATACCTTCACAAGTCTTTAGTGATTAAAGACTTGGTGCTAATAAGGTAGAGTGGTATACTTTAGATTTTGTAACACTAACATGAATCATATATTATTTATAGCATAATATAGATTTATTTATTTGGTTAAATATCACATAACATCGTTCTCGATACAGTAAAATGTATGTATGTAAACATTATATATGTTAATACTATTTGTATAACAATGTATTAAATATGTTTTAAACGTAGTATGAGACAAAGTATTTGCTTCTTTACTTCGTGACACATGAATATATATATATATATATTATATTATATTTTTCCTTATTCTATACAATTTGATGTCAAAACTCGTGAGTGACGTAAAAACTTGTTAGTTTTTTTATTTCAATCGTATTTGATGGTGCAATATTAATTTAAGCTCTTATAATAATTAAGGCTCTTACTTGTATAGGTGTGAGGGAGTCTTCCTCAACTCCCTAAACCTCCCAAACCCTGTCTCACTATATACTGCTAAATTATTTATCCCTCATAATTTGGTCCTAAATATATTAAAGACTATGTAGGAGTGTTTGCTTACAATTGAGATTAAAACGAAGCAATCAATTGAAATGATTTAAACAAACAGTCATCACTACAATTATTATATAAGTGTTAATGATGGCGATTCTCAATGGTTAGTATTCCCTTACTGTGAGATGTTAGCCCTGACCCTTGTGCATTTACAATATTTAATTGGTATTTTTTTTATCCACCATTGTAACCTTAACCTTGTTAGAATCGATTATAAGCATATCCGAAAAACATTATATAGTAAAAAAATAAGTTCCCAATTCGTTTACACCAAAACCTACTAATAAGTGAGTCCTTTGTTATAAAGTCGATTATACATTGATAAAATATTATCAGTGATATCGTGTTTGATAGCTATTATAGTTAAGTTTTCAGAATTGCATGATAATTTTAAAAGCAAATTTGATGACACGCTAACCTTTTTTTTTGCTATATATATATATATATATATATATAGTTGAACGAAGTGAGCGTAGCGAGCGGAGAGTTTTACTGGAGACTTTTTCACATTCTTTGTCACGAATAGGCTCGAAAACCACTTGACCGAAAATTATGAAATTTTGCAATCAAAGACACATATTAGGTGATAGTTTAAAAAAAAAATTTGAAAAATTTCATGTCGTTGAAAAAAAAAATTGATATTCCATTAAAGTCAATGGGAAACGATGAGTCATTACACTGGGCTCGCTTCGCTCAATATGCAAACGGCAACCGAGATTTCTCGAGCGCAGCGAGTCGAAATTGAGGGTCTGTTGGCGCCCCTAGAGTCTATAAGCTGTATATATGTTTATATAAGCTGCATTATAAATTAAGATGTGTATGATAAACTACGCTTCGGTCGATGCGAAGCGTATAGATTAAGTTAGAACCTTGAAACGAAATTCGACCTTGTCTTTAACTTTACCTTTAAAGGAAAACCGTTAATATCTTAGTGTTAAGTATAAACTTCCCGTGACTTTACCTTATCGGAGATGCGCTGTTTGCTTCGAAATTACAAAATTACAGCCATCTTCATTGTTGTCGGTCACCCGTGGTAAAATTACAGTATCACGTATACCTACGTGACTTAACTTATCCAAGTTGTAATCAATGCCTTATTACGTACGATGGGTATCATATAACAAGAATTAAACGAAATTTATGCTTTATTAGATATCGTCACTCTGATATTAATTCGCATATACCTTGGATTGTGGATTATATTATAAATCTGTCAAGCGTATCGGACCAATCTGAAATATGAATATCATATTACATCAAAACAAATATTTCTCAACACCTTTGGTAATGTATACAATCGGATTCCACGAAGCGTTGAATGCTGTGTTATTGTTAATATTATTTGATGACAATTGAAATGTTTAAGTCGATATTGTATCGTACTAATTAGATAAGATATCGTAGTGTTCTCTATTAGTCATTTTAGTAATGGTTACATGATTACTATTACAGCTATAAACAGCTCGAATAATTAAGTTTTTTGTGCATGGCGCCATGATGTTGTTAACCAGTTTGTCTTGATTTGAAGCTGTTATCTTAAAATGGCGATTAAAGATTTTTCTTCTTTAAGTAATGATTTTTTTTTTTCTAATTTTTCGTCATTGACTTACTTCAATGGCTTGTATATTGTTTGATACCATAACAGTTATCCCTCGGGTCCCTCGGGATGATATTGTTCATAGCAGCATTGTTCAAGACAATGTGGTCCCGTATCATTTATTACTGTATCAAATTAAATCCCCCCCCCCCCTACCCCCAAGCATATTAAAAATTTATGAACGTGGCGTTGAACTTTTGGCATAAACTGTGACTTAGTTGGTTCTACATAATGGAGTGCAGCCAAATTTATTACTCTATATATATTTAAGAGCCTCTCAAACGTTATATTATTTATATATAAGTGGATAGTGTCGCCGTAACGTCTAGACTAGACTTATTGAATATTCCCGGACCCGCCCATCCTTTGCATACCGTTTCCGCATATATAATGACATGCACGTAGTAGGTACTTATGTAATTATTATCAATTAACTATGATTACATGTAATTTATATTCGAATGAAAAATCGATTTTACTTTATAATGTTGTGTGTATAGTATCGTTCCATTATTAGATTATAGAGAATGGTAATATGATTTATAGATCTCTCCTGATTCATAGATCTCTCCGAGCCCTTATTTATCAGCTCTAGGGTATATCAACTTATTATAAACGATAAATTCTTAACGGTGTTCTGTTTTTAAAATAATATTTGATAAATATATTTCGTAATGGTTGCTGTTTTTTATAATATAAGTTTCTCTAGAGGTTTGTATTCATTAAATCTGAAACTTATAGTAATATATAAATTTAAAACAGTCTTTACTGCGTCTTAAAAGACGTTTATAATAGCCTTCGCACTAGTCTTTTATATTTATTAAAATTTATATTATTGCCAATTCTTGAGGTCATTGCCCTCAAAAAATTCCATATTTATACCAAAGTAGCAAAGTCAATATTGAACTCAACAAAACGTGTGAAAAGATACAAAATTTTATCAAACCTGTATTTTCAAATAGCGAAAAGTTAAACTCAGTTAAAGATATCCTTCCTATTCTCTATGATTTTATCTTAATATTATCTTTTTATACACACACACACACACAGCCTTCAATGACAGCAATAGTAACTCGATAACAAGTCAAGTCATCGGTTGACTGGTATATGTTTTTTTTTATATATAATAATCTGCAAAAAAACCACAAAGTAAAGTCATCGAACACATCATGTATTATAAATAGAAAATAATTAATCTCTAATAAAATATTGTCATGAATATATATATATATATATATATATATAAGAAAAGTATTCTAGAATATTGTTAGGTTTTGTGAATCTATTGTTGTTGTTAATATTGATTAATGTTTAAGCAATTGCGTATTAACTTACGTAGATACAAGTTCAAGGTGACTCGAGTGAATCTTCACTTGCTGTATGACATTGAAGTAAAAATATCAAGTAGGTAGAAATAGTTCGTGTAACATCTCTTGTAAACGTTTTCATATAGGTTTTTTTATCTATTTCAAAATTTACAATGTTATTGACGTGTTAGTAGACTATGTAATGTCATATTATGTACGTTCGTCTCTCTCTCTCTCTCACTGTCTCTTCCTCTAAATATCTCTCTCTAAAGTCTCTGCGTTTCTAAACGTTTATATTTCAAATAAGTTTTTTTTTAATTTACAATGTTATTGATGTGTGAGTAGACTTTGTAATGTCATATTATGTCGTCACTTATATGTACATTGTACTTACTACCTCACGAGGCCCGCACCTCCTATAACTATATCCCGTCGAGAATGAACCAAGCTATGAGTCATTGTTTACTTTAACACTAAACCTACAAAGTACCGGTCAAATAGACCGTTCTTAAACTTTTGTAAAACTTACACATTTTTAAGCGTTATAATATCGTTATCAAACTACATGACAATTCTTAGAATATGGTATTAGATATAGAATATTGCGTTATATAATAAAATAACTTTTAATTACCGTTCAATTTTACCGCGTGCGGTAGGAACAGGTATACGAGAATTGTCGGTAGGTTTAGTGTTAACTATACAAAAACATGTAACTCTTAAAAATTTTCTTTTAACCGTCAAATCAATCTGCACTATCACTATTATTTGACTACAAACTCGAATTATAATATTTATTATTGTATGAATTATAATTTGAGTTCAATTTCACCGTCGTGAGTATGAAACAAAGACGACCTAACGCTTATCTACAATTCGTGATTGTAAGACGTGCCGTAGAGTTATACATTCCATAACATATACGTTATATAAATATATTTTATCTTAGAATGAAATTTTATTTAACTACTAACAAGGATACAGAGTTCTTATAACTCATATTTTAATCAATATCCAATACGCGTCATCTGATCTTCTTAACCATTGAGGCGAGAATTTCATTTCGATATTTCCTTTTATTCCAGTTCCGTCTTCCAACAGCTCGTTCGTCTCTGTTTCTCTGTTACTTCGTATTATTTAACTCGTTTATATAACAAATATAACTAGAATGATATAAATAATATTGATTAAGCTAAGGAGAGATCTATGGCATGGGAAATGGAATCGGCTTAATATATACACATCCTGAATACACAGGCAAAAATCTCAAAAAAAAAAAAGAAATCAAAATAATAATTATAAAACAAATTAAAAATGGCATGGACTACAAGTCTATGGTAAATTGATAATAATAAAAAAAAAAAAAAAAAAAAAAGAAAAAAAAAATTACACACACAAACAAACAAACTACACACACACAAACAATGTGTATAAGTGTTATATATCGAAAGTAATTAAAAAAAAATGTTATATAATAAAAAATAACGGTAAAGTTAAAAAGATTACAGTAATACAGTTAAATATTAATGTGAGAAAATTACTCTCTTTTATCCAACGCGATAATGTATTAATTGGTCTAATTCGATGGGTGTATGAGAATTAGCATGCAGGCTGCGGTGTTAGTGCTCATTACCACCCATTACCGTGGGGGGGCGGTACGTGAGGTGACTTTTAATTATCAATCCATAAGGTTTATGTGGATTATCAAATGAATTATTCAAATGTAATATATGTACGGTTATCTCAAGTGATTTATGTATGACTTCACTTGTCTTTGATTATTGCGTCTTTATTAATAACTAGCAGGTTACCCGTGCTTCGCAACGGACAACGAAAGTGATCAAACATTTTGTTTGAATTTCCACACCACCTATTCGGTATCAAACAGACGCGTTATATTTTTTGCAGTTTTTTAGCTGTAACTTTGGAAAGGTTTGGACCTTTGCAAAATCCTTTCTTATTGCACCTATTCAATATGTCAGGAGTCTTGTGTCCAAATTTCAGTTTTCTAGGTATTACGGTTTGGATTGTAGAGCGATGAATGAGTCAGTGAGTGAGTGAGTGTCTTTGTGTTTTATATATTAAGATTAATTCAATTAATTTAGTAAAATTTTTAGTAGAATCGTATGTCAATTCATTTTACACTGTCTGTACTTAGCCCTGCTTTATTTGTTTGGCTTGCTCAAACAAATAAAGCAGGGCTAGGATCAAGTAGGAAAGAACCAGACATAGAAATAATAAAATCCTTTATTCGGCACGATGAAAATGATAATTACCGGTTGCACGCGATGAGCCTAGAATTGCAAAACGAATGGGTGACCATAGGAGATTTTTGTATTCCATTAGCTTTACGATGGCGCACCCTGCTTCATGATTGGTCCCCAGCATTATTAAAATTTTATCTTAATGCATTCCAAATGACTCTCCCAGATCAAAGTAACTTAGTAAGATGGGGCAAAGCCACCGAAAAATCTTGCAACATCTGCGGGGAGGCAGTAGGAACCGCGAAACACTTGCTAGTAGGGTGTAGGGTACTATTAAATAGAGGTAAATACTCGCGTCGCCACGATAAAGTATTAGAAATCATACGAGAAGCGGTTAGTCTTTCTGTAGCAAGAGCGCAGAGGGGTATAACAACCACCAAAAAATCAGTAGAGTTCGTAAAGGCAGGTTCGTCCAAAAAATCTAAATTAAAACCTTATTCCATCTTGGACGCGTCTCCTGATTGGACTCTCATGATGGACACGTATGAAAGGCAATACAAAATCCCCGGGGATGTCTGTGTTTCGTCATCTAGGCCGGACTTATTCCTGTATTCAAAACAACTAAGGCGCGTTATACTTGTGGAGCTTACTGTACCCTGGGAAACAAACATACCCAAAGATCATACATTTAAGCTTAACAAGTATTACGAACTGTGTAACGAACTGATCAGGAATAAATTTATAGTTAATTTGTACGCTGTAGAAGTAGGAGCGAGAGGTATAACAGCAAAATCTCTCTACAACTTATTTAAGGATCTCGGCCTTTCTAGAACGATCATCAGTTCATTTCTGGAACGTATTTCAAAGGCGGCTTTAGTAGGTTCTTACGATATTTGGTTAGGTAGGGAGAGGAGCGTAAACAGTGAAGGTGAGCGTGTATGCGCATAGTAAAGGGGCCCCTTAAACCTACATCTGGGTCGCAAGTCCCAGGCATTGTTTGCGCTCCTCTTCTTGCAACGCGATGGGCCCGGCACCCGCACGGTGAATCCATGGAATGCTAAGAAGCTTCGTCTCGTCTCTTCCATTTATGATTTACGTGCAGCCTTTAACATGCTCGTATTGCATATAAGGTTTCGAAGTAAGTGTAATTTTCAATGAATTATTGCTTATTTTGTTTACATACATATATATGGTAGAATTGCAGAACGTGATTCATGTGACTTACATACATACACAGTATTTACACAGGTGGTATTCCTGCTGTTAAATTATTAAGTCTAAATATGTTTTTCTCCATTCATCTCGATTATAAATTTATTTATTTTTAATCGAACTCCCCCTGTCAAAGGTTCGCGGCGGCCATTTTGCTTTTGCTTTTGCCAACTGGGTCGCAATGTATTTTAATTCAGTTTGTAGGTCTAGAACTAAACTAATTAAATCTTAAACATAACAACTTCCTTCTTCATTTTAATTGCAGATTATTATTATTAATACGTTTGTTCGTATAACCGTCCACGTCCATAAAGTATTTTAATTATTACTAATAAACGCCTGTGTTTTTTGTTCACTAAATTATAATTACCATTGAAATTGCATTAACCTGCATGCAACATTGCATCAATTGATGTAACCTACAGAGTTAAATAGAGAACGAACCGACTAATTAATTGTCCTCAATTGACAAATTACCCGCCGCACTGTGGGTTTAGGTGAAACAAGACATGAAAACAAACATATATATATATATATATGTATTATATGCAGTTTTTATTTAAGAGAAATAACTTTTCATGTTATTTAGCAATTATTATTGGTATATCAAACTGATGGTGGTGGTATATTTATATATTTATTTATCTTCACGCCATATCCCTAGCGGGGTAGCCAGAGATGACGGAGCGCCAAACGCTACGGTCCCTGCATACCTCTTTCGCCTCGGCCACAAATATCAACCTCTTAATACATGCCCTCCGGGGAGTCCTCATGCTTTTTACGTGACCTTCCTTCTGTATCATAGATACTGTGTTTTCGAAGGTCACTCGAGGCCTCCCCCCGTCTCTTTTACCGCTCACTTTTCATATATAAATTAATATTTAATATTTTCTATATAATTGTTAGAACCATGTAAATATAGGTAGTCTTATATAACATTTTTTGTCATCATGAACTTGACCACGTCGTTGTCGTATGTAAGTAAATAATAGTGAGTCGTCAAGTAGTCGTCAATCAGACGAATAAACAAAAAATACACAATGATTACATCACCACTTGTGTGGTGAGATTGACCACAATATTATGTAATAATAATTAACTTGTTAAAACTCGTAAAAACTTATTAAAACTCGTACTCGTAACCGTACTCGTATTGGGACAGTGTTCGTTGTAAGAATGTTTCATATTATTATAATTTATTCGAAAATATTTTTCTTTAACATCCAATATATTTTGCATAACAATACAAAAACTATTCATATAACTAACATGTGACAAGTGTCAATAATAATGATGTAAAGTGTGTCATTATAATAATTACTCGTAAAGGAATTCGACGCCATTACTAGATATTTATATTAAAAATAATTAATATTAATATTTCACTTTCGAACCGGATCTATCGTTACGCGAATGTTTGGTTATAATTTGACAAGTCCAAGTTCATTGAATGAGATATAATTTGACTATATATTGTTCCGCAGTTTCGTCTGAACTTGTTGTACTGATCTGTATAGTTGTATGTTTCAAATTATTTCTTAACATCTTAAGCCTTGTTAAAGTTATATTTAATTATAAATGTATAAACAATAACAAAACCTGTGACCCCTGGAAATCGTTTTGTCACTATACTATTTGAACTATCGCGTCATCCGCTAAAATTGTATATAATTTAAAAATATCAGCTGTTATATATATATATATATGAATAGTAATACTAAATCACATGACATATGTTATATAAACGCAATCAATAAATACCATTTTAATTATTATTATTGCATATATTTCATTTAAACGATATTTAAGTTGATGGAAATCGATTCAAATGTTATTTATGTTATTTATGTTATATTATAACTTATGGTCTCCTTGACTCAGAACAATGAGAATAATATCTCAAAGGTACATACGATTATTATCAACGACGCATTAAAAGAATTAACTAAACATTATATTTATATATTTATCTTCACGCCATATCCATTGCGGGGTAGCCAGAGATGACGGCGCCAAACACTACGGTCCCTGCATACCTCTTTCGCCTCGGCCACAGACTTCAACCCCTTCATACATGCCCTCCGGGGGGTCCTCATGCTTTTTACGTGACCATCCTCCAGTATCATAGATACTGTGTTTTCGAACGTATAAACATGGGTTCGTTTAAACATCTTAAATATACCGAAGTATCGAAAGAAGGATGCTTTCCTTCCGCATAAGTTATAATGTAGGCGAAGGGACTGCGATGAGCTTTTACGTCAGAATTATGATTAGTTATCCCACGCGCCTTGACAAGGACAGGACGACTGTTGCGCAGTTGACTTCGATCAGTGCCGGACACACGCCGCTAACAAACTACTCGCCTTCTATAAACGTACCACTAGCGAAGTAAGTCGTTTAGAATAAAAAATAGTCCTATATTAATATAGAAACATCATTATCGCACGTAAACAAATCATGTAATTTGTAATGGAAACATTTTGCTAATTAGTTAACATGTTAACGGACGTATTTATTTTTTATGGTTTCCCAATACTCAGAAACGACTACGGGCTTCTTAGTTGTAACAAATTTAAATATTACTAACTGTAGGTAAAATTTTTAAGCTCCACTCTATTTTGATTTCCATACAACCAACCTTCAATGTTATAGTCATAAATATTATTATATTGTGCTTTGTAATGTCATATGCAGTGTACGTTTATATATATATATATATATATATATATATATATATACTATATGTTTTGCATGTATTTTTATTTCGCTTTACGTGTATGTTCTGTTGTCGTAGACGGCAGCTCAACGGACACATTGAGAAAGTTGAGCGAGGATTCATCTAGAAAACATTTATCTGGTGAGTTTTATTAATTCGATACTACATATTAAGACACTTAAATCATAGCATGAAAGCGAACCTCGCATGAGTATGCTTTAGATGTCTTTCCTCTACATTATCCACGCATGTATACATGTATATAGTGTTTAAAAATACATTTTCATTATCATTCATCACGTCGATTCCGGAGCAGATTTAATAGAAGCCGAAGAGGACGAGGTTAGCAGCACCCTACCTGAACGACGACGTTCATATCGCAAAGCGTCTAGTGAGTTTCTTCTACTAATATATTACGCGTTGGTTTCTTAAATTAATATCGTGGTGAAGGAGCATATCTCATTTGTCAATTATAAAGGCGGTGATGGCTTTTTTTTTTGTTTATTGTTATCACTACTATTATAGACACGCACGTGATGAATTCTAAATATGAAATAATGTAAATAAAAAATAAAACTGTTACAAGCATGAGGCATGATTTAATAAGCAGTAAGAACTCGTGGATCCGGTTATACTAAAATGAAATATTTTAACGAACTATTGAATGAAAAAAATAAACAATAATATTTAACCTCGATAATAGAATAATAATTGATATTTATAAGCTATAATAGTGATCCGCCTACATTCGCCTCCGATAAACTATTGATACGTATTAACTCTATTGTTTTGAAAACAAATATAAAAACTCTTTATAACTCAATCCCACAGACGATATAGCATAATATAGCGTACCTTTGTGTAGATTACAATTAAAAAAAAAAAAAAAGCATGCTTGTTTGTTAGTAATGCACGTGTGTGTCACTTGTGTGCGTCACAGCTAGCAGCAGGTCGAGTGTCGCTTCAATGGATACGCTGTGGGAGAAATATCCTCGTCGTCTCAGCGAAGCCGGCCTGAGACGGTCATCAGGTAAGACAAAGTTCCATCGCAATTATATTTTAGTATATTTTTATTTATTCTCTTCAATTCTTCGACCCCTTTTTTAATAAATTCTTTCTATATTATCAAAATGTTTAACAAATATTCTTTATCGTAAATAATATATAATTTTCTTTATACTTTATATATTAAATGCATATTTATTTATTTTACCTACCTAGTAATTATTTATATTATTTTTGTTTTCATATATAAAGTGATATTCGAACATAAAAATATATTTGTGATGAAACAATTTGTTTAATCATTATATGTATTCATTTCATAATGGTTTTAAAGTTATGCACCCTCTATATAGCCTCCACACGGGCTTTGTATGTGTAGCTATTCATAGGCTTGGTGATCGCAACTCTGTTGTTTCATACACTTGAAATGTCAAATGCAGTTTGTTCCAAGCATCGCTCGCGTTAGGCGAAAGTTCGTAGGTGCACTACCGAAGTGACGCTTCGCCATACGGAGACCGGAATGCAAATAGTTCCGTAATGACCGTTGCACTTACATCAGCCGTATTCAATTCAAGTGTCGTATGTGTCGAGGGGATATCCATATTCAACTGACTATAAATTACAATCCTTGTAAAGAAAGTGACTTTCTTAAAATGTTTTCTCTCGGCAATATGTTCGGGGTTTTATTATGAAAGGATGGTTGGCATACGTCTAATGTTTTGGGTGTAACATTTCAGATCACAGTGTGGTGTTGACTGAGGATACCGACAGTTTTATAATCGGTGAGCGTGTGTGGGTGGGTGGTACTAAACCGGGTCAGATCGCGTATATCGGTGAGACCCAGTTCGCTCCCGGCGATTGGGCTGGAATTGTACTTGACGATCCTATAGGTGAGATTTTCGACATCGAAATTTCGATATGAAATTTAGGACAAATTACCATAATGTTTTTAATTTCAGGTAAAAATGACGGATCAGTCGCCGGTGTGCGTTACTTCCAATGTCCAGAAAAGCGTGGTGTCTTCTCTCGTCTCACAAGATTGACTCGGGAAGCTCTTGTATCTCACGCACCCCACGATGCGTCTCCCATATCCGATGCCGGAAGCGTCTTTGATAGACCTCCGTCCGGTTCTGCTAGACCAAGACGTACGCTATCACCAAATGGCAGCGTACGAAGTATGGTCAGCAGTAAGATGAGTATGTATACAATTTATTAGAAATGGAATGTCTTTTACTAATGTATTATTATAATTATTTTCCATATTTTAGATGCTTCGATTTCGACCACGACCAACGGAGACCTCCGTCTAGGCGATCGTGTTATAGTGTCTAGTAGTCGTGGAAGCAAGGCCGGTACACTACGCTACGTAGGAGTGACCGACTTTGCTTCAGGGGTCTGGGGAGGTGTAGAGCTAGACGATCCCCTCGGAAAAAACGACGGCTCGGTCGATGGAAAGAGGTAAAAGAGATCTCAACAATCAGGAAGCGAAAACTTGACATGACAACCTTCTTATGTATTTTGATGCCGAGAGCCCGTTTCAGATATTTCGAGTGCGCGCCCCGCTTCGGTCTCTTCGCGCCCGTCTCTAAAGTGTCCCGGTCTCCGTCGAACCGCAAGCCGGGCGCGTGCGCCATCCACAGCAACGGGCGCGCGACTCCCCTCCGCCGCTCCAACTCCCGGGAGTCCCTGACGTCGCTGGGGACCTCGATAGCGTCTTCCCGCGCGGGGGTGAGACTGGGAACGACGTCGCTGGGCGCTCAGGTGTGCTAGCCCCGCGCGCGCTCGGCCGAGCCCCCCTCCCCCCTACCTCGGCCCGCGCGCCCCCACCGGAGCGCCCCCAGCCTAATCGACAAGACCCTCCTGGTCAGACGCGTGGAGACCGACCGTTGCGCCCTCATCGCACTCCCACGACCGAGGGTGTACTATGATATCGTGTTTCGAAATTCAAAAAACGACATAGTATCACCTAGGTTCAGCGAGTCTTTATCGAAGTCGTGGCGGTGCTCTGAGAGCGAGATGAGCGTCGATTGGGGGTCCGGTGCGGCGCGCGGGGGTTGCGTGGTGAGATTGGGGGTCTCGGGAGGAGCGGGGGGTCGGCCGGCCGCAGTGTCGAGGGCCAGCCGGGGCCCGGCTAACGACCTGTTCGTGGAGTTGCCGCCGTCGCGACCACACTTTTCCGGCTTCGGCAAAAGCTACCATTTCTCTTGCGTGTCGCCGTTTCAGTTTACGTATCCCTACGTCGTATATATCTGAACCTGTCCTTTTTATTGTATATAATCCCCTACGACTGTAATACGAATGTACTATATACATTATAAAGTCTCCATATCCTACTCGTGTTCCTTCGTTTCGAGAACGGTTTCCGTCCCTTTGATATTATCGACTTTCAAGAGTAATGGTGGTTGTAGAGACGCTTCTTTGTGCATGTTAAGGTTTTATTTTCGGTCTGTAGCTGGAGCACCCCGGTATGGCCCTTGTGTTAATTTATTTATTTATTATTTTATTTTTTTTCACATGATATTTACAATGACATAATTTTCAGTTGATAGCACATATTATATTTTTAATAAAAAATTCATTAGTTACCCATTTTATATGAGACGCTTTAAAGGTGCTTCTTATGCATTTAGTAAAAAAACTACGAGACTGCAGTAACAATTATTATTTAACTGTGATATTATGTTTAAGAGGCCACCCTTATAGTATAGTTTTTTGTTATTAACATACTTTGTTGTTTTTTTTTTGCTTCAGTGGTTTTGCCAAATGACAATTCCAATATAACCTCAAATCATTACAATTGGTCCCAAACAATTTAGAATCACGAAAAAAATATTTTTCATTAAGTGTCACGAGATGCTAAAAAATTGGAAAGAAACCGAATGACATTACTTTGACATTGATTTTTTCTAGAAAAGTAACATGACCTTGTTTTTTTGGTCCAGTCCAAAAAATATATATTGTTTTTTTATACTATATTTTAAAAAAAAGTGTCACTATATTTTTTGACGTCTCCTTACTATCTGGATTCCCCGTACTATTTTTTTTTGTTTGCATTTATCACCACACAGTGTACTAATAGCAGTAGAAGTAACGCTAACAAGTGAACTATGTCGAATTGATAAAATATATATATATTAATTCAACATAGTTCAGTACACTGAGCGGTGAACGTGTGCGCTAACCGAAGCCGTTTTGTTTGCCGCATGCGCGCTATCACTAACGTCACGTCACGACACGACACGACACGACACGACACGTCACGACATGTCACACGCGACAGAGGGCGGGTCCACGCGCGTCCTCCACCCCGGTGTCGGCGAAGAACGCGCTGCAGGTACGGTACCCCACCATCGCGGCGCGGTAACACCGCTATCGTGACACACCTCAAGGCTGGGCACCACTACACTATGACAAACAAAACCGACCGTGTCCGAAAAAAAAAAAACAATACCATAGAAAAAAAATAAATGAAATATTAGACTGTATGACCTAAAGGTCTTTGCCTTTCCCATTCGGAGGAATTAAGAAACAACAACATAAAACTTCAACATTTTTGGAGGGTTTTAAGTTTTTTATTCCTTTTATACCCTTCTTGTGAAATAAGGGAATATCAAAGGAACAAATACAATTGAATTGAGAATTGTTGATTTGTTATAGTATTAGTTGTGCCTTTTTACGATGTTTTGAAGTATTACACATTCGGTTATTTACCGCGCTGTGATGGAGGCGCCGCCATTATTAAATAACTGCAGCTGTTTCGATGTTTTCGATACATTATTATTTATTGTGATGTTAATACGTACAATTGTATTATTTTTTAATAGTATTATTATAATATTTTTTTACAGATGACTTAATTAAATCTTTTACAGTACAAGTCTTAATCATGTTCCGATGAAATGCTATCATATAATAATATACTGTGATATTGTTATTAATATAATATTATATATATATATATATATATATATATTTTTATTATTATTTAAAATATTTATTTCAAACACCAGTGCCTGGAAGCTCTGAAGAATATTCATAGTTTTAAGAATTTACTAATTAATATTAAGTAAGCATAGCATTCCTTTCTTTGTTTTAAGTTTTTTTTTTCTAATATACCTAATATAGAATAACATATTCATAATATAGTTTTTAACTTGGGTTATTTAATAATTATAATGGACAAGTAGCGTCCCGTTACTTTCCTTATTTCTCTTAACATATATTTAATGTAAATAAAATATACTGAACATAATTGTGTTTTATTACACTAAACGCTGTATCTTGCTTTGCATGGAGTGATGGTGTGAATGGCTTTGATAAGGTTGTGTATAAAACAAGCTGTGCCCACGACTTTGTACGGATTTTTTAAATGAGTAGTCCAAGTTACTTCTTATAATATTATCTGTCTTAAATAAAAGTAGTCCAAGTTATTCCTTATAACATTACCTGTCAGTGAAATGCCTGTTAAAATCGGTTCATCCGTTTAAAAGATCAGCGGGACCAAGCAGATAAACAGACAGGCAGTAAAAATAGTTTTTTTTAATGTAAGTACCGTATTTTGTGAAAAGCTGTTAATTTAAAAATATACATTTCAATTTTATTTATATGAAGATTTCGATTCCTATATAAATACTTTTTGACGATAACTTGGAAATTGATCCAATGCGCAGATATGTCGTTCAATGCTCAATATATGCAATAAAGTACTTTAAAATGCTTAAAAGCCTTATATTCTCTATATATAACCCTCATTTTGGCAGAGTTCCAAAAAATAAATTCAGTTCCGCGCCGACGGGAAGCTCGTCGGAATTGAAATTACTTCGAAATTGGTTCTGAAATTTAGTTTATTTTAAATTAAGTTTCTCTTCAAATTATCTAAAACATTATTTTTTATTAAATTGAAACTAAATAGTTTATAAATGAGTTTATTTACAAATTTATAGTGTTGAAATTATTTTATTTTTGGCTTAATTATTAAAGTAACATATCAGTTGATTGTTTAAAAAAAAATAAGAAATCGATATTAGAAATGAATAACAGAAATCTCGTCATCTTAGGATTAATAATCGATCTCCTATCCGCGATTACATCTTGTATACCTATATCAACCATATAGAAACAACGTAATTTCAATATAGAAGCTAAAATTTGATAATTTATTTATTATCTGCCACAAGTTATGTTCATATATTTGTATATACTAAATAAATAATATATTTATATGAAATGACGTAATCATTTTGATTCTCCTGCGTATGTACCGCATAGCCGGAAGGTCGGTCTGTCTCTAGAGATCGCAGCCTTCCTCCTCGTTTTAACATCTTTGCTTCGAGCGTTTTTCCTCTCGAGCAATTTTGTACATGACTGCACCCTCAAATATATTTTTCTTAATTATGTTTTTTAAGCAATACGACCAGTGTTATTTTAATGTAACAAAGGAGGTTGTATGTACAATATAACCAAGCTACTAGATACTTTACATAGTATATTAGCGTGTTTCTATTAGCTCGTAGTAGCGTGGGTAGGTGTTAATGTGGTACCATAGGAGCTATAATAAGACATTACACCAAACTCAGTCACATCTCAATTGAGATGAATAATAAATGCTACCTACGAGATTATACGTTAATAACCATGTTTACAATTTGACGGTGACTCCTTGTTTTATAACAAATAAAGTATTAAGTGGGATGTAATTTTTATAAACATATTTCATATACACAAGTGTATATGCTTTCAAATGGACTACATTTTATTAAGATAATGTCCTAGAATATTTGTTTTAAAACATAAATTGCTTATTCTGAGGCGCTTTCCAGTTAAAAATATAAATTGAATATTAGGGGCGCCAACAGACCCCCAATTTCAACTCGCTGCGCTCGCGAAATTTTGGTTGCCGTTTGCATATTGAGCGAAGCGAACCCAGTGTAATGACTCATCGTTTCCCATTGATTTCAATGGGATATCAGTTTTTTAAGATTATTCCTCAAAGACATTAAAAATAAAAATAAAAAATTTAAACCGTCACCTAATGTGTTTTTTTTGATTGCAACATTTCATAATTTTCGTGACAAAGAATGTGAAAAAGTGTCCAGTAGAGCGCTCCGCTCGCTTCGCTCAATTAATACTTTATTATAATAACGAGTTATTTATTATTTAAAGCTATAAACTGTAATACAAATGTTTAAACTTTATCTTCAATCTGAGGTTATTAATTACGACTAATACGATATGTAGGTCAATGTAGGTTGATTATAATTAAATAATATTGAATACGTAAATAAAATTAATTTCTCAGTAAATAAACGTTTGATTCAGCTTTTTTAATTTTTTATTGAGTTGCAATCAACTATTGCAGAATAGTTTAGTGAAATGAAGTCAGATGAGACGTAATTTCATTTCAAAATGGCGTCATAGTTACGAGTAGGAAAACATGTTAGTTTATAAAATATTTTTATTTATTCTATTTTCAAATTTGACGTTGGACATTCGACTACATATACAAATAGCAAATTATATTGTGTTTGTTTACAACTATAATTATTATATATATATAATAATATGTTTAGTATAACCCAAAAGTTAAATATATATTTATTTCTTTTTTTATATTTTATTACGCTTCTTTTAATACTTTTAGTATAAAAAGTATCTATTGTAAATAGTCCAAGCTTCTACGGGCACAAAATATTAGGTACATATTTAATCGATGTATTTATTTGATAATTTTTTTATATTAAAATTGAAATATCGGAACATGATTAGGATGAAATGTATATATTGAATATATTGTTGTATCATATTGACTTGATATTATTTTATTGATAATAACAGGAGCTATTAAGAGAGAAGCAAATGCACTTGGAGCGGTTGATGAGAGAGAGAGAGCTGGAGAGAGCTGAGGTC
Source organism: Melinaea marsaeus rileyi (assembly GCA_918358865.1). NCBI lineage: Eukaryota > Metazoa > Arthropoda > Insecta > Lepidoptera > Nymphalidae > Melinaea > Melinaea marsaeus. The sequence goes on along the minus strand of OU911083.1, from coordinate 6,676,328 downwards.
GCTAAAGTATCGATACAAGTCGATAGATCGGAGACAGCACTAGCACAGGTTAAAAAAGAAGCAGTACAGGTATAGTAACTCAACAATAATTCAATATAAAGTGATGTATTGAAATGTATATATAAATATTTATAATAAACAGATAAATAACGAAAACGCGAAACTTAAAAATGAGTTGGATAAACTTAACAAAATGCTGGAAGACGAAAGACAGAAAGTTGAAGATCTCATGTTCAGGAACGAGGAGGAAAATATTAACAAGGAGGATTATAATGTAATATTATTTTCATAATAATCTACAAAATAGCTATGAATAAGAAAACTAACATGTTTTTTATGTTTCAGAAATACAAAGAGGCGATGGAGGTATATTGAAATAAATCAAAGGTAAGGTATGAGTGGTTAAACAAGTTTATATATAACAAAAATTTTCAGATTGAAAAACTAGAACGAGAAAAGCAGATACGTGATCTGGAGGCAGAGGTAGCTCTACAAATAGCAAGGGCAGAGACCACCGCGGCTACCTTACGAGTGTTGGAAGATCAGAGAACTGTTGAAATGAATGCTCTATCCGAACAGCACAAAGAAGAACTGGTAGCGGCGCAAAGTAAATATAAAGTTATCAATGTTTTTAGTGTTAATTTCCCTTTTGCAATGAATTATAATGTTTTAGCTTTATCATCAGAACTGCAGAAGCTGCTGGACGAAGCATACGCGCTGCTAAAAGAAAAAGAAAACGAAAAGGATTCTCTAGGTAAAAGTTTGTCTGAAGAGTTGTCTAAATTAAGAATAGAATCCGAGAGGTCATTAAATGAAGCTAGAACTAAACTAGCAATAGCTCAAACCGAGTTTGACACACAGCTCTCGGTCATCACGGCTAAGTTACAATTAGCTGAATCTAAGTTGGACACTGAAAAGCAAAATGTAGAAAGATTGAATAAGGACATTAGTGAGATAGTAGTAGATTTGAATAATAAATTAATAGCACTTCAAGCCATAGTTGATGACAAGACATTGGAATTTAATAAAGGTAGGTTTACACATATGTCTTATATAAATAATTTAATAAGTGACCATTGAATTGTAAATCAAAATAATAATATTATATTTTTCAAGTGACTGGTGCGAACAAGGAACATGAAGTTAACTTAAATAAAGAAATAACTAAATTGAAAATGGAACTCAGTGCTAAGGTGCTAGATTTGGAACAGCTTGAAGATATAAAGAAAAAACAAGACTCGATGTGCAAGTCACTTGAAGAAGAGACAAACCGCCTCAAAGATGAACTATCAAATAAAGTGAACGAATATGAAAGTATCTTAAACGAAGCATCACAGCAGGAGGAGAAAAATAAATCTGAAATAATGAAATTACAACAAGAACTCAACACGAAGACAAAGGAGTACGAGAAACTACGAGTGGAAAGCGATCAGTCAACAAATGTTAACGAAAAATTAATTAATGATTTCAAACAAACCGTTCATGAAAGAGATAAAGAAATAATAAAACTAAAAGATGAGTTTGAAAATTTGACTGCAAATTTTAACATCAAACACACCAAAATTGCAGAAGAGCATAAGAAGGAAATAGAAAATCGTAACATTAAAATAGAAGAACTAACAAAGGAGATTGAAAATCACAAACAAGCTTTAAATCAAAGCAAAGTGGAACTTGATACTTTAAATACACAATTTATTATAAATACAGACGAATTAAATGCACTTAAAGAAGAAAATGTGAAATTAAAACAATCTCTTAGCGAGGTGACGGAAGCTAATTCGGAACTTAAATCTAAAATTGCAAAGATGGAACTCGAAATAGGGGAATATAAACGACAATTGGACAGCGCTATTGAAAAGTGTGAGGAAATACAGAAATCTAAAGATACAGTTGAAGCTGAATATATGAACCTCACCGGTCAAACGACCGACTCTAATGAACAGTTTAATAAACTTTCACAACATCTTAAGAATACTGAGAACGAACTACAAGCAATGAAAGATAAATATCGAGAAGCTTCCAATAACTGTGGAAGAATTGAGCAAGAGTTTAAACAAAAAATATTTAAGATTCAGGAAGATTTCTCAGTTGAAAGAGGACAGTTAATTAGTTCTGCTGACGATTACATTGAAAAACTGAAAATATCCGAAAATAAAATCAAAGAATTTGAAGTTTTAGCAAATGAAACGAGCAACCGTTTAAGAGAAATTGAAAATCAACACGATAAATTACTTGATGAGAATGCTATACTGAAAACCGAAATAGAAAGTCTTAAAATAAAAGAACAAGAACTAAACAATGAGCATGATGCGATTCGTAAAAGACTGGAAGTCGAGCTTGAGAAGCATAAGGAGGAAATATCTATTTTAAAAGCAGAAGGAGCAACGTCCGAAGTAAAATTAATGGAGAAGGTCGATCAATTAACTGAAGCACAAAATGATTTAAATAATAAACTTGAAGAAGCTCGAAAGCACGAGGACTCCTTACAAACATTATTAGATGATATGACTACTCAAGTTAATAATCAAAAGCGTCAAAGTGAAAAAGAAATTAACCAGTTGCACGTACAATTGGCATCTGTAAATGAGACAATAAATACACAAAAACTAAATGAATTGCAAATGATTAAAACTATCGAAGAAAAGCAAAATGCCATTAAAGATTTGTCTCTAAAAGTGGAAATGCTTGAAGTAGATATAAAATCGAATTGTGAAATTATAACTGAAAAAGATCGTCAACATTCTCAAGTTACTGAGGAACTAAACAAAGCTAGTGATCTAAAGAATAAACTTGAAGAACAGTTAAATAATTCATTGTTAGAAACGTCTAAGTTTAAACAGCAGTACGAAGCACTTTTAAATAATTCTTCTGCTGAAGAATTATTGTTAAAAGAACAACTAGGACAGTTAGAATCAGTGAAAACACAACTTGCGACATTAGTTAATGATAAAACTTTATTAGAGGATAAATTTAAGGAGTCATCCACTGAAATTTTAAACCTAAGAAATGAACTTCAAGAAACTGGCAAAAGTTTAAAGGACAATCTTGATATTATAGCAGAATTAAAAAAAGAAATGACAGAAAAAGAAAACCTTATTAAATCACAAAATGATGAAAATAATACCAACACTAACAAAAGCCAGATAATGGCGGAAGATATAACCAAACTTCAAGAGGAAGTTACAAATAAAAATAATTTACTGGAAGAAAAACAAAAAGAATTGACAAATTTAAATGAAGCGCTATTAATGGAAACGAACAAAACCAACGAAACTATAAAACATTTAGAAACTGAAAAAACTGAGATGAAAGCAAAATATACAAGTGAAATAGAATCTTTGAACGTCACTGTTAAAACATTGCAAGGTCGCTTGGATGATCATGAAAAAACAATTGAAGAATTACAGAATGTAAAAGATAAAGCGATTGATTTACAAAACATGTTATCTAAATCTGATAACGACATAAAGCAACTCACAAATATAAATGAAGCCCAGAAACTAAATTACGAAGATCTCAATAAACAGCTCCAGAAGCAATTCGACGACTACAAGAAAGAAAGTAAAACAATCCGACACGACCTTAAGAATACAATCAACGAATATGAAAAGAAATTACAAGAATCAAAGGAGAGAATAGCTTCAGAATTACAAAATCAACTCAATCTCCAGAATAAAATTACGGAAGCGGATAAAAAATGTTTAGAATTGTCTCAGAAGTTAGAATTGATATCTGTCCAGCAAAGCAACAATGAAAGTAAAGACGAGAGATTAGAAAAGTTGACTTTAGAATTACAGAGCACGAGGCGTTCCGGCGCCGAAGCCTTAGCGAATAGTGAAAAAACAATGGCCAAATTAAAAATAGACGTCGCGAATAGTATAAAAGAAATTAAAAGTAAGGATAACCAAATAACGAAATTGCAAGAAGATTTAAAGGTAACGCTTTAGATTTCTAATTCTTAATTAATATTAATTAAGCACAAAAAAAAATAATATTGATATGTTGTACAGACACAGAAAGCGAAAGTGGAAATAGCGGAACGAGAAAAACTCATCTTGCAAAAAGAAATGGCTCAAAACGGTAAAGAGGTACGAGACAAGAACGATAACGCTACGAGCGTTTTGGGTCAAAACGATAATGCGTCGCAAAAGTGAGTAAATTGCTTTAAAAATGGTCATTTGGTCGGTTATACATATTGTAATTTAATGTTGTATATTTCAGGTCGATTGAGGATAAAGAAATGATAGACGGCCAAGTGAGCTTCTTGAACTCTGTGATAGTTGACATGCAGCGGAAAAACGAACAGCTGACGGCACGCGTGCACGCGCTGGAGGGAGCCACCGTCGCGCCCGAGCCGCTGTTGTAAGCGTTTATTTATTCATACATAAACGCATTCACACATTCGCACATTCATGCATACATATGTTTGTACAGCTATTCTCATTTATATAATACAAATATGTGTGTGTCTCAGTAACGGTCGTAAGACGCGTGCGCCGCGTCTGTTCTGCGACATCTGCGACATGTTCGACGCACACGATACCGAGGACTGCCCGCAACAGGCGGCGACTCCGCCCTCAGACACCCGCAGGAAGCCCCCGCCACCCCAGAGACCCTACTGCGATATCTGTGAAGGTAACTTCTCTTAATCTGTGGTTAATTTTAATCTTTGATTAATTTCAACCAGTGTTGTATTCATGTAAGTGCTTTTCACATCCTATTTTAATAAGAATGGCTAGAAAGAAGTTACATATTAGTGTCATACAAGTGCCATTCAGTTGGTTTGTTGGTACTCTACCGAGCTCAATATATTGCTAATGTTAATTCTGTGTTTTTTTAAACAAAATAGTTTAGTTTAAAATGTTTTAATTAATACTAGCAATTAAGACTCAATTTGAAAACTTTACAGACATTACATGTATATTTCTGTTTCAGTGTTTGGCCACAACACGGAAAACTGTGACGAGGAAGAGACATTTTAATAATTATTTATTGACTTTAGTTCTAATGTTACCGTTGTTGCTGTTACTTGTTTCTTGTAGGTATTATTTATTGTGTACCGTGCACTCGGTATGTACCTTTTTGGTAGGTTATGAGGATAGAAGAAATATTTGTAAATAAGGACCTTCGTTTGTTAAGTTATTGTTTTAGCATGTTTTAAGTTAATCGGGGAATGGTATTGATGTTTTCTTATGCGTTGTCTGGTTATAACGCATACAGAGAAATAGGCTAAATAGGCACAAATCAATTTCCATCACAATCATGGTATTAACATTGTCTTAATCACATACCTACTTTTATTTTTAATATGAAATCTGAACACCAAATTACAATTTTATAAAGGTAATAAATTGATTGAAATATTATATGTTGTTTTTTTTCATCATATTGAGAATGTTTCGAAAGGTGTATTTCACTAAATAAAATTATTCTTAGATCTTAAAAAATATTTATTTATCCTTAACATATATTTTATCTTGATTTAATCTAAGCCATCCTTCTTTTCTTTGATTGCTTCCTGAAAAACAAAATAATTGTTATTATTATTATTTCAACAATCCATCAACTTTTAAAAGGATTATTTTTATAATTTATCATATCAAAGTATGAATTAACCTAGTACTGTATTGTAGTATTGTCTTTCGAACAAGGAGTAACAACAATTTTTATTCATTTAATTAGAAATTGTTATATTAAAAAAATAATTACTCAATGAAATTGCGTAAAGTAAGAACAATTGCTATCACAAAATTACTTCCTTTTTTCCTGTTATTCTAAAAAACTAATAAAATATATTATTTAAAATTTATGTTTACTAGAAAACAAACTATTAAACAGTAAAAATTGCTGTCTACTATTTGTGAAAAATATTTATATAATACAAATAGATAAGCCAATATCCTTTCATATTAACTATTTACAAGATACAATCTACTTTTAAAAACTAACCTTAAATCTTTCCTCGAACAGTGATAGCTCCGATGTTAAATCTGTTATGGCATTCATGAAAGCCTCCTGAGGTGTGTAGTCTGATGTTGTTTGTATGCGCAGTACGAACTTGTGTTCTAATGGATGTGGTACCTTATATCCTGCAAATAAGACTTTAGGGTCCTTGAGGAGTTGGCTGCAAACAAAATGTTTTTGAAGTTTTTAAACATATAAAGATATTTTTTATCTAACCAACAGAAAATGCTTCAAGCTTCTTAAAAACATCTTGATAGCTTACTGTCTAATCATATTTCCTAGGGAGTGATCCTCTTTATTTACTGTAAATATAGCTGCATTTGTAACCTTTGTGTCTTCTTCTTTTTGAACCCTAAAAACGATTGAGTTGTAGTGGTATTGAAAATAATATTGAACTGAACAATTCAAACTTACTAGTGAACTTACTTTTTTTCACCATCATACAACAAAAATGATTCGAATGTCGGAGGTGCATTCATTGTGAAATTATAATTATTAAAGTAATGTTTATTAAAAATACAACTGTTTTATATACTTAGCGATTAACTCATTTAAGTTTTTGATGCCGACTGCCGATGTCAGTAGTTTGTCAGTAGTCAATGTCAATGTCAAAGTCTAAAGTTTTGCTTCCTTGAGAGGCAGGCTATAGTCTTTCACGCATATTAGTCTACAAGCCGGTAAAAGTGAAAAAAAAATCTGTTGTATCACATTTTCTTATAAGACATCAAAAATTTGGATTAAATTATATAATAAAAAAACCATATGTTATTTTAGATTTTTAAATTTAGATTTTTAAATATTTTCTAACTTTTAAATACCACTTTGTCCATAAAGAAACTAATTACTAGATTTCGGTCTGTCAACTGAATCGGTAAATTTTTGATATCCAGTTGTTAAGTCAATATATATTATTGTTTTTTTTAAACGATTATATTAGACAACTTAATTGAAGTTTGAATAATATCATCAATAGATTAAAAAAATGTATTTATATGTTTTCAATTTCAGTATTTCGTCACGGAACAGACAGAATGCTAAATTCCATATGAAATCTAGGTCAAAACACTAATTCTTTTCTGTAAAATGTATACATACATTTTTTATTAAAATGATTAGATGACCAAGTAATACTTGCATCTTCAGCTGTTAGCGTGATCAGTTACAGGAGATGGTAAATGTTGTGCATGCTGCTTTAAAGGAAAAAATAATGAAATTAAATGTAAGTAAGTCACGAAAGTCATTTGACTGAATGTAATGTTTTTATTAATGGAGAGTTAGTTGAACAAGTGAAAGAGATTGTATATCTGGAGTCTGTGTATATAAGAGATAGAAGATTGAAGAAGGATATTGAAAGAAGAGTGCAGAATATGGTAAATGAAGCACTGGCTGTTTTTATGAATATTCAAAAGGCCTCAAAAAGACTAGTATGGTTGTAATCAACATTGATGTATGGAAATGAAACTTGGATATAGCAAAAAAGGATGAAAATAAAATAAATACTGTTGAAATGACAGCTCCAAGAAGCACGATTGGTGTCAAATTAAGTGATAAGATAAGAATAGTGAAATAAGAGAGTGATGTGATATAAAAGATGTGGGGACTAGGATTAAGACTGAAAAACTTAAATAATTTGGTCACGTAGAGGATGATCGAAACGACATTGACAAGTCAGATATATATGTAAAGCATGGGTGGATAGAAAATTCGGAAAGGGACCTAGACGAACATTTCTCGATCAGGTAGAGGATGTTTTGAAGAAGGGACAGGTCAAGAGTGCCGGGATCAAGTAGCGTGCATGAAGGAATGAAGGGACTTATGACAGCAAAAGAAGCGATAGATGTATGTTAATTTTATTTGATTTGAGTGTATTTTTCTTCACTTGAAACTACTGTGAAAATATCGATATTTCAATAAGTAAAAGGCTAATTATACAGTATATAAGGGAAGTATATATGGTAATTGAAGCATATAAGGGAAGTACATAGAGCTAGTATATAAGCTTTGGCTGACTTCGTCTCCAAAAATAATAACAATTGTATATATAGGTATTGTTATTCTTATTTAGTAATCAATTTATTAACCTTTTTATTCATTTCATTTTACTTAGGAGCAAATACGCATTTTTTTTTACTTTTTATACATGTTTTTTTAAATTAGTTTTTCAAAAAGGCTTTTTTTTGTTAATAATTAGGTTTTATTTCTTGGTTTTTAGTGAATTGTACTTGAGATTACTAAATAATTAATACACAGAAAATATGACGAAGTTAGGTAGACGCACGTATCTCAACAGAAGAAATCTACCTCCAGGACCAGTGCAAGAGAAAAAAAATGGAGACGAAAGTCGTAGTCACCGGCTTGATCAACGATCGTCCATCGAATGAGACGGAGGAGTAAATTCCCACCGACTCAGCGTGATACACGATCATCTATCTAAACAGACAAAGGAGCAACGGCTCGGCTCGACTGGAACCATGGTCGTACATCTAATGAGACGGCAGGCAACATGGCCATCAACTCGGATCGTTTCAAATGAAGCACCTGAAACTTGTACACTTGAAATGACAAGTCAAATGCTTTCAGGAATATCCCGATCTCTCTTTCTCACTGGATACACTGGGCACGTGCGCAGGGCCCCGCGATTGGCTATGGCCCCCTAGTCCCTACTAGATTAAGAGACGAGAAATGATACTGCTATATGATGAATAAATGTAAAAGTTGTGTATTATATATTATTATATTTTAAATTAATGCAAAGTGAAGCGAAAAAACCTAAGCCTGAAGAGCCAGGTTTATATTTACAAATTCAATTGAGATACATATTTATAATTACATTAAAGCATTTTTTTGAACGTTCAAAATATTTTTTTGAAGTTATTTACAATAATAGTATACTATAAAAAAGGCAAATGGGGAAATTCGGAGTTTTGTTCACATTTCACGACTCGACGATCGGGAATTCCCATGTATTCTTCGGTGGTGTTATGATGTGTTTGTTGTTGTTTCTGGCTGTCCTCTGTGAAATACTCTCTCCATTAAATCGTCTTTTGTGTATTTTGCTTTAGTCATTCCGTGTAATTAACACTAAATTATAAAATAAAATATCTAAAGGTCGTATCCGAGTTGATCTAACAATGGTAAAAAAAGCTGCAAACACTAAGGAAGTAATTGAATTGTTACCAAAATTATCATAATATTCTACTGGGGAAAATCTAAATCTAAATCGAACAATACTTTTTCCAAATGTTGGGTTGCGTCAATTAGAAATAACGAGATTTTCTTAATCATGGAAAATAAATAAAATAAATAAATCATTACACTATGATTTTCTAAATCATAGTGTAGGAACACTAATTTGTAGCGACCACCCCTTTGACGAAAGTACAATAACTTAAAAAAATTGCTTAACTGTTATCACTGAAATTACACCAAGGTGGTTTAGTTTTGATAGTGGACAATTACGAAACCCTTTAATTAAAAAAAAAAATCGTCTTTGATGTGCCAAGGCTGAACCGAGCGTAAGTTGGTTAGTTTCCAATAACCATCGGTATGAAGATGAGGAGCGGCGTTTGCTGCCTCGAATGTTAAGCTGAGCGGTTACAGTCCATAAACTACAGGATACAATCCTCGAAAAACCTGTAATTGACCTTGGTAACAAAAACTTTGCAAAATGGCAAATACATGTTGTACTAAATAATAAATCTCGTGTAAGGCAATTAGAACACGAACAAATCAGTATACGTTGACATCATTTTGAAATGTTTTCTGATGTATATCTGAAGTTAAGAGTCTAACAATAACATCTATATGGGAGCATACCATCGGTTCACACAGTCAAAATTTTTGAGGTAACAAAAATAAATAGAATTGAAAACCTCCTTTTTTTGATGTCGGTTAAAATTCAAAATCTATCCGTTTCTTATCTTTTTAATACACGAAAGAGTATCTTAATCGTCATCACATAACCAGTCTTCACTGTGTCATTTAACACACGCCTCGTTTGAACGAGACGGCCTCCAACATATAGACAATGGGCCAAATTTGAAACAAAAACGGAATACTCACATTCACGAATATTTAAAAGATGACATTCGTTACATCACGAATTACTATTATGCAAAATTAAATGTCAGATGTTTTGTTTTGATATTTTGATGTTCCTTTCTTGACTTAGTGTGAGTCGCTTAGTTTGTGATCAAATAGTTATATCTTAATTCTTATTAATTACAAACAACTGTTAAACTTTTCATAACTATTTGTATTTGATAATAATAAGGGAAAGGGTTACAAAAAAGTCATAATCACAGCAGAAAACACCGTTTATTTTATAATTATGAGAAAATTTCAGATTGATAACCTACATACTGAATGACTATAAAACCAATCTAAATTGAATTTTACAGTGTCCTCGAAATCCTTTGATTAAATCGAAATACATTACCTTTATAACCGTAAACAATTTTCCTTTACAAGATTACAACAAATATTTTCATAGAGGGGATATTATAAATGTATATATTATACAATATAACACAAACACGAACTAAGAACCGCGTAACACTATTATAACAATTTAGACTAAACAAAGATACAATGTATAAAACAACATTTCATAATAAATCTTTTATATTCAACGCCAAGCAACATCAATAGTTTTTAAAAATCAAAACAAAAGCACAAATGCTATCTGTAAATATATATATGTATATATATTTAACTACCAATTGATGTCTAGCGACTCTACTATTACGAGGACTTTTCAAATTCTACTGATATCAGATAACAATTCAGACATTGTTAGATATAATGCATCGGAAATCGTTTCAGACTTTTGGCGAAGAAGGCCTTAATTGGTTGTGGAAATTCATTATATTTTAATCTAAGATACGTTAAAGAATTTAATTTTCGACCAAATATTTGTCTATTAGTGAAGTTGAAAAAAGTTTTTTAAATCGCCATCTCCGAGACCCGGTCGGGTTATCTTATATTATGTTCGTTGTCCCGTAAATTTACAAAGCAAGAACAATAGAAGATATACAACTTGAAGTCATCAACAGGGCTACCGATTCGAATAAGATAAATACAGGAGTACTTATTTATAATCATCTTACATTACGTTATTATTATTATTATTGTTGTTGTGAAAATAATTTTACATGATATTATAAATATTAAATACATTTTGATAACGTAATCAATTAAGAAAGCTTGATAAACGACACCGATTCGGATTATTTTAACACTTACCACCTATATCCCGATCAGGTAATAAAACGCTATGAGAATTGACACATAAGTATATAAACTATACTAATCGTGTGTACTTAGTTATACAAAATTAGCAATCCAATAACAATACGCATACTATTGATTATGAAAATATCTATGCATTACATTATTAAGATTGATTTGGGAGCGCGACCGCGCGCCCGTATGAACACGAACCTCACTTACAGTTAACACTAGTAACAGATGAATATAACTGCAATTACGATAAAGATTATCAGAATAAGAGATTCATGAAAGCCGACTAGAAACTGTTTATGTCTACTATAAAATATTACACAAATGAACATCGGAACAGACGAGCCGAAAGTACCAACGAGACGAATCAAGTTAGATAAACTTGTGCGAGCGTCCATCGCAGACGCACAGACGACTACTACATAGTAATGTTAGATTGGTGTCAGGTACCAGCCCCGTATCGAGGCCGTAATATATTAAAACTAGATGAATTCAATGCATCTAAGAGTCAAATGCGATGTAAAATACACGTACGCAATAGAGGAAGCGGTGAAGCGAGCGTACGTCCGTCACGAGAGGACGAGGGACAAGCGAGACAATTGACTGGCGAATAGAATACGCGACTGACTCCCCCACCGTCATAATAAAGCTAATGAGAAAAAGGTAACACCTAGTTTCTCTACTAATACGAAGGCAACTAGATGAAATCCTACTCTTAAGGATAAAAATCTAATTATACTAGTAATGTTAAAATTAACATTGCTTCTTTTACTTACATATGCGATTGCATACTAGTCTGGGGAGAGGGGACGGGACCCTTCAAACTCTTAGTGCCGTTAAACTCCCCCCCCACCAACCCTCCGAATTAACGTTAGTTCAAACACGCCTCAGAACTCTCACTAATCATATGATATTCTTGCACATGTACGTATTAATTATTATTTATATCAGGAAAATGCTAATAAATTTTAATCATTTGGTGCTTAAATATTCGTTCGTCACTCTACCACGTGATGTACCAATCAAAACTGCTAGATCTATCCTTACAACGCTGAAGACTCGGTAGGTAATTTTAAATTTATTAAAAAATTTACCCTAGCTAAAACCGCTACATTATGTTTAACTGTACAACGAAGGGGGCCTTAAAATTTAAAGGTCGATAAAAAAAAAAAACTACACCGTCCACTCCCCTATTAACTCGATCGCAGGCGTCGATACTGTTAACTATAATAAACGTTACACTCACAATTAACAATTAATTAAAAAATATTATTATTATTATTTATTTATTTAAATTTAATGTTAAAATTAAACGAACAACAACTGCATCTACTATCACACATTCCAAGTTTTAAAAAAACAATTTTACATATTGTACTCGACACTCCAACACCATTATTGCTAGGCGACACCGGCGATATGTAGCGCGGGGCGACCGACGCACACGCGGCCGCCACACTCACACCAATACACGTTATTATATATAATATATAACCTAACGAACCTATATATAACCGAAATGGTTTTAGAGAAAAAAAAATTATGACATTTGAGTGAAGAAACGTCAAAGTGACAAGTGAATGACAGTTCCATAATACGAATTTAAAATGTCATACATTTTGTACTTAAAGGTTAAATAAAACAAAGTGTTAAAATCTCCGCCGTCGTCAGTAGCCACCACCACCCTCACAATTTGTATAACGTTGAACGAAACTTCAAAATTATCACCAGACGGACATCTAAGACATGGAGTCCTAGCTTCCACCACGCATTCACGAAATACTGACATGTAACTCACGTGACATTATAAGATTTAATTAATGATTAAGTGTATCACAGGTATGGGCCGACATACCAAGTTGAACTCGACTTTAACCGAAGCTACAACGACCAACAGCGTAGCCGATACTTAAATAATATTAAGTCTAATTCCACGGGCATTAATTATATTATTTTCCAATGCAATAAATACTATTTAGCCTGCAGCGAATTGATTCAAGTATAGATTATACATCAGTATGCAACGACTACTTTAATATATCCTGTAATTGCTACATTATAATCATGAATAAATGTATTTTATTTATATAATATAAATAAATAAATAACGCTGTGAATTCAAACTATTCGACCGATACGAGAGTTTATATATATTATTTGAATTAAATTATCAATCGTGTGGTAAAATAGCTTGGATTTACGGCTAAAATATCTAGAAAATTAACCCAATAGATATATTTTTATTTAAACTACACATATCGAATACAAACGGTCAGTGATAAGATAACGACCGTGCTCCAACAATACAACGTCTAAACATAAACACTGCCCCTCGGGACTATATACTTTTGATAATATAATATTGTATCTCGGTGATAAAAACTAATAATAAATGTACGATGATCCGGGCAGATAGTTCTTGACGCAGGCACCAATGTATGTGCATTATGTATCCTTGCTTCACGGTCCTGGGGAACATTAACACAGTTAAAACTCACATATTGCTAAATATATATATATGTATAATAATATAAAATACGTGTTTATTTTGTATAAGTATCAGTGTGTTTAAAGTTGTATATAATCTTAAGGGTACAGTGCACTCTAGGGTTTATAAGGTAGATAATAAAAAAGGGGTTTTTGAAATCTATAAATAAATACATCTCATATATTATCTATGTGACTATGATTTTACTTCTACATTTTGTTTAAATGTCATAGACAACTTTTTTAATGTTCATGTTACCAAGTTAATATAAGATGGCGCGAATTTATTTTTTTACAAGTGTCACTTTTGACATTCGCTGAAATGTGATATAAAAATAAATTACTTAGAAACTATTATATTATAAGATTACATATTATTTGAGAATTTCACATGCAGTGCTCGTTTTTTAATAATTCAATCAACAGTGGGGTGAAATTATAAAAGAGCAGTGTTTTAATATTAAAAAAATAAAGTAAAAAAAAATAGCTTCAGTGGAGTATATAATAAAAAGGTGCAATAGGTTTTATAATTATGATTATTGTATTTGATTTTATGCGAATGTTTCGTGATCTATGTAAGAATATTTTTTTTTTTTTTTATATATGTATAATAAGAAAAATTGCTTTTAATTATAAGTGCTTAATGTCTGTAAGATAAGTGTTATAACAATTCTTTTAAAGGCTTAATTTTGGTTGGACGCGCATTGGAACCCATGACGGATAAATTTAAGTAATTGACAGAAAAATCTGAAACATTGGAAATATAATTGACAGTTATAAACCCGATAGAGTTTTGACATTTAATAAATAGATTTCTTTATAACCAAATTTGAATAAAATGTTAATATATGATATAGTCTATCTACGAATGAATCTCGAACCGAGAGGTTAATCTCGTATGCGTTCATGCAAATTTATAGACTCAATATTTACTACTATTCAATCCGAATCGTCAATCTAAGGCGATATAACAACTGAAGAAGCTAATGTCTTCGTAACCTCAATATTTTAACTACACGATGGACGATATATAAAACTAACTAGGATGCTGTCTATAAGCCCAGAGATATTGCGCGTCAAACCTGCCCCGTTCAATGGTTTAGAAGAATGTGTTATACACGTAGCCGGTCGCAATCAGCCCGAGCACGAGGAGACACAGCATAATCATAATCTTCTTCTGCACAATGGACAAACACAACACACATTAGTGACTAGAATTGGTTTGCGAGCGCGGTCACCGAACTTTCTAGGGGTGTACCGTTCCAGAATACGGACGTTCCATATTTGAATTGTGGACGCAACTATTTCCGTCGCATTCTACATAAAAAAAAAAAAAACAGCAGCAATTCTATATCAAAGACGGTCCATTGCATTCCAAATTCAAATTACGAAATCGTGTTCCGGAACGTTCTAGAACGTCGATACCGTCGCTCGCTGCGGTCATCAGTTTACCTTTGAGCATTGGGTTGTACGGTGTTCACATGAAGTAGCTGGACACGTAGCCGACAACCACCAGACCGAGTATGAGCAGGCATACTAGGATCATGATCTTCTTCTGTTGGGTCCGAGTGATCATGCAACAGTACGCTTTAGACCTCGACTCTTTCTTACACATTACAACTAAACGGGCCTCGATTGTGAGGTGGGTGCGTATTTGCCTTTTGGGATGAGGTGGAAAATAAAAAAATATATAATATACGATCGATGAAATAATAATAAATATTTATAATTAAATCTCACACGAATATTTACAACTGTAGTAATTAATACAAAACTATAAATTTAACATATAATTGTGATCAAATCGAGTGATTTTTATAAGACACACACACATACACGCGATCACAGATATTAATATAATAAATATAACATGGGTTACATTAAGATTGTACGATATACAAAAAAAAAAAATGCTCAACATAAATGCAATCACTGAATTTTATGGAAGAATACTGTAATTAAATCATTTAACACTAAACCTACCAAGTACAGGTCAAATTGACCGTTCTTAAACTTTTGTAAAACTTACACATTTTTAAACGTTATTATATCGTTATCAAACTACACGACAATTAATAGAATATGCATATAATATTTTCTACACTTTAGTTATTTCCATTATTACCTGCGTTATATAATAAAATAACTTTTAATTACCGTTCTATTTGACGGTGTGCGGTAGGAACAGGTACACAAGAATTGTCGGTAGGTTTAGTGTTAAAAACAATCATATAAGGGCCGGTCTACACTGACTATATCTGAACTAAATTAATATTTCTGTATAATAAGTACATATACTTAAAAAGAAAAAATTGTACAGACAGCAACATTTCGATGTTTCAAAAAGCATTAATCAATTAAATAACTAAATATAATTAAATTAAATTAAATTCGTTATCAGCAAAATATCTATATAAAATCTATAGTTATAGGATTTTTTATTATGATACAAACAAAAGAAAGACATAAATAATCAAAGATAGGAGAGTGTGACGTCACTGATTTCGGTCACCCATCAGACGACAACCCCGACTGACGTCGCTTAACATTATTATAAATCAAAATGGAAAAACTATAGATTATTTAAATAATTCATTCCGTTTGTTCTATTCAAATGCTAGGAGATTATAATAATTAGGGGCGAGTTACGCCGGGGGCTATAACTTGTCTTGATTGCAATTGAATTATCGAAAGATAGAAAACATATCATAGCCTGTGGCGTGACTCGTCCTTTACTTATATTACTATACAAATACTGATTTATCGAAAAACAATGTAAAATTCCAAATCAACGATTAATAATAAATAAATAACAAAAAAAACGTTAAAAACAATGACGTAAACGCTTTTTTATAATATAAACGCTTTTTCTATAACAGTTATTATATTTATTAGTATTATTTAAGCTATAAAAAAAATAAAATTATATTACTTAGGTACATTGTTTTATATTTAAGTAAATATTATTATAAATATTAATTTTATACTGTTTTTTTTAAACTAATATAGTTGACCCCCACCCGATACTGGCAATAGTATAAATCGGGAGTCTTGTTAAATTTGTATTGATTTTTTATAGCTCATACATACATACAGTAACCATTATCTGGTACAGACTACAAACAAACGGACAAGCAAAATATACTTAAACAATTTAGTCTTAGAACGCTACTACAATAGCGTTATATGAATTTAAGAAAAATTAAAATCGAATGAAAAAAAAATCACTGGCAATAATTAGCGAAAAAAAAAACAAACGGTTTTTATTAAAAAAAAAAAAATTATATATATAAATTTGTGTATCGATAAGTATCGATAATGCTGGCACTAACCATTGGCAATGATTATCGAAAAAAAATAATTTTTTTTTTTACAATTTACACAATTTTTTTTATATAAATATCGATATATCGATAAAGCTGGCACCGACCATCACTAAACACTGACAGCTTACAGCTAATAAGAATATCAGTTTTTGCACCATTATTGTTCCGTTGATGACGTCACACGCGCCCGCCCCTACTTAAGGACGACCGCTAGTATTATTATTAATATTACCAGCGATATCGACAGGCATATTATGAGGAAGATTTTTTTCTGTAATAATACAAAAACATAAAAAAAAAAACAAAAAAATATATATTATATTAAAGTTAACATGTTACATTTATTTCATTATATGTAATCGAAGCAAAAAATATATACATACATTCAAAGCTCAAAAATGCCTCAAACCTCTAACTTATACATACACCATGACAATATCAAAAAGCATATATACAATATATATTTATAATATATAATAATTAAATGAAATTGCTTTGAAATATATTGGTAAGGATAAATATATATATATGTATATATAAATTGGTAAATAATCCGTTACTCCCGTCGACAATACTAATGCCATATTAATGCCATAAGAATGCCACTGATGTGTTTCAAACCGCGCATTACCTTCCTGGCCTTCGAGGCCCATATGCGAGCCTGTATCAGTTGCCCCCCCCCGGTCTCCACGTACTCCGTGGCCGTGGTCACGTGGTGCTCGATGCGATCTATCAGTTCGCCCTGCTCTCGCTAAGGTACCTCCACTGGGTGGGAACGGGACGCACGATCGCGGTACGATTGGTTCACGTTTATAACACCACTTGTTATTTGAACCGTGTTAGATAGATGTCACAGATAAGATATAAATAGAGAATTTTATATATTATATTATTAATTATTTAACAGTAATAGTATTATTAAATATATTAAGTGTAGATTACAAAAAACACCAGTCAGTACACAAGAGGCAATTTACGCACACACCAGGTAAATAAATAAATGAAATAGTTAGTTACAGTGAAATAATGAAATATTAGGAAGCCCGTTATATTTGTTAGTTTAGTGTTACATGAACAATTAGTATACAAAGATAAAGCGAAAGTGATGCAAGGTTTAGGGTGGGTAGATTAAAAAAAAAATAGTACAAAAAAAAAACAAACAAACACAATGTGAACCAATCACCGGTCGACGCAAACAGAAGTCGATCCGTTCAATACAAGGATGGGGGGGGATAGATAGGTAATGGAGGTGGACGGAGCGGGGAGAGGACGAACGAAACAAAAAAAAAAAACAACGCATTAGCACCGAATGAACCGACATCACAGCGAACTCACCCGTCGAGCTTTGCTCTGATATTTAAGGGCCTTCTTTGTATCCTGCGTTGCAGTTTGGACATAGTCCACAGCGTGCTCTACATGATACTCAATGCGGTCGATCATCTCACCCTGTATCATTTACACTCTTTTAGGACATACTATTTATCAACTTTAAAGAGAAAAAAGAAACCCTTCATTTAATTTGAACCAGCGACCTTAGGTATTGGCATAAAGGCGCTCCGCAAACTGAGCCATCGTGATGCTACTCACCTTACTGAATTTAAGCTTTGCACTTCATATTTAGATTGCACTACTAATCTTGGTGATAATATTATCTTCTTTTAAAGAAGATGAAACTAAACTAGCTTAGCCGGCGGCTTCGCCCGGATAATCCAAAGCTTAAGGTTAAATTAATAAACGTGATCTCAAATAAAATAGTTCAAAAGACATCAAGGGTGACGGCTGCCTTCGACCTGAAAGGGTTGATTTAATACATAAATATTTGACCTGACTCTCGACGAGCATCGCCATGTCCATGAACATGTCGTGGAGCTCGCGGATTGAGGTCTCCAACTTGATGATGTCAGCGTGCCTCGCCTCTATATCGGCCAGGGTTTGCTTGGCCTGTTGCGTCTCCATTATGATCTGGAATCGATTTTTGAAGAATGTAATGTACCTTATAATAAATATATTTCTTGATCCTATAAGATTTTCTTTAATACATTTGTTATAAACGCCATTTTATTCAAAGCATGATAAGCTAAAGTAAAGCGAAGATAATGGTTTCTATTGATCAGCTATTAAATTGATTCCCTGGAGCAAAATAATAATATAAGCAAATATTTAATTCTCATGAATCTTTATAAATGTACGTTTAAGTATGTCAAGAACACACTCGACTCCATTAGGAAAATATACTCCTTTTGAAGTTACAAGATTCCTTTCGATACGGTCCAATGATTTCTTAAGTTTTTCCTTCTTGTCCTAAAACTTTATTATTTAGTAATTAATTTTATTCATAAAATATCGTAAGAGGAAATAAAAACTTGTAATTAAGCTACAAATACAAAATGTTTGAACAAATATATATATATTTTATTCAAATGGTGTATATATATATATATATATATATATATATATATATCACAAGTAATAAATACATTGATGACTAATCATATAAGTGTTGGAGATATACTATAATTACGAAAAACCCCATGAGTCATATAAAGCGGAAAATACTCGCTCAATAAAAATAATAAAAAGGAACATTTAGAAATAAAACTTTTCTAGAACAAGAAAATAAAAATGCAAAAAGAAATAAAATTTTCCACTAAATTTAAAAGTTAAAAGTAAATTTGAAGTGAAGAATATAAAAAAAACACTATCACCATAAAATAAATCCTCAGTTACGGATGTAGGATAATAATGTTCTGTCTTTTTGTTTACGTAAAATTATATAAGTTTCGATAAAAGATTTTGAAACTTAAATTTAAAACCATTTTACGAATGATATAGATGAAAAAAAATTAAGGAGTAACAAAATTAATTTCAAATTCATAGAACATACAATTAATTAGTTTCTTTTTTTATATTACGATATACTTCTACCCTCTTCTCGCTAGGTTGGGTCGGTACGATTTTAAAGATAAATTTAACAAAAATTTTCTTTAAAGATACATATTTTAATGCCAAGATGTCCTATATTAAGTAAGTCATCTAAATTTTTTTACTTCTCAGCAATATTTTTCTATTTGATGTGCATTAAAATAAAATCTACCCTCATTTCACTAATTTCAATATCTCTTCCACTCACTGCATCATCATCATCTTCACATCTTTTCTTTCTTTGCCCTCTCTCAAACTTACCCCCTGAGTGAAGACGGCGGGGTTGTCCTGCTCCAGCATAGCCTCCAGTTCGTCATCGGTGGTGGCGCGGCCGGTGATCTCCAGCTGTCGGAGTATCCTATTTTTGCACCGATCTCGGTAATCCGTCTGCGTACGGTTGTACTCGGTCATCACCTCCACGAACTTGCGCGATAGGGTCGAGTGCTGGGTCTTTCTTATCCTGAGATCGGCTGACGATTTGTTGGAGTGCTCCTCTTGTTCGATGTTCTGTTCTATGTCTGCGAAACGATCCGGACAATGTTATCATAGAACTGGAGCGATCCAGAGATAAAAGTATTGTTCGTTTTACTAAATTTGATTTAAAAAAAAGCATCGAAATCAATTTAATAAAACAAAGCCTTCGTGTATTCTAATTGATCGTACATTCCACTTTAGCGGATGCCGGTCTGAATACCTGGTCTTTGTTACGGAGAGACAAATTTGATTTAGCTCGTGATATCCGAATAACCTACAAACATTACGGACTCGGTATTCCCAACTCACGGGGGTTTAATTGAAAGGTTAACATTTTAGAGGTTTTTGTTAATGAAGCCCGAAGCCACAAGTTACTTTACAGGGTGTGACTTTAATTATACCTACGTTGTATCCCGTCTACTAAAGGGATACATAATTATGTTTTTAAGTTCATTATCACAACTTTAGGGTGGAAGCGCTTCGTAAGGGTGACTTTGTGCTGACTCGAGCTCACGCCTTATCATCAAGATCTTATACGTGGAGGTGATTAATAATTAAACGGTAAATCGAAATTGTTAAATACTTACGTTTTAATTTTCCTCTGACTTTGTTTGCAGTTTTCTTAATATCGGCCATGAGATCCTCTAGTTCGTGCTTGGTTTCTGGAAAAACGAAAACATTTACTGTATTATTCGACTAATATTATATATTTCTTTCGCAACGGATTTCGAGTTAGATTTTTCTTTTTGTTTGTTAAAGTTCTGAAATCTTGGGAGTTGTTACGGCTTGCGTAAAATAAAAAGTTACCGAGACCGAGTCGATGTTGAAACTTTTCAAACCGTAATTATGAAAATTTTACCTTTTCCCAACTTTTACGTTTTCGACTAAAAATAAAAATTGAATCTACAATATCTTGGGAATGAAATACTTTGACACAACAAATAGTTATTTGACAATACATACATTCTACCACCAAAGTATAATACAAATAGGACTAAATAGAATTTACAAAATTTGGGACAGAAACCAAATTAACATCCATCCATCCATGAATCCAACTTTTTATACCTGAAAATCATAATTAAAATGTTGCCAGCCAGGTTTGGTAATTAAATGTCATACAACGAGTAGACCAAAATAGATTAAAAAAAAAAAAAACATAATTTTTAGTTAAATTTCTCTGGTAATAAAATAAATGCATCAATATTTTAAATTCAATAAATATTACAGTTAAAGATATCAAAGGTTTTTTTTTAAGACATCAATATTATAAAAAATATCGATTTAAAATTATAATACATTTTACTTAGAAATCGATAAATAAACCATCTTTAGACGATCAATTTACAAACGCTGTATTTTGTAAGCTTGTATAAAATCAAAAATATCAACGGATACGAAATAGTATTGGACCGGAATATTGAGCTTATTCGACGGACTGGTCTGAACGTGTCCTAAATTCTAAATACGTATCCATCCCCTTTAATATTTCATAACAGTGCGTTATATACTTATGAATAATAAAACACACACACACACTAACACACACTAACACATACTACCCACGCCATTTTGTTTACTAAACGCCCGTCCGCTGCAATGTTTGATTTTCAATCTTCCTATCCGGAATTGTTACTATTTTATTTGTAATAATTAAACAATAAAGCAGGAAATCAATAGTATCATTGTGTTTCTTCGAAAAAATTTAAACACTGAAGATATTTTATTCAACACTGAATATATTTTAATATAGATTAAAATTAGATTAAATTTTAAGATAAATTGTAATCTGTTACCAACATAACGCGGTGTTTAAAAAAGTTGACAGCCTATTTGTATAAAGCTTATTTTTAAGCTTATAAATAAAAGAAATTTAAATTAAAAAACAAATTCACTTTCAACATATTCATAAACTAACCTAATTCTACGGAATGAAATGATAGGGTCAAGTATTTAGTGTTAAAGTTTCACTAACCCAATTTTACATTGACGGGAATGGAAAATTTATCCGTATAGACAGACAAACGTGGTGACAACTTTATGATATATTAACGTATCAAATACAAACTGCATCACCCTAATATATTATTATTAAGGTTAGCTAAGGCGTTAATTAATTACATGAGGCTTAGTGACGTTGAGGGGATTATGTGTATATATCAAGAGACATGTATATTTTCTAGCTAGATACATTACCCTTACTAGCAATGACGATTTATATGATACTTATTACGAGAATCATAAAGAAAAAAGTCCTTAACACTCCGTACAGGTCAAATTGACCGTTCTTAAACTTTTGTAAATCTTACACATTTTTAAACGTTATAATATCGTTATCCAACTATATGACGATTCTTAGAATATGCACATAGTATTTTCTTCACTCTTTGCTTTTAGTTATTTCCATTATTACCTGCGTTATATAATAAAATATTTTTTAATTACCAGTCAATTTGACCGCGTGCGGTAGGAACATGTATACAAGAATTGTCGGTAGGTTTAGTGTTAACGAACACCTATACTCGTTTTTAACGTGTAGAAAAGATGGAATAGTTTCTCAAGAGTTTTCACTTAGGAGTTTTAATAGGAAATAGACTTTTCACAAGCTTAAGTATTAAAATTGTTTGATATTTCTTTAATAATATATCAACTGTGCAGTGAAAGTGGCAGTTTTCAGTAAGTGATATAATTAGTTCAAAGCACAGTGTAGTCATTTGTTAGTTTCCCAACTTTAAGACTTTAGAAATTGTACAAGTTTTGTACGTAATACGAATCGATTGATTCCATCCACTCCACAACAATTGGAAAACTAAAGTCATTAGTCTACTTCCATTTGACTTGGTGTTAGTTTTGAGATTAAAAGAAAATTAATCAAAGACAAAGTGTATATAAATCTCTTAAATAAGTATTTTATGTTATACTAGCAATGCCCCGCGGTTTCACACGCGTAGATATCATTAGATATCATATTGCATTTTTATTAGGGATCCCTATTTTTTTATATAATATAGCCATGTCACTCAGTGAAAATACAGTTTTCTAATGGTTAAAGAATTTTTGAAATCGGTCCGGTAGTTTTCATGTGGCAACATTACAAACATACATACAAAAACAACAACAAATGTTACCTCTTTATAATATTAGTATCATGAGGTCTAGAATATAAAAAAAATGTTAACCAAAAAAGCTGACGTTTAAACCTCAATTTGATCAAATCTGAAATATAAGCTACATTAAAATATGACCATTCTGTATACGGCCAATTTAGTCGTAAACATTAACAATTATCATTCATTCACTCACATTCTCATACATTCATTCATTCATAATTGTATGGTATATAAGATTAAAACGGTATTCAAATCCAAATATAAAAGCGACCGCAATGCGTTTTAAGCAGTTAATTCCAACGCCAGTGTGAGCTTATAGCAATTAATAAATTAAGCGCTCAGAGACCGTTGAGTACAGTAAATATATATTTATGTTTTCACATTATATATTGAATCGTGTGTATTTCTTTCTTATATTTTGTCTTCCTTTGTATATCTTCAAAGACTTCTCGGCTAATCGTTGTAAATAAGCTTATGGGATCAGTGTCTTTTATTCAACTGCGTTCACCTTTTAATGCGATAGTTTCTTTTTTCCTATTACTAGACTTGAAATTATTTTATATTATAATAATCATATAAATTTATACAGAAATAATTTCTTAATATTTTTCGTATGTGTGTGTGTGATTGCCTGTGTGAGTGTGTGAGTGTGTGCGTGTATTCGTTTCAATTTTCATATATTTGATTATTTTTCGGTGTTAAAGTCCGGTCAAAATCCATATATGGATCTAGAATTCAGATCATAATAAAAACAGTTATTTGTCGTTCCGGTGC
This sequence comes from Melinaea marsaeus rileyi, assembly GCA_918358865.1. Taxonomy (NCBI): domain Eukaryota; kingdom Metazoa; phylum Arthropoda; class Insecta; order Lepidoptera; family Nymphalidae; genus Melinaea; species Melinaea marsaeus. The sequence goes on along the minus strand of OU911083.1, from coordinate 6,652,030 downwards.
AAAATTGTCCATTTTTACTCAAACACTCAGACAACACTGCCAACTAGATTACATACGAAAAATTATTTGTTCTCTATAACTTTATCTAAGCGACCTGGTTTATATTATATAATTTGTTTTCAATGTAAAAAAAAAATATCAGATACCAATTTACTTTAAGTACCTACCCCTCATTTTGCAAAATAATTTTGGAAGCTTTTAAAAGAAAAATTCGAAGGAAACTTTCTCTTAACAAAAGTATTTTTCGTTCGTAATGTTTTTATTTTATCTTTATTTTAGTAAGGAAAGAAACGTTAAGCGAACGAGAAAAATGTTAAAACTAGTAACAAGATATATAGATAGCTTTTCCTCAACATTTTTCTTTATTTCTATTCATACGTTATTTTGTTCATGTCTGTCTCACATTTTGTTTTAAAGTGTTCCTTCTCTCTTTCTCTTTCTATCCCTCTTTTTTTCTTTCTCTCTCTCTCTTTTTCACTCTCTCTCTTTTCTCTTTCTCTCTCTTTTTCTCTTTAGAACTGGCGATTGATAGTAGAAGTCCACGTTTATAAAAAAAAAAACAAGTAATTGCAGTATCGTAATTGATACAAAAAGTTTAAAAAAAATCATAACAAGCCATCACTCAACGAGACGACTATACAACAACATACAAAACAAAAAAAAAAACAATTATGAGAAGCGATTTAATTACGTTTTTTTTGTACAATAGCATACAGTTCCCGAGTTACGAAACAACATATGTACACACACATAAACACACATCTTCCCTGCAATTTAGGTCATACACGTCACTATATCAAAAACCCTCTTCGCATAATTATACCGCGCCACCGACGGCTCCGGAATTACTTTTTAATATAACATTGTTATTATTATTATTATTTTTAATTATATTATATATTATAATAGAAACTTTTTAATTGTGTTAAGTAAGTCGGCCATGTTGTTGCCGGCGGAAATGGGTAAGTTGCTGCCAAGGTCGCTTTCGAGTATTGTATTACTTAAAAGAGAAAAAAAAACTAAAGAAATCGATAATGGAAATACCTAATACGTAAATTAATATAATTAATATATTCTTTTTAACAAATACATTGTAATATATTACCACTAATTTATTACCACTAATATAGTATATTACCACTAGTATATTAATTACCGAATTGATTGCGATCGTTCTAGTTTTTTCACTAAATGTATTGACGTTTTTGATCACAATAAAAAAAACAGTCTGAGTTTTTTGTTGTTGTTGTGTTTCTTCTCAGAGTAGGGAGCCTTTGGAACCCTCGTAGCTTTATTTTAAGCTGGTGAGTGTCTTTACGGAAGGGCTTATTTCGATACGTACCTACTGTATCAAAATAGGGTTCCTGCCACTCCCTTGATACACAAGTGAATTTAATACCAGTTAATTCAGTTAAAATATTTTTATACAAAAGTGTTACGTAAGTTTTAGAAAACTATGAGAATGTCGGAGCCAAGAGTAAGTTGAAAACACAATTAAATAAATGGTCAATTCGTGACTGAAACCGACGAAAAAGAGCGGAGATATTTTATTTTTAAAAACATAACAACATTTTTACTTGTTGATATTTTAAAAAATTTGCTTTCATTCACTATAATAATATAAAGAACGTTAAAATCCAACTCAAACAAATAAATTATTACGTACAAACAGACAGAGATAAAGGCTTAATGAACCCTCACGGCTGTGTAGCATTTCTCGATAATTTGAAAAATAAATAACGTACCAAAAATTCCCGATTCGCCCGAAACGAAACCGTTTTTATTGAGGACGCGCTTCAAAGAGCAACAATTGTCATGTTTATAAAAGACACAATTAAGACAGAAATAACAAACAAAAGATACATTTACTTTACAACGACGAATTTAAGATGGAATTTAATCCAACATACTACCAGAAATGGGCGTGGCTTACTCTTAACCGTTTGGGAGACATTTTACCTTTTTTATGTTCAATTGTCTCCAGAATGCGACGAGATAATTAGCTAAAAATTTTCTCATGTATGTTCGAGCCGAACGCGGATGTTATAGCGAAAACAGATTAAAAAAATGTTTAAGCCATTCAAAAGTTATCAAGAAAAGAAGGAAGGAGAGGGGCTCAGCTCAACACCCGCCGCGCACGGTTGGCGGATCCTAGTATATTCAAATCATTATGTTTTAACTGCATCGGAGTTAAATAAATTTCTTGGTTCTCTTACGTTCTCTTACGTTTACGTAACATCAAATGAATCAATACACCAGCTATATAGTCGACTATAAATTAAGTTTCAACGTAATAATGTACATGTTGCATGAAGTAAATCGCAATATATAATTATTATCATACTTTCTACTTAATAAGTAATGTGCGGTGTTTGATCACGATTACCGAATAAAGGTAATGAAGCTAGAACAACAACTCCTTCCAATTTGTTATTATAAATAGTTAAAAAAACAAAAATATATCTCTAAATATCAGATAATCTGTTTATATTCATGGAAGCAAATAGGCAACTTTCGCTTAGTTGCAATATAAGTCTATAAAGATAAAAGATAAAGATATCTTTCTTTATTGCAAAGTTAAATCAGATTAAAACACAACATGTCGACTTCATTCGGTATCATGAAACACGAGTAATGAATTTTATTTTGGTTGAGCGAGATATAGGGGGAGTTGGTGTGGACCGGATGGGGGGGGGGATAACCTCATATCCTACTCCGTCTCGAGCCCAATCAATTTAAGATCGGATCGGATATCAGGACGTTAGCGTAATATATTTTTCTATACAAAATTTATTGCATACAAAAATAAATCGATACGGGCATTAATAATGCAAGCCGGTCGGCGAGTTAACAACAATTAACTTAATAACTTTACTGCAACTATATGATAATATATATATTTATATAAAATAAACTCAATACAATTATTTGTACACCCCCTCCAGTTAATGAGGGGGCACTTTGCTGAATTAAGCTCACCTCCCACGCTGCAATATAATCCTATGACGTAGGTGTTGTACCTACAGTATTGGAACAATATTTATTTTTAGATACAATTTCTTTTCACTCAAACCGCCTACGGATCAACCTTTACGTATATTTAGATTAAGTTAAACTTCCTCTCCTATCATTGGTCTTGGCATTTTCAATACTCTTGATCTTTAAGAGGCTATTTTAAAAATATATATATTACACGCAATAAAAATAAATTAAATCAGTGAAATTGTCCAATATTTTAATCATATACAGTAATACCCCGCTTTACGCGAGGGATACGTTCCAAAAAAAATCGCGTTAACTGAAATTCGCGTATTACGAGGTTTATGATTAAACATAGTCAAAAATTATTACAAAAAAATACAAATAATTTTAATCAATCACTTTAATTCTAGGAACACTTTATGCAATACATACTCTTATTTTTTACGGAAAAATACATCTATTGTTGATGACTACATTATATTTATACACACTCTTTCGCGTAATTCGAGGCATTTGAGCGCGAAATTTGCATCCGCGTTATAGTGAAACCGCGTATAACGGGGTCGCGTAAAGCGGGGTATTACTGTACATTTAAAAAAAAATTATGAAAAAAAACAGAAAAATATGAGATCCCATTTTTAACTAACCCGACCTTTATGTACGGGAAAACTAAGTAAAAAAAAAAAAATAACAACCAACAAAAAATTTGTGATAAAAATTCGACTGTTCCGCCGTAAGTAATATCAAAATACGTTATATTATACAGATATCATACATGATAAGGTTATCACTCACTTTCATCTGATTGCGGAGCTGATAGTATCGCGCTGTGCTTCTTCTTCACCTCCTCGACGTTGGCCTGTATCTTGTCTATCATTTCTCGTATCTCTTCCACCTTTAAATAAATATTATAATTCATTAATCATTTATAATATTTTCACACAAGTACAATACTAAATTAGGTAAGTTATACCAAATTTTACAAATACATATTTATATTTTTCTTTTAAGTATAATATTTCTATTTCTTATACAAGTATGAAAATTTATTATTACCAAGTACCGGTCAGATTGACCGTTCTTAAACTTTTGTAAAACTTACACATTTTTAAACGTTATAATATCGTTATCAAGCTACATGACAATTCTTACAATATGCATATAATATTATCTACACTCTTTACTTTTAGTTATTTCCATTATAACCTGCGTTATATAATAAAATAACTTTAAGTTTTAGTGTTAATATTGATATAGGTATAAGATAATGTTACATATAATTTAGTTTTTTTAGAGATATGATGATGAAGCGTGTAAACTCCATGAACTTGGCAATCTTTTGGGTAAGATTTGTGTTTAGGTATATATATATATATATATATATATATATGTGTAAAGTCTGTTTGTAGCTTTACAAAGATGTAGCGTCAAAGGAAAACATTTCTACAATAACATTAATTGGTTCTTGGGAGACTGTAATAAAGGAGTACCGAGATGACCTTTAGTTTTGAATCATTGACATAATTTCACTTGAATGAATATTAGAACAATAAAGATATTTTAATTTAAAATGGACGACAAAATGATCATAATAAATTAATTTAACGAATTAATTTAATTTGATAATAATCAAACGTATAATAAATCTAATTTATATTCCTTGACGGCGAAAAAATTAAGAAAATCGTGTTAAAGAAAACTCAAAACACATTTTTTTTTAAATATCATAATTTTTTAAGATACAGAAAATTTTATATATATACGTGTAACATATATAATGCATTTCATTTAGCGACCACACATGATATGTGTATGTTATATAATATATCAATTATATGTATTTAAAATAGAGGAGGTCGTTTTAATAAAACATAATAGTAACGAGGGAAAAATGTATTTGTTGTGTGTTACAAGGTTGTTATTGTTAACTGGGTGTTTCAGGACGGGATGTAACAACACGTACAGGCCATCTCTCTCTCTCTCTCTCTCTCTCTTTTCTATGCATTGTACGTGCAGATATTATTATTTACGAAGACCGTAACTCTCCGTAAATAATATTTTACAATTTAGATTTGACGAATTACTATGATATTATTGTTTTAGGAATATATGAAGAAAATTCTTTAGTCGTGTGTTCGATATTTGTATCAAACAAGCGTCTTCCTTTCAAACATAGGAGTATATAATTTTAATAAAACAAAACAAAAGATAAAGATAAAAAAAATGTAAGAGTTTATATATTTTATAATTTATAACGTCTGAACGGAAAACAATACGAAAACAATGCAATCCAAAAAACGTACCACAATATAAATCGTTAATGTCAGACATTACTGAAATATTAACATTCGGTAACATTAATCAAGTTTCAAATCAAAGCCTAAATACCATTTCATACTAAATATAACACAACAAGTAAAACAAATTTATCGCAAAGTAGCATGTGATTAGAGAGAGGAAGGAAACCGGTTGACTTGTGGTTAGAGTCGACAGACGATAAGAGAAATTCAGGACTATCAACTTTAATTCGGGGAAAGGGGAAGGAGGGAGGGGGGGTTGGCAACCATCCAATACAGAACGAAGCATTGTTTTTTGGCAAACTTTAAAGAAATCTCAGAGATTTTTATCTATATATATTCTATAGTAATTTTATCAACAAACCACTTCGCTAATATATTTAATATTTAATGTACTAAAAAAATAATCACCGAAAACCCTATAAATATTTTCAAAGTCTACTTTCTATTCATCGTGTTTTCAAAAGAGACGAAAAAACAGCCTTCTTTCTATATAAGAAATTTCCAGTAAGCGACCTTAGCCTAAATGTTACTTAAGATTCGGTTGAAACGAATTTAAGCTATATTTTTACATTACTATCATCTAAATATGTTCAAGTATTCCCTAATTGGGGTTCAAGGGTGCGATCGGGTGTACAGGGTCACGGATGACCTCAACTAATAAACGGTGAGTCACAAATTAATCTGATTACAGAGATAACTTATCATTGTAAGCGTCAAGCGATAACGAATGCCTCGTTCGCCATTTCTTTGTTCTATTATTTCATATTTCCCTCTTCTATTATACCTCAGTTACGTAGGATAAAATACTGAAAATGGAATTGAAAATGATATTAATTCAATTATAAATGATTATGGCGTATCTAGATGTGAAGATAATTGAATTAATTATAAGCAATTATGTATCCATTATATAGTTATATATTTACATTTGTTTCTATTTTTATTTTTCAGGCTATATTATTAAGACACCCACACATGGATAAAATCTTAATATGAGTCAAACTAATAATAGATTAAAGCCAGACAATATACAGAGGGCACAGCAAACATTTCAACGTTCAATATCGTCACGGATTCGTTGCGTTGTGGGCGTCTGGACGGCGTCGTCTAGTGCCCGTGGGCGTCCCATTGTCGTGTCGTGTCGTGGTCGTATCGTGTCGTGTTGTATTTTACTTAATGCGGTCGCAGTGCGTTGGCGTTTGCACAACACTCACGTACATATAACATGCAAATGAATTTCACGAATTATATGAATACCAAGTCCGATACAGATGGTTCATATATATATTGTATTGTTTTATTAATAAATGTGTATATTATAATTACATTTTGTGAATGTATTATAATAATTTATTAATCATACATACATTATACATTTTTAAGCAGGGTATTTGGTATATCAACTCTCCGAACAAAGGCTACACGAAAATTTAATAAAAATTTCGGTTAGAAAAGTTTTTAAGCCGACCGTATAAAAGTATTATATGAAAAGTTACGTGAAAAGCCCTTAAATAAAATTAAAGATTACTAAAAAGTAAACACATAAATCAAACTATTTATACACACACAAACAAACAAAACAAGAATCTCACATTCCCAATGGTTCCGTCCGTTATCCAATTACCAACCAGCCTATCCCTGAACCGGAATCCGAGATTTATTAAGGTAACCCAACGGACTCTGAGGGGTGGCAAAAAACAAAATCAATACGCTATATATATATGCAAGTTATATAGCTATAACGGTTATTACAACGCAACCCTAACACGCTATTTAGTCTGTTATAAAGTCTGCGAGTCAATCTGATTAAAATTAGTGACGTCATCAATACATGGGAGTCGATAACGTTGTGCGCAATCATTAACTCTTATCGCCACAGAACATATTATATATTAAAACATATTAACATAATAAAAGAAAAAATACAATGATATGAAACCAGAGTATTGTGTAATAATTATATTATGAATAAATAACTTCATTTTCTATATAAAACCATGCCGACTCGTTGGTACTTCCTTTTCGCTCTCATTGCATCACTTCAGAGGCATTATTTAGATTGTCGCTGCCTCGGGCCTGAATATTTTGTTCAAACAAATATTATATGCGGAAATCTTTTCTTTTTTTTTTATAGCACATTTCGGAGAAGAACATCATTCATTCTGTTATGCCTCTTGAGTTGTGAGCGAAAAATATGATTACATTTATTAAAAATATACAAACGAAAATTTAAAAAAATTAAGGGACAAAGGAAAATCAATTGGAGAAAAAAAGGGAAAAAAAAGCATAGTTATAGACTTATAGACTTCACAATGTTGAACGTAAAACACATTGCAGTTCTAAAGTAACATGTCGGAGTGAGTTACCAACAATAGTTAGCATAGTTATTGTTCTGATAACCGGTACGTACGTGAATGTCGGAGCTCCACATCGTCTAGTTTGTAAATAAAATTAAAATTGTAATTGTTTTAATATCCATTTAATTAATGTTCGTTAATGTAAAAATTAACCGAACACTAAATAGAGTGTTTCTTGTAATTTTTTTATCCTATATATGGTATATATAACTGTACCGAATCTCATCATTAGTTAACAAAAAAAAACAGACAAGAGAGAGAGAGAGGGAAAAAGAGAGAGTGAGAGAAAATGAGATAGTTTGTGAGAGTGTGTGAGAGTGAGAGAGAGTGACTGAGAGTGAGAGAGAGTGTGTGTATGTGTGAGATAGAGAGAGAAATAACGGTTATTGTGAGGCCTCATGTACGTATGTCATGCAGAAATAATACTTTTGCAAAAATACAAACTTTATACAGATTATGCCTTTTGATTTTATATTTAGACTTTGTATACATTTAGACTGTGTAACTTCGTGTTAACTATTTATAACATTCAGAAAACCACAATTGTTAAAACATTTCATAAATCCGCATAAACTCAGAATTCTACAATAACAAACGAACGATAAGGGGTCGGCGGACGAAATGTAACAGAGTATAAAAAATGACAATAAAGCGATAAAAGTTAAATCATTTTACCGGTATCTGGAGTCTTCGTGTAATTTAGAAAAGATTTTATATTATACGGGAGGTAGCTTTAGCTATTAAATTAGTCTTCAGAGACATTCGACTCACCTCCTCGAGTCAGGAGTCGGTCTATTTATACGGCTAAAGCGTGACGCTTAAAGCGCTTCATTGTGTACCTACTACTGTTCCAAATGGAAAATGGTAGATGAGAAAAAGAGAGGCTTTTAAGACTTCTTCAAAGATATTAAAAAATATAGAGTAAGATTATTGTCTTTTACGTACGTACGTAAAAAGTATAAGTAACAAAATTATATATAATTTTACAATAAGGAGTTATAAAGGATTATAAAGGATCCGATGTTTTATTCTTTGTTTTAAGTATCACCTAACTCCTTCCCAACTTCAAGATATTGCAGCCATAAAGCTCAACAGTGTGTATATTCTTCCTCCCTCCCTTCCCCATCCATCCCTTCTTATATTCTTTATCTAAAATACTAAGCAAGTTCTTTACTATTTTCAAGATACATCTTAACCGTCGGTATATTAAAAAGTAAAGAGATTTTCCAATATACTTCCAAACAAACATTGACACTGAGGATAAACTCCTACCACCAAAGACTTAGTTAACAAAAAAATATATAAACCGTTTGCATATTGAGCGAAGCAAGCCCGGTGTAATGGCTCATCGTTTCCCATTGATTTAAATATCATATCAGATATCAGTTTTTTTAACATGATATTTAAAAAAATATTTTTTTTTTGACATTTTTCAATTTTTTCAACCATTATCTAATGTGTGTTTTTATTATAGCAAAATTTCATAATTTTCCGTCAAGTAGTTTTCGAGCCCATTTGTGACAAAGAATGTGAAAAAGTCTCCAGTAGAACGCTCCGCTCACTTCGTTCGCTTCGCTCAATAAAAATTTTAAATACTTATTATCAATTAAGAAACTAAGTGGATTCTTTATATTTCATAGAACCATGAATAAACACGACCTTCATATAAAAATACTACTCACTAACATTTTAACGGTTGCTGTTCTCTGCTTTTTAATTTATACGTACAATAATAACTCGCTTGTGTTAAATTATGTGTTAATTTAATATTACTATTATATAAACCTCCATACACTTATATATAATATTGTTTATATATATAATATTACATTTATATATATAATATTCATTGTAGTAAATTCTAAAGTAGATATTCTACGATCCTTAACCTCCTTTGAGGTATTGATTTCTATGAAAACAGATGTAGACCAGTAATGAATTAAATTTTTTATTGCAGTATGTTTTCTTTTAAAAATCCAAACAGATATATGTATTATTTTAAGTTAAGTATAAAATGTAGAATGATTTTCTTACCTCACTGAAGAATTCGTCCATGAAGCCTCCTTCCACGGGCACGTTGACGTCGTCCGGACCGACATCGTCATCGTCACTCTGCGCCTGCAAAATAAAACACACATATTCAATACTGACTAACACTTACACACGAACAAACATTAATATTATGTATATTAAATTTTAGAAGATGTAGAGAATTGTTGATACAAAAAAATACACACACACACACTTATGTGTAAAAAACACAATCAATAATATTATGTACATTGAATTCTAGAAGTAAGAGTATTATAACTACAGAAAGAAAAGAGTACACGTACACACACATACGCACATACCGCACACACACACGTACGCACGCACACTTATAAAAACACACATACAATCAACATTATATTACGTACATTTAATTCCAGAAGAATTAACGAGACTACTACGAGTCAAAGAAGCGAGTACAATAAAAAAAATTTAAAACATTTTTTATCTCACAGCCGTATGCGAGCGGGAGCCGACATCACAGGGAGCACGTAAAGCAATATTGAAACCACTTAGCCGAGGCGAGCTAGCCATTATTCAATTTATAGGGGTAGACCTCGTACCCACAAAGCCCCGGATATACGGGGTTAAGGGGAGAGGGAGAACCAAATGACTTTGACACTCGTATATTTAAATTATCATATATTTACCTAACCTACCCTAAATCGTATAATTAATTCGAATAATAAACGCATACCACGTAATTACGACACATTAATACATTAACCTTTTTTTTTTTTTTTATCGTTGGAAAAATCCGTTACGGATACCCGCCGACCAAGAAGGTGATGGCCGGAGGGTTATGTGGGACTACCCGGCAGCATAGAGGACGCTGCCATTTTTAAGGTTACCCACTAAAAAACCAACGGTTGCCCTCAACGCCTTAATGGGACGCCACGGGATCGCTTGCGCACTCACCGTGACGCTCCGGCGGTAACCCCCCGTGTAAGGGTGCTCCGAGCAACTAAGAGTACCCTCACGACGTAGGCCAAATTAATACATTAACCTGCGTCTACCCTCAAATTTAATATCATTGTTAATTGCAGAAACGATTCATTACTTCACTCTTAAATTATGAGAACTCAAACTTGTAGACGAGGGTTAACATGAAGTACATATATATATATATATATATAACATTATATAACGCAAAAAGCTTCTAACTTGTTATATATATTACAGATACATTAGTAAATGATTACAAGAAAAGAACAACAATTTTATATATATATATATATATATATATATGTCGTAATATCACATCATAAGTATATATATGTAAAATTACATTAAAACTGTCTACACACACACACATACACACACACAGAGACAGTATTTCGGTGTACATGTGTATATATATGTAGGTCAGGGCTTGTCTGGTGCCATGATATCACATGGAACAATTACAAGCGCCGCGGGGGACCGACCGACACACTCACTCACTCACACTGACTCAATTTAGCAAACTAATAATTTCCAAGAAAACAACATTCTCCTAATATAGAGAGTGCCAAGTTGACGGGCCTTATTCAATTTTGTGTATCTAATTTCGTCTCCGCTTTGAAAGCAACAGGACTAATTACTTAAATATTTTTAGCTTTTATACTAAAATTATTAGTGTTTTACTAGCTTTTGTCCACGACTTTCTTCGCGTCGATTTTGTCTTTATTAAATTAGCTTAAGTTACCGTTAAAATTGGTCCAGCCGTTTCAGACAGACGGACAAATAACAATTTAAAAAAAAACCTTTTTTAATGTAAATATATACATAGTTTCATATGCATATGAACATTAATTTAGAATAACAAACGGACACTTCAATTTCATTTGTGTATATATAGAGTATCCATAACACGACCTCACAGAGGGCACACGTGTTGCACTCTGACCTATCACCCACCTAAGTTATATTAAAAATAACCCCATTCTATTTTTAATATCTAAAATTATTATCACAAAGGCACAAAGGCTATAAAAACAACAATATCACAGCGATTCGCATCTTTTTATCGGCGATGTGAAAATAAAACTTAATGGACTTATACAAGTGCTTTACTATTATGATATAACAATTTGTTATATATAAATGTTCAAATATTACTGTATATATATATATATATATATATATATATATATATATATATATATATACAGTAATACCCCGCTTTAGGCGAGGGATACGTTCCAAAAAAAATCGCGTTAACTGAAATTCGCGTATAACGAGGTTTATGATTAAACATAGTCAAAAATTATTACAAAAAAAAACAAATCATTTTAATTCTAGGAACACTTTATGCAATACATAAAAAAAAATACATCTATTGTGGATGACTACATTATATTTATACACACTCTTTCGCGTAATTCGAGGCATTTGAGTGCGAAATTTGCATCCGCGTTATAGTGAAACCGCGTATAACGGGGTCGCGTAAAGCGGGGTATTACTGTATATATATAACATTAAATCCGTATCAGATTCGTCGATGTTAATACGATTAACGAAAAGAAGTCACTTAAGTCAATTCAACTTTGTAATGGTACATTTATTTGGGATGAATAAAAGCTCGCTTTTGAGCCTCGCTATGAGATTCGTAAATTCAATAAAAGAATTTATGAACGGGAATCGGATGGGAGTTAGAAAGGCAAGTGACCTAGCTTATACTTCATATAAATACATTTCAGTAGTAAATTAAGCTTACATTTAATTTAGTTTATGTATGCGAGGGGTGTGCTAGTGTGGTGGATATATTGTAACTCCGGACACGTATTTCAATCGGACAAATCGGATCATTGAATCCAACTCTAAAGCTTTTGAAACTATGACGTAAATTACTTCGATACCACTACTTTTCTTTTCAATTATATTCTTATACGAAAATTTAATTCTATTTCTTATAACATTGACGATTATAGGGAGGGTAGTTAACGAACTTCTTTTATTCCCTGATATTATTAACTTTTACATGACCATTATCCTGAAGGACACTTAATATCTGAGGTGGTTTATTTTAGTCACGCACGTTATAACCTAGCACTATTGTCACAGGTTCCATTGTGCCGTATAACAAATATAAAATATTATAGCCGACATTACCCTTACCTACTGGGGTCGTAATACAAAAGTTATATTACAGAATTATGTATAGGGCTTTAGAATATAAATAAGGCTGGATATACACTATAAATAATTAATTGGAATTATTTCTTATTTAACTAATTTATTATCACAATTAAGTGGGACGAATCTCGCTGTAATTTAACGGATTCAGTACAAAAGTTTATTATCATTTAACCTAATATATATAATATATTAAAAAAATATTATTTTTTTTTATTCAAAACTGCTGTTTGTTTGTCTAACTGTTAACACAAGTACTTTCTTTCTACCAAAGAAACTTAAAGCCGCGAGTCGTCATTTAAAAATCCTAATTTGATATGGTTAAAACTCATTACAAAAAAAAAAAAAATTAAATTAAAAAAAAAAAAAAAACTACACCTTGCCCGTGTCTCCTCCTCAGTAAGGCTAGTGAGGGATCGCGTAACATAACATAAGAACCAAACCTTCCGCTATCCCATGTAACCCCATACAATACCTACTCATAATAACGCCATAATATAATCTGATGATACAACAAACGAACCGACAGTCCTGTCAGTTCTGTATCGTGTACAAAGAAATAACATTATCAAGTATGTTATTATATGAATCGCTATTTTATTAGGACATTATATCAAGTGTCTTTTATCTTTACGTGTGTACGGCGACCGTTCGACTAAATGGGTGACCTTTGCCTTAACCTTAACCCTTTTCTTTTACCGGGATTCACGAACAAACAGTGTCGGAGCTAATTATTCAGTAGCATTAAAACAAAAGTTTACTTGTAATTGAATTCTTATTTAGGTCCGTTTAAAATCTTTTTTTTTTTTTTTGGGAGAATAATTATATTAAGCGGGTAGAAGTGGGTAAATGTATTATTTAAAATTTTTAAACGTTCGAAAACGTTGACAAGAATTTAAAATAATAGATTGCGGTTATATAGACGGGGCCGGTTTTTAATTCAGTCAAAGTGGGGATGGGGGAGCTACAGGACGAAAATCCATGGATAAAACAAAAGTTATAATAAGATAAATTTTTGATAGACCTCTGACGGTGAAGTTAAGTAAATTTTACATTTCTTAAAATAGAATTTATAAATATACATACTTACATATATATAAAAATAATAAAATTTTAGTATCTATTTGTAATTCTAAATTAACAGCTTTTACAAATACATATTACGGTAAGTAATAAAATTTTTTTTTAATTTGTTCATTTGTTTCCCCTAATCGCTAAAGTGGCTGGACCTATTTCAACAGGACTTTCACTAGCGGATAGGTGATTTTATAAGGAGTAACTTGAATAATTTTGTTTTAAAAATCATATTCCGCGCGTACGTAACATAGTTGATGGCACAGCCAGTACATAATAATAATAAAACATTTCATATATGAATGGTATATTTGAATAAAATACAACCTCTTTCTGTCACAAACATACAAATATCATTACTCATTAGCAAAACTGACTTAATACTGTTAACTCAAAATTTAGAGTCGGCTTGTTGCCCAGGAGGCTTATTTTTGACAGACAGATAAAGAAGGTCGGGAGGTCGGATCGACCCATACCTATTTAATATCTGATTATCAACTAGACCTTAGCAAATATACTAAATTATGTAACGGTCGGCAACAACAACTACAGCTATTGTAATGAATTCTGTTAGATTGGATTAGAGAAAGAGCTTCATAAAGTTTTAGATTTAGTAGCTGAGAAGTAATCACGTAATGAGGAGAAATGAAGGGCAAATAATGTTTTAACGTGGATTCTTATATGAGGATAGGTCGATCGATGGATTGGGATAAGTTCAGGGGAGTATTGGTTAAGTAGTAGCAGCTACGATTGAACGATTGATTGACCGATTGATTGAACGATTGATTGACCGATGGATTGGGATAAATGAAGGGGAGTGTTGGTTAAGGGGTAGCAGTTAAAGTAGGAGATACGAACCAATGTTGGGTGAAGCTGCTTTATATTTACTTCACTCTATCGCTACTGCAAAAAAATGTCACAAGGATAGATTATATTTCAACTTTTACATAATTTCTTAGCTATCATCGATAAAGTATTAACAATTTCGAAATAAATCAAGCAAGCAAGTTATATACGAAATAGTAAAGAAACTGAAATTTCCGATAGAACAAGTCACGTCTTCAAAGATTGTGTAACAACGCCGTCTGTTACAACGGGGAGGGGGGGGGGAGGGGTGTTTGACTCGCCTAAAATATTACCTAATACACTTAGGATGACTCTTTTGTGAGTTATTTTAATGAAATGCGACATTTCGAAAGAATTTTCAAAGTCCCATCCCTCGCCCTCGCCCGCTTTACCCTCGGGATGTTATTTATTACTCCACTTATGACATCGGGAATGAATATTAGTGAAATATGAAAAGTAACTTGAGCGAGCACTTGCAAAATAAGTCTTAATATGAAAATAATATGTATTATTTACATGATATAAAAGAATAATAATATATTAAATCATGTCTTTCAGCGTGTAGTTAAAAAAAATAAACCACACAAAGACATTCAATTCCGGACGCCTCCGGAAGAATATCGCGTCAGTGTTGTGACAGTCACGCTCGTATGAAATATGTCCGTAAAATAAGAGGCGAAAGCTAAATCAAAGTAATATTATCCGTAAGCCGTATCCGTCATCCGTATAGTAATTCCGTACAATGAATCAAAATAATATTAGATGCTAAGTCATTCAGACTATTTTTTTCAGACTTTAAGCATACATACAAATTTTGATGAAATTACAACTTACGGAACTGAAGTATTGAAATCCGTAATATTCCGGATCCGATTAATACAGTATTTAATTATACATTAGACATTTAATATCTACATTGTCTTTGTTAAAATTCCGAAAATTTTGCACTTCGGTTGCTATCAAGAATATTTTAGTGTATATGGTAAAAATGTGGAATAATTTTTTAAACAGGAAAATGACTTATAACTTAAAAATTATAATAAATTACATTTACTTGTTTATATTAACAAAACGTACTTACATTTCATATGCCATCACTTATTAATATACATTTTATAATACTATACAACAATACAGACAAACCTAACGTGTATATATATATATATATATATATATATATATATATATATATATATATGTATATATATATATATATATATATATATATATATGTAAGAACCTAACGAAAAGGATACAACATGTTTTTAAACATCTTTACATCGATTCTAATATAAAAAAATATATAAACAGATTCTTTTTGTTAAATTTAACCAGGAAACGTATTTATCAGTGTCGATACATTTGAAATGTTATCAGAGAAGTGTTAGATAAAGAGGTTTACTTACAGTTATATAAGTCGCCTGGGAAAGAAGAGTTACTTTAAAACGCCGATAGCAGCCGATTGCAGCCGATTACTTTATCCAGAGAGTACTTTCACACTGCATTATATTATGTTTTAAACAGTTTACTTTATGTAATACTTAGTTAAGTAAAACTTAAAAAAAGATAAACTTGAAAAAAGATAAATTTGTAAAAAGATACTCATTTCTGCATAAAAACGTGAATATTCACAATGTTATTATAATATATACGGTATATCTTTATTAATAAAATATTAAAAAAATATTCACACAAGTCATACGAGATCCAGGTTTGCACTTAACGTAATAGGTACCTACTTGCAAAATAAACCCTATCAAAAATGCATAAACTCGAGAGTTCCGAAAGCCGACATTATGTTTTTTTGTAGTCATTTGCATGAAATCGTAAAAGCTACGAGCTGCTACCCAAAGCCGGGCGGCGAGTTCGGACACTTTTCAAAACCATAAACAAATTTTTTCCTGAACCATTTATATTATCATAAACATATAATGTAAAAAATATGAACTATATTTTTAATTTCATTAAGTTATATATAAATAAAATAATTTGATATATATATATACCAAAAAAAAAATCTTTTTTTTTTACATTGTTTTTAGTTATATGTAAAACGAAATCTTAAACATCAGAAATCAACAAAATATGCTAATTAAGAGTCATAATATTATGTTAACACTCTCTAAACTTCGAGACGGCCCAGAAGCTATCAAAATTTGAACAATTTGTATCGAAGGTATTGTAAACTGAGCGTTGCCGCAACCCTTACGTAATTCCACCCCCCCCCTCTCCCCCCACCCACCTTCACACCCCCCCGAACGGCCAGCTAAGCCTGCCCGTGTTATATTGCATTTTTGTACAATATTTATACATCGTTCGTATACGAATTTGCACAGCACTTCAAGACTATTATAACATATGAATATTTTTAGGGTCTACATTTTTGATCTCCCAAAAAAAAAAAAAAATTGGAACATAAATGTAGCAAAGCTAATTATTCTTTATAATTAAGACAATTAATTGTAATGTAAAAAGGACACAATTGATTGACCGCATCCAGTCAAAATCGTGTTGGGGTCTGTTTATAAATGTCGAGGGCTGAGTTCCCGTTCCACACATATTTTACATACCACCAAACGATCGTAATAAATTCCTTATATTCTCAATCTTATTTTACAGCGACGTAACAGTTAAACAAGTGTATTATGTTATATGTTATATGTTATATATTATGATGTAGACTATAACGGAGTCAGGAGGCAAGGTTAAAGTATATTTGAATATATATCTTAGTAGAACAATATATTTTTTAACTTTGTTCCTTTGTTCGTTCTGTATTGTTTTCACTGTTCTCAATTTGTTAAAAAATTGGAGGGATTTTTTTTTTATATAATCGAAAAACATTTACTGGGTCTTGCTGAATTTAATATTTTTTTTATTTTTTTTATTTTTTTTTTTGTTTTTAATTAGTGTGTAAAAATTAATTTTTTTTCAATTTATTTTTGTGTGTAGTCTGTGTTATCTTTTATGATTACTTTTAAACATTTATTTTCATAATCATTTTACTTAAAAATCAATTGTTTTTTTATTAACATTTATAATTTCGTCAAACTTCGTTCGGGAAATACGCTGGGTATTTGCATTTTCGCTGGTTATTATTATACAATTCTTGACAAGGTTTTTGCTTATCAAATCGGAGGTATAGGTGTGAAAAATAACCGAGATTCATAGTCGGTATAATTTCCTGTCAAGCCTCCTTAGGAGAGGAATACAATCCAAGAGCATTAAACCAAGAGTAATATAGTCCAAGAGCATAAGGTTCCTAGATTCAGTAATATTGCTTAAATCAATAATTACCAATAGAAATAGTAAAACTGGTTTTAAGTATGATTAATAATAATAATAAGGTAAAAGGTAAAGGTAAAAAAAAAAGTTATACATTACCAAACGTCACAGTCAGTAACCTAGTATAAGTATATACAATAGAATCCCCCAAATCTCAGAAAAATGTTTAGCGCCCTCCCCTTAAAGGCGAAATAATCAAACCGCACCCTCAAGACAATTTGTTATATATTTTCTTTCCTACACGAAAAAATTAATTAGATTTCTGTATCTGGAACATTGGGAGTGAGTGCTTGATCTTACTACCTTCACAACTTGACCATACGGATTTAATTAGCTCTGAGCTAAGCTAATGTAAGAGTTATACTGTAAATAGATATTTATTTTGAGCATAAAATTAATTAGAAAAAATCAACGTTTAAGACAAATATTTGAATACAAAACTAACTCAAATTATTTGCAATCTCTCTTAAAGTTTGAATTAAATCTAAAATGTAACGTATCAGAAAAAAAATTATTATATATCATTATCAGTAAGTTTGTTCCATTACTTGAAGCAACGCACGGACAGAAGAGTCCCACGATCTCTCTGAGCGATAGTTTTAGCGATACGAGCTAGTAACAGCATTTTGTTTAATAATTTAACACAATACGCACAGACAGAATAACATGTTATACTAATTCTTTATCCTAACGTGTTCTTAGTTCTTTCAATTAGTATTTGACCAGCTTAATAATTGATTTAGAATATAGTTTGTTCGTTGGTATGTATGTATATTTATAAATTTAAGTCTAAAGAATATTATTTATATAATACTAGCAGGTTACCCGTGCTTCGCAACGGAAGGCGAAAGTGATCAAACATTTTGTTTGAATTTCCACACCACCTATTCGGTATCAAACAGGTGCGTTATATTTTTTGCAGTTTTTTAGCTGTAACTTTGGAACGGTTTGGACCTTTGCAAAATCCTTTCTTATTGCACCTATTCAATGTGTCAGGAGTCTTGTGTAAAAATTTCAGCTTTCTAGGTATTACGGTTCGGGCTGTAGAGCGATGAATGAGTCAGTGAGTGTCTTTGTGCTTTATATATTAAGATATCATGATAGATCTATACCTATATCTATAAATACAATTAAAGTGTATGTTTGTAAATATTTTTTTTTTTTTTCACTAAACGCATATGTATATACGGTACTTACTACTAACTACTAACATGAAAAAGCATTTTTTTAATATAAACTTTGCCTGTCTGTCTATCGGAATAATCTGTGATACGATTGGACCGATTTTGGAAAAACTTTCAAGAGCGCATAGCCGATTTTACAAGGAGTAACTTGGGCGTTTTTAAAAACATATAAACGCGAAAAACCAACAGTGTTCTATACATAATTTAATGCATGTAGATACCTACATAATTAAATTCCTATGTTTATTCATAACGAGAGAAAGTATTTTAATGAAAGTAATATATATATATATATATATATATATATTCATTGTTAAATTTCTAATTAAACCACTACAGTGTAATAGACATTGTCTGTGCGTAACTGTTTGCTTATTAGCATATTAACGTAGTTTTACTGCCAATTTTAATGGTATTAATGCTATACGGGATTTTAAAAAAATCAAATAATTAACACATTCGCGAACGCTGACGTGAATTCACGTCATTTCAAGTTCTATTCCTGGTTGCCGCTGACGTGGATTCACGTCATTTCAAGTCATTCCTAGTTGCCGCTGACGTGAATTCACGTCTTTTCAAATTCTATTCTTGGTTGCCGCTGACGTGAATTCATGTCATTTCAAATTCTATACCTGGTTGTCGCAAACAAATTGTATACTTTTTATCCTCTACTTGACTATACAAGTTTGAGGCAACCAGCTTCATTATATTAGCCGGTACACAGAATTAGAAAAAAAAATAGCCGGACTCGAATGTTGTAAAATTGCAAAAAAAACTTGACATATTTTAATAAATACATAACAAAATAAAATAAAACTAAATTCATATCACACAGGCGCAATCCACCATTGCGACAGACATACCAAGCTACAACAGTGCTATTAGATAATAAATGCCAGCACGTGCATTCGATACTGAGAGATGGCATTCATCGGAACTGAAGTGCCCGCTGCAAATGTATAACTATATAACATGTAGAACTATATATATATATATATATATATACATATATATATATATATATATATATATATATATATATATATATATATATATATATATATATATATATATATATATATAATTTTATCGTTAATTCTTACCTAGTTATATTAGATATATTATTTATTATTATTATGTATGATAGTTGTAGGGCGAAGTTTTTTTGTTTGTTTAAACGCGATAATCCCTGGAACTACAATGGGATTTAATTTAATATTCCATTTATTGTAATAAAGCTTCATAGCATCACAACATCACAACTTCATTATAACACATTTATAGACAATCTGTCTTTAAAAAAAAAGAAAATATATATATATATTTCAAAAAAATATATATTGAATGAGACATTTGTATTTTGTGTTTATAAAACAAAAACTTACAAACTTATTCTACGTATTAGTGTATTATTCGGTAGCACACGGACGGAGTCGCGTTTAACGACTAGTGATTTACAAATATAATTAGAACTAAAAAACATACATACATACATTCAAAACATGTAGCAAAATTTTATTTACATCAACTGTTACATATAAATCGATTGTCTAGTGGAGACGACGCGACTGGAGGCTTTTTGGTGAACAGCCAAAATTATCAACACATTCTGTTAAGTTGGACCAAATACAAAAATAAGCCAATTGCTTTAAAATTATTACATATATATGTATCACAATAATGTCTGTCTGTAAAATTAATTTCCGTATAAAGAAATTTCTTTATTAAAATGATTACGATAATATAATTACACTTTTACATAATAATTAACACTAAACCTACCGACAATTCTTGTATACCTGTTCCTACCGCACGCCGTCAAAATGACCGGTAATTAAAAGTTAATTATTCTATAACGCAGGTAATAATGGACATAACTAAAAGTAAAGAGTGAAGAAAATATTATATGCATATTCCAAGAATTGTCATGTAGTTTGATAACGATATTATAACGTTTAAAAATGCGTAAGTTTTACAAAAGTTTAAGAACGGTCAATTTGACCGGTACTTGGTAGGTTTAGTGTTAATATTGTTTTATTAACAAATAATCGATATCACGTTCGTAACATGACCGATATAGTCATCGGTGTAATCGAATTAAGCCGAGAGGCGGGAGCACTGAAGCAACTGGAGCCCCTTCGATAAACAATAATATACTAGAAATAGATACTGGCGGAGAAGTATTTATATCTTTATATATAAGACCTTTTGGTTGAAAAAGGAAAAAAAAAAACAAAAAAAGGAACATTAGACAAGTCGTCAGCTGTTTTATCAGGTCCGTTGTAAATAACTTTCTGATCTTGTGAAACTTATCAATTTTGTATAAAGATTTTGATTTGATAATTTTTTTATACTAACACGTAGTTATAAGCAGTATATAAGTGAATTTTAAAATGCCACATAATAGTATATCTATTCTTAAATGCCTTGCTCGTATTTATATAGAATATAGCAAACGGTTATCTGCTCTTCGAGCGGCTCGGTAAGGGCGACCTCGTAAAATAGTTAGCTACAGATCGGATATAAACCGACGAATTGGTAATAAAATCATTGTCCTTGTTTTATTTTATAGCTATTTACTATTTACAAGTACGTTTGTATTAGATACAGTATTGATAGAGGAGTATTCCCACCATTGACGCTGAAAAGGCAAAAAAAAAAAAGAAAAAAAAAGGACTACAAATTATGGACATTAATATAGACAGAGGAGTATTCCTACCACCTGTCATGGCCAGTGGCCAGTAGGACTAACAGGAGAGACATTCACCAAAAAAAAAAAAAAAAAAAAAAAAAAAAAAAAAAAAAAAAAACGGAGAAAAAACACAGGAGTAAAAATTATGGACATTAATAATGTTATAAAAGTAAGAATCTGTAAGTCATAGTAAGTTAGACTTTACGAGAGACAATATCTTAAAATAGACGCTACGTAAGCAGTGAATCAGCTGATGTAGAGTGCACGACTGAGGAGTGAGGTCGATCGGACAATGAGGCTATTCAGAACCAACCCTTGTAACCCTTGTACTCTTTTAATGGGTTTTGAGATTATGTAACATTAACATACTCGTACAACCCCCATCCCCCCTATATAACTTTAATAACCAAATTAATAGCTTGTATTAAGTTTTAGTAGACAATAAATTTTGCAAATACATTTAAGTATATAAAAATAACAGAGATAAAGTACATCCAGGTAAGAAAATTAGCTGTCGCGATCGGGATTCGAACCCACGATCTTTGGCCTTGGTCACACTAACAGCACTCAGGGTCATCTACACTTTCACTAATAGCGACCTTAAACGTTTTAACATAAATAATTATTAGGAAAATTATTTTTATTATATTTTTCAAGATGGAGGAAGTAACGCTTAATATTGGTACTGTTTCTACTGACGTTTCTTACAGTATTTATATTTTCAATTCCTCCGTGACTCGTAGATTTCGACTTCGGAGTCGCGGTCGCGATAGTGTATATTTTAGTTCACATTTGTGATTAAAAATACGGTAAAATGTTAAAAAGTTATCGCATTTTATCTAACCGGTACAAAAAACAGATGATTTATGTCCGACACTACACTAGAATCTAAATAAAATTTTATATAAATTTATAAGCGCTAAAATCTCATTAAACCAAAGTATACAAATTCAATTTATATTGCAACGATAAGGGTGATAACACATTAACTAAAACAGACTGTGTTATTGTTAAATTATAAATTTAATAAACCTATATTGGTGTTAGGGAAATTTTGTCGCATTACAGGGCTTAATGTTTTTAAGAATTGAGTATATATATATATATATATATATATATATATATATACGTAACCCTGGAACCTATTTACATAGCTATAGAAAAATATAATTCACTTTACGTCGTTTCACATTGCGTCGTATTTTTCAACGTAACCAACGCAATGTGAGTTATGGGTGTACCATAAACAAACTAATCTTAAAAAGCAATTTAAATATACATAATGTAGTGAGTAAATTATGAGAATGATTAAACCTAGATCGATGATGCAAACTCGATGTTTGTGACTCAACGTCGAAGGTCGCGCACCGGAAACACATCGTCAGCTGATAAGTGTATCAAGAACACTGTTAATTATACATATACAGCCTCGTCAGATCGATCACAATTATCACAGGTTTAAAATTGATAATTTGGTACGTTAGACCTTTATATACAAGCTGTGCACGCGACTTTGTGCACGCTGAATGTTATTCAATATAAAAGTATCCAAGTTACTCCATATATCATAAAAGTCCTGTTGAAATCGGTCCAGCGGTATATGTTTTAAAAGGTATTAATTTTGGAATTACAAACGGACAATTCAATTTTATTTATATGTATATATATATATATATATATATATATATATATATAAATGTATTTATTTTGTTTGACATACATTTTTATAGGTCAAATAAAAAAATAAACTTAAAATTGGAACAGATTAAAAATTATCATTTGTATCCGCTTGTTTCATTAAAAGTTGAAAATTAAAAATGTATGTTAAATCACATTCCAATTTTCCTATCACAATAATAGAAAAAGTATAAATTATTTAATATATTGTTATCAAACTATTATAATAACACGCGGTTTTACTTGTATATATAACATGGGAACGAATCGGAATTCCTTTAGACGTTTGACCTAATTGTTTCGAAAAAAAAAACACTTATTAACGTTTAGGAATGTCGTTAGAGAAATATGCTGTAAAAAAATGTCAGCCGTTTGTATGTACAATGTTTTCAACGACAATAAAAACACATTTACCTACTTATTTATACATCTATTACACAAAATAAAATTAGTCGCATTTTTTTTATAATAGAAAAAAATGGGGGGGACAAAATATTGGCAAACAATTTTTAAAATAAATATTACATTATACAACCTTTTTTTAACATAAAATCACGCGCAATAAAAGTAAATTGAACGACGAGAAAAAAAAAAAATTACCTACTAGATATACCTATCACACAAAAAAAATATAGTATTCTTTTTATAATAGAAAAAAAAAGGGGGGAAAAATATTAGCAAACAATTTTTAAATTAAATATAACCTTTTCTGATATTATATTACGTGCAGTAAAATTAAATGTACCAACAGGGCTATGGGCCTTGAAAAGTTTCACTCAGCCCTCAGAGGGGCAGAGGGGAGTAATACGGTCCGAGGGAAAAGGGGAAATTATATTACAATGGGACATTGTTATTTTAGTTGGTTGTCGTGATTGTGGAAAATATAACTTCTTAAACAGCAATCCAATAACTTATACAGTTAATTAAATAAAATTTATTAATTTTCTTTTTCATTTAATAAATATCTTTAAAGGAAAAGGAAATAATAACCTTAACATAGTTATATTACATAATAACAATTTCAGTGTTTAATATAAGAAATATATATACGACTAAAATAAGAGACAGAATTTATATCAAGTTCCAATATGTATAAAATCTGTTAGAAACAATTTCATATTAGAATCATAATCTTAGTCTATCAAGAGATAAGTATCTTAGGAATTACTAATTATAATAATAAGATTATCTTCGACAAACAATATTTTGCTCTTTAACACTAAACCTGCCGACAATTCTTGTATACCTGTTCCTACCGCACACCGTCAAACTGACCGGTAATTAAAAGTTATTTTAT
Organism: Melinaea marsaeus rileyi; assembly: GCA_918358865.1. Lineage (NCBI taxonomy): Eukaryota > Metazoa > Arthropoda > Insecta > Lepidoptera > Nymphalidae > Melinaea > Melinaea marsaeus. The sequence continues at coordinate 6,627,167 of OU911083.1, read as the reverse complement.
TATATAATGCAGGTAACAATGGAAATAACTAAAAGTAAAGAGTGATTTTGCTTCACTCTTTACTTTTAGTTATTTCATTATATTATATTATATGTATATTCTAAGAATTGTTGTGTAGTTTGACAACGATATTATAACATTTAAAAATGTGTAAGTTTTACAAAAGTTTAAGAAAGGTCAATTTGACCGGTACTTAATAGGTTTAGTGTTAAATATAGTTAACTAATTTGGTTATATATGTTAACCGTTTAACATAGGTTTTTTTTTTTATATAAAAAATAGTATTTGTACTTTAGAAAACAAGTATTCAAAGACCTAACCCAACCTAACCTTGAAACTAACCTAACCAATTCGACTAAGCATTCATTGGTTAAAATATATTGTATGTGAATTATTATATTATTAATATTAAAAATGCATCATAATTCAGTAATGGGATTACATCATTTTTATGTTTTTTTATTACTCTAATTGGAAAATATCTTAATCATATTCTTATCTATGCTTTAACAGCTTGGAAGAGAATTTATTTTCTATTGTTTCATTGTTATTATTGTGTTATTAAATTATATATACGTATATATACACTCAGAACATTATAAGAATGATATGACCTTAAGAAACATTACTCGAAAAGTCATATTCCGTTGTTAAAATATATTACTTGATTGTATAACATTTATATATAATGATATAAATGTCTCTCAGGGGAGGTTTTTTCTGTAATTTATTTAATATATTATACTATATTATATTATTAAAAAAACTGTGCTATATTATATTAAATGTATTAAATCATTTTTTCTTGTTTTAAATTTAAATTAATAAAATAGTATTTTTCATATTAATTTATTGTTTAGAATTAAAATTTTGCACTTGCCCAATAAGTTACAGCTTTTAATTTTGTATATTTAACATAAATTTTTTCCTGTTCACCCACATACAATCTCATGACTAATAGTTGAAATTTGCCTACAGAATGTATTAATGTGTATCCCTTGAACTTGATACCTTGATAAGGAATTACAATATATAATTATTAAATTTTACTGAAATGTACAAATTGTAATAATTATAGGCAGAGAATATTAAAATCTAGTTGATAATAGTTGGCAAGGTTTTTATAAAAACAAACAGTAGATAAGCATTGTCTTTGAAGACTGTGAACGCAACAAATTGTCTCGCTTCAATGACAGGCCGAACATTCATTAAGAAGAGAAGTTACGGGTGGGGCGATCAAAAATGAAATCTTGCCTAAGGATCTCGTAAGGATACTAGCGTTTAAACCCGAAACCTAGAACAGTTCACAAGGCATAGTATAGGCATAGTTATACTCCTACTTCTTTGTGGATTCGAGGTCATTGAAAACCAGTAGTTATATTAGGAGCTGAAGAATAATGGGGGGCTTACCGCTTGGAGCGCCGCTAACCTGTCCTTCGTCATCCTTAATAGAAAATCACACACCAAATAAACGTTTTATCTTATTACACAATCCCATTCACAGATATTTTTCTAACAAACGTCACTATACTAAAGGACACGAACACTAGTTCACTTCACTCAAAAAATCGATACAACGAACGAACGAAACTTCCATCCGTCAGTCTGATGAAGACAGGTCTCAAAAAGTTGTAGATGGCGTGAAAGTCGCTAAAGAAAATGACGTCAGAATAGGCGCAGTCGGTAAAACAGTACTGCAAGATTTCAAGCAAAAGCTTTTTATAAATTAAAAATCAATAATTCTCATAAATATAAAAAGTAGATATATTAAAAATCATAAATATAGTAGATTTTTTTTATACCATAAAGTAAATAAAGAAAATAGTAAAAATATTCAATTTAACTTAAAATAAAAGATTTTGTTTTGACTAATGTAGACATTGCGCCTGTGGCTGTCACAGAATTCTTCCGTTTAGTCAAGTGACGCCATTGTGAGCCGTAACGACTTTTAAGAGCACGGAGTTTAATCTCGATTTTTTTTAATAATCTTGGTAAATTGTGTTTTTATATATAGTGAGAATGTTGTATGTGTAACGCGCTTTCTGTTTCGTATAATATTTTGTTATAAAAATACGTAGTTTAAGTGTAAATTGTGATTAACTTCGGTACTGAGGAGCTAAATTCCTGTGAGGACAGTTGGGCGCCATTCGGCCAAAACTTAAAACAAATTTAACTTGCCAATGTGAAAAGTACCCGTTTAAAACTATTTATATAAATTCAAGACGTAACTAATTATTTACGAATATACTTTAATTATTTGCGGAATCAACACCGGCTTTAATTGTATACCTAGTCATGATGCGTCATGAAAAAATAAAACTCAAGTTTGTAACTTTTATTTTCAGGTGGTAATAAGCAAAAACTTAGAAAATGGCAGATGATATGCCCACATTCAAATGCGTGCTGGTAGGAGATGGTGGTACTGGCAAAACCACATTTGTAAAGCGACACTTGACCGGAGAGTTCGAGAAAAGATACGTCGCTACGCTTGGTGTTGAAGTGCATCCTTTAGTGTTCCATACAAACCGTGGCCCCATCAGATTTAACGTATGGGATACAGCCGGCCAGGAGAAGTTCGGAGGACTTCGAGATGGATATTATATTCAAGGTCAATGTGCCATCATCATGTTTGATGTAACCTCACGTGTGACGTACAAAAATGTTCCCAATTGGCACAGAGATCTAGTGAGAGTATGTGAAGGAATACCAATAGTACTTTGTGGCAACAAAGTAGATATCAAGGATAGGAAAGTTAAAGCAAAAACAATTGTATTCCACAGAAAAAAAAACCTTCAGGTACTATATTTCATTTACTATTTTAATGTATAAATACATGATACATATAGAATTTTAATTTACTATTTTAAACTATACTGAAAAACTAACAAAATGTTTTGTTTCAGTACTATGACATTTCTGCCAAGTCCAATTACAATTTTGAGAAACCATTTTTATGGTTAGCAAGAAAGCTGATTGGTGATGGAAACCTAGAGTTTGTTGCCATGCCTGCTCTTGTTCCTCCAGAAGTCACTATGGATCCACAATGGCAGAACCAAATTGAGAAGGATCTTAAAGAGGCCCAAGACACCGCTTTACCCGAAGAAGATGAAGACTTGTAAATATAGAGAAATAAATAAAATTCCCAGTGCCCTCTAATGTGATAAGCGCACTCGGCTTACACGGAGATGTCTTCAATTAATTTCATTCCATTAGGTTGCAATTGGTTCATAAGTGCAGTATATTTTTACAAAAAAAAAATCATTGCTTTATTCAGTGCATGTTTAAATTGTTAGTCTCGTGGTGTTCATTTTGTTACTCCTCACAATTCTGATATGTTTACATACAAATGTTACAGCAAACAAAAATCTCATTTTTATACAGGAATCAAATTAATTATGTATGGTATTTCAAAACTGCATCCTATATGCAGCTACTGTTAATGTTTCATTTTGATCTTTTGTATAGTATTATTAATGTACACTTAGGTATCATTAGAGGAGGTTTTTTGATGCTCAGGCTTTTAAAACTAATGTAAAACATTAATTTTGCTTTAATTAATGTATTCCTATTTAACATAAGCAGGCGAGGTCGTAATTTATTTATCACAAAATATTCTCATTTGATACTTAAGAACTGACAATATTTCACTCTAAAATTGTGGTGATACTTTTTTGAATAAAGTTACAAAATAAATGAAGTGTTTTAATATATAGCTATCCAATAGCACGTCTTTTACATGTATATAGTGGGTTTGCATTTTTCTTGTCTGTTACTCCAAGATAGGTTTTTAAAAATAATTGGTTTGTAAAAACATTTTTGCGATTAAGCAATTCGTTTGTGAAATTTAAGCTTAAAGTGCAAATTTTTATTAGATTAAATTGTTTCCTCCTCCTGCCAGGTAAATAGTTCATTTTGAAAGTATGAAAAAAACAGTACATACGTATAATTAATTAAAGAGAAAATATCAACTAAGTAGGTTTAAAAAGTTTAGGAGCAATAGTCGGTTGATTTCGAAGATATTTTTAACTTTTAAGCTCTTACATTGTAATCGCTGGCTAAATCAAATATGATAATAATAATAATACTCTAGTATTGTATATTTTTGTCTATCTATCCATCATGGGCAACTTACAGCACGTCTCCCAAGATGTATTTGGCCAGTTCCTCTTTTAATGCTAATTTTTCATTGAAATTGAAAATAGTATTCAACTCTTAAAAAATATTTGGTCTACATCTATTAGTACATAGTATTTTAGATTGCAAGATAATTTTGATAACAAATATCTATACAAAAAATTATTCCTAGAAGCTCCTGTACTAATCTAAATCGCGTACATTTTTATTATTTATCATAACTCTAATTTAATTTTGTAGTTCTAGCTTCATCCCCTCTGATGTTTGTAATTTTATTTTATTCCTTTACGTGATTTCTTTATTTTTAAATAAATGTTTGGTATTAATATATAACATTTAAAAGAAATATAAATATCTTGGTACATTAGTTGTATATTAAAGGCAATAGATGGGTCAAATAAAATACTTTTCAGTTGTTTTATTCGTATTATTTAAATGCGTACAATATTACTACAGGTCTAGTCTTAAAATATTTACAGTTTACTTCTTAGCTAAAGCCTTTTCCCTTGCTTTCTTTCCTTCCATGAGTTTCAATCTATCTTCTTCGGATAGGTTTTTGTTGATTTTAGTGATAACACCGGTACCTAGAGTCAAATCGCCTAGACGCAGGGTGAATCTTTGACCAGGTTCACACACCATAGGTTTTAGTAGCCTAAGTTGTAAGCTGGAGGAAAAAGTAACAAAATAAATATCATTAACCAATAATTATATTAATTCAATATTAATGTAATACTGACGTAGCATCCTCTCCAGGCATAACCATCTCCTTATCCGGAATTGTGACTTGAGAAGCACAATCCCATGTCATAGAAAACATCTGCAATTGAATAAATGATGTAAAAGGCTTGGCACGGCCGCCTTCTTCCTTGCTCAAAATGTAAACAGCTGCATCAAAGCTGTCATGTGCCTTCACTGTGCCCGGTTTAGCCATAACCATGCCACGTTTGATTTGTTCTCTTTTAATTGATCGCACCAAAGCCCCAAGTTGGTCACCAGCTTGAGCCTCTTCCAATGTCTTATGGAACATCTCAACTCCAGTTACAGTGGTTTTCATTACTTTGCCATGACCAACTATTTCACACTCAGTTCCTTTCTTTAACAAACCTATAAAATTTTAATATATTTAAGAAAACTTTTTTAAAATAGTTTTATTAAGGCATCAAATGTAGCAAATAATTGAAATTTAATAGAAAGTTCTACAACAAATACCCCTGTATAAACGGCCAGTGACAACAGTTCCTCGACCAGGGATTGAATGTACCGACTCAACAGGCAAAAGGAATGGCTTGTCTAGTTCACGTACAGGAGTTGGAATAAAAGCATCTACCTCCTCCAACAGTTTTGTAATGGCTTCTGATCCAATTTCAGGGCTTTTACCATCCAAAGCACATAATGCTGAACCTAAAATATACTCATATTTAGTATACTTAAATATACTCAAATTTAAGGAACTGAAATTTAATTTGAACAATTGTGCCATATTATAACCTTTTATGACAGGGACGTGATCACCATCGTAACCCATTTCAGTCATGAGTTCACGAATTTCCATTTCCACAAGTTCAACCATTTCCTGATCGGCAGCATCTACTTTATTAATAAAAACAACAATGTGTTGGATGCCAATTTGCTTTGCCAGCAGCAAATGCTCTCTAGTTTGAGGCATGACACCATCTGTTGCAGCGACCACTAGTATTGCACCATCCATTTGAGCTGTACCAGTGATCATATTCTGTAATAATATAATTCATACTTAAAACATAAATAATGCAGTACTTTAAATAACATTGTTATTTTATTTCCAATTACTGTGTAACAATTTTTTTAGTTTATATTTTGTAATGAGCAAACTATATTGTTCAATGTAATTATTCACACCTTAATGTAGTCAGCGTGACCTGGACAGTCTGTATGTCCGTAATGCCTGTTCTCTGTCTGATATTCAACATGTGCCACATTTATAGTAATACCTCTGGCTTTTTCTTCTGGAGCATTGTCAATGTCGGAGTAACCTTTCTTTTGAGCCAAATTAAGATCAGCTAATACTGCAAATTAATTTGGTATATTATAAACAAATAGAATAATATTAATTATAAATATAACAATCATTATTCTTAGATTGTATTTAGAAGATAGCTCAATTTAAACTTTAAATAACAAAAAATACTGGGAATAAAAATGAAAACTGTTCCATGTAAATTATCAGTTACATTACAATTTACCTTTGGTGATGGCTGCAGTAAGAGTAGTTTTTCCATGATCCACATGTCCAATGGTACCTACATTGCAATGCGGTTTCGTGCGCTCAAACACTACCTTTTCAGCGTAATTCCTCCGCAGTAAAACACTTAATGGTGTCAAAGACGGTAAGCTGGTGCATCGTAAATGTGAACATTGATTTTGTTTTAACACTAATTTAAGAGCTGCAAATATTCAAATAAATTACAACAGACATCTTCACTGTCTAGTCCTAAGCATTTTGTATTGCTAGTCTTTTTAGAAGAGTCTTTACATAATAGTAAAAGGTTAGAAATTAATCATAACAAAATGTAATAATTAAATAGTATAATTAAATTTTTTTAGCCTATATTTAGATATAAAAAAATAATAATAAATATGAAGAAATATCAATTTTAATGCGACAGCTTACCCGGGTTAACCAAATTTTTTGCAAATGATATAGTCGCCATATTAAAGGCTAACCACACCAATTGTTTAAATAGACTTTAATATATAATTGACCGCTACAACTTTTCAACTAATTCATATATTTCTTGTAAAGATTTCGCAATAAAACCACACCGATAATTTATAGGAATGGATTTCTTATTTTATCTAAAATCATAGATGTTTCAACCATAACTTAATTACGTATAGTCTATTACTTTTAATTCTAAAGCGACGGCATACATTATACGGTCACAAAATGAGTCAATTATATATATACATTTTTTCTTAGTGGTCTAAAAAGTTGAATATGCTAAAACTTTGATATTTGTTATTAAATCTTTAAAAAAAAGTTTTTTTTTGGCCTCAAATTTATTGTAAATGTTTATTCGCAAGAGCCCTATACGTCTTTTTCACCAAGTATAATATGTAGGATACTTTAAAAAAATATAGAATAATGTTTTAAGATATAATTACATCAATAATCTTAAATTATAAAATGTAATTAATGGCCTTATATTGGAACCCTACGGCGTATTAATACAAGAAAATATTAAAAAATATATGGAAGGTATAATAAAAAAAAATTAATATAATCATAGTAAAAATATATCTGAACAATGATTTATTTACGGTTATTGGTAAAGTTGGCTATGGATATAATTACTTTTTAAAACTAGTGGGCAGTTAAATAAAATAAACTAGAATATTATTTTATTAATTTAATAGCGAGAAACAATGTTAAACAAACAATATATTATTTAATCTAAATCTATGTAAATAAAGTTTTTAATATCAATTATAATTAAAATCAAAATCGTCACTCCCCGGTGAGCGAGTACGATTTATTTGTCCGTTTGTGTCTGGAACGTTGGATGAAGTATCTGTAATATATTTACATGTAATATTATATTTATCAGAAGAAAATCATTAAAAAAAGCATTTATTTACCATTCGTAAAATCTTTAACCAAAGCCGACTCTGTGTCTACTTCAGCAAGTAACGAACTATTATCAATAAAAAGTTTATCTTCATTTAAAGTATTCTTTCCTTCGTTTGGTTTAATTTTTTTCTTCCCTAATGTAATAACATCCTTATTTTCTCTATCATCGATATCTTCATTATCGGAGTCCGAAATATCAATTGGTAGTTCGATGTTATACTTTCTTTTAAATTGTCTGCGATAATTTTGATGATATCTTTTAGTTATTTTTTTCGGCTTCACAATTGGTCCTTTATATCTACTTATGAAACTGTACTTTTTTAATCGATCCACGAGAGACAACGTTTCTGCGTTATCAATCTGTGATTTTGCTACTTCTAAGCGGTGTCTATATGTTTTATTTTTTAATGAAGTTTTTAACATACTTTTGTATTTTAGATAAGGTTTAAGATGAGTGGGATCTATCCAGGCTCGTGTCACCTCGCATTGATCGAAGAACACAACATTGTAATGTGTCTGAAAATTGAATAAAAACTCAAATTACCACCAGTGACGCTATTATGGCCAGCAGAGAAAATAAATTAAAAAAAAACACTCAAATATAAAGTTTATTTTATATGATGTCGGCAAATGGTCAAAACCACATCAGCAAGGAACTTACTGGTATATCAGAGAATCCGTCGAGCCAGTAGAACTGTTCCGTGTCTGGACAGTCATCAACCATGGCCGGCCACCACGGCCAGCCTCCCAGACTGGCCACCACCAGAGACCCTGCGCCATATTCATTGTGGATGAGGTCCTCTTCATCATGGAGGTGGATTGGCGTCTCATCATCGGAACACTTAGCTAACGATGTATCTGAAAAATGTGTGGTTTTTTAGTTGAGCAAAATAGATTTTTTATTTAGGTCTTACCTGGATTCATCCAGCAGAACCATTTTCTGGGTAGTTCGTGTCTATCCAGAATGTCCGGTAGATAGCGCCAGCGATCGCATTCATCGCATTGTGCCCATAGCCCTGTAGTACGTTTGTTTTGCAGCCACAATAACTTCTGTAAGTGGGACAGGCCCGGGGCCGGTTGGCTGAGGACTGATTTGTATGTGCTGTAAATTATAAAGAATTTAAAATATCCCTAATGTATACAATAGACGTATATATTCATGTTAATTTTTAATAAATTTGCATACTTTATTACGGCATTGTACAATGGCAACACTTCTCGAATCTAAACAATAACTATAAATTATAACATTTAATATTTTCGTTGTATGATTTAGAAAAGTTATATATCATATATAGACTAATTTGTTATCATTAATTCACATTGATACTTCTTTTTCACATAATTGAGACTTTTAGTATTCAACAAAGTACATATTTCTCTACCACCTATCATAAAATAACCGACAGATTGGTTTAACTTACTTGCTCGTTTGAGAATCAGCAATTTCATTGTCCGTGAAGGTTATAGTTTGTTTCTTTTCTTTATTTTGTGAGGGAGGCATATCTTGCGTCTATAAATAATTACATTATAACTAGACATTTACATATTATGGATAATATCTTTAATTTTCATTGTACTCACATATTAAATCATCGAAGAATAAAACAAAAGAAATATTATTATATTTTGTTTAGTTTGAAAACTTTCGATTATTTGTGTAGAATAGACAACAACGGATTTCGAAAAATACTAATATTTAAAGGTTACTTTTTATTATTGTACTGCATTTTTCATTTACTCAATAATAAAAACCGTGTAGGTATACTTACCAATGGTTGACAAGCATTTTCTAATGGCTCGTGTGCTTTTCCTATAGCTAAATTACCCTTTTCCTTATGGTCCATTGTTTATAACAATTATAGATATTTTATGTAAGGCCAAAAAATTAGTCTTTTCAATAAAAACCCGCGAAATTGTCTCACCCATTTTCCCGCTAAATTTAAAAATATGGCTCTTTATAGTGTCTACAATAATAAAATAAAAAAAAATAAAAAAATATATCTGAAACATATATCCTGTTTTATTTACCGTTATAAGTACTAATTTTATAAAATGTTATCTTTTAAAAAAAACTTAACTAAAACTTTAAATTGTTTTGTTAGATTATCATTATAAGAATTACCCTTATAGGTACATATATAGTCAGTAGAAAACAATTAGTTTAGTTTTTATGGTATATATATGTAAATTACGTAATCAATATTAGTCATATAAAACAACCTTTTAAAAATATAAGTCATTTGCATTACTTTTATTGTAAAAACTTTCAACATATCCATTAAATAAGTAATAAATCATAAAAAAATATTTAACACAAATTATTATATGTTTCATATTTAAACATTTCTAATCAATAATTTTAAGGACTACAGGAAGTGCGCATTTTGGTTTTATCTGAGAGGCTGCCGGCTGGTGAGCTGGTCGCCATATTGGTGGCGGATTAAAATAATAAGTTTTCGTTAAAAATTGTCGTCGTAATCGACGAAAGGGGGTATTAAATACTCCCTTTTTGTGTTATAGATTTATTGTTTTCGCGTTTAACTCGTATTTTGCAAATAAGTAGTGAGGGAAGTATATTTTTCTTATTCTTTTGAATTATAAACATGGCTTTCTAAAATGTCGGCCCTGAACGTAAAATTTTCGTCTCCTTGCGGAGTATCCCGCTCAATTGTGAATGTTAGAAGAATCCAGAATGGACAAGAAATCCTTAAATCGTTCATCTTTACCACAGTCGAGGGCATCAGCCATCGACTGTAAAAAAAATACAGGTGAGTTTCAAAAGATCATTCTTGATTAGTCACGTCATGTCAATAAAAAAATTTGTTTAGTTGTTTCGTAATATTAAATTATTGAAGCACTGTCAACACAATATTACATAATGTGAATATTATTTTACAACTCCCATGTTTACAAACATCGCAGTAATGCAAAATAAACGTGTCGAATTTCTAGGTCATAATTAAGTTAAATTAGTACTTAATTTAGAACTTTTAATGTAGAATTGACGCATAAACCTTGGCCACGAAACAATAAAAAGCGTGAAGGATTAGGAAATACACCCAAAAATGAGCCTTACCGAAAGAATATTCCATCACAAAGAGGTAGAGGTCAAATGGACAAGAGACCACGCGCTCGTGCTACCCCCAATTTCGTTGTGGGTGGAACGCCGAACACCGGGTACGAATATTTCGTGTACAACCTACGTTAAATAACCAAAAAAACTTCATACTTCATATTTGTTTTCTGTATTACAGGATAGAAGACGAGGAAGAGCCTGAAATAGGCTCAGTGTTTACACCTGGAAGCAAGAAACAGAATTTGAACCATTTGCTGAACTTCATGTACCCTTCTCGTAGTGGTACAGATAACAGAGTTCTAGGACCACGTCGGCAAGCCCAGCGTGTCTCTTACAGACACGAACATGATCTTTATCTACGGGCCTAGTAAGTAATTGCAACACATATCTGAATTTGTAGATAAAAATAATCAGTTGATTCTTTACCAAGTATAACACTTTAATCTTTCTTCCAAACATAAAACAAATTTGAATTCAATGTATTGAATTTTAATTATGGATCATTTTATTTTATAGTTGCCAGTTTGTAGTCAAGGAAGATGGTGACTACAAGGTCAATTTAATGGACCCTGACTTGCCTCTGAAGTGGGAGCAAATTGAGGAAATTGTAAGTTTGATCTATCTACCCAAAACTGACTTTAGTACTTACATATTAAAATATAGTCAGTTAAATATTCTAAATATAAATATAATATAATAAAATTTCTGTCTATATATCAATAGTTATATGTATATTATCAATCATTATGCCACATAAATATATATATATGTACTTATATGTACTTATAATCCATATTACTGTTCCAGGTAGTTAGAAGCACAGGTAAATCTGAATGTCCAATATGTCTCGGAGCACCTGTGGCCGGTCGGGTGGGTCACTGTGGGCACGTGTACTGCTGGGCGTGCATCCTTCACTATAGCACAGCTCACGAGAAGCAGCCTCCTCCATGCCCGGTGTGTGCCATGGCATTACAAGTGTCACACATGAAGCCGACTCGGATGGTACAGTGGGAGCCGACGTCCGAGGAGGTATCAACAATTTTATTAAATAAATAAAATAAATGAATATATTATAAATTAAGTTTTATATGAAAAATACATTAAAAGAATAAATTCAAAGGCAATAAATGTGTAAATACTTAATTAAATATGGTTCTAGGTAACAATGCGACTTGTGAGACGTCTTCGTGGTTCTACAATTGTGGAGGTATCACCTCCCAGGGGACAGGTCAAGAATGCTCCTGAAACACACATACTGCCTCTCAAAGAACTTGACAAGTTCCCTTTTGCCAAAATATTCTCGGCTACTAAACAAGAGGTAATGATACAGTTTTTAATATTAAAATACTGGAAACAAAAAAATAAATAATTTTAAAATATTCTTAAATCTAACTTAACTATTATTTATACCATAAATTCTCATTAGGTTATGGACATTTTACAAAGAGACAGACAGCAGATTGAAACTCAAATACTAGCAGAGATAGATACCACTGAAATAGTGTACCTGGAACAGGCATTACAAATGCTTAAGGTGGAAGAGGAAAAGATCAAAATGCAATATGAAGAACCTAAAAACAATAATGTAACTGAAACATCTTCAGTACCGATAGTTTATGAAAAACAGGAAGTATCCACAACAAAACTAGACTGGTTTGATGTCACCGATGAGGGGGCTTGCTCGGAAACCATTGAAAGTAAAATGGCAGTTTTGGATGTTAACATACAATCCAATTTAAACCCGGAGGCTGCAGCTTTTAAATGTGATCTGAATGAAAATATTGATGTTGAGTTTCCTCTCATTGATTGTGTTCCAGAAGATTCTATTGAAGAAACTGATTTCATTTCTATTGATAAACAAAATCAAGCTAAATACTTCTATTTCTACCAAGGTAACTGAATGTACAGATAATTATTATAAATAGAGAATTTTATTTGGGACTATTATATGCTAATATTCTTTGCTAAGTTCCCTGGTCCATATTTTGTTTGTAACTTGTCGTGTACAACACATGTAATCAGGGCCGGCTTTATATTAAAAAAATATTCTCAATATTTCCAAATCTGTCCTTGGCTGTAATACACATAAGACTAAGACTATATTTAATTCCAGCTGAGGATGGCCAACAAGTGTTCCTTAACAGTCTGAATGTGCGGGTACTGAGCGCGTCGTGGGGGGTCCTTGCAGCCGCGCCCAGCGTCATACGGGGACGAGTGCTGCATCGAGAGACGCTGCCTCTGTGCGAACAGGTGCAAAGACATTATAATTTATATCCTCCTTACATCATAGGAATTGTTACTTAATTCGTGAGCCACTTTATCTTTTAATAATCGCATCTTTTCAGACAAGAAAACACATGCCCCATACCGCCCACTTACCGCTGCACTGTTCGTTTGATATTGTGGAACTCGATCTAAAGCCACCTTTTGTTACCGAAGAAGCTCTCAATAACTTTTCCGGTAAGTATTATTTTTCTATTGTTATTTTCTTACATCAAACATTATATTTCTGTCTTTCTATATTATTCATGTTCAAATATCATTTATTCCTTTTTTGTAGCTGAATTAGAAAAACGTGCACGCATACGTGCTAAGAACCAACGCGACGAGCGTCGTCGCGAGCGGGCCTACCGTCGAGCCATGGAGGGTCCTCCAAAACCAGACTTCTCCTCTGAACTTGTATTTCCACCCGCTTCTATATCCTATGGCTCTCCGCCACAAGTGGAAGTTTCTTCGATATATCATGATCAAGTATCGCCATCATTATCACTAGTGGATCACGCGAGCCCATCCACAAGTGTGACGTCGCCATCTGGACTTTCTTTTGCCAAGGTAAAATAATCACTTTATACTTTATAACAATCACTTGAAGATGTCTTAAAAGTTTTTGTAGTGAATATTTTTTGAATGCTCACTACGTGTTCCAGATGGCGGGAGCGGGTGGAACGTGGAGCGTTCGTAAGACAGCAGCACCAGCACCGCCGCCACCGCAGGAGGAGGGCTCCGGCCCACGAACGCTCGTCCTCAGCGACGCCATCGAGGCGGCACTCCAAGCCACCAGTCCACAACCTAACGGCAAGAAGAAGAGAAACAAACAGAAAGTTCTGTTTGCTACCGGCATGCATAGGGCTGCATAGGGCTGCTTAATGGAAATTAAATTTATTTCATATTTAAAAATATTAGTTTATTCACGTTTCTAACTACATATTCCTTTTATCTTAACTTTAATTGCGAGCCCAAATTAAACAAAATAAATATTGTATTTGCTTGTTAAAATGTGTTTAATATATTTCATGTTTAGTAGAATATGTACTGACAAAGTAGTTGTTACTCTAAATTATGTATGACACTTGAGTGGATTATTAAAGAATAAACGTATTGTATTTTATTATTGTTGTATATTTAATTTAGTATTTTCTTCTTATGACAAGTAAAGTCTGCCTTATTTGTTTGTGAGTGATCAGAAGTTGTATTGTTTTGTGTTGATTTGTTTAATATCACTTATTTAATATCTATTTAAATTTTCAAACTACTGGCAACAGTTTAATAATATGACATAAAATGTTATAAACTTATGAATAAAGAGGAAGAAGGTATAGAAATAGATTTAGATTGGGTAATGAAGAGTAGTGGCAATGTAATATCAGAATTATTTCAGAATTCTAAAATGAATGAAAACAGCAGTGACAGCTACGATTAAAATTAATCCATCCATCCTCAAGTAATCCTTAATTCCAATTTCTCGATAGAACGAAGGTTGTTATAACAAACGTTTTTGTTTATTATTTGTTGTAATTTTAAGAAAGTTGGTTTCAAAAGTTGGCAAATTTTATTACTTTTAAATTAAGATCACTTTCGATTCCAAAAAAAAAAAATACAATTAATATGATTAATAATTAGAAAAAACGATAAATGATTACGATTCATTAGATATTCATAAGTCTAGTGGATAGCTCTCTGGCTTCTCTAATCTTGAATTGATTTCTTTGCTAACACGTCTTTTTCGGCGTTTCTATTTAAAAAGCGTACTCCCGAATTTACGGGTAACCTTTATTATCCATTGAACCCTAAAACAGGCAAGTGATCAGCCCAGCTAACTACAGGCCTATTGCTAATTGACATTTGCCTATCATCTAAAATATTGGAGAGTATTATAAACCGCTAGCACTTGAGGATCGCCAATTAATCAAAGGCCGGAAGTATGACATCCGCCATGGTTGATCAGCTGATCTTCCAGTGTATCTAATCGGTGGGTTAAGGCAAAGTGCATGGAACTTAGTCAGAATATTGCAAAAGCCTTCGATCGTATATGGCTCAAGACGATTTTCGTGAAGGAACCTTTCTACAGACTTCCCGATAGTTTGTGCAAGTGCTGCAACCTGCTTTCTCTCTAGGCAAAGCTTAAAGGTTGTTTTTGGCCGATTTAGTCTACGGCCGGGAACGCTAAGGTTGTGTGCTATCTCCACATCACTTTTTTCTGCTAATAAATGATATGTTGGACAGTCCAGATATTTATTGTTATGCAGATGAAAACACTGAGAATGCAATATATTCCGTGTGTGCTGAAGTCTCTTGTTAAGGCGCCGATGATGACGAAGTTTCCATCGACATTCAACGGCATTCACTAAAAAAATCACATTCGTCATATAATCGTTCTTTAAAAACGCTCCTCTAAGTGCCTCGCCAAATATTGGAGTACTGGGTCTCTATATTTCGAGCGATGGTCAGTTTTTCGGTCATCTGGAAAGCAAGGTTAAGCTAGCCTCGATGAAATTGGGAGTGAGCAACAGAGCGAGACAGTACTTCAGCTCGAAACAGCGAGTTATATTAGCAGCATTATATAACAAAGTTCACAGCTCACATGGTACACCATGCACTGTTTCATGTATGGTCGGATCATCCCGTTAGTAGCTAGAAGCTTCTACCATATGACCACGTACATTGAACAGACATTCGGATAGTTAGAACACAAAAAAAAAATCTGTAAAATTCGAATTTAAAGCACAATAACAATTCAAAGGATACAAGGATGTTGTTATTGTTTACTCTTCCACGATCTGTTTAATCTGCAGCTATATTGTTTCAGCTGTCTGTATTGCCAAATTTGACATCTGTTCTCATGCTCGAATTGGAAAAATGACAATATTACAATTACAATAAATGAAAAGTATACTAATAAAAAGAGAATTGGGAGTGCTGACTTCACAGATAGAAAATTAGATAAAGTCATGACATCCTCAAAAAAGGATTTTTTCTTTGAGCCCTTTAAAATAACTGAGGTAAAATACCGGGGTTTTGCGAGTCCTCGGCCTAGAAGTGGACATCGGATTACTTGCGATGATGTTAAGATATATTGTTTTGGAGGCTACAATCCACATTTACCTCTCAATATAATACAGAGGAACAATCCCACATGGACACCAGGAATGCCACTGTTCAAAGAACTTTGGAGTTTTTCATTGGCTACTAAAAAATGGAAACAACACATTGTTGTTGAAAATATGCCAGAGGAATTAGCATCTAATGCTATGTGTATGAGTGGTAGATACTTAATGGTGTGTATTATTATAGAAAAATATTTAAATAGAAAGAGAAAATATGAACTGTGTTTTAGTATAAATCTTTCATTTTATTGTTAATAAATATAATTTGTATAACTTTCAATATATATTTAGTTGTTTAGTTAGATTATTTGCATTCAAGAATCTTAAGTTGACCTAATGTGTGGAACTTAGGTTGTAGACTCTTTTGTAGTGCTCTTAGTAGAGCAGCATTCCGAGCCTGTGGGCTGTTTGTGAGCTTACCCACAAACTGACTAGACAGACCTTTTTATGTAATAATTAATAATTCAAGTCTGGAAAAATGCCTACCTGGATAGATATTTTGAATTTTGATATTGAAATTTGAATTTTTAGATATTTGGTGGCACAGGAGCACCTTTTGGTAATAAATGTAGTAATGATGTTATTACTTGGAGGACATGTAATGGTGATGCAAGGTTACAGGTTTTGGATGTAACAGGGTTTAGGCCACCTGGACAGTATGGTCAGGCAATATTATGCCATAATGGTAATTTCTACAGTGTGGGAGGCACCAATGGATTTGCGTATAACTGTGATATATACAAGTTTGTATCAATTTAAATTTGTTTATCTTAAATATTTAATCATTCAATTTTTTTACGGAGTTATTTCAATGCTTTTCTTTTCTACTTTTCAGGTTAGACTTACGAACAATGGTGTGGGAGCCTGTTTTTATTGGTACCGGTCAGGAAGGTGAACCTCAAGGCAGGTACCGACATGAAGTAATTAGAGTAGGAAACAAACTGTATATTATTGGAGGAGGCACAGGTGAATGGGCATCAGAGCTTATGGAAATTCCGATGTACGATCTGGAAAATAACACGTGGTCTAAATTAACACCAAGAGCTGACGATTCAATGAAAGATACCATTGCACCCCTAGCTAGGAAATGTCACAGTGCTGTGCAAATAAATACTGATAGTGGTGTACAAGTGTTTGTTGCTGGCGGCACGGACGGACACAGTGTTTTTGATGATATTTGGAGATTGGATGTGTCCCAAATGCAATGGCATCTCATGCAAAAGACTGTTCTCCCTCATTCATTGTATTTTCATTCCGCAGCAGTAACATCATACGGTTGTATGTATATATTTGGTGGTATCGAACCAAAAGATAACGAGACACGAAGAACAAATACATTGTATAAAGCGTGGCTATGTATTCCGAAATTAAGCGAGATCTGTTGGGAGGCTCTGTTAAGTTTTAATCCTAGCCTCGATCAATTGGACAGGCCGTTATTGCTAAATTTAGGTATTCCCAGACATTTTGTAGACCGCCTACATCCGCTGTAAAATATAAAAAAAAAAGTTTTATTATTAAATTGATTGCTAATAAATAACTGTAAATTACAATATTGTAAGTTACAAGTACATTTGAATGATAATTTTTATAATTTGCTTAATATTATTATGAAGTTCCTTTGTACACATATTTTTTAAACCGTCGGAGCAATAATTGTATGATATTGATGGTTAGGACAAAAGTTAAATTATTTTTTAAATGAGTTATTAATATAAAATTAAGCATATATAAAATATTTTTTTTGTAATGTTAAAACAGTTATGGTAGTGTGTTTGTGTTAAAAATTTATGTATTAATTTACCAGATGTACTGGTAACACTGTATGCAATAGATTTATCTTTATTTATTGTCTGCATAAAATAAACTTTTAATAAACATACTGTAGTTTCTTTTTGAATTAAATGTTTGTGAAAATATGAACATTTCAGCAGTATATAACATTGTACTTACTATGGTAAAGACGATGTATACCGTAGTCCACTGGGAACCCTTATGGCTCGGTCGTTTATTTATTTATTTACTTTATTGGGTAATGATGTTGGATAAATAGCTATAAAGATATAATAAATAAAATTTACATAAAATGGACTACACTATTTAACAATATGTAATATCTGAACAAAAAAACTGTTTATTTGTTATCAGCAATTGATAAGTAAAAAGGCGAATTGTAAGGGTAAATTGACAAAATTACCCTTACAATTCTCCTTTTTACTTAGGACTATAAGCTGTAATATAACATTACTTGAAGGAGTCAGTGTAAATGGGTGTGTGGAAGTGTTCCATTTGTAAATCTGATTGTGTGTATTTGAGATTTTATAATTTATTTCTTAGTTCATCTCATATGTTTTCTTAAGGCTGATATAGATTAAAAAATATATTTGCGAATAAATTGTATTATGAACAGGTCAAACGATGGACAACTGAGTTTTGTCCATAACCTGTTTTCTCCTGTGTCGGTATGCCGTGTACGGTGCTTAGGTACTCTAAACTTTAATGAAGTTAACAACTCAGTATCCCCGGACAATGGATGCAATAACATTGCATCGCAATGATGGCGACCGATATAAAGGGTCAATTCTGTAATAATTGTATGCAGCCAAATATGAAGATCTGAAATCTACGAAGCTTAATAGTATTATAAATTTCTTTTGAATAGTCTCTAATTTTTCTGGGTGTTTTATATGTTGCAAACATATTCTAAAATGCTCCGCACGTAAGCAAAATAGATAATTTTAATGCAATTTACGTCACGAAAAGTATGGCATGTAAGTTTTACAAAACCGAGCTTTTCGTATGCCTTTTTCATTAATAAGTCTGTGTACTATGTGCTAAATTATTTTAACGAGTTGCCATCAATTTGGTATATATATTTAATTTTATAATTTTCAGCTAAGATTATTTTACGGCACTTTTTGATATTAATCGTTATGCTGTTGCGTTTGTAGTATTTACAGTCATGAAGAGATCTTATTGCAAGAAAGAATTTTTTATCACCAGTTATCATTAAACATCGCGATTGTTCAAGACAGGTTATAATTTTATAGGGTAAGGGACCTAAAACAGATCCTTGCGGTACACCAGAAGATGCTTCAGTGAAGGTACTGCGTGTACTTCCTTCAACAACTACTTTGTTTCTCATTCTAACATACGACTTAAACATTCGTAATAGGTCACCATGAATGCCAAGTGCTTGAAGTTTTGATAATAAAATCATGTGACCGACCCGATCTAATGCGTTTTCAAAATCTTTGTAGATGTATATTATTTATGAAATCATCGCTAGTTTGTCCACAGTCTAGTTCAGAGATTCGTCGAACCAAGGAATAGGTTTGTAAAATATTAAGCATTAAAGAGCAAATCTTTGTTAGATTCAGGAGTCCCTTCTCCTTGCCGGCTAATTGATTTTGTAGGTGTGAAAAACAATTCACGACAGTAGTACATATAACGAATTTAAAATAAAAACTATCATAACTAAGGCTTTACAAGTTTACAAGTAATAGTAATATCGTAAAAGATGAAAATAATGTACTATTAAATTGTGTATCTTAAAAGATCTACAAAAGTCCTTAAGTTCATATCTAACTATCCGTTACAGGCAACTATGAAACCCTATATTCCTTTTACACGCACAGGGCTGGTTTTATTGAGTATCGGTCTATTACCTATTGGTAGTAAGTACTCTATGGGTTAAAAATTTTTTGTAAAAAATAGGTTATTTTTTCTTATATATAATGTTATATATTAAATGTATTTTTTATACCCAATATCGTGATTGGCTATGTTGATTTCTTATACTAATTATTGTTTTTTTTTTTACTTCGTTCCTGGAAATGATAGTTGTGGCGAAATATGTGCAAGCTATATTTAGGACTGATTTTTTTTTACTCAGCGCTATTCACCCGTCTAAAGCAAAACTAAACAGAAGGGATCTAGTCAGTACTCAAACTAAGCCTTCAAAGGGGTATAATTTAGGATGCAACGTTGGTTTATCTATTTTGGAAATAGTAGTTGACTAACACTGTATACACTATATTTTAAACTACTTGTATATAAATAGATACGGGGTGGCCAAAATATCAATGTTCGTAAGAATTATCTTAATTGTCCGTTAGTCAAACGTGATTTGAGGCAAATGAAAAATAAAAGAGAAAAAAGTATCGCCAATATAGTGAAAAATCGTTTAAAATTGCAAATAATAAAAAATAATTATATTAATAATGCTATTATTAAATGTGTATTATTGCTTTTAAGACCGTTAAACGTAAAATATTTTTTAGGGTTTGCGATAAAATAATACAATTACATATATTTTGAAGCAGATTGCATGTTTCCTTTGTGCGAAAGATGTCTATTCGCTTTCAAGGGTAAGTGTAGTTTGTGACCGCAACAAGTGTGCGTCGGCGTAGTCCCAGTGTATTATTTCGCGCCAATTTGCGGCCGCAGTGGCGGGAACAGCTCCGTGCCGACGGGACATGGCCGGATGAACGCGATTCTCGATTTCATACGATAATGATTATATAGGCAACATTTTATTTAAAATTAAATAACAATAAACCAAGATAAGATTATATTCGCAATATGTGCAACGAAATTATTTTGAAAACAAAAAGATTTCGCATACCAAAAACTTTTGAACTAATGTTTGAAACTAAAATCAAATAATGTCTGTGTGGTCATAAAATAAATTATCAACGTTGATGCGGTTTAAAATAACAATCAAGGATGACCGAAGCACCAGTGACCACGGGGACAGTGGACTCTGCGCCTCATAGGTCTCCAACTCCTGAACTGCACGCCACGTACACCTCCTTAGAAATATTGGTGGCTGTTGTTGCGATTATCGGTAATTCTATGGTGATACATGTGTTTCGTCGTGACAGGAGATTGAGACGGCGAACAAACTATTACATAGTGTCCTTAGCAATAGCAGACTTGTTAGTCGGACTTCTGGGGATTCCATTCGCAATTCTAGCTTCAGTGGGATTACCGAGGAATCTTTACGCGTGTTTATTTACGACATCAGTGTTGGTGATGCTGTGTACCATCAGCATTTTCTGTCTGGTGGCCGTGTCTGTGGATCGGTATTGGGCGATTCTCCACCCCATGTGTTACTCGCGTAATGTACGAACGCAGACGGCGATACGTAAGTACTTTTAAAATTTTATATTTTTTAAGACATGTAGTCTTTTTGATTATTTTTACGTGAGGTCAGAATAGTTTTATGTCTGTCACGATTGGCGGACAATGGATATGAATACCTTACATGTTTGATGATGGCTACTATAAAATAATTATTGTGTTATAATAAATCTTTCGATATGGTTTTAATGGTCCACTTATTCAGATTTTTTATAGTAGGTATTATAATAGGATTAGATAGTTTAACAGTTTAAAGTGACGTGATTGCGTAAATCAATCGTTATTAAGATTATACAGATATTTACATTTTAATATTAAAATTTTCCTTTTATTAAAAAATAAACTATGTAAAATATTGTCAAAGTTTAATATAATTCAATTGTTTAAACAAAAAATTATATTCAGTAGGCCAGTGTAATAAAAAACTTAAATGTCTGTAGTTCTATCGAAATCGGTTCAGACATCAAACATCCGCTATCGCCGCTCGAGCAAGAAGTATTTATTAAATAACTTTTTGTTTGAGAATAAAAAAAAACTCATTTCGTACTAATATTGTAGTAGTTATATAATAGATTACATATTTCGTTAAAATTTATATCCCAATAGATATTAATGTTTTTCTTTAATCTAATATAAAGTGTATGTCCGTCCTCACTGAAGTTAAATTATTTATTACAGGATATACCAGGTTTAATCAATCGCACTAACTCTATACACATACTTGCCTCTGTCCAGCTAATAAGTAGGAAAAAGCTACTGAATTACCTTATGAAAATCATTGGAACCATTTTTATCATGATTATTATATTATTGTTTATTAGAAGTTATCCTGAAATATCTATGGTCCGTTATAAATACTTATAAGTTTCTTGATATACACATTATTGGAACTAATATTTATTATAGAAATATTACGTACCAAATGTGATCTTGACTAAGACTAAACATTTACTTGCTACCTAACTAAAATCAGGAAACATTTTCAAAATATTTATTGTTGAGCGAAGCAAGCGTAGCGCTCTATGTGAGACTTTTTGTATCCCATGTCCTGGGTTGGCATGAAAACGGCTTTATGAAATTTCGCACATTTATAGCGATGGTTATTGCAATGGTTTATAAAAAAAAGTGTGAAAAAAAACTCGTTTGTCGTTCGTCGTTGAGGAATAATCACCAAAAAATTACAGTCCCATAGACTTAAATGTAAAAAAAAATCGCTATGTGATATTTCATTCTATATTTTTTGCCTGTTAGTTTCAGCTTTGAATGCTAAATTAAAAATGGGTCACTCGCTTCGCTCAATCCTCCGAACTCTACCGAGATTTAGCGAGCGCAGCAAGTCAAAATCGAGGTCTGGTTTTCGCCCCTAGTTTAATGAAATTTTTAATTTATATGTAAGTTAATTATGAATTAAGGTTATATGATATCTAATTTGCATCCTTCGTCTATTAATATTCAAATTGTGTCCTTCAATGGACTGTGGACTTTTCAACAAATGAAACAATGAATGAAACATTTTATATCAGAGATCAATTTTTTACGCCTAAAGCAAAGCTTGGTCACAAAATCTGTATAACCAGATAAAATATATGGATTACAATTATTGTAATAATAATAATTAATAAAAGATTTGGGTGTTCATTTAAAGTACAACAGTATCGTAGAACATATAATAATAAATACATCAATTTATTTCAGATAATTCATCCATAAGTGTTAGTAACATTTTAACTTAAGTAACTAATGTTAGTACTCGTAGTTAGTATTACTCGTAGTTACATATATATGAAGTATCACGAAAATCAATTTAATTTTCAATACATATTAAGGATTTGTTAAGATTAGTTTTCAGATTTTCACATTACAGTTATCTTAATGGACTGTTCAATTATTCATTTATTCCGACTACTGCTCGTCGGTGTACTTTGTATTAGTTATTTCTGATCTTTTATAAAATAAAGTATAAATAGATAATTAATTTATATATGTAATATATATATATATATATATATATATATATATATATATGTATGTATGTATTTTGAAGTTATAATTAAACTATAATACTAGGATCCGCCACCGTGCGCGGCGGGTGTTGAGCCGAGCCCCTCTCCTTTCTTCTTTTCTTGACAACTTTTGAATGGCTTAAACATTTTTTCAATCTGTTTTTGCTATAGCATCCGCGTTCGGCTCAAACATATGTTAGAAAATTTTTAGCTAATTATCTCGTCGCATTCTGGAGACAACTAAACACAAAAAAAGGTCTCCCAAACGGTTAAGAGCTTCGGTTACGCTCAGCTCAATAAATTGAGTTGTACTAAGACATTGAGTAGGTTTAAGAAATATTTGATTTATATTTTCTAAAAGCTTTTAGGAGCTTTTTCAGTTATCTGTAACATTAGTAGAAATTAAGTACCCAGTTGACTATAATTATATTTAGTTATATTGATAAGGATAACAAACCTTTTATTGTTATCTTACTGCGATATTATTAATATGATATTTAATCGATTTTATATGTTTATCCATAGTTATATGATAAATCATTAACGTTATAGTTATTATTGTCATATTTCTAACATCTACCATATTTTAAGTATACATAAAATATTATAAGAACATTATTCCGTAAACAAAATTTCATCTGAAAATTATATGAAAATGTTAATAAAATTCTGTCAATTAGCTGTCTGTTTTACACCTTCATAAGAAGTAATGAAATTTGGCACATTTTATATTGAGAAAGATTGCAGAAAGATAATAATGTTTTTATTAAGGCATGAGAAATATATTCAATAAAAAAATACATCAATTATAATTTGAAATACAAATAAATTAAAAAATTGTCAAAAATATATATTCGATTTTTTTAATACAAATTTTATAGTGACTTTTTCTAAACATTCTAACTTTAAATTATGATCAAATTTTGGTTATTTGATAATAATAAGATATGAACGATATCAATATGAATAAAACATATGATAGTTGGTAGGTACTGATTTGTCATATCAACACAACTCAAACTGAAACACTAGTTAGCATTATTTGCATAATTAGTATCCTCACTGCATCTAATTGCATGGACTATAAGGTCTAGGTATACCTAATTAAGTATTCTACCATAAAATGTGTAACCAGTAACAGTTTTAAGTACCAGGGATTAGAGAACTTACTACTTACTAATTCATAAAAAAAATCTTCTCTATATTTATAACATAAATCAAATAAAATTATCGTATACAGCATAACGATAATACAAACTAAATTCTTACTTACTTACCTTCACGCCATATCCTTTGCGGGGTAGCCAGAGACGCCGGAGCGCCAAACGCTGCGGTCCCTGCATACCTCTTTCGCCTCGGCCACAGACATCAACCTCTTCATACATGCCCTCCTGTTTTTTACGTGACCTTCCTCCAGTATCATAGATACTGTTTTTTCGAAGGTCACTCGAGGCCTCCCCCTGTATCTCTTACCGCTCACTTTGCCTGTATAATTCTTTTTTACCATTCTTTCATCACTCATTCGCTCGACGTGCCCAAAACTAAATTCATTAATATATTATTCATCAAATAAAATTTTACTACTGTAATGCTACTACTGAGTAGTCAAATCACGTTTCAACAATATATACCAGATAATCACCCATTGCTTGCGGCAATACAGCGCCCACCAGAGACGAAGCTTCTTAGCATTCCATGGATTCACCGTGCGGGTGCCGGGCCCATCGCGTTGCAAGAAGAGGAGCGCAAACAATGCCTGGGACTTGCGACCCAGATGTAGGTTTAAGGGGCCCCTTTACTATGCGCATACACGCTCACCTTCACTGTTTACGCTCCTCTCCCTACCTAACCAAATATCGTAAGAACCTACTAAAGCCGCCTTTGAAATACGTTCCAGAAATGAACTGATGATCGTTCTAGAAAGGCCGAGATCCTTAAATAAGTTGTAGAGAGATTTTGCTGTTATACCTCTCGCTCCTACTTCTACAGCGTACAAATTAACTATAAATTTATTCCTGATCAGTTCGTTACACAGTTCGTAATACTTGTTAAGCTTAAATGTATGATCTTTGGGTATGTTTGTTTCCCAGGGTACAGTAAGCTCCACAAGTATAACGCGCCTTAGTTGTTTTGAATACAGGAATAAGTCCGGCCTAGATGACGAAACACAGACATCCCCGGGGATTTTGTATTGCCTTTCATACGTGTCCATCATGAGAGTCCAATCAGGAGACGCGTCCAAGATGGAATAAGGTTTTAATTTAGATTTTTTGGACGAACCTGCCTTTACGAACTCTACTGATTTTTTGGTGGTTGTTATACCCCTCTGCGCTCTTGCTACAGAAAGACTAACCGCTTCTCGTATGATTTCTAATACTTTATCGTGGCGACGCGAGTATTTACCTCTATTTAATAGTACCCTACACCCTACTAGCAAGTGTTTCGCGGTTCCTACTGCCTCCCCGCAGATGTTGCAAGATTTTTCGGTGGCTTTGCCCCATCTTACTAAGTTACTTTGATCTGGGAGAGTCATTTGGAATGCATTAAGATAAAATTTTAATAATGCTGGGGACCAATCATGAAGCAGGGTGCGCCATCGTAAAGCTAATGGAATACAAAAATCTCCTATGGTCACCCATTCGTTTTGCAATTCTAGGCTCATCGCGTGCAACCGGTAATTATCATTTTCATCGTGCCGAATAAAGGATTTTATTATTTCTATGTCTGGTTCTTTCCTACTTGATCCTAGCCCTGCTTTATTTGTTTGAGCACCTATCATAAATTGTTTATGGAATTGAAGTCGTGACTCCAGCTCTGCGGCAATTTTATCTTTTGGGAGAGATGTTACAGTATCATCATTCGACTTTGAGATGATATGTCTCTTGGTCACTCTTAGGTGTTTATAGAGTTCCGATGGTTTCTTTAATTTTAACCCAAAATTGTGTCGGTCTCTAAATAAGGTAGAAGAGTCCGCTGGATGCGCTAACCCGAGCCACGACTTCAATGTCCTTATGACGCTTGCATCTAACTTTAACAAAAGGGTCTTATTAATATCGTAAACGAGGAAAGGCCAATTTAAACGTGATGTTAAATAATTATCGTATATCCAAGCCTTTTTGATGTTACTTATTGGCTGATTGTCTACCTTTTTAAGATCATTCAAAAAGCTATCGACTATTATATCTAAAGATGGAGTACGCCCTTGGTAATCGATTTTTTTGCCTAAGAATTTGAACGGAGCTGCGTCGGTAATAGTAGTAACGCACTTACCGCCTATTATAAGACCCGGATCGTAAGAGGTATATCTGGTGTTCCGCCTACCCAGACACAGACTGTAGCATTTATTGGGTTTTGTCCTCAATCCGTCCGTCCAAGCACAGAAATCCTCCACAACATTTAAAAGTAGCTGACATTGTTTTGGATTACGTGTCAGTATCGCGAGATCGTCTGCGAATGCTAGTATGGATTCTGTGTATTTATTGTTAAACTTAAACCGATAACCCCATTTCTTTTCGTTTTTAATTAATTTATCTATTAAAATATTGATCACTATGTTAAATATAATTGGAGAAATACAACAACCTTGAAATAAACCTATGTTGTAATTTAATGGTTTGGAATGATTTTCGTTTGTGATTATGGAAAATTTTAATTTTGAATAATATGATGCAATCATGTCAATTACTAACGTAGGAAAGTTATACCACCTTAGCGCGAACATCATCAGTTCATGTTGTACCGACCCGAAAGCGTTCTCTAAGTCTATCCAACATACCGTTATTTGTCTTTCACTATTTCTGGCATCTTTAAGGCTTTCCGATAGTAACGTGTTATGTTCGAGGCATCCAGAAATGCCAGGCAAAAACCCTTTCTGGTGATAAGGCCCGAAATATTTATTATTTATCATGAATTGCGTCATTTTTGTTTGTAAAAAAGAAAAAAATATTTTTGATATTGTATTTGTTAGAGCTATCGGTCTAGTGTCCCTAGGATCCGAGACATTGTCGCTTTTGGGAATGAGGACAAAAAGAGCATTTCCGAATGTTACCGGTGTTTGTCCTCTTGACCAGATTTTATCGAATATATTCAATAGATGTTTATGAATCGACGGACATTTTTTATAAACTATATAAGGGATACCATCCGGACCTGGTGCTGACTTAGATGGTTTCTTTTTAATTATTTTATTGATTTCCTCCAAAGTTGGTGGGTTGGCATGAAAATCTATGGATGGACTCTCAGGTTTTCGATCGTTGGGATCCCCATACAGCTTTTGATTTTTAGGCACTTCGTATGTGCTTTTATAATAATCAAAAATTTGCTCGTTGGTCAAGAGGAGTTTACCTTTTTCGTCTTTGAAAATGTTTTTAGAGTACTTAAAAGGATTTTTATCAAAGTCTACTTCGTGTTTTGCCCGGTCAAAGCTATCACGGTTTTTTGTTATTTGTTGTGATATGCCTTGTATTAATTTAAGAATTGACCTTAATGCCCTAGACAGTTGGTGACTAAGTTGGTTGTCGCCCATGGCTTTGGCCCTACGAAGTTTCTTTATGAGGTCCCTTTTTTTCCTTCTCATTTTCAATTTAAAACCGTTTTCTTTATACTTGTGAGCATAACGATTCGAAGGTGGATAGTGCTCATTGAAGTAGTCAAAAATCGTATTTTGTAGAGTCTCTACTTGCGCGTTGAGTACCTGGTTTGAGCCCGGGTGCTCTAACAGGTCCGCTATATTTTGGTCGTGTATTTTCCATGTCGATTGTTTAATAGTGGGAATGCTAAGACGCGTCCGGATGGTTATGGACTCCTGGTGATTCGCATTCAATGGTTCACCATGGGATGTATGAGGGTAAACTCTATCCGAAGTGAAAACTGAAGATATTACCGGCGATTGCCGCGCTTCAGCACCATCGTGTGTTTTGAGATGTTTAATAAACCAGGCTCGTCTTTTGTAAATTTTCCCGCACGTAAGGCATTTCAATTCCGTTTTCGCGCCGTTTTCGCCGTTATTATCAACCGATGGACAGTTCTTCCGCCCCCCCTCTCGGACTGTCCCAGGGGTATTTTTCTTTTTCGGACTTTTAGCTTTAAACGAAATTCCCGGGCTTGGCTTGCTAGGCCGTCACCCTCGGCTGTCTTTCCAGCAGTCATCTGTCTTCCCAGCTGCCATCTGTCTTTCCAGCGTCAGCTGTCTTTCCAGCGTCATCCCGTCTCTCCGGGCTGTCAATTAAAATGAGACGAAGCTTCTTAGCATTCCATGGATTCACCGTGCGGGTGCCGGGCCCATCGCGTTGCAAGAAGAGGAGCGCAAACAATGCCTGGGACTTGCGACCCAGATGTAGGTTTAAGGGGCCCCTTTACTATGCGCATACACGCTCACCTTCACTGTTTACGCTCCTCTCCCTACCTAACCAAATATCGTAAGAACCTACTAAAGCCGCCTTTGAAATACGTTCCAGAAATGAACTGATGATCGTTCTAGAAAGGCCGAGATCCTTAAATAAGTTGTAGAGAGATTTTGCTGTTATACCTCTCGCTCCTACTTCTACAGCGTACAAATTAACTATAAATTTATTCCTGATCAGTTCGTTACACAGTTCGTAATACTTGTTAAGCTTAAATGTATGATCTTTGGGTATGTTTGTTTCCCAGGGTACAGTAAGCTCCACAAGTATAACGCGCCTTAGTTGTTTTGAATACAGGAATAAGTCCGGCCTAGATGACGAAACACAGACATCCCCGGGGATTTTGTATTGCCTTTCATACGTGTCCATCATGAGAGTCCAATCAGGAGACGCGTCCAAGATGGAATAAGGTTTTAATTTAGATTTTTTGGACGAACCTGCCTTTACGAACTCTACTGATTTTTTGGTGGTTGTTATACCCCTCTGCGCTCTTGCTACAGAAAGACTAACCGCTTCTCGTATGATTTCTAATACTTTATCGTGGCGACGCGAGTATTTACCTCTATTTAATAGTACCCTACACCCTACTAGCAAGTGTTTCGCGGTTCCTACTGCCTCCCCGCAGATGTTGCAAGATTTTTCGGTGGCTTTGCCCCATCTTACTAAGTTACTTTGATCTGGGAGAGTCATTTGGAATGCATTAAGATAAAATTTTAATAATGCTGGGGACCAATCATGAAGCAGGGTGCGCCATCGTAAAGCTAATGGAATACAAAAATCTCCTATGGTCACCCATTCGTTTTGCAATTCTAGGCTCATCGCGTGCAACCGGTAATTATCATTTTCATCGTGCCGAATAAAGGATTTTATTATTTCTATGTCTGGTTCTTTCCTACTTGATCCTAGCCCTGCTTTATTTGTTTGAGCACCTATCATAAATTGTTTATGGAATTGAAGTCGTGACTCCAGCTCTGCGGCAATTTTATCTTTTGGGAGAGATGTTACAGTATCATCATTCGACTTTGAGATGATATGTCTCTTGGTCACTCTTAGGTGTTTATAGAGTTCCGATGGTTTCTTTAATTTTAACCCAAAATTGTGTCGGTCTCTAAATAAGGTAGAAGAGTCCGCTGGATGCGCTAACCCGAGCCACGACTTCAATGTCCTTATGACGCTTGCATCTAACTTTAACAAAAGGGTCTTATTAATATCGTAAACGAGGAAAGGCCAATTTAAACGTGATGTTAAATAATTATCGTATATCCAAGCCTTTTTGATGTTACTTATTGGCTGATTGTCTACCTTTTTAAGATCATTCAAAAAGCTATCGACTATTATATCTAAAGATGGAGTACGCCCTTGGTAATCGATTTTTTTGCCTAAGAATTTGAACGGAGCTGCGTCGGTAATAGTAGTAACGCACTTACCGCCTATTATAAGACCCGGATCGTAAGAGGTATATCTGGTGTTCCGCCTACCCAGACACAGACTGTAGCATTTATTGGGTTTTGTCCTCAATCCGTCCGTCCAAGCACAGAAATCCTCCACAACATTTAAAAGTAGCTGACATTGTTTTGGATTACGTGTCAGTATCGCGAGATCGTCTGCGAATGCTAGTATGGATTCTGTGTATTTATTGTTAAACTTAAACCGATAACCCCATTTCTTTTCGTTTTTAATTAATTTATCTATTAAAATATTGATCACTATGTTAAATATAATTGGAGAAATACAACAACCTTGAAATAAACCTATGTTGTAATTTAATGGTTTGGAATGATTTTCGTTTGTGATTATGGAAAATTTTAATTTTGAATAATATGATGCAATCATGTCAATTACTAACGTAGGAAAGTTATACCACCTTAGCGCGAACATCATCAGTTCATGTTGTACCGACCCGAAAGCGTTCTCTAAGTCTATCCAACATACCGTTATTTGTCTTTCACTATTTCTGGCATCTTTAAGGCTTTCCGATAGTAACGTGTTATGTTCGAGGCATCCAGAAATGCCAGGCAAAAACCCTTTCTGGTGATAAGGCCCGAAATATTTATTATTTATCATGAATTGCGTCATTTTTGTTTGTAAAAAAGAAAAAAATATTTTTGATATTGTATTTGTTAGAGCTATCGGTCTAGTGTCCCTAGGATCCGAGACATTGTCGCTTTTGGGAATGAGGACAAAAAGAGCATTTCCGAATGTTACCGGTGTTTGTCCTCTTGACCAGATTTTATCGAATATATTCAATAGATGTTTATGAATCGACGGACATTTTTTATAAACTATATAAGGGATACCATCCGGACCTGGTGCTGACTTAGATGGTTTCTTTTTAATTATTTTATTGATTTCCTCCAAAGTTGGTGGGTTGGCATGAAAATCTATGGATGGACTCTCAGGTTTTCGATCGTTGGGATCCCCATACAGCTTTTGATTTTTAGGCACTTCGTATGTGCTTTTATAATAATCAAAAATTTGCTCGTTGGTCAAGAGGAGTTTACCTTTTTCGTCTTTGAAAATGTTTTTAGAGTACTTAAAAGGATTTTTATCAAAGTCTACTTCGTGTTTTGCCCGGTCAAAGCTATCACGGTTTTTTGTTATTTGTTGTGATATGCCTTGTATTAATTTAAGAATTGACCTTAATGCCCTAGACAGTTGGTGACTAAGTTGGTTGTCGCCCATGGCTTTGGCCCTACGAAGTTTCTTTATGAGGTCCCTTTTTTTCCTTCTCATTTTCAATTTAAAACCGTTTTCTTTATACTTGTGAGCATAACGATTCGAAGGTGGATAGTGCTCATTGAAGTAGTCAAAAATCGTATTTTGTAGAGTCTCTACTTGCGCGTTGAGTACCTGGTTTGAGCCCGGGTGCTCTAACAGGTCCGCTATATTTTGGTCGTGTATTTTCCATGTCGATTGTTTAATAGTGGGAATGCTAAGACGCGTCCGGATGGTTATGGACTCCTGGTGATTCGCATTCAATGGTTCACCATGGGATGTATGAGGGTAAACTCTATCCGAAGTGAAAACTGAAGATATTACCGGCGATTGCCGCGCTTCAGCACCATCGTGTGTTTTGAGATGTTTAATAAACCAGGCTCGTCTTTTGTAAATTTTCCCGCACGTAAGGCATTTCAATTCCGTTTTCGCGCCGTTTTCGCCGTTATTATCAACCGATGGACAGTTCTTCCGCCCCCCCTCTCGGACTGTCCCAGGGGTATTTTTCTTTTTCGGACTTTTAGCTTTAAACGAAATTCCCGGGCTTGGCTTGCTAGGCCGTCACCCTCGGCTGTCTTTCCAGCAGTCATCTGTCTTCCCAGCTGCCATCTGTCTTTCCAGCGTCAGCTGTCTTTCCAGCGTCATCCCGTCTCTCCGGGCTGTCAATGTCAATACAATCACTTTTATTAATTGAATTATGTAGTTAATTTCTTTATAGTAATATTTGTGATACTTCTATGATATAAAGGTGATACCCAATAAAAACTGTGTTGTTCTCATTACCTAGTTTTTACCCGCAGTTTCGCTCGCGTTGTCTAATTTTTTACTTCGGAACGTCCTATTTGATTCTTAGACTTTGTACCCGGTGTGTTATGGAAAGAACGATGGCTCGAATAATTTTTGGTGGTGTATAATTTTGAATCTATCTAAGATCATCTTAAGTATTTATTTCATTTATGAATTATATTAAATGGCGAAGCTAATTTGTTTAGATAAGGATTAATATGGAACAGAAGACATAGCCTCGAAAACAACGTAATACTCTAAATATTTTTATAATATTTATATTTTTGTTGACATTTGAACCTAAGTATATAAGTAAGTTATTGTGTATATCCTTGTGTATTTTTATTCTGTAGTATATTATTATTTTATTTGTATTATTATACTATTTACCTAAAACTAATTCTTGAGAATTCAAGAATTGCACCATCTTCTAATAACGGTAAAAAAAACCGTTCAGTAGTTTTCGAGATATTCAATTACATACAAACAAACAGCCTTTGAGGAAAGTTTTATAATATGTATAGATAGAAACTAAATAAAGCGAAAGTTCTGTTTTAAAACAAATACCATTTTGTTTTTCAAACAGTCCTGTAATGTTTAAAACACGATACGTAGTTTCATGAAACTCATAGTTGATAGCATGTCACGTACGACGTTAGTCTGAATTCTGAGACTCGTACTGATATATGGAACTGATTGGTAGATCTTCTTTCTAATATATATTTATTATACCATTATCCTTATAAATATATATGCGATTGTTTGTTTATTTACTTTTTATTTATATATTAATTATTACATTTCTACTTTGAATCGATAGCAGATCACGTGTGTATGTCAAATGGGAGTGTCAGGAGGGAATATTTTGATACCATACTTCTCGGAATAAGCCCTTCTGTAAACACACTCTCCAACTTAAAATGAGGCTAAGAAGGGTCTAAACCTGCCCTGCTCTGAGAAGAACCACACAAACTCAGTCAGCGTTTTTATTGTGATCACATCACACAACTTTATAACTTTTTAAACAGATATGAAAAGTACAAAAAAGATGTTTGATCACTGTTTCACAAATTTATAAATTTTTAAACAGATATTATCAAAGGTACAAAAAAGGATTTGGTTTAGTTTTCGTTCGAAATAATTAATGTTTATGAGTAATTGAAAAATATATTTTAGATATTTTTCGATATAATTATATTGTTTTTGTACCGTATACGGGCTAACAATTGAAAAACAATTGAAAAAAGAAAGATGTGCCCAAATAACAATACAATAGAGAGGGCAGTAAAAAATTTTAATAATTTCCTGGTTTCAATAATAATAGCAACAATAAAATGAAGGTCAAAATGTGTCATTCAAAGAATGCTATTTGGTACGTTATTGCTTGCTACGAATTCAAATTACAAACGAAAATATGTAGCGAATTTTAACTGTTCTGTTTTATATACATAAACAAATAATTCAGCGTCAGATTTTAATTATTATTTTAATTATTAGTTTATATACCGATTATGAATTTAAATATATAATGTATTTCTTGTATAATTCAGTTATATATATATATATATATATATATATGTGTAAAATCTCTGAATTCGAATACATTTAGTGCTATGGTAATTTCTATGTCTGAATCATTGATGAATAAATTATTCCTTCAAGTAAATATCTCGTTAGTGCAAATAATATAAAAATAATGTGTATGAGAGTTTGTATGAACGAGGATTTACTCTTTAATTTTGTACTATTAGAATGGACCTTTATGGGACATGTGCAGTTAAATAATAAAAAAATATATCTAAATGAACGCCGCCTTATGTCAACGTAGTAACGGGAAACTGAGTGATAAATACAAAAATTAATTATCAATATTTATTTTCATATGTCACACAAACTCTCAATACCAAACGTGACGTATCCCGGTCGAGTCGGATTGGGAAAAGAAAATAGATGATGTTAATAAAGCTTCCTATGTAAAGCTTATAATTAGAGATATGTAGTAGCTTGTTATGGTAATATGTATGTATGGAAAAAGTTTGACAGTCAAATTTATCCTTTTATTTCTGTTTTCATTTCTCCGTGGTAAGGGTTGTCTATGGGATCATAATTTTGAAGCTTGTTAGCTTTTATTTAATTAATCATACAGAGAGGTAAAAATATATATTTAAAATTATAGTAACATTTTTTTTAATAAAACATAAGTTTTGATATTATAATTGTGTTGTGATATAATGAAATTTGGAAATTTGGTTATTAATCTACTAAAGAAACAGATAGTCTAACACATCGTAAATGTTGCTCAATTATGTCAGTTCATGATCTCAAGGATTGCTGTCTATCTGGGTACAATGCTCAGGAAATAGTTCATCTGGATATCACAGGATGTTTGCGACGTGGACTTGTGGAGGCGAGCATTGTCATCACATCTTGGTACTTTATCAAACTGACCTTATCACCAAAATAACTTTACATTTTAATATCTGACAACCTTTTCTTATAAAACTTCATTTAAAATCGAAATAATTGATCAAGATTATTCAAGGACGTTTAATACATATATATTTTAATGGCTTCATTTAAATCTTCATTTAAAGCTATTAATGTTATATGGTAATAAATGCAGGGTACAGCGTATATCCGGTGGGATCCCTATTTAATGACAGGAACGAATTAAACAACGTAAGTCAGACATTGTTCAAGAATGGTGAGTAATAGGAAGTTATCGGAAATAAAATACTTTGTAGGATAATATTTTAACATTCTATTAATTTGATATTTATTAATTACTTAATTTTGCAAAGGTATTACAGCTTGAATATTGATCCCAGTTATTAGTTTTTTCAAAATCGAATAGGTTTTTTTTTTCGACTTTCCCACTAGAAATTAAAAAATAATAGTTTTATTGTGATATCATTTAACAGACAATTTACAATATTTTGTATGTATATATAATGTGTGATTCGTGTTAAATTTCATAAACATAACACACTTTACTGAATAACTTTTGCTACTGTAAATATTCCATATTCCATTTGTTTTCCTTCTAAAATAATATAACATAATATACATGCAAAATAATTTTCAATTTATCAATGAGTATTATTATTATTTTCAAGTATAGTATTTTTTATAGTGTATAGCTATCTATACGATGGTTTTCCGACTTCCATTCATTAACCGGGGCTGGCGCGCCTGGCCGGCGCCAGCACCCCGGCGCCAAGCCGCCTTGCTGAACGACCGCAGTATCGTGCCGGGACCCGTCCTCGTTGCACAATGAACATTACTCACATTACGGCCATTTTCATATTGATTAAATACGCGGACGCTAAAATAAATGGAGGACCGCGAGGACGGTTCGACAAACACACACAAATAAAACCAAATCATCATGTTAGTGCTCACCACGCCCATTATTCGTATCATCCGCCCAGAGAGATCTACTTCATGTGCCGACACTGTTCCAATTTTGCTACGTTCCCAGTTTTCCATGGATTGCCACCGACCTACGTGTATAAGTATCGAGAGTCTGGAGGAAGATTTAGTGATTTGTTAACAGGGCTGGCTCTGTACAATTTGGGAAGAGCTTCGACGGAACACTGGCAGTACACACACTACTACAAAGTTCGCCCAGAGGAGAAGTGTTCCTTGCAAGTTATCGATCGCAAGCATTCCGAAGAAGTTCCAGTTCCATGTTTCATAATGTCTTCCTTCCTGGAACGAACCCCTGAAAGTTTGTTACCTGATCCAAACGCTCTGGACATAACATCACCTCAGATAGACA
The DNA here is from genome assembly GCA_918358865.1 of Melinaea marsaeus rileyi. NCBI lineage: Eukaryota > Metazoa > Arthropoda > Insecta > Lepidoptera > Nymphalidae > Melinaea > Melinaea marsaeus. Next base: position 6,591,131 of record OU911083.1, on the reverse strand, counting down.
TCAGACCGTATCTGTACCACAACGGATCCACGTTAAAAATAACAAGAGATCAGGAATGTGTACTGTGGCACAATGTAACATTAAACAAAGAAAAAAATATTGTACCATGTTCCTTGTTAAAAACATATTCTGATACCATGAAGCCATCAGGAATACCAGTATACGTGTGGCTTCCATCAACCATAGCCATAGTTATAACAATATATATTTGTTGTCAGTGTTGTTTTAGAAGAAAAATTAAAAAGGAAACGCAGCCTTTCAATCAGGGTGTTGTTATTGGGTACTGCACTAATCATTATTAATTAATTTTAAACTATGTATCCTAGTTCTTATATGCTTTGTAGCTTTCTTAATATCATCAAATGTGTGTACGTATTATTTTTATTCTTCATCGACTGTTTTGTTAGAATCAAATTTAGACATCTAAGACTTATTGGTGGGTAATTTCAATACAGTTATATAAAGATAACTATTTTGCCAAAATAATATAAGACTGCTCTTTGATAAAATTGTTTGTGATTTTTAAGCAGTTTGTTTCGATAGACGGAATGAAGATAAAATTTGTATACAGTGTGACATTATAAAAGGCAAGTTTGTTGAACCTATAAAATGTTCTTAGCTTTAATAACTTAATGTATAAGATTAGATGTCTATCATTTTCCCAACTTAATGACTTAAAATGGAATTATTGCTTGCTTTGTGAATGTATGAAATGTTTGAAGTGTCCTGTATTTGTGTGTATGTTTTTTAAATAAAACCTTATATTTACGATAAATGTCTTTTGTTTTAAATTTTATATGTATTTAAAAATTAAATTTAACTCATATTCTATTTACAACTCAAAGGTGTTAATATCGAAAAAATGTCCTAAAAGATACAGTTAATTAAAAACATTATTATTTTATATTATTATTTTTTTTTATTAATATTTTAGTTCCTAGTCTTGTGCGTTAAAGCTGTTTTGTTTGAATATTTGATGACCTAAAAATGTTTGTTGGTTTTGACAATTTCAGGCTGAATGTGTTGGTCTAATGGCCTGATCATACCCAAATAATGAACGAACAATAATTATCTGCATTGCATCATGTAGTACATCACACTTGATTGTAATAAAAATACTGTCATACGTAACAATAAATTGATAAAAAGTGCCATTAATCAAATAAAGACACTTCTCCCTATATATATTATATATTGTGGAGCAAAGAGATAACGTTAATTGGATATCAGAAGACAAAAGTTAACGAGAATTATTATTATTCTGATATATCTTTTTCGTCTGTCTGTTGTAGTTCCTTACATAATTTATAGTTTCATAAATGATTACTTATATAATCATAGCGTCGTAATATTTAATATAATTTTTATAAGTAAATATATATATATATATATGTATATATATCTCTTACGCTGTATTATACACAAATATTCTAATATTGTCCAATTATTAATATGTAAAACAAAAGGGAACTTTGTAATAAAAATTATAAAAAATTGATTTAGAGTAATAAAATAAATACAACCACATTAAACAATTATCGTCACCGACTTCCATACAAGTAAAATCAAAATATTACTAAATTATAAATAAAAATATGCTTATCTAATTAATTTGTAACATACATACATACATTACATAATATTGACTAAAATTAAATATTAGTTGAATTAAATATTAGTATATAGGAATAATACAAAATTAATAATTGACGATTAAAAATACATTTTAATTTAACTTCACAAATAAAATAAATAACTAAACTTTCTTAATTTATAATTAAAATTAATAAACCGTGTAACAGAAACTAGAAATTGGATACAATTTCTCGTAAGTCGTCCTCGTCCTTCGTACTTCTAATTAGCGTTATTACCATAGCTGCACGAGAACAGCGCGCTAGGTGACCACTGTTTTTCGTAATTAGAGACTAAAAATTAATGTACCTTTGAAGTAAAATGTTCTTTAAGGTCTTGAAAAACATCTGTTTTATTGTATATTACCAAATTACATATAACAAATTACTAAAACAAATTATATATATATATATATATATATATATATATGTATGAACTTAACTTAGAAGTATTTTTTTTAATTATTTTGTCTTTTAGTAGAAATAACATCAGTCTAGAAAAACAAGTATTTGTTTCAAATTTTTGGTATTATATTTTTAAAATACACATCAAATGGTACATATAATTACTTTTCTTAAAAAGATGTCACAAAAGTATAGATTTAATGATGGTATGCATTATTTTGTTATGTATACTACAATATCAATAGGATTGTTGCTAGATAAGCTATTGTCAGCGACTTCATCTCCCCTACTGTAACAAGCCTTCTATAATCATATATAATGTATGTTATAAATGTTATAAATTTTCACAAAAGTATACTTACTATAATTGATTGGGACAATTAGCTGTAACTACATAGACTATCAATTATTATTGTCTCAGTAGTAATAAGTAGATTTTTCGTAATACGCGAACAGACACTTTTTGTAAACTATAATTATGTGCTTAGAGGTCTGCAACATGTCATGCACGTAGAAGTAACATAAAAGAAAACGCAAAAAAAAGCTCAAAATTATATTATTAAATCTGACCCGTGTGCGTGTGCGAGTGCGTGTGTGTGCGTACTTGCGTGCGTGCGTGCGTGCGTGTGTGTGTGTGTGTGAAATGATATATATATTACCATATTCTCATATTACGTTTGAATTTTGTTCATGTGATTTATTAGTACGAGTGCGAGTTGGGTTCTGACGTAGTTCTGTCCCAATAGCGCAGGCTATATTTAGCTAAACTAATCATGTCTCTATTTGGTCAATACTAAAATTTCTATTAAATTATCTATAAGAAAAAAGTAAGGGTGAATGCATTTATACAATAAGAGGCTTTCACCCACTCGTGGGATATTAATAAAGGAGCCTTTTGTGTGCTGAGTGCCAGTTGAGAGTATAAAACTTATCTGTGATAATGGAAATGATTCTATATAGTAATGTTGTCTGTATATACATAGTCCAGCTATTATTACTGATTATGTATATATATTTTTTATGAAGTTATTTAATCTTAAAACAATTTTTACCTACATATTACTGAAAACTCAAGAAAAATAAAATAAATATATATAAACATACATGCTTTTAATTTCTGTCAACGAATGTTTTTGGTTTGATATTGTTTCAATCTGAAATTTAACCATTGCTTCTCCAAAACTGATTATAATTTGCAGTCCAAGTTGTACAGATATCTCCTTGAAGGAAGTTTTCAGATCTTATTAACTTCTGGAAATTGGCTTTGAGCTAGACTTAAGCAGTTCATCCCTTCAGACTAGTTAGTGCTGCTGTCACGTGCACGGTTCACATTAATGATTGGTATTACAATACGATCCGATCCGATCCGTATTACAACACGATATTAATGATACCAAAGTTGCCGAAGTCGCTCTTTCTTCATTAAAATAATGTTTTGGGTTCTAAGACACTCATGATCAAACTACAAATCAATCAAACAGAGACGAATCCATCTCATTAACCATATGCTCACCTTTAAGGATATTTTTTAAATTGAATTTCAATCGAGAAAACTTATTCATCTGGAAAGAGGATATTTCTGTGCCTTTCAACTGTGCATCGAGATAAGAGATGTTTTGATCGATCCACTCTCTTTAACTAAAGGGCATGTCCTGTATATTGACGATACGCAACGACCTCCAGGCTCAACCCTAGCGGTCACTTTGCGTAGAGTATTCTTTGCAATGTATTTTAACATTCCAATCTATATTGTAATTTAATAAGAACGTTTAATTTTTAACAGTACAGTAATACCCCGCTTTACGCGACCCCGTTATACGCGGTTTCACTATAACGCGGATGCAAATTTCGCGCTCAAATGCCTCGAATTACGCGACAGAGTGTGTATAAATATAATGTAGTCATCAACAATAGATGTATTTTTCCGTAAAAAATAAGAGTATGTATTGCATAAAATGTTTCTACAATTAAAGTGATTGATTAAAATGATTTGTATTTTTTTGTAATAATTTTTGACTATGTTTAATCATAAACCTCGTTATACGCGAATTTCAGTTAACGCGATTTTTTTTGGAACGTATCCCTCGCGTAAAGCGGGGTATTACTGTATATAGTCAGACTAGTTGTCGTTCTAATAGTATTTTATTTTCTTTATAATAACTGTTATTACAGTAACACTAGTTTGTAGTTAACGCATGTGATAATGGTCTGAAATAATACACTTGGCGCCGGTTAAAGTCGTAAATTTTAGTGTCTATTCAAATCTATTTTAGTTAAAGATTATTTTTCATTACCTCCCAGGGCACACATTAAATTTGTCTGCTAATATTAATTGGTATTATTTATTTTATTTAAATACAAAATAATGTTAAGCTAAAACCTTTCAATTTTCTATTTTATTCTTTCACTCGTGTACGAAGACATTTCAAGAATATGTTTTAATATAAACAGTATTGTAAAATAAATCATTTATTTATTTCCGACATAAAATAAGGTCAAAACAAAACCAAAAAATATATAAATCATACAATTACAAAAAAAAAAGAAAAAAAAACGAAAGTATGCCAGATTGTTCTCTTTTTATTACAATTTGTATAGGTTATTGTTTTTCGTACTGAAGAGACCTATTGACGTTAGTTCTTTCATATGTACATTACATAAAAAAGGGGTTTTCTAGGGGATTTAAAAAGGTTCTGTAGGGGATTTAAATAAGATTAAAAAGGGTTTTGTCGGGGATATTTGTAAGAAATCAAATACTTAACTAATACGGATACCTATATTTTGAACTTCCGTAGCCATACTAATGTATAGTCATAGATTGTATACATAGATATAGATAAATAGATATAGATAAATATTTGTATTGTGTCTCGGGTTTGATTAGTTAACTAATGATTCCGAGTACGCCCTTGAGTATTCCTTGTGGACCGACTCGCTGGAATAGTTATATTAATTAATATTGCAATGTGAAAATTGCAGTTTTTTATGTAAATTATTTTTAAAAGTGTTTAAAATTACTTATTTTATGTAAAAAAGTAGGTTAAGGAAGATTTTTCTTTGAACTCCGGGACATATTTTATGGCAAGGGCAAGATGTCTGCAAATAAACAATGTTTTAAACACCTATCACTTGTTTTGTGTTAGTTTTGTTTCAATGTAAATGCAATTAATGTTTAATTTGATCATTAGATTTATATTAATAATTGGTTGCAAATTAATAATAATAATCTATACATCTGTACATATAAATAAAAGTGTATGTTTGTAATCCCAAATAACCGCATTTCACTAAATTCATATGAAAGTATATACGTTACATACATAAAACAATAAATTTTTAAAAATTTTCTAATCGATTTGGTTTGGTTTGGTTTGGTTTGGTTAATATCTGAAACGGCTGGACCGATTTTAACAGGAAATTCCTGTTCCACTGGCCGATAGCTGATTTTATAAAGAGTAACTTAGGCTACTTTTATTTTAAAAACAACATATTAACCACGAGCGAAGTCGTGGGCACAGCTAGTACAACATAAAAATTTAAAAATTTTACCTAATACAAGAAATAAAATGAAATCCTTTTGAAGAGTCAGTAATGGTGCCCGTTATGTTTTATGGTAGGTTTATCCCCTTAATAAAGATTTATTTTAATTCCTATGGCTGCCACTTTTCATTATTAGCTATGCAAAAAGTAATAATATTGTTCATTCTCAGTATTTTTTTTGCCCTTTGTCTAATGTTATTTTTAAAACGTAATAAGTTCTCCTATAACAAAATTGAATGAGATTTTAATTGTAATTATATATTTTTTTCTCATATCAAAATTTTCTTATAAAAAAACGAAGCCGTAGATATTAAAAAAAATATTACAAAATATTTATTACTTATTATAGTACTTTTATAAAAAAGGAACACTGTAAATAGAAATGATTGAGAGTTAATAAAATTAAGCCAATTAAATGTAATATTTTTATATTAGTAATAATTTTAAATAATCAAAAATTGTCAATAGATATAAATTATTTAATTATCAAAATAATAAAATATTTAAAAAAGTTGAGCACCATAACAATAACCTTTAAAAACCAAGTGACTTAATTTTTTTCGTTATAACTCAGTTTCACGTTATTACGTCAAAATACAAAAAAATGTTTTGCTAATTATTATCTTTCCTTTGATTGTATCTTATATATCTTGTTTTAACTTTTTAATTGGGTTATTTATAATGATTTTAGTATTATAAAATAGTTTAGTTTTCCAAGACAACATTAATTTTTTTCTAAGTATGTATCGTCAAAGACATTGCCAGTTTGACAACACTAGAGTTATAGTAAGTAGTTATTTCAAATTAATTTTGTACGATATTTTTATGGTTTCAATTATTGCTAAGGCTTTTCCATTAATTGAAAACGGACTCTACCACTGAATCATTCTGAAAGTTGCTCTACAATTATTTATTTATTTATCAATTTATACTAGAATAATAAGAAGTATATAGGTTAAATTTACAATCAAACAAATGGTTCTATTTACACAATTATTATATATCTAACTGACCGTGTCTACTTGTGATTAAAATATCTTCTTTGATTCTTATTTATATATATAAATATTGAGTGCTTGGAATTTATTTAATGTTTATTTTATGAGTAATTAATGGAGACCTCGGTCGTCGTTCATGTGAGTCTACAGTAGGTATCATAAAATCGCGATATTTGGTGAGGTTAGTAGCATTTGATAGTTAAATTTATGGTGGATGGGACACGGTGTATTGTATGTCGTAATAAACAGAGATACATATAGAAACATCACCTTTTTAAAGAATATATTAAGTTAAAAAACATTTAAAATAATTTGGTTTTTGGGTTCAAAATGAAAATATTATAAAAGGTTAGGCATAAGAGATTTCAAATAAATACCAAAGAAAGTCATTAATATTATGTCTGTGACTCGAACGGCTTCCTGCCTAATTGTCAAAAGACCTTGTTTTTGACACGCGTCAGAAATATCCTATTGTTTGGCAATTTATATTGGTTAAGAAAGAAATGTTTTATTCATTATTGACGCTACTGTTTAAAGTTAAGAAAAAATAAGTTCAGAAAAGTCTTTGTTCGCTTTTGTTGGGGGGTGGCTGCTCAACTTTATATAGGCAGGAACTTATGACAACTAGTTCATACAAAAAAATTGTATATTTATCAAGGTTAGTCAAACGTTTCAGCACTACCCGAAACTATTGTAAGAAGGTATACGTTGCTGCATACATACACAGACAAAAAAAGATCTAATACAATCGAGGATTGCTTTATTGATACAATATCATATTTGTTGTACCTTATTTTTTCTGTCTGTACACAATTTTCTTAATAATGTAAAAGATGTATATTTAACACATTCACATTATATGTAGCTATGGATAGATATATTTTATAGATTAATGACAAAATAGATTTGAATTCTAAACTGAATATTTCGATTATATATTTTATTTATACTTTGATTTGTATCAAGTAAATGGCGTTACAAAGGTTAACCATATTTCAACGTCTTCATTTACCGTGACGAAGAACAGGATGACGCCTTCCTCTGACACTCTTTGTTACGCGATAACCAAAAATACTAGATACATTAATGTCTTGTTCATCATTGGTTTCTTTTTTCTTTAGAATATCATTTAACGATAATACATATTATTTTCAAATTCTAATTCGAATCGTTAATTATTAAAAAGGTTAGTTTAGGTCCTTGAGCAAGCTACCACCGGTTCGGAATGCTGCTCTGCTGAGATGAGCCGCCCAGAAACTCAATAGCTCTTTTTGAAATATATTTTTTTAATGAGTTAACAACCTAAGTTCCACACATTTCCATCAGCTAAAAACTATTGAATGCTATAACAAGATTTATTTAATAATTTCACTTTTAATTATAGATTAAAAATATGCTCACAGCTTTTCTATTTTTGAGTATAAATATTATAATATAAATATATTATATAAATATATATATATTATATTGTTAAATATGTATTGAGAGACTGCCGTAAGTAAGAATACCAAATTCTTGAAGCTTTTAAGTTATAATTCTTTTTAAGTGCACAGCTATTTTTTATAAAAAAACACCATAAGACGAAATACTATGAAAATAACTAAAATAAATAAGTCGAGTCGTATTAACGTCCGTTGTCTTACTTTTTTAATTGCAAAGATGGTGGAGCTGAGTTTGCCTGCGAGTGTTGAGAGATGGGGGTTGGGGGAACATTTTATACAAATTTATAGCTAAGAGAATTATTGAGTCAGTCAGCTAATACATTTCTTTGTTAAGAAGTAAGTTACAGTTGACTTTTCACAACAGGAATTGTAAACTACGTATTTAGTTTTCGTAGCATTAGCATTATATTTACTCTATATATTCCCACGATTGTACAAGCACTAAATCTAAGATTTAGGTAATTTGTTATCATTTTTGACTTAAATTTATTATTTATACATTTAATAAAAAAAATATATATCAATTTAATATTTTATTAATAGAGAAAATTTTCGACCACAGTGGTCTGAACTTAAATTCGTCATTATCATCTCTTCATATATGTTGCGGTGACAGAACACAGTAATGCGAGTAGGTTCCGAAAAGACGTTCAACAACTTATACGATTCAAACAGATTTGGTTAACGTACACTAGACGAAGTTACTTGTATATCTACATTTACCGCATACTATTAGACTTGTTTTTATGACAAAGTTGTGTTAAATTCATTCATTAATAGAAAATTAAACAATAGAAAACAATACAATTTATTAAAAGCTCTCTAAGTGGCAATGATACTTAGATTGTATAAAAGTTCATAAGTCATGAATGAAACTCATAAAAAAATTATTACCTCTGACGTGACGTTGGAAGAAAACAACAGCTGCACTTAGTTAATCGGTACTCCTCAACTTTATTATATATAGTATATAATATGTAGTATATATGTAATATAATGTATTATGGTAAAGGTAACTTTACACGGAGGTGATATTTTGTAATTAATACAAATAAAAATACATATTCATTTATTAATACTGAGCAAATTAAGAAATATTTTTACCTTACCTTCCTGAATAATGCTATCAAATGTATCTTATAAAGTTAATAGACCTACATGAAACAGCTTTCCGTTTTATTTTCGGTTTACGACATTGTAGTCCTCGGTGAGTCTATATATACATTACAATGATACTTTGTCTAATATATATGAAAATGTAACAACAATTTTAACACTTCCCGTCTCTAACTATCCTGCGCTAAATAAATGTTCATATTGCTAGCGAATTATTTAGAGATGAAAGAACTACAACAATAGTTATAACACAACTTTTGTTCCACGGCCCACAGCTGTTCGTATTATGAAACTTATTTGTTATATTCAGAAAACGAGAATACGATTTATTCGGAATAATAATTATCAAACTTTCGTCCGAAATATCTTTTTGGTTCGAAATATAAGTAATATTTAATAAATAAGAATAAATTAACCCTAACACTATTGTGTGAAATGAATTCGAGTTAATTTTTATACATCGCGCTCTTTGATTAGATTTTAATTATTCTGAGTTGTGAATAGCCCTTAATAGTGTGTTATAAACAAACATTGAGTAATAAAAATATATGAGTGAAGTCTGTATCATATTCGAATGTTTTTGTTTAATGAAATAATACTAAATTGGTACGTGGAAGGAAATAACGTGGTTTAGGTAATTAGGTAAAAGGTTTTAGTGAAATATTTGAAAGATTTGAAGTAGTAGAATTAATGTTACGTGATATCGTTGATATAAGTTTATTTGATACAATAAGAACAGTTGAGAACAGTGTAATAAAATTGTAAAATTCAAGAAATAATATATATATTTTTTTTAATTAAGAGGAGGGCAAACGAGTGTGCAGGTCACTGATGACAGATGTTCACCGCCACCCACGAACTCCTGCAATGACCGGGGAATCACAAGAGCCACAGTAGAGAGTACCAGGTGGTACGGTGTATTGCAGGCGACGACGTGCTGTGCTTTGATGAAATTCGGTGGCAGGTATCAGATCAAATATCTCCTCGGAACACTCCCCTTTGTAAATACGATAGAAGACACACCAAGATGCCACGTTTCTACGCAATGCCAGAGCACCAGCCGTACACAGAGTACAGTCCCTAACAATCCCAACAGTTGTTTGTTTTACGCAGTCAAAAGGTAGAAGCTGATATTGGGGTGATCCGGATCAGAGATGAGTATTCCATGAACAGTACTCCATGTGTGGCCGGACTTTAATCTTATAGAGCGAAAGTCTTTGGCCAGGTTTGAAATACTGCCTCGCTCTATTGATCACTCCCAATTTCATTGAAGCCAACTTGGCCTTGCTCTTCAGATGACCACGAAATCGACAGTCGCTCGAAATGTCGAGACCTAGTATTTTGGTACTTGGCAAGGCATTGAGAGGAGTACTCTCGAAGACCGGAGATGCAGGAAATGGTGTTTTTAGTGGTAAATGTGCAAAGTTATGTCTTTTAGCAATTATATTATGGACCTGTATGCTCCGCCCAGTGAGACAGCTAAAAAAAAGAAAGGTAGCTCTGAAAGAAGCCCCTTGTGATCTACACGATCGAAGACTTCCGGCATATCCAGACTAACTGCCAGACCATTTTCTTTTGCTTTCAATAACAGCTACCCAACGGTGCGTAAGATATGACAAAGATTACCAGCCGATTGACCGTGACAAAAGCCATGTTGCCGGTCATTAATCAATTGCTGATCCCCGAGGTACGTTAGGAGTTGTTGATTGATGATGCTCTCCATTACTCCATAAGAAAAGAGAGATAATGGTGTTAGGTCCGTAGTTAGCTGGGTCCGAGCTATCACCTTTTTTATGGATTAGGTGAACAAGTGCACACTTCCATGGACCGGGACTACGCCTTTAAGATAGGAGTACCGAAATAGACTCGTTAGCACCGGTGTCAACTTTGGGGCACATGTTCGTAGCACAATTGGAGAAATACCAACAACGCCTGCCATGTGCCAGCCCTGACAGATGCATCGAGCCAAAGCCGCGAACTGCCACAAAGTGATATCACAGAGTTTGGTACATATAATTCCATCCCCTGTAGTATGTCATTACCGACAGCCACATCGGCGCAGTCACTGAGAACATTGGAGGAAAATCAAACCGGTCCCCATGGGTAGGATGCAATAAAAGAGCGTATTAAATGCTAATCCGCTGACGCACTACAAGTCAGTCATTCATTCGCAGTCATTCAGTCAAAGTCAAAGTCAGTCACTTATACACGTCGGGTCGCATGTCTTGTGCGGGCCGGACGTTGAGTGAGCATTACATTCTGTACCAAGGCATCATCAGAAGACCCTAGGGTAGCCTCGACAATGATCTGGTACTTTCCGCGATGTGTATTCAGCAGAAAATCCAACAAAGGCGATACGTGGCCGTCTACGTCCGGTAGGCGAGTGTGTGTCTTGTCTTGTCAAGTGGGGCAAACCATTTGCCAATCCTTGCTTGCCCTGCCTAATCCTTAATTATAGAACATTCAACAAACTATAGAAGTTCATATTTTCCTACTAGGAAATACATAAATACAATATTTTATGTTGTCTATTGTTTCATGGTTTCGTAACAAAATAAACCTTGAGAATAGTCACTAATTTAAGGCGTAAATTATTATTATTATAATAATTATTATTATTATAATAATTATTATTATTATAATAATTATTATTATTATTAGGAGAAGGGGCCAAAGCCAGTAATATGAATTTTAAAATATTGTATTATTTTGAAATATTATTATTAACTACCCAAATTCGGTAAATATTATTAAAACGATCAAACTCACGACCGTAAATACAAAGGTAAAATTAAACTGCTACTCAAAACTAAACTTTAATAGTTTAGTTGTTTTCAGTTAATTTCATCTATTTTAGTTATAAAGTTAGTTTACGAGATAAAACAAACATTACAGCCATTTGGAGTAATTTATAATAATTAATATTACAAATTAATTCATATACTACATTTACAAATGAAAAGTTTGACTAAACTGACATAAAAAAGAATTGAAATAAAATTAATAAACTATTACATACCATCAAAAAGTTACTTTAACAACTATAATATACTAAATGGCGATAATAAAAGCATGGCAAGTGTGGTCAATGTTTCTTGGATACCATCAATAGTTTCGAAAAGGGTTCTCTTTCTGCAGTCCGGACGAAGTTGAAGACAATATCTAGCATAAGTATAATGACATAGAACATACTAATATTCGGTTTCATTCTTACCGTACTAGAAAGAGCATTTCTTTTTCAATAAAGTAGACAACTATCAAAAATCCGTGCCCGCAGGGGGACACGCGTGGGTAGACCTCGTGTTTAACTCGTTTAAAATATAACTCACTACCTAAGAATAACACATGATGCCGTTGTTTACATCAAAAATTTTCAAGCAAAAAGCGGTTTTTATTTTTTTCTCGAAAAAGGTATCTTTTTTGGAAATACTTTTGATACTTAAATTTAGAGTAAAAAATAACCTTTCTATTAAAAATATTTGCGAGGAGGGAATGTTTACCAGAAAAAAGTTATGAATTTTTTTCCAAAAATTTTCGGTTTTTTTACCCCCACCCCTACGTTATTGAAGTTAGGTTTTCGGTTTATCTACATTAGTTATAGGTATTCATCAAAGACATCATATAATATGAACGCGATTGATCTACTTTGTATAGGGAAAAAGTTATGGTCGAAAAACTGAAATCAGAAAAAGTGAGGCCCTAGCGCCCCCTGTGGCCGGATTTCTCTGGTTAACGAACTTGACCTTCAATTTTAGATGGTTGATTTTTGTACAAAGTTTGAAAGCGATCCGAGCGAAACTGCGGCCGCTATCGTGCTGACAAATTCGAATCTGGACGCACGCACGCATATATATATATATATATATATATATATAAACATTTTGAGCAATGGTCATTTCGGACTCAGGGGGTCATAAGAAGACCTCCTGTGAAGAAATTTTTCCAAAATTCGAAAGTCGGGTACAAATGAATGGGCAGACCGAATTCTTCGAGGTCTACCCAAAATGGATGTAATTACCTTAAAACAACTAAACTATTAAAGTTTTGATTAGAGTAGCAGTTCAATTTTACCTTTGTATTTACGGTCATGGTGTGAATATAAATATCCTAATGTTATAAGATAATTCAATATTTATTATCACTGTTTCGAATAATAATAATATTTAACCCCTTAAATTAGTGACTCATTTCAAGTTTTATTTTCTTACGAAACCATGACACAGTAAAGAAAAAAAATGTTGTATTTCCTAGTAGGAACTATTGTGTTCCAAAATTTGTAAGGATGAGGATGAAAGCAGGCCAGGACCTTGTTAGGATTAACAAGGTCAAACCATTCTTATTATTTCTTGAGTCTTACAACTTTAATACACCCTCTTCAACTGTTCTTGTATCAACCACACTTATATCAACGATATCAAGTAATCATTAATTCTACTCCTTCACATCTTTTAAATATTTCACAAAAACTATGTATCTAATTCCTTTTACTTTAATTATTGGACCTATTATTAAATTTCCAACAATCATCTTATATTTAAATACCTAATATTTACTCAGTTTTTAAATATATTTATACTCTAGATATTGTTACAAAAACTGCAAGCTGTATTATATCTCCAATTCACTTGATATTTTTCCCCTTTGTCAAAATTAGAAAAGAAATCATAAATACTGTTTTATAAGATAGTTGTGCAACCCGAATTCGATATTTAATAAATTCAATTAAAGCCTAAATGAAATAATCTTTTACTTTTATTTTCACTCTCAACCCCATTTTGGCAGTTTACCAACTTTGGGGTACAGTCCTCCACTCGAGAGCCACCCCTCTGTTGTTTAGGGGAGACCGGGGCTGGTTGACTATAGGGGCAGGTAGACTAATTGTCAAAAACGCGAGTTAGGCAAACTTTTTGCAAAGATCGACTAGGTGAGCGTATCCATTATTCCCCTGCGCACAATCATCAGAAAAACCGCGGAGCAGACCCAAACCGTTTATCAGCTAGAGGCTATTGTTCAAAAACAAGACACTTAAGTAACTATTTTTGCCTTAATTCTATTTGTTATAACTCTTTTCATTCTGTTTTGATTGCTTGTCAAACTGTTTAATACGAATGTTTGATTTCCGAACTTTGTATGCTTCCTTATTATTTTTAATTACGACACCATTTTAAGGTTTTGGCACGTAGTTAAAAATTACTAGGTCGTTTGGGGCTGGTTGACTCATTTATAAAGGGGTTGGTTGACTATCTAGTCAACCTGCCCCATAAAATTTTGGATATACTAGATATAAATTAGTATAAAAATTATTGTTCTTAACCTAATATTTCCAGTTTAGAACGATGCGAATCTATAAACGAAAGTCAAATCGATGTAAAGACATACTGGAGAGAGTATGTCGACAAGTTATTTTCGCCGAAGTATCAATTCCAGCAAAAGAATTTCCTATACCATATAAAATATCGCCATGTAGTAAATATTAAAAAAAAGAATGCAATCCCGGACTGTCTAGATCTCAATTGACCTTGGAAAGCGTTGGCTACATAAAAAACAGACAAATATTCAGTGACGAGGAAGAGCATGCATTAGAAAATTGCCCATAAGGGAGCTGATGATGTTTATTATGGATTAACGCCTTATGAGTCCCGAAAATTTGCATATGAATTTGCAAAAAAAAAAGAAATCTATTCCTGATTCATGGGATAAAAAAACAGATTGCTGATGAAGATTGGGTAGGGCTTTTTGCTTAAACGTCATCGTATTCTCGATTCGATCTCCTCAAGCTACTATTTCGAGCCACTTCTTTCAACAAAAACAACGCGCAGTTGTTCTTTGATTACCTAAGAACCGTTTACCTACGTTTAAATGTAAGCCCTGGGTATATTTGGAATGTAGATGAAACAGAACTGACAACGGTTCACATTCCTGATAGAGTAATAGCTCATCTTGGCACCAAAAAATTTGAAAAAATGACGTCTGCTGACCGAGGTTTCGCTGGTGAGAGTCGCAGTTGCTATCTCGGCCTCGGCAATATGGTCCTTCCGTTCTTCGTTTTCCCACGTGTTCAGTATAAATACTATTTTGACTATTTTAGACTAAAGGACTATCAAAGACTATTTTAGACTGGAGGTGGACCGATAGGTTCTTAACGGTGTTTAATGTTGTTGAAGATGTTCTTAAAAATGTTGATTGCATTTACTTTAGTATTTAAATCTTGTTCCTTCGTAGTCTTGGTACTCATTACTTCTTAGGTCAACTTACCCCTAGTGACAAGTCAACCTGCCCCAGGCACGGGGTAGGTTGTCTCGTTTTTCCCGTTCTATAAAATCGAGCCTATATACTATATTTTAATAGGTATCGAGCTTATTGTAATTTCTTTCTAGAGCTGAATAGTGTCACTATCAATGGAATTGCTTTTCACAAAAATAATCATTAAAGCAATAAAAATATTAACTTTTAAACTGAAAATTGGTCAACCATCCCC
Organism: Melinaea marsaeus rileyi; assembly: GCA_918358865.1. Lineage (NCBI taxonomy): Eukaryota > Metazoa > Arthropoda > Insecta > Lepidoptera > Nymphalidae > Melinaea > Melinaea marsaeus. The sequence goes on along the minus strand of OU911083.1, from coordinate 6,575,521 downwards.
GGTCTCCCCTACTCAGTTATAAAGTTTTATTAATATATGTATGACTTCTACAATACCTTATATTTGTGAATATATTGTAGTATAAGGGTGTTAGGTAGTATTTAGCTGAAGCAAGTTAATTACTTACAGTGAAGCCATCGAGGTCGTGAAATTTTATTTCATGTTTTCTCATCGACTACACCTTAACAGTTTGTAATGAACTTAACCGATAGCAATTACTTAATGATCTCCGTCGCAGGGTGTCAATTAAAAAGTAAACAATTATGAGAAACTCGTGTAATTAAATCACTTACAATATATATTATGTTACATTCGTCACTACAATAGTGTTTACAAATACCAGTGGTCGGTCGCCCGGTTCCCGAAACCGTCCGAAATTTTAATTGGAAATATTTAAGATAGTTTACACAAGAATACATCTCTATTAACTACTTATATCTTGTTTTTTACTATTACATCATACACACACTAGTGTAATATTTCTTTTATTAATTGAATGTATTTGTAATGTATTTCATTAATTGAATGTAAATTTCATACTCCTCCGTCCACGAAATTTTCGTAAACAGGAATGCAAAGTTTTGGTTTCACGTATTAATAAATTTCAGAAATATCTTAATTATATAATTGTTTTGTTTTCCATTGAAAACATTCATTTGAATGGGTACTCCGAAATGTATGTGGCATCTGAATCAACAACAACAAACTTGTTTTTGTAGTGTTTTGAGACATTATTCCTAGCGTCTATAAAGGGGAGAAATATACATTTCAACGATTTTACTTAAATAATAATATTAGTTTTGAAATATAAAGATGGGGTAAATGAAACAATACACTGGTTAACGAACCCCGGTGTAAGCTACTTAATTTGTGTATTTCTTATTAAAAGCTCTGTAAGTGGCGATCGTACTTATATTGTATGGAGGTTCATAAGTCACGAAAGAAACTCATAAAAAAATTATTACTTCTGACGTGAGATCGAAAGAAAACAAAAGCTGCACTTAATTAATTTGTACTCCTCTTCTTTATTATAGTAAAGCAATCTTATCAAGAAAATATAATTGAACGGAACGAGCGTAGCGAGCGGAGCGTTCTACTGGAGACTATTTCACTTTCTTTTGTTACGAATAGCCTCGAAAACTACTTGACAGAAAATTATGAAATTTTGTAATCAAAAAGACACAAATTAAGTGGCAGTTTTAAAAAATAAATAAAAAATATTAAAAAAATAAATAAAAAAAAATGTCATGTCAAAAAACTGATATCCCATTGAAATCAATGGGAAACGATGAGTCATTACACTGGGCTCTCTTCGCTGAATATGCAAACGGCACCCGAGATTACGTGAGCAAGCGAGTCGAAATTGAGGGACTGTTGGCGCCCCTAATTAATATAAATAAACACTAATAAACTTAAATAATAATAATAATAATAATAATAATAATAATCTTTATTGGAACCAAAAAAGATAGTACATAAGAAATCAGTGATCGAAAATGCTTGCATTAGTTATAAAACTGTGTCGCATACATTAACGCCCACCTCCAAACAATTATTGTTCCAGAGAACAGACAATATAAATAAAACAATAATAGTAGTTATAAAAACAAAAAGAAACAGAAAACAAAAACAATACAAAAAACATGTTATCCAAAAATAAGGTGCTTCTTAAGGTGTGTTTGTGTGTGTGTGTGTGTGTGTGTGTGCGTGTGTGCGTGCGTGCGTGTATGTGTGTGTGTGTGTGTGTGTGTGTGTGTGTGTGTGTGTGTGTGTGTGTGTGTGTATTTGCGTGTATGTGTGTGTGTGTGTGTGTGTGTGTGTGTCATGTAGGGGGATTTATAAGTAAACTTATAATATTTTCGGTATCATCATAGTTTAGGCATTTTAACCATTCCAAAACTCGTCTTTTACATTCCATTACACTACAAGGATAAATATCCAAGAATTCATTTATCCTATTGTACAACCTACTTGCCAAATAGCAATATTGTCGCCTTGAGACTACTAGCCTGCTGTAGTTAATACTACAAACTTTTTGCATTCTACGTTTATTTACATTTGGCTTATAGGGAATTTCATAGTGTTTTCGTAATACTGTGTTTAAAATAAATAACTGCCTTACCGAAAATACCTTTGCGAGGTTGTATAATTCAGCAGTAGGAAAGCGTACAGGTTTAAAGAGAATAACTTTTAGTAATCCTCTTTGTGCTCTTTCTAGGCTCAGCAAAAGAGTCTTTGGAGCACATCCCCAAACAGGAATACAATAAGAAATTATCGATTGAGCAAGAGCAGAATAGACAATTTTAAGAGTAGGGAAGTCAAGAGAATTTCTAAGATTCTTGAAAACATATATCAGTTTTCTGACTTTGGATGCAGTTACCATAATATGTTCATTCCACGAAAGATTATAGTCAACGTTAACTCCAAGATACTTTATTTTGGTAGTACTAGTAATCTTTAAACAACTACAATCTAGATTTCTGTTACAATTATTTGTATGAATAGATATAGTGAAAGGTAAGTTTGGCAGGGACACCGCGTTATGTGCAAAAGGCAATATTTTAGTCTTTGCGATATTAAGTGTTAGAAAATTAGAGGAGAGCCAACACATAACAGAAGATAGCGCTAGTTCAGCACGTTTTATACATTCAAACCAATTATTATCTTGAACAAGTAAAACTGTATCATCGGCATAAGTTATGATTTTACAATTCAGTAACTTCAGATTGCAAAGGTCGTTTATATAAATAAGAAATAAGGTAGGTCCGAGAACACTACCCTGAGGTACTCCGAATTCAACAGTTACCTCTTGACTGATAGTATCTCCAATTTTAGTACATTGTTTTCGGTCAGTGAGGTAACTTTGAAATATGTCATGAACCATACCTCTAACACCAATAATTTCTAGTTTTTTAAGAAGAATATCAATAGAGACGGTATCGAAGGCTTTGCTTAAATCTAAAAATATACCAATAGTTTTCAGTTTAGTATTGAAATTTTGAGCTATAGAATTTGTAAGGTCCATGACAGCATCCTCAGTAGACTTACCCTTTCTAAATCCATACTGATTATTTGCAATTATATTATTTTTATTAAGATGACTTATCAATCTGTTATTGAGGAGTTTTTCTAAAATCTTGGATAAGGTAGTCAATATCGTAATAGGTCGATAGTTAATTAAATCTTGTTTCGTACCACTTTTGTAAACGGGATGTAAAATACCTGTTTTAAAGATTTCAGGGAAGGTGCCTGTCGAAAAACATAGATTACAAATATGCACAAATGTAGGTATAAGAGACGACCGAGCACTCTTTATAATTGAAACAGGTATGCCATCAGAACCAGTGCTAGATGTATTTTTGAGACCCAGAATGAGGCTTTCAATTTCGATATTGTCTGTTTTCAGAAGTGACATTGAATTTATCAAAGTTGGTGTTGTTAATAAAACACTTGGATCTCTTACTGGAGAAATAATTCCTGACGCTAATTTTTTTCCAACATTTGCAAAGTAATTATTTATGGAGTTAATTGTAATAGATGGATTTGACGATGCAGTTAAAAGTTCAGTGTTACAAGAAGTTTCTTTAGTTATATTACCGATTTTTTTGATTAGTGCCCAGGTATCTTTTGGATTTTTGCTTAATCGTTGAAATTCATTACGTTCGTGAGCCTTTTTTATCCTTTTTAATAAATTGTTACAGAAATTTCTGTATCTAATGTAAGTAGTTTTAATAGTCGTGTTTTCAGGGTTCTGTTTAAACTTTTTAAATAATTTATCTCGGTTTCGTATACATCGCAAAAGGCCAGGCGTAATCCAAGGTTTTAAAATACTTTTTCTGTTGGGAATTTTTACAATAAAAGTATTTTTCTTGATGATATTACTAATAATATTTACAAAAAGATTGGCGGCGATGTCAGCATTTCGACTAGCTAATATATGACTGTAATCAGTATTTTTTAAATGTGTCACACATGCAGCTTCATCTATACGTTGCAATGTGCGTTTCATTTTAGCTGTTTTTATTTTTAAGTCACAACTGAGGATTACAGGAGCATGATCCGTGATAAGTGAATTTAAAATAAGCGTTGTTGCATTGCTTTTAGTTTTTAAAATAATGTGGTCCAGGCAGTTGTTGTATCGGGTTGGCATTGTATGAGTTGGCAATAATGCATGAGACATAAGAGTGTTTAGGTAAGAATCACAATTGTAGTCTGTACTCTCCATAGCGATATTAATATTGATATCTCCAACGACAGCAATGTTTTGATAGTTACTTAGTAATTTTAGGGTGTTATCTAAAGAATTTATGAAATTATCAATGTTTCTAAAGGACGGAGATCTATATAACGCAATTATAGCTAATATATTATTATATTTTAAAATCAAGCAGTTTGCATCATCAAAAGATGGATATTCGACTGTAAAATTAATATCATTTCTAATATAAATAACAACACCATCATTTTGATGGTTGAAAGAGGATTTATATGAAACATAGCCGGCTAAGGAAGGAATGTATGGAGATTTGCTTAACCAGCACTCTGATAGTATGATAACATCTAACTTTATCGGTATCCTGTGCAATAACAATAAAAAATTGTCGAAATTGCAGCCGATGCTTCTAATATTGACGTGAATTATTTTTATACAAGTGACATTATCGTATATATATAAATTACATTGTTCCGGTGAACATACATAAGACTTTGACACGCCTATTTGTTCAAGTTCATTACCAATTACACTGCTATTCATTTATAATAATAAAATTTTATAAAAATTTAAGAACTATTTAAAAAGATTTTACCAAAAATATAATACAAAAGGATAGTTATGTAAGGGCAACACGGGAGTCAATAATGTTAGCGGAGAAACCGATATAGTTTTAAAGTTACACAGATCGACCTTGTAGGTTATCAATAAATCTAAAGGTATATGATAAATGTTGAACATAGATCTTGTGGGTAAACAAGAAGTGGTTAAGTGTATTGAAATGAAGACATGATTGTTTGATGTATGCCTATGATTGTATATATGATTTAATGTTTTAGTGTAAAAAAGTGTAATTAGTGTTATGTGTGGTATAGTTGTAAATGTAGAAAATTTATTAGACAAAAATAAATTTGAACAATTATTATAAACAAAACAAAAGGTAACAGACCAATTTAGTATGGCATAATTGTAATATACTAGTCAAATAGACATTGATTTTAACTTCAACAGATCCTCTTCCGAATTTACGCGTATTTGAGGTGAGCCTTCTTTTTTACGTAGATATATACACCCACGTGAGGTCCAACAGAAAGAATACTCATTTGTTTTTGCAAAATCACGCGACAGGTAGAAAATTCTCTTGGTATAACGAGTTAGTAACTCGGATATATATATTGGTTGAGGAGGGCCTGCCATATTAATATTTGAAGTATTTAACCTCATACCGTTTTTCAGCTTATTAAATTTCTTATAATTTAAGATGACATTTTCTTTAATAAAGATACTTGAAAATTCCACTACAATTGTTTTACTGACCTCTGACTTGGAGAACAATCTATAATTATCCTTGATATCCGAAGGCTGTAGATTCACAGAAAGTTTAGAGCACAAATCCAAAACAATAATCCTTAGGTCGTCCTTGGACTCGTTCTGTTTAGTCTTTGGAATATTTCGAAGCTCGACACATGAAGCTAATGATTTCCGTTCCAAGTTTTCAATTTTATTTTCTAGTGTACAAATATATGATTGATGTTGTTTACGCTCGGCTTCGCACTTATCCAAGCGGTTTTTAATTTCATCATATTCCTGAGATAAATATTCAATACTTTTAATTATTTCCGAATTTTGTAATTTAATATCATTAATGATGTCCTGCAATCCTGATAGCTTTTTATCTTGTTCTGTAGTAAAAGTCTGAAACATCATACGCATCTCTAATAATATTGATTGCGGTACACTGTTGTCTTCTTTAGCGGTATAATTTCGCCTCGAGCGAGCAGTAATATTAATATTACCGTCGGTGGATAAACATTTCCCTGTCTCGACGTCGCTGTGTTTATGTATTGTACGGAGAACGGGGGTAGCAGCGGTTGATGACGACTTCGCGGTGCTAGACATATTCTTACAAAGTACCAGGGCAATAGAAACGAAAAGATATCATCAAGGATGTATGCGGAGGAAAATCACTTTTATGATGTTTGCTTTAGTAATTAGATTTGAATTAAACCCACCAGGCGTATTTTTTGATGCGACAACTTAAGCAATATTGGTCCTTACGCACTTTAGTTGATGGTGCAGATTTGCATAATTCTAATGCTTTAGTTCGTTCACTGGATGTTAATGGTTATCACTTACTAGTAGCACTTTATGCACTCCTAATATATTTAATGATTTTTTGAATTAATTTTTACAATCTCTTATTGTCAACAAAAAACACGTCTTCTTTGATACAAGGTTCGAAGGAAGGGGGGGAAATAATGCTAAGAGTATTCACTAACACTGAAAAATAATGAAATATTTTTTTACCTTAACTTCCTAATGAATAATGCTATCAAATGGATCTTATAAAGTTAATAGACCTACATGAAACAGCTTTTCGTTTTATTTTAGGTTTACGACATTGTAGTCCTCGGTGAGTCTATATATACATTACAATGATACTTTGTCTTAAATATATATGAAAATGTAACAACAATTTTAACACTTCCCGTCTCTAACTATTCTGCGCCAAATAAATGTTCCTATTGCTAGCGTATTATTTAGAGATGGAAGAACTACAACATTAGTTATAACACAACTTTTGTTCCAAGAACCACACCTCTTCGTATTATGAAACTTATTTGTTACATTTAGAAAACGAGAATACGATTTATTCAGAATAATAATTAAACAACTTTCGTCCGGAATATCCTTTTGTTTCGAAATATAAGTAATATTTAATAAATAAGAATAAATTAAACCTAACACTATTGTGTGAAATGAATTCGAGTTGATTTTTATACATCGCGCTCTTTTATTAGATTTTAATTATTCTAAATTGTGAATAGCCCTTAATAGTGTGTTATAAACAAACATTGGGTAATAAAATATATGAGTGAAGTCTGTATCATATGCGAATGTTTTTGTTTAATGAAATAATACTCAATTGGTACGTGGAAGGAAATAACGTGGTTTAGGTAATTAGGTAAAAGGTTTTAGTGAAATATTTGAAAGATTTGAAGTGGTATTAATGTTACGTGATATCGTTGATATAAGTTTACTTGATACAATAAGAACAGTTGAGAACAGTCTAATAAAATTGTAAAATTCAAGAAATATATATATATATACATATATATTTTAAATAAGAGGAGGGCAAACGAGTGTGCAGGTCACTGATGACAGATGTTCACCGCCACCCACGAACTCCTGCAATGGCCGGGGAATCACAAGAGCTTTGCCGACTATGGAAGCGGGAGTAAACTCCTTTCTACCCTTTAACCCTTTCTCCCTTAAACCGATCCGTAAATACCGCCGAAGAAAGTTTGTTCCTCATTTTGGTTTGTAAGTGAAAGAAAGGCCCTTGAAAACCGCACAGTAGAGGATCGCCAAGCATCCAGGTGGTACGGTGTATTGCAGGCGATGACGTGCTATGCGGTGAAGAAATTCGATGGCAGGCATCAGATCAAATATCTCCTCGGAACACTCCGCTTTGTAAATACGATAGAAGACACACAAAGAGGCCCCGTCTCTACGCAATGCCAGAGCACCAGCCGTTCACAGAACACAGTTCACAATCACTCAAATTCAAATCACAATCAAACCGGTCCCCATGGGTAGGATGCAATAAAAGAGCGTATTAAATGCTAATCCGCTGACGCACTACAAGTTAGTCATTCATTCGCAGTCATTCAGTCAAAGTCAAAGTCAGTCACTTATATACGTCGGGTCGCATGTCTTGTGCGGGCCGGACGTTAAATGAGCATTACATTCTGTACCAAGGCATGATCAGAAGGGTACCCTAGGGTAGCCTCGAAAATGACCTGGTACGTTCCGCGATGCGTATTCAGCAGAAAATCCAACAAAGGCGATACGTGGCTGTCTACGCCCGGTAGGCGAGTGGGTGTGTTGACCAAGTGGGGCAAACCATTTGCCAATCCTTGCTTGCCCTGCCTAATCCTTAATTATAGAACATTAAACAAACTATAGAAGTTCATATTTTCCTACTAGGAAACACAATATTGTATGTTCTCTACTATTTCATGGTTTCGTAGCAAAATAAACCTTGAGGATAGTCACTAATTTAAGGCGTAAATTATTATTATTATAATAATAATTATTATTATTAGGAGAAGGGGCCAAAGCCAGTAATATGAATTTTAAAATATTATATTATCTTGCAATACTATATTCACTACCAAAATTCGGTAAATATTATTAAAACGATCAAACCCACGACCGTAAATACAAAGGTAAAAATAAACTGCTACTCAAAACAAAACTTTAATAGTTTAGTTGTTTTCAGTTAATTTCATCTATTATAGTTTTAAATCTAGTTTACGAGAAAAAACTAAATTGGATTACGACTATTTGGAGCAATTATTATAATTAATATTACAAATTAATTCATATACTACGTTTACAAATGAAAAGTTTTACTAAACCGACATAAACAAGTGCATGTTATAGTAATATTGTGTATAAACGATACATATTTTCTAGGTTTTCTAAGACTTGAATATCTACTTTTATAGTTAGCCGTTATCCTAAAAAGGACATTTATTTATTTCAATCCAAAATGCAAAATACTATTAATTCAAAATGACTGAAAAAATTTACATTTATATATAATTTCAACCTACATTTAACCCTCGTCTTCCAGGTGTTAGGACTCGACTGGGGGTTGATGGGTGGGCGTAGTTTATTTAAAGTTGTCTCTTTAAAACAAAGTTACTGTAATTACAACCGTACTATCGTATTTCTAAATAAAAGGTCCGTTCTTAATTATTTAAAAACACTGTAAAACTCATAATCCAATGGTGCTAAAGGAATCCAATTTACGACGGCAAAGTTTTTAATTATAATAAAATACCACCTGCTCACAAACACATTCCGAACTGTATTAACACTTTCACTTTGAATTGTATTTTACTTTATCTAGTTATTTTTACTATTAACTTTAATTGTCAACAATACAAATTACATATTTAATTGTTCGTACTCGTATATAAAAATGCCATTCGGCATTCTGACGAAATAAATATTATTTTTTTATAAATTATGTCATTTAGTTGTTTCGTGATGAATCATTAATTTGTTAAATTAAATTAAATCTCAAATAAATTTATGAAACAATTCGCTTGAAAACGATGACCGATGATATTTTACGTTCTCCCTTAGATAGAAAGTGTTTTTTTCATGGTCGTCTGTCAATATTTTCATATTAGAGTATTTATATTTAATTCATAGCTTTCATCAAGAGCTTCTTGCAAAATAATATTATGTTTTTTGATACCCTACCATTACCATTAATTCTACAATTGTCTTACGTTTATAATTAAAAGATTCTAACTTTACATATAAAAAATGAAATTATTGAATACCTTACTATTGAACTAAGAGTAGACAACCTAAGAAGACACCTCAACTTTAAAACATTTTATTATATTTGTTATATTGATAAAAATATTTGACAGTTCTAGTATCTGTTATGTATCTCGTTATTTTAGTTTATTTATTTTATTTCAATTCTTTATTGAACAACAAGGTATAAAGGGTGGGTTTAAAGCTAAATCAGTTTCAACCAGCTAAACCAAAAAATAGTTGTAATTTATACATATCTTGCCCTACTCGTATAATTGATTATTAAATATTTATAATTAGTAATACACACATGTTGTATTACTGATTATAAAATACTTTTTAAATAAGTACTGAGCTCAAAACAATAGATTTTGAAGTATTTTTATATAAATTTGTCACTAGGTTTTTTCATGCCCCTTTCAAACTGACTCGACGGCAATTGATGAATATTTGGTTATTATGCAACATAATAGTAAGCATATTTTTATTTTCGGATTATTCGTGAAAACACAAAACTGCTTGTTAAATCATTGAACCACTAACTAACTAATAGTAAATAATCAATTATACGTGTAGGATAAGATATGTATAACTTGCAACTATTTTTTGGGTTGGTTGGTTGAAACTGGTTTAGCTTTAAACCCACCCTTTGTAATAAAGAATTAAAATAAAATAAATAAATAAACTATTACATACCATCAAAAAGTTACTTTAACAACTATAATATATTAAATGGCGATAATAAAAGCATGGCAAGTGTGGTCAATGTTTCTTGGATACAATCAATAGTTCCGAAAAGGGTTCTCTTTCTGCAGTCCGGACGAAGTTGAAGACAATATCTAGCATAAGTATAATGACATAGAACATACTAATATTCGGTTTCATTCTTACCATACCAGAAAGAGCATTTCTTTTTCAATAAAGTAGACAACTATCAAAAGAGGCATCGAGGGTTGCATTATTAGTTTGCGGAAAAGAAATATTTTCATAAAAACGAAATGTTACGAGATATATATCATATCGAATTTGAACAGTGATATTAGAACTGTCCAATATTTTTGTCAGTATAACAAATATAATAAAATGGTTTAAAGTCGAGGTGTCTTCTTAGATTGTCTACTCCTAGTTCAAGAGTAAGGCATTAAATAATTTATTTTTTGGGTAGACCTCGAAGAATTCGGTCTGCCCATTCATTTGTCCCCTACTTTCGAATTTTGGAAAAATTTCTTCACAGGAGGTCTTTTTATGACCCCCTGAGTCCGAAATGACCATTGGTCAAAAAGTTTATATATATATATATATATATATATATATATATATGCGTGCGTCCAGATTCGACTTTTGTCAGCACGATAGCGGCCGCAGTTTCGCTCGGATCGCTTTCAAACTTTGCACAAAAATCAACCATCCAAAAATGAAGGTCAAGTTCGTTAACCAGAGAAATCCGGACACAGGGAGCGCTAGGGCCTCACTTTTTCTGATTTCAATTTTTCGACCATAACTTTTTCCCTATACAAAGAAGATCAATCGCGTTCATATTATATGATGTCTTTGATGAATACCTATAACTAATGTAGATAAACTGAAAACCTAACTTCAATAACTTAGGGGTGAGGGTAAAAAAACCGAAAATTTTTGGAAAAAAATTCATAACTTTTTTCTGGTAAACATTCTCACATCACAAGTATTTTTAATAGAAAGGTTATTTTTTACTTTAAAGAACAATGGCAGCTTTCCATACATCATTTTACCTGACATTTTTTGGAAGCGTCTAAATATAAAAAAATATTTAAACGATAGGGGTAACATTGCATAAGCTTAATCAGAAACAAATATTTTTTTAGAAAGCCACAAAAAAAAGATATTTCAGTTTTTGTTTAACAATAATTTGAGGTTACCTGTCAATACTAGTTGTCACTGATTGCAGGTACAATCTATACAAATATTAAAAAATGCGTAAGAGATTTCTCAAATGATGTTTTAATATTAGTTATTAGTTTAGTAAGGGGTTAGAATAAGTCTTGAACGAATTTTATCTCGTTTATTAACGCGAATATATATTCGCAATGAATAATATTTGTCTAAATATAAGAAAACCGATCTTTCTTCTTTGCAAATGTGTCAGATAACTATCTCTATTTACTAAGCTTCAACTTCTAACATTCCAATACTTGGCATAGGCCTCTTTCACCAGATAGGTAAAGAATCGCAGCTTAATCAGCCGATGGTCCAATGCGTGCTAGCAAATTACCTACTATCGAACCCGCTAACACCATCGTTTAGGCAGCACCAATCGACAAGCGCACCGCTATTCTATAGCGATCATATAGTATAGTATACAGATGAAAAAATATATTTTGTTTAGAAAAATGTAGTTATACATTTATTTAGATAAGGATAATATAGGACAGACATGTATAAAAGTCTATAAATAAAGAAAAATAAAAATTAAATATAGGTATTTATAGTAAAAATAAAACAAGATGGTATTTTAATTACATAATATTTTAAACACTGCGTATCAATATTAATGCAGCCAGGAAAGAGGCAATGGTTACAAGTATTGGCGGCTCCTATAAGCTCCTATAATGGTAATGCTATAGCTCCATTCTCTGTATTCTGAATGCCTGAGGGCCTGACAATATCTTGCTCATGAGGATCTTCATGAGATTGGTGGTCCTCCAAAGATATGCCAGCTTTTGGCATTGAGATATACTCCACAACAGTAGACTCGTTAGGTGGCTCAGTATGTGACACATCATCATCATCCCCATGTTGAATGGCTTCTTCAACTCTTAATTCATTAAGGCGATTCATATATAGGACCTCTCTTTTGGTTCGCAACCAACAGGCATAGCATACATTGTCTGAAGTTGTTACCTGGCAGAAATATAAGAAATCTTTCTGATTTTAACATATAAAACACTTATATCTAGGATTAATGTTATTCAGGGTAAATTAAACTTATAATATAAATGTATTTATGTAAGTCTCACAATCTAAATAATTGAAATTGTAAAAAGATTAGATATTAAAATAAATAAAATCAAACAAACATTTTAAAAGAATAAAACCTATAAGTTCAATGTGTATAGAATACATAAAAATAATAGTATAAAACAGAACTTAAACTAAGATGTACACACCTGTTGTGGTTCTTTACGGCATTTAATTATTTCTATCATCTGCCGTTGTAGTTCAGAGGGATTATCTCTTAATATTTTCTCATTTTGCCTTTGCACGAGGGAACATCCGCATAAAATACAAACATTGGTATGACAACGCTGACTTTGTGTCGGTCCAGCTTGTAGTTCCTTAACAGTATTCTGTTGAAGATTCTGATTTACAGCATCTATAAAAAGTTTCCAACATGCTTCGCAAACATAATCCTCATCAGTTATCTGAAAGTAATTTGTAATAAGTATTAACGCATTATAACAAACTATGTTTGAAAGTATAAATAACGAGTTAATTTAATATAATTTAGAGATAAACACGAGCAATAGTGTTTTTAAGAACTTACGATTTGTGGATAAACCCAGTTGCAGAGCATCGTACACACTTATATTTTGTTCTAAAATCCGATATCGGCGAAGAGTATTCACGCAAATATTACAATTCACGCACAATGTGTGCTTGCGCTTGCTATCCATGATAAAAGAACACTCAGAACAGAAAGACACAATCGAAATCCGTTAAGACGTCCGAGAATGAATAGTTGCACAGAAGTCGCGATGACAGCGTAAAACTAAATAGAAAACGCAAAGCTAGTTAATATGGCTTCCAATAGTGTCAAAGTCAGTCAAACTATTAGTCAGTTGTCAGTCATTTAAATGGCCCTGTACTAATATATTTGATTAATCTTATAGTTAAATACATACAACAAACGCAATTATATAGTTTCTTTATTATGTAGCAATAACAACAAAAAAAAATTAATATTGCTATTTATCATTTTAAATAGTTTTTTATTTTTTAATTGTATTACACCGGAAATACGCAAAAAACAGAAATTAAAAGCTTATTAAATAAAAGTTTTTTTTCGTGGCTTTCCCAAGTAAATCTAACACCGTGTAAAAAACTACTAAATAATACAATTAAGTTTCACTTTTGTCTTGTTTTTAGACGCTTCATAAAACGTTCAGGTAAAAAATTGCCATTGTTCTTTAAGTATCAGAAGTTTTTCCTTTAAAAGGTACCGTTTCCGAGAAAAAAAATAAAAAGCTTGAAAATTTAAGGTAGGTAAAACCACGTCAACTTTTTTCTGGTAACATTCCCTCGTCTCAAATATTTTGAATAGAAAGGTTATTTTTTACTCTAAATTTAAGTACCAAAAGTATTTCGTAAAAAGATACCTTTTCCGAGAAAAAAAATTTAAACCGCTTTTTGCTTGAAAATGTTTGATGTAAACAACGGCATCATGTATTATTCTTAGGTAGTGAGTTATATTTTAAACGAGTTACACACGAGGTCTACCCACGCGTGTCCCCCTGCGGGCACGGATTTTTTTATATGTAAAGTTAGAATCTTTTAAATATAAATGTAATAGTACTGTAGAACTTATGATGGTAGTGTGTCAATAAATATTTTTACTTTTGCTATAAGTTCTTGATGAAAGCTGTGAATTAAATAAAAATACTCCAATATGAAACTATGGACTGAAGAGCATGCAAACAACACTTCCCATCTAAGGGAGCGAGTAAAATATTATCATCTGTAATAGTTTTCAACCAAAATGTTTCATAAATTTATTTGATATGAATATGTATACTTGCGTATCAATACTGTGAAAACATAAAAATAATGATTCATCACGTAGCAACGAAATGACATAATTTATAAAAAAAAAACTATTTCATCAGAATGCCGAATGTCATTTTTGTATACGGACAATTATAGTAGGAAATTGTTTTGTAGACAATTAAAGTTAATAGTAAAAATAACTAGATAAAGTAAAATACAATTCAAAGTGAAAGTGTTAATACAGTTCGGAATGTGTTTGTGAGCAGGTGGTATTTTATTGTAATTAAAAACTTTGCCGTCGTAAATTGGATTCCTCTAGCACCATTGGATTATGAGTTTTACAGTGTTTTTAAATAATTAAGAACGGGCATTTTATTTAGAAATACGATAGTACGGTTGTAATTACAGTAACTTTGTTTTAAAGAGACAACTTTAAATAAACTACGCCCACCCATCAACCCCCAGTCGAGTCCTTACACCTGGAAGACGAGGGTTAAATGTAATGTTTTTAAGTCATTATTTTGAATTATTAGTATTCTGATTTTTGGATAGAAATAAATAAATGTAGTTTTCGGGATAACGGTTTACTATAAAAGTAGATATTCAAAACAGTTTACTTAGAAAAACTAGAAAATATATACCGTTTATACACAATATTACAAAACATATACTTGTTTATGTCGGTGTAGTAAAACTTCTCGTATGTAAGTTTAGTATATGAATTTATTTGTAATATTAGCTATTATAATTGCGTAAACTAACTTTAGAACTAAAATGGATGAAATTACCTTAAAACAACTAAACTATTAAAGTATTGATTAGAGTAGCAGTTTAATTTTACCTTTGTATTTACGGTCATGGGTATGATCGCTTTAATAATATTTACCGAATTTGAATAGTGAATATAAATATCCTAATGTTATAAGATAATTCAATATTTATTATCACTGTTACTGTCGAATAATAATAATAATATTTAACCCCTTAAATTAGTGACTCATTTCAAGGTTTATTTTCTTACGAAACCATGATACAGTAAAGAAAAAAAATGTTGTGTTTCCTAGTAGGAACTATTGTGTTCTAAAATTTGTAAGGATGAGGATGAGAGCAGGCCAGGGCCTTGTTAGGATTAACAAGGTCAAATCATTTTTATTATTTCTTGTGTCTTACAACTTTATTACACTCCCTTCAACTGTTCTTGTATCAACCACACTTATATCAACGTTATCGCGTAACATTAATTCTACTACTTCAAATCTTTTAAATATTTAACTTAAACTATCTACCTAATTACTTTTACTTTAACTATTGGACCTATTATTAAATTTCTAACAATCATCTTATATTTAAATACCTAATATTTACTCAGTTTTTAAATATATTTATACTCTAGATATTGTTACAAAAACTGCAACCCGAGTTCGATATTTAATAAAATCAATTAAAGCCTAAATGAAATAATCTTTTACTTTTACTTCCATCCTCAACCCCATTTTGGCAGTTTACCAACTTTGGGGTACAGTCCTCCACTCGAGAGCCACCCCTCTGTTGTTTACTCAGTCATAAAGTTTTATTAATATATATATGACTTCTGCAATAGCTTATATTTGTGAATATATTGTTGTATAAGGGTGTTAGGTAGTATTTATCTGAAGAAAGTTAATTACTTACAGTGAAGATATCGAGGTCGTGAAATTTCATTTCATGTTTTCACATCGACTACACCTTAACAGTTTGTACTGGACTTAACCGATATCAATTACTTAATGATCTCCGTCGCAGAGTATCAATTAAAAAGTAAACAATTATGAGAAACTCGTGTAATTAAATCGCTTACAAGATATATTATGTTACATTCGTCACTACAATAGTGTTTACAAATACCAGTGGTCGGTCGCCCGGTCCCGTCCGAAATTTTAATTGTCAATATTTAAGATAGTTTACACAAGAACACATCTCTATTAACTATTTATAGCTTGTTTTATACTATTACATCATTGATAGTGTGTGGAATATTTCTTTTATTAATTGAATGTATTTGTAATGTATTTCATTAATTGAATGTAAATTTCATACTCCTCCGTCCACGAAATTTTCGAAAAAAGTATGCAAAGTTTTGGTTTCACGTATTAATAAATTTCGGAAATATCTTAATTATATAATTGTTTTGTTTTCTACTGAAAACATTCATTTGAATGGGTGCTCCGAAATGTATGTGGCATCTGAATCAACAACAACAAACTTGTTTTTGTAGTGTTTTGAGACATTATTCCTAGTATCTATAAAGGGGAGAAATATACATTTCAACGATTTTACTTAAATAATAATATTAGTTTTGAAATATAAAGATGGGGAAAATGAAACAATACACTGGTTAACGAACCCCGGTGTAAGCTACTTTATTTGTGTATTTCTTATTAAAAGCTTTGTAAGTGGCGATCGTACTTATATTGTATGGAGGTTCATAAGTCACGAAAGAAACTCATAAAAAAATTATTACTTCTGACGTGACATCGAGAGAAAACAACAGCTGCACTTAATTAATTTGTACTCCTTTTCTTTATTATAGTAAAGCAATCTTATCAAGAAAATATAATTGAGCGAAACGAGCGTAGCGAGCGGAGCGTTCTACTGGAGGCTTTTTCACATTCTTTGTCACAAATAGGCTCGAAAACTACATGACGGAAAATTATGAAATTTTGCAATTAAAAAGACACGTATTAGGTGATTGTTTTTAAAAAAATTAAAAACGTCATGTCGTTGAGGAATAATCGTCCCATTGAAGTCAATGGGAAACGATGAGTCATTACACTGGGCTCGCTTCGCTCAATATGCAAACGGCACCTGAGATTTTGCGAGCGCAGCGAGTCGGAATTGAGGGTCTGTTGGCGGCCCTAGTATATATTATGACGTTATCTTTTTTAAAGGTTTCTTTAAACGGATCTGACAATTTGTAATTGAGTGAAGCGGGCGTAGCGAGCGGAGCGTTCTACTGGAGACTTTTTCACATTCTTTGTTACGAATAGGCTCGAAAACTACTTGACAGAAAAGTATTAAATTTTGCAATCAAAAAGACACAAATTAGGTGGCGGTTTAAAAAAAAAATTAAATGTTATGGCAAAAAACTGATATCCCATTGAAGTCAATGGGAAACGATGAGTCATTACACTGGGCTCTCTTCGCTCAATATGCAAACGGCATCCGAGATTACATGAGCGAGCTAGTCGAAATTAAGGGTCTGTTGGCGCCCCTAATTAATATAAATAAAAACTAATAAACTTAAATAATGCTAAGAATATTCACTAATACTGAAAAATAATTAAATATTTTTTTACTCTAACTTCCTAATGAATAATGCTATCAAATGTATCTTATAAAGTTAATAGACCTACATGAAACAGCTTTCCGTTTTATTTTCGGTTTACGACATTGTAGTCCTCGGTGAGTCTATATATACATTACAATGATACTTTGTCTAATATATATGAAAATGTAACAACAATTTTAACACTTCCCGTCTCTAACTATTCTGCGCTAAATAAATGTTCCTATTGCTAGCGTATTATTTAGAGATGAAAGAACTACAACAATAGTTATAATACAAATTTTGTTCCACCGCCCACACTAGGTCATATTATGAAAGTTATTTCTACATTCAGAAAACTGGAATCACATATATCCCGAATAATAATTATCCAACTTTCGCCCGGAATATTCTTTTGGTACGAAATATGAGTAATATTTATATAAGTCTCGTTGGAATAAATTAATCATACCACTATTGTATGAAATGAATTCCAGTGGATTTTTATATGTCGCACTCTTTTATTAGATTAGAAGGATTTTAATTATTCTGAGTTGTGAATATCTCTCAATAGAGTGATGTTACAAACATTGATTAATAAAAATATATGTCTGAATTCTGAATCCTATCAGATTGTTTAATTAAATGGTATTATGAAGGAGCTCTAAATAACAGTTTTTGAAATATTTTTATAAATTCGTCACTCCGTTTAAAAACTCCTATTGATAACGCTAACGAATTATTACTCGACAGCAATTAATGAAAAATCAATATCTTAAATGCAATATCAACAAAATGGATATGTTTTACTGTAATACCTTCTTAAGATATCTTTTCTTTGTTCAAAAGTTCGTTGAAAATTAGAATCCTCTAAGTGTAAATGTACTCGTTAGAGTATTGTGGAACTATTGGTGGAACTAATAGCATGGTTAAAAAAATATAAAGCTTATATTACTTTAATATAAGCTTTGATGCACTTTCTATCCTAAGGAGAAAATAAAAGGTTTTCGGTCACAATTAAAAAAAAAATTGTTTCATACATTTATTTAAGATTTATGAAACAATTTTTTTTTTAATTATATATATATATATATATATATATATATATACATATAGTTATTTTATTCTAAGTAAAAACTGTCATCGTAAATTGGATTCCTTTTGTACCATTGGATTACGAGTTTTACAGTGTTTTGAAATAGTTAAGAACGGGCCCTTTATTAAGAAATACGACACCTTATACAACCCTTACATGGAGGGCGGAGGTTAAATATGGGTTGAAATAGATATTTTTTTATTGTTTAGAAATAAATAAATGTATTTAATGGGATGAAGGCTGATATAACTCTAAAGTTGACATTCAAATCAGATGACTTGACATACGTTTTCTAATATGTGTACCCTTTTTAGGTAATATTCTTAAGTATTTAGAAATACATTTTGGTACCAAAATAAAGTCCAACTATTTTCAAAATTCATATTATTAAAAAAAACACATGTTTTTGTATTAAATATTCAACACGCAGCGAAGTTTATCGTTTCTCCGTACCCTTCCCTGCGTGTAATCTGAAACCCCCCTCAGCATCCCTTAACTTGAAACCCGGAGAACGTCATTACGTTCCTCTTACATGGAAGGTCCCTTATGTACTTGTTTACGTTTACGTAAATTTTTCATAACTATATGAATTAATTTGTATTTTAACGGCTCTAGCAGTTTATAGTAAGTAATGCAAATTGTGTCTATTATGAGGTTAATTTTATTTCTCGTAAACCAACTTTAGATCTAAAATCGGTAAAATAACCTGAATTACTAGTTTTATTTTGAGTAACAATTTAATTTTGACTTTGTTAATGGCCATGGCTTTGATAGTCTTAATCGTCAATGTTTACGAGAGTGTTTAGACAAGAATACATCTCTATTAACTACTTATATGTTTTTTTATACGACTACATCACTAATAGTGTATGTAATACTTTATTTTATTAATATAATTTATGTCTAATGTATAAAAATATTGCTTTAAGCACTCCATCGCCATATAAACTTTAACTATACCAAATTTCAAACACAAATGCAAAGTATTACCTTCGAGTTTTAATATAACGATTTCTGATATATTTTAATTATATACTTGTTTTATTTCTACTGTAAACATCAATCTAAATCGGTGCCGAAATGTATATGATATCTGAGACAACTACAATAGACTTACGAGTAGCTAAGAGTAGTTCTTAATAGTGTGTTGTAAACAAACATTGAGTAGTAAGAATAAATGAGTGAATCTGAATACTTTACAAATGTTTTTATTTAATTAAAAGGAATAATAACACATTTTTACGTGGAAGAAATTAACATTTATTTTCTAGTCTATATACATTATACAAGGTGTCTCAAAAGAAAGTTTACATTTTTGGTTTGGTTAGTGCGTGAATGCAACTATTTCGAGAGATGTCGGGGGTTATGTCAAACGGTAGCCTGGCTCTTGTCAATTTAGTCGCTATGGAACGTTTTTTAGGAGCTAACCGAGCGTTGCGCGTACGTGAATTTTATAAAAACGGCAATTCAGCAACTGTAGCGCCAAAAAAATTCAGCAACATTCGACAAATTCGTCACTTGAATGATGCACCAAGTACTCGACTCAAACTGCAAAATGGGACAAGAGGTTTGAAGAGACTCAACCCTGGAAAAACCAAAATTATGGTGTCCAAGATCTTCTAGAACCGTAGAAAACGTAGACAATGTTACCCAGTCTATTATGGACGATCCGAACCTTTCAGTTCAAGGCTTGCTGTGGCCTTAAAAGTGCACAGATAGTCATTTTGCCGCATTTTGTATAAAAGTTTCGTTCGAAAGTTTCGTGAAATTTTTCCATACAAATTGATCTCTAGGAGATGTGATATAAGTTGGCCTCCACGTAGTCCCGATTTGATACGTATGGACTTTTTCCTGTGGGGTTATGTCAAATCCACAGTTTATGCCAACAAACCAACTTCCCTGGCACAATTAAAAGAAAATATCCGCCACGAAGTGGCAGCCATCACGGAGAATACCCGCCTAGCCGTCATAGGCAATTTTAGTGCTCAACTAAATGAATGCCTTGAAAGCAACGGTTTACATTTGGACAATGTCATTTTTAAAAAATAAATTCCCAAACACTGTCTTTCAATATATAATAAAAAATTTTTCAAAAAAACTTTTAACTTTTTATCAATATTTTTTTAAAATTTGAACTTTCTTTTGAAACACCTTGATTAGAAAATATTTCTTAGGTAAATACAGAGCTCGAAATAATAGCTTTTGAAAAATTTATATAAATATATTACTACGCTTATTCACGTCTTTATCAAAACTAACTCGACGACCATTAATGAAATTATTATTATTATGCAACATAATAATAAACCGCGATTAAGGATATTTTTAATTGCGGTTTATTGTCAACTTTACGTGTAACCACAAAACAGCTTATTAACTAACTTTAGACTTTGAGTTAGAAGTATGACTTACAACTATCAGATACCATTAGCTACGAAAGTTACTTTTAATAAACCGTAATATAAGTGGCGATAATAAAAGCATGGGTGGTTAATGTTTCTTATTCGATACAATCAATAGTTCCAAACATGCTATTCATTTCTGCAGTTCAGAAAAAGTCGCAGGAAATCGATGAAAGTAATAACATAGAACTAACTAAAATTAGGTTTTGTTCTTACCATACTAGACAAAGCAATTTCTTTTTCAATAAACTATAAAAATAGACATCGAGGGTTACTTTATAAGTTTGCGAAGGAGAAATTATTTCATATAACACAACAGATATGAGATAACAACATAGCTGTTATCGAATATTTAATATCAATATATTAAATGCAATAAACTATTTTAAAATGGCGGTGTCTCACTGTAATACTTTCTATTGTATTGTCTATTCTTGTCTTTTCTGTATTGTGATGGTGTAAAAAAATGTAAAAAAAATATTACGTTACTTTAAGCTTTTTTTTATGTAAGAGGAGGGCAGACGAGCTTGCGGGTGATAGATGATAAATGAACATCGTCGCCTTTGAACTTTTGCAATATCCGAGGATTCACAAGAGCGCTGCCGGCCTTGGAGGTAGGAGTAAACGCCTTTTTTGAAGGTACACATGTCATAACGATCTGGAAATACCGCCGAAGGGAGTTCGTTCCACATTCTAGTGGTACGTGGATGAAAAGTACTTGAGAACCGCCCAGTGGATGATCGCATCCAGGTGGTACGGATGGTATTGGAAGCGATGACTCGCTGTGCGGTAATGAAATTCGACGACAGGCATCAGATCGAATAGATCTTCGATCGAATAGATCGAATAGATTCTACAGCATCTACTACCCATGGTAAATGCGGTAAAAGAAGCAGAGAAAAGCAATGTCTCTACATAATGCCGAAGAGTCCAGCCGTTTGCAGAGCACCGAGTTCCCAACAATTCGAACGGCTCTCTGTTGTACGCGATCAAATGATCGAAGCCCGTATTGTTGTGATTCAGACCAGAGACGAGAATAATACTCCATGTGTGGCCGGACCTGCGCCTTATAGAACGCTAGTCTTTGGCTAGGCCTGAAATACTGCCTCGCTCTATTGATCACTTCCAATTTCATCGAGGCCAACTTGGCCTTGCTCTCTGGATGGCCACGAAACCGACAATCACTCGAAATGTCGAGACTCAGTAGTGTGATACTTGGCGAGGCACTGAGAAGAGTGCTCTCGAAGAGCCGTGATACGACAAATGGGGTTTTCTTAGTGGTAAACGCGCAAACTTGTGTCTTTAGGGGGTCTCTATAGAATATACAAGTTTCTTTCTGTACTCGTCAACGTTTTCCCGAAAGAGACCTGCACGGCAGGAATATACCACATCTGCAGTGCTGTTATCCGCATAACAATGTATATTGGATATATCCAACATATCGTTGATGTGTAGGAATAGAGTTGGTGATAGCACGCAGCCTCGGAGTACATTAGCTTTTACGGGCTTGGGATTCGGGAAAAAACCGTCGAGAAGAACCTAAGAAGAAAGAAGTACGTTAAAGCTGGTGACTATTTTCAAAAACCTTGGGAAGCCTAGGACATCTAGGAAGCATAGGAAGGTAGCTACGACTTAAATAAAAATATATTCTAATATGAAGCTATTACTATCTGACCATGACACTTTCTAACCTAAGGAAAAAGTAAAATATCTCCGGTAAATTTTTTCAACGGAATTTTTTCATGAGATTTATATGAATACTTCACAAAATTGTAAAAATAATGCTTCAAATTAATGATTTATTACGAACCAACAAAATTATATAATGTTTATTATTTACTTATAATTAAGGCTAAAAAATAAAAAGAAAATCGTTTTAATTTCATCAGAATGCTGAATGACGTATTATATATACAGATAATTATAGTATTAAAATATATTGCAGACAATTAAAGTTAATAGTAAAAATAACTACATAAAGTAAAATACAATTCAAAGTGAAAATGTTAATACAGTTCGGAATGTGTTTGTGAGCAGGTGGTATTTTATTGTAATTAAAAACTTTGCCGTCGTAAATTGGATTCCTCTAGCACCTTGGATTATGAGTTTTACAGTGTTTTTAAATAATTAAGAACGAGCATTTTATTTAGAAATACGATAGTACGGTTGTAATTACAGTAACTTTGTTTTAAAGAGACAACTTTGAATAAACTACGTCTACCCTTCAACCCTCGAAGGTTATCAACCGTTACACCTACATTTAAATAAACTACGCCCTGTCGAACCCTTACACCTAGAAGGCGAGGGTTAAGTATGGGTTGAAAATATATATAAAATCTATTTTTTAACTCACTATGTTGAATAAAATTAAGTCACTATGTTTAATTATTATAAGTTTTTTTGCTTTTTGGATAGAAATAAATAAATGCATTTTAAGGAATAACGGGTAACTATAAAAGTAGGTATTCAAGTCAGATGGATTCAGAAAACTTAAAAATATTTAGCTTTTTCTACAGTATTATTATTTAGAAATACATTTTGGCACCGAAATAAATTTCAACTATTTTCAAAATAAATGCATTTTAATATAACAACATATAATTTTGTATAAAATATTCAACACGCAACGAACTTTATCGTTTCTCCGTACCCTTCCCTGCGTGTAATCTGAGTGTTATCTGAAACCCCCCTCAGCATCCCTTAACTTGAAACCTTGATGACGTCATTACGTTCCTCCTAGATTGAACGTCCCATATGTACTTGTTTATGTCGCTTTTGTAAACTTTACATAAATATATGAATTAATATGTAATATTAGTTGTGATAAATTGATCCAAATAGCTATTTAGGTTAAGGTTTTTTCTGGTAAACCAACTTTAGGTCTAAAATAGATGAAATAACCTGAATTAGTAGTTTTGTTTAGAGTAGCAGTTTAATTTTACCTTTGTATTTACGGTCGTGGGTTTGATGGTCTTCATAATATTTTCCGAATTTGGATAGTGAATATAAACATCTTAATATAATAAGATAATCTAACATTTTAATTCACATTACTGGCTTTGGGTGACTGCTCCTAATAATAATAATAATTTACGCCTTAAATTATAACTCATTTCAAGCCATCAAACAGTAAAGAAAAAAATATATAAAAATTTCCCTAATAGGAAAATATGGACTTCTATAAATTGTAAGGATTAGGCAGGACAGGCAAGGACCTTGGTAGGATTAACAGGGTCAAGTCCTGCGTATTATTTCTTGGGTCTTAGAACTTTATTACACTGCTCAACTCAGCTGAGTTCATACAATAAGAAATGGTATCAACCATATTTATATCAACAACATCAAGTAACATTAATTCTACCCTTTCAAATATTTCACTAAAACTATGTAACAAATACTGTTTCTTTAATTATTAGAACACTGATTAAATCACAAAAAAACCTTAAATTAAAACATCTATAATTTACTAAGTTTGAAAATATATTTATACTCTAAATAACGTTACAATAAAGCATGTTGCTTTGATATACTCATATTGTTTGATCAAAATATCTTATCTTAAACAGAAATTACAAAACAATTTATAAATATTATTTTATAAGAATGCCTAATTGAAATAATTTTAGATTTTCACTATCAAACCGATTTTGGTTGTTTAAAAACTTTGAAGTACCTCTACTTACCGTCCCCTCTGTTATTCAGTCAGTGCTAAAGTTTTATTATATATGACTTTTACAATGGCTATGCAATATAAAAAGCAAAGTAATTTCTTTTAGTAGTCTATATAATGTCCTAAGGGTGTTAGTATTTAGCGGAAGCAAGTTAATTACTTACAGTAAAGCCATCGAGGTCGTGAAATTTTATTTTTTCACATCGACTACACTTTAACAGTTTGTAATTGACTTAACCGATAGCAATTACTTAATGATCTCCGTCGCAGAGTATCAATTAAAAAGTAAACAATTATGAGAACTCGTGCAATTACATCGCTTCGGAGTTGCATTTTCTTAAATGCGTCAAAATTATAATATTTATAAATCGCTCGGTCGTTCGATCCGAAATACGACTGTAATTTTTAATACGAGGGTTTAGACAACTATACACCTCTATTGTCTGCTTATATTTCGTTTCTATTATAGAATACTATTACATCAGACGACAATCAACTCTTTGCGACTATTTGAGACTGACTGATACTGACAGTGTAACTTTAACACTAAACCTACCGACAATTCTTGTATACCTGTTCCTACCGCACGCCGTCTAATTGACTGGTAATTAAAAGCTATTTTATTATATAACGCAGGTAATAATGGAAATAACTAAAAGTAAAGAGTGAAGAAAATATTAAATGCATATTCTAAGAATTGTCATGTAGTTTGATAACGATATTATAACGTTTAAAAATGTGTAAGTTTTACAAAAGTTTAAGGACGGTCAATTTGACCGGTACTGGTAGGTTTAGTGTTAAGCAATAAATACTATATAAACATTTACTATATCAAATTTCATACTTCTCCGTCCGCGTAATGTTCTTTAAAAGGTATATAATGTTTTTGTTTTCCGTATTAATATATTGATTTTTGATATCTTTAAAAAAAATGTTTATCTTATCTTATCTTATGATTGTCCTTTCATTCATAACTGAACAATTAATAACAATCAGCATTCATTTTGTGGTACAAAATAAATAATAACGAATTAACTTTGTTTTTATTCACTGATTGGAACCTGCAGTAATTTCTAATGTTTGGTGTATTTTAAAAATTAGCTATATTTTTAAGACAGGCGCTTCTGAATATATTTTTACACATAAGAAAGTAAACAGTAATGTATTTCCAAATAACTGTTTAAAAATATTAAGAACAGTGATTCAAAAATATAAATAATACAAAATGTTATATCTTTAAAATAAATATGTATTAAAGTAAACACACGTGAAGTCACATAATAAAGTTGTTTATGGTTTTCTTAATGTTGTTCAAGACAATTGACTGTTATAAAAGAAATATTTTACTATGTCGTTATGTTTAAATGTTTATGATAATTCAAAAAGTTAATAAATATAATTAGGTACATTATTTGTTATTTCTCTAAATCCGAGGACTAGTAAATGTCAGTTAAATAGCGTTTTATTCATTTTATTGTATAAGCTTCATTTCAGTCACTTCATTGCAAAATTGACGTTTTAATAGAGAAAAAATATGAATTTATTAACAAAAATATTTCAAATCGAAGTACATCTTATATACGAAATATATTTTTATAAGACTTTGCATTTATAACAGTAATTATGTGTATACTATTCTAGATTCTCAAGTATATGAAGTTACATGAGTTATAAATGAACAATACATATTTTAAAATTATCTACAATACAACAACATACAATAATCTTTTCTATTTTTTAACCTGACCTGGACAAATTGATTAAGATTAAGAGTAGAGAGATTTTTGTCTTTCTACGTTTCAAGCCGTTTAAACAATAAAATTTATAAGAAAAGAACAATTAACAATGTAAATTAAATTAAATATATTTAGATTAAATTTGTTGCATTATACTACTCACATGACGTGCCTACTTAGATCCAAACACAGAATTACGTATTAAAGCTAAATTATGATATTTATTACCAAAAATACAATAATTATTAAACTGTTCCAAACTCTTACACAGCCGTGTGACGTCACACCGTCGTTAGTATTTATAAAATACAAAATCTCATCACATTTCACTTTGTAGCTCGTCATTCCTTCTCGACTGTACATAATAAGTTTACAATCTGCGTTTTTGGTGACGTACAATCTGTGGTTAGTTAAAGGATCCATCACAGTCACCAGCTTCCAACTTGTCCTACCATTTCGATTGGTTTCCGTAGAAAATGGTTTTACATCCTGATAAGGTTCTTCATCCCAGCTGGTGATATCGACCTTATCTTCAATCATTTTCCGAGAGTTATAATCTTGGATGAAGTTATGTAAAAAATCCTGGGCCATGTAACAGTATACTGTTATAGTGTCTATTATTTCAACGTCTTCTATCCTCAACCAGCATTGTTCTGATCGATCGTTGCGATTTGGAAAATCCAAAGGCACCGGAACCACTATGTACGGCTTATTTTCCTTATAACCTTCACCATTGACCAAAACTAACATTACGTGCATTGATAATAATAAAAATAACATTTTTAAAGTACAGTTAGTCCAAAGTCATGATTGCAACTGAATGTCATGACTGTAGGGCGGAAAAAGTGAAGCGATGAAGTGTATAAATTACCTTCACAGACAGTGATTATACTATGAGATTACAAGTTTGCAGTTTAAGATAGTTTGTAACAGTCGATTTGTCATCCTCATTTATTACCTAACCATTTTTTTATTTATATCTTTTCAATTTGTATCAATACCTATGATCACTTTTGTACGTCAAATAGAAGTGTCAAGTGTCAGGATGTCTATTTAGATACCATTATTGAAATAAGCCCTTCTGTAAGGACACTCTAACTTAAAATTAAGGCTACGAGGGTTCCAAACGCGCTCGAAACCACACAAGAAAGTCAGTCGGATATTTCTTTATTGTGATCACTGTTTCACAAACATTCATATTTAGTGAGCAATTTATAATATAATATATTGTTTACTTATATCGAACACTAACTAAAATACAGGAAAGTCTTAAGACATAATAGATAAGATCGTAATAATTACCTATTATCACTATCATTATGTATAATGAAGGTCAGTTTTCTACTTGTCCGTCATCGAATGTAATGAACTATAATGTTAGGGGACGAATTTGCATGCGGTTTTCACTGATGAGGTAATTCTTAAGATATATTCCGTATGGGTTTCTTTGAGTTCAATTATGGCAATACTAAAGACGATGAAATAATAATGGCGACTTTTAGTGGTATGCGATAAAAATAGAGTTATATAAAGTATACTTATATTACGGAATTATTAGTTTTAAACGATTTTTACGGCTTTTATCTTCAGCTCCATTCTGCGATACCATGTTTAGTTTTTATAAACTTAAATATATATTGTTACCATTGTAATAAATGTCTAGTTTTCATTCTGTACAAAATCAAAATGAGCAATAAATCTTTAGGAAAACAGTTTTGTCGTTTTTACAAATCCTATTATTTTATATATTTATCTTCACGCCATATCTCTTGCGGGGTAGCCAGAGACGATGGAGCGCCAAACGCTACGATCCCTGCATACCTCTTTCGCCTCGGCCACAGACATCAACCTTTTCATACCCTCCGGGGGGTCCTCATGCTTTTAACAAATCAGAAATCCTTATTTCCGATATACTACCTACCTATGCAGTAGGTATACCTACTTAGCAATACAACAATTTATCCTTGTAACAATGTACAATAAGCAATGCTTGTTTAAAAATATAGTAAATATTTAATAATTATTTTATGTGAAAACAGTGAAAAAGGAATAAGAGACCTCACTTTCATTTTGTATATATATATATATATATATATATATATATATATATATATTTTCTACCAAAACAATTATGGGGTCATAAAAAAACTATGACAGCTCTTTTAGTCATTTTGTCTGTTTGTCATCACAGCTCTTAAACAAATGAAAAGATTGCCGTGTTTTTAACTGAAATCTAATTTAATCAAATATTTAATGATAACCTATGTTAGTCTTTTTTAGTTATTTTTAGATTATAATGTTAGTTTAGTTATTTATTTATTTTCTTGAACAGATACTCGTGACGTCACAGGCATAGTTAAGATAACATTGTTAATAAAAACGGGAGAGACGAATTCAAACACGTATGAAAAATCCTATAAAATTATAAATATTTCATTTCATATGTTGATTTTTATCCTCATAAATTATATACAAGTCATCGAGTTCCTCCGATTAAATGCCGTATAATGTTACAGGTAAATACAAATTGATGTTTCTATCATCGGATGTTAATTATATATTAACAAACGTTAAATAAAGTTTTGTATGTTTAATTATTTGATATATTGATTTTTATAATATGTAATCTAATATAAATAAAATAACTTATCTTTACTTGGACATACAGACATATATTTACTAACCTTTTACTTCAGCTATTGTACAACAAAATATTTTTTGAATAATTTACTGATATTATTCCTACATAAATTGTTTGATTAGAACCCGAGTCATTTGTGTGGACGCAACCATTCAGAAGTTTTAAGTTAGTGATATTCAGCCACTCCATTAACAGACCTATCAGGTTCAGGAAGTAGTAAATCAAATCCAGGACCGTTCTTATTATAATGATTAATACAGACGAATTAATCTTCTGAAATCAGATATTTATCAAATAATAAATCAAAATACAAACCTCGTTACAAACGGTAGCCATTATCTCAGGTTACTCAAACTGTGTGTGTTACAAATTATACAGTAATTAATAATGTTATACCATTGACCACTGCCATTGCACCAGTAAACATGAGTGTGCCCGATAACTATTCTTTATCAACACCTCCTTCAATACTACCTAAAGTTAGCTTAAACCCAGCTGAAAATGCTTCTTTTTCATCTACCACTAACCGTATGACCGTAATGATGTTTAATTTAACAAATCAATCTAATTTCACAGTTCAACTCGATACAACGGAAAGGTCCAACACTATTACATTTAATGCGACTCTAATAATAAATAATGTTTCAAAGGTGTTACGACTACGGTAACACCTTTGAAACATTATTTATTATTAGAGTATTATCTTTCCAATCAATCAATGCAATCAAATTCCAAAATTCACCATCCACTTATCAGTGCCATTTCCACGTTCCCTTTCATTGAATTTAAAGACACAATTGAATCATTAATCATCCCAGACAATGACCATGAACTCCACTAATTGCGTCAGAAATGGTCCCTTAAACGTTATAGGACGATTGAGGCTTCAAGTTTCGAATGTGATATAGACATTGAGACTAAAGATTTATTTAATTATAACTTATTTACTTAATTATTTTATAATGTTAGTTGTTTTACGGTTAATGCATTCATTATTTTATACAAGATTTTTAGGAATATAATTATTGTAAAAATAAAAAGAGAAAGTTCAAAAACACTTCAATACTCCCATCTAATCTGAATGTTAATCTAATAGAAATCAGTCGCCATATTGATTGGAAAATTTATAGTTTTTGTCCTTGTAATATAAATTAATATTTATATATTGTACAATTAG
This sequence comes from Melinaea marsaeus rileyi, assembly GCA_918358865.1. Taxonomy (NCBI): domain Eukaryota; kingdom Metazoa; phylum Arthropoda; class Insecta; order Lepidoptera; family Nymphalidae; genus Melinaea; species Melinaea marsaeus. Next base: position 6,545,196 of record OU911083.1, on the reverse strand, counting down.
ACTCCCGTATGTATAGTACATGTACAAAATCATATGGGATAACTATATTTGAAGTTAGTTTGTATGTATATGTAATATTGAAAAATGATATGTGTAGTTATATACTTTGTTTTACTCCATAAATGACGTCTTAAGTAGGTCCTCTTTAAAATAATGTATTTTTAATCGGATAGTAACAAAGGCGTTTTACTAATATTATGTTCCTAATTAACCATTCTTTTTAGGGTTCCGTAGTTCACTAGGCACCCTTGTAGTAGCATGTCCGTTCCTCCGTCTAACTACTAGTAGTATGAGAAAAAGGTAATTTGACATCAACATACGTATTAGCCACACGGATATATTTTTTTTAAAGTAAATTTTGATTGTTAAGTGTCAATACAAAATACAGTTCCCTAAAAAGGTATTTAAAGTGAGATTCTTTATTGTTTATGTAAACAAAAATATTTAATTTGACATTAACTTATTACAAAAAAAATACAACAAGTTTTTTTTGATAAAACTAAAGTTACAGTTAACAGATATTGTTGTGAGTTATAGTAATATTTTATACCAATAGTTAACTTATTACTTGGAATAAATAAAAGGCAGATGCAGGAACAATTACTTATAAAATTTATTAAACAAATATTTCCTTAGGTAGCAACTCCAAACGAACTTAAAGCTAAACTTTAAGCCCCGAAAGAAGCACACAGAGAAAGAAAGATTAAAGGTGCTAAAACAACTACACTCATACAAAATATAATAACAAATTTGGATTTAACTTTCTTTAATCGCAACTAAAACTTAACTAGTCACTTCTATCAAAATAACAGTCAACAACAAATATATATTATATATATATATATACAACAAAAAGATATATATAGAATGATAACCCTAGTAATGCATTTTAATTTAAAATAAATGGGATTATATCAAAACATTTCTCAAAGGTTACAATTTTCCATAATAATTAGTTTTCACTTTAGTTAACGAGGAAGCCGACACGACGTTAGCTAAGTTTATTATGACTAAAACTTATGATTGTGTGTCTATACACAGTGTACTTTTTGTAGTATTTTCCTTAAAAGATGCATGTGAATTGCATTGCAAATAATTGCTTAATATTCGTTTCATCTTTGTTTCACAGTAGATTTTAGTAGCAGAAGACTGAATTATATTTTTATTACTATATTTTGAGTAATTTGAAGATTATAACTTCAATTAAATAGAGCTGTGGTTCAACGAAGGGGATTGCTAGAAATAACGAATGACATTTCGCTCTTTGTGTACTGCATTTGGTGCTTATAAGTATGAGATACTTCTATGAGGTTTTTGTTGGTAAGTGGCTCATGTGGTGGTAGTTTTTTATTTATTGTCATGAATTATGTTTTATTTGTTTAAAATATCAATGGTTCAAAAATTACATTGCAATCAATTAATGAAAAATAATTATGTAGTTAATCTTTACAAGAACAGTTAAAAGATAAAATATGTACATGGGACAGCTTATATGAAGAGTTCACTTCCAGCCACCCTTGAGTGGAAGGGAATTATAATTAACTATATTAGGTTGTTATATCAGTGTTAATAAAAAAAAGAATTACTATGATGTATATATTTAATTCAATAATCAAACGTAACGAAGGTGTTCTTTTTTTTAATTTGTCCACATTGTCTATGACTTGGTGGCAGTCTCGTTCAAAAATGGAGCGCGTTAAATAATTCCAAATGACGAACGGGAAGGCTGATAATGTAATTATAAAATTAAATTACTTTTTCACTATTAAAAAACACAAAAATAAATAATTTTGATATTAAATCGACTTCAAAAAAGGAGGAGGTTCGTAATTCGACTGTATTTTTTTTTGTTTGTTACTTTTGACTGGATGAACCAATTTTGATGATTCTTTATTTTTTTTTAATTTTCAAGCTTCCCATAAAGTCCCCAAAGTCGTGTCAAAAGTTTGACCCTTGCCTTTCAAACTTTTGACTCGACTTTTTTGTGTTTAGTTGTCTCCAGAATCCGACGAGATAATTAGCTAAAAATTTTCTCATGTATGTTTGAGCCGAACGCGGATGTTAAAGCGAAAACAGATTGAATAAATGTTTAGCCATTCAAAAGTTAGCAAAAAAAAATAAAGGAGAGGGACTCAGCTCAACACCCGCCGCGCAAGGTTGGCGGATCCTAGTATATTTGTCCTTTTCAAAAGTTTATTTTACCGTATCAATTAATAACTAATTTATTATTTTCTGTTGGAAATTAACCAAGTTAGAAGAATTCTTTAGAAAATTAACACCACAACATCCTTTTGCAAATAAAAATGACCTGGCCTTTACACCAATTTTGACTGAGTATTAAATGTAACTATCTTTAAAAACGATGTAATGAGACTTAAAAACCTTTTTCTAATACCTATTATTTTGTAACAACCAGCGCATGTGGTCTGGGTACCATAACTATATAGTAATGGTAGCTAAAGTAATCAATTCTTGAGTTAATAGCGTACTAAACACGTCTGTTTCTAAATTGGAACGCTATTTAGGATAAATACCATAGCAGTACCATGTACCTTTTGGAATTTTTGGCAAACGGCACATTCGCTTCAAAAGATTGTCTATTGCAATATCCCTACAAAAATTACATGATAGTTTGTCGCATTCTACTAAGTCGAAGTGAACGAGTTTCAGGTGTGTCGTTTGATAAGTGTTCGTAAAACAACCTAAGTTGGTGGCCACGTTACACCTCATTAGATAGACATTACTCTTCTGTTTCTTCGGATAGTCGTATGGCATGTTGCTCCTTCGTCTCATACGATATATAATCGTTGATCAAACCGCGACGATGACTACGTTTTGCGATATTTTCCCTGTTCAAAACTTTTGTTCGTGTATAGCCACATCTTTGAAAATCTATTTTTGAGCTCTTCGCAAGTCTCTTTTAAAAGGCCCTAAAGGTAGATTACTTAGATATATAGACTCTCTGGGTTTATGTGGAGCATCTAGGTAGCAAACGTCAGCATAACCAAGGAGGGGAAGTAGCAGGGTTTGAGCTAATAGTATCTTTGATTTTAAGAAAAGAAAATTCTAAAGATGTTACAGAAAGTGAAAAAAATGAATGAAAGCGCTTACTTACTTTACTTATATTTATCAAATATATCAAACTCAGATTTTTAACAGATATAATAGTTGTATCATATTTAATGTGGGATAGTATAGCCTGAGCCTTACTTGGATTAAATTAGAGGCTAAAAGAACAGGTCAATTTCTTAATGCTTTTCATATCTTCATTAATTATTTCATGAGTCAAGTGTCAATGTCAACTCCTCAATGTGGCTTGTCTATACAATAGCAAATCATCTGCATAGACATGATAGCGAAAAGATATAACTTTAGTGACATTATTTATGACTGTAGAGAAAAGAAGTGGAGATAAAACGTCGCCTTGTGGAACACCGGCTAATAGATCAGCCCAATCATAGGAACTCTTAGAGTGAACCATTTACGGGCGACCATGAAGATAAAATTGAAATCATTTCATTACCTCTAATCTAGCCTGCCTGACTCTAAAAAAACTAGAATAGTGGGTAAGGACTAGTTAGCCATTGGTGGCAAAAAAATTGCGTGCAGACAACATTTTAAGGAATTTTAAATAGAAACGGCCTTATAGATATAGGGCGGAAGTGCATTGTTGTGGAGAGATACTTATTTTTAGGTAAAGGAATAACATAGACTTCTTTCCAGGCTGTAGAAAAGTTATTGGAAATAAGAGAAAAGATTGTAATGTGTGTAATCACTTCAAGTACATTGCCAAAAATTTGTAAGGGCATATCGCGACTGATATTTGCTACCAACAGCTTTTGAAGTAAAGGATAGCAAGCTCTTCTTAACACTTTGGTGATCGGCAATTGTACACAGAAACTATGTCATGTCACCGCCCTTGGTGCTATAAATTGAAACAGATAATGCAATTGCAATGACGAGTTAACTCGTCACCGGTCAACAACATTTGGACATGAAAAGACGAGTTAACTCGTCACCGGTCAGCAAGGTGTCATCACAGTCCTTGATCTCACGGAATAACAACTGATTACATTCGAGTTTGAGAACATTAAATAGTTGATAAAGTCTATAGTTAGTCTATAGTTAGTTAGTTTATGTTCGTATTTCATCATGAAAAATAACATGAGATGTAGAAATATGTTTATTAAGAAAATTTAAATCAGCATATTGATCTATAGGTTCAGATGTTTTCCCCAATCTCAGTGGTTTAAAATATCTCCACATGTGAGATGAAGTTCAGTTATAGATTGAGGAAAATGTGAAACGACGCTTTACACGTTTTATAGCAAAGATTACGCAATTGTTTGTAAATTGACAGATATTTCTTGCGGTGCTTGTATTGTTGGAGTATGCCAAGTCGCAAGGTATTTTACTCAAACAGATTTATTAGGAGCATGATGGTCATACAAGTTGGTACCATAAGTAGAATATTAAAAGTTTGCACTTTATTATCAATTGTGTTAGCTATATACTATATTTACATAGTTAATCCATTTTTGATGTATCATGACCGGTGCCGTTGATTGACCATGATTTAAATCTAAGTTTTTAATTATATAGGACAAGGAGCAAGAGATCCAAAATAGATTCTTGTGTCTCCCTATAAGTTGCAGGTAAAGGGCCACTTCAGCAAATATTAATTTTGACATTTGATAATTATTTTTGATTATCACAGAAACTACATAAGATTGCAGTCTAAACAGACTCTAAATATTGTTTTATAAGATAGTGTAGTTCAACCAGAACTTGATATTTCATAAATTTCATTATGCCTCATTGAAATTATCTTTGACTTTTACTTTTACTATCAATCTAAACTTGGCAACTCTAATCATTAACTCTAAGACATCGACTGACTGACTGCCTTCTACAATAGGTCATATTCGAAATTTAAAACAAAGTAATTTCTTTTAGTAATCTATATGTTTTTGTACAAAGGTGTCACCTAGTACTTAGCGGAAGCAAGTTAATTACTTACAGTAAAGCCATCGAGGTCGTGAAATTCATTTTATTTTTTCACATCGACTGCACCTTACCAGTTTGTAATTGACTTAACCAATAGCAATTACTTAATGATCTCCGTGTCAGAGTATCAATTAAAAAGTAAACAATTATGAGAACTCGTGGAATTAAATCGCTTCCAATATATATTTTCTAAATGCGTCATAATCACACTGTATAAACATGTCTGATATCTTAATATATAAAACACAAAGACACTCACTGACTCACTAACTCATTCATTGCTCTACAACCCTGACTACAAGACTCCTGACATATTGAATAGGTGCAATAAGAAAGGATTTTGCAAAGGTCCAAACCGTTCCAAAGTTACAGCTAAAAAACTGCAAAAAATATTACGCGCCTGTTTGATACCTAACAGGTGGTGTGGACATTCAAACAAAATGTTTGATCACTTTCGCCGTCCGTTGCGAAGTATGGGTATACTAGTCTTATTAATAAAGAAATTGTTTTGTTTTCTACCTCTACAATTCGCGTCCTTTATTCATTACTAAAACTAAACACGCCGAAATACTAGTTACTTTCTTGAAGTAGAGCCTGCTATCTATCTGTTTATTGTATTAAAAATAATTGCTATATATATAAGGCAGGCGTCACTGAATATATTTCGATACTTGAAAACACACAACTCAGATCACGTTTCAAAATAATAATGTCAGCAATAACAATACTAATAACTATTTAAGAAAATTTGTGCAAAAAATAAAAAAAAAACAAAAGATTAAGATATCTTAAAATAAATATGTGTTAAAGTACATACACGTAAAGTCACATAATAAAGTTGTTTATGGTTTTCTTTATGTTTTTCAAGACAATTGATAGTTATATAAGAAATATTTTACTATGTCGTTATGTTTAAATGTTTATGAAAATTCAAAGAATAAAATGTAAAATGATTATTTGCCTGAAATGGATGATTTCCATATTATTTATGTAAATCATTCATTTCAGGTTTAATGCTTATATAAAAGTTAAAGTCATTTCATATGGGATTATTTCTTAAATTGAGATATTTCTTATATCCGTAGTTGTATTTTAAGAATAACATAGAAAAAAGTACGTAAATTAGCAATGAATCTAAGTAAACAGATTTCGAATAATAAACAGTCGAAATTCTCGTAAAATAGTGTAAATGAACTAAAACCGCACTGCAGTTTTTTCTGAGAACGAATTTTTTCTTTAAAATTAACAATATCAATTTTGGAACTATCTACAAATTAAACACTCTCATCAATATGGTTATAATTATTATCCTGACATAGAGGAGTTAAAAGAGTATGAATAGGGTTTCTTGTTTTTTCTAATCCATGGATGTTTAAAACTGTTTGAACAAGAAAATGTATGTAAAATGTGGTAACGTATAGGTAACGATCAACAATTAACAATGTAAATTAAATTAAATATATGTAGATTAAATTGGATGCATTACGCATTACTCACATAACCTACCTACTTAGATCCAAACGCAGAATTACATACTTAAAGCTAAATTGTGAAATTTATGACTAAAAATACAATAATTATTAAACTGTTCCAAATTATAGCACAACCGAGTGACGTCAGGCCGCCGTTAGTATTTATAAAATACAAAATCTCATCACATTTCACTTTGTAGCTCGTCATCCCTTCTCGACTGTACATAATAAGTTTACAATCTGCATTTTTGGTGACGTACAATCTGCGGTTAGTGGTAGGATCCAATACAGTCACTTGCTTCCAACTTGTTATGCCGTTTGGATTGCTTACTGTAGATAACAATTTATTATTTAGATAAGGTTCATTATCCCAGCTGGTGACATCGGCTTTGTCTTCAATAATTTTCCGAGTGTTATATTCTTGGATAAAGTTGTGTAGAAAAGCATGGGCCCTGTGACAGACTACGGTAATAGTTTCTATAATTTCGACGTCTTCTATCCTTAACCAACATTGGTCTGCCCGGTCGTTGCGATTTGGAAAATCCAAAGGCAGAGGAACAACAAGGTACGGTTTATTTTCTTTATAATCTTCACTAGTAACCAAAACCAACAATAAGTGCATAAAAACTAACAAAAATAACATTTTTAAAGTGCAGTTAGTCCAAAGTCATGATTGCAACTGAATGTCATGACTCTGTAGGGCGAAAAAAGTGAAGCGATGAAGTGTATAAATTACCTTCACAGACAGTGAGTATACTATGAGATTACAAGTTTGCAATTTACGATTCTTTGTTACAGACGATTAGTTATCGTCATTTGTTACCTAACCATTTAATTTAAAATATATTTATTTTTCACGAAGAACATTCTGTTCACTTATACAGAGATTAATTATATACATTAAGGCAATTTCGCATGCAAACTATTTTTTATGCATATATAATATATTATTGTAAATATATTACATTTTAATTACTATGCGTTTTCGTCAAATGTTTCCATCTTATTTTTGTTTCTTTGGTAATGTTCAATACAAATGTATATCATTCATAGTATTATTTTTAATAAGAAAGAAATATAAGAGAATAATGTCTTTATTGGTTTATTCATGTGTTTGATGCATTTTATTAAGATACAGCTCATCACCAAATCTCTATTAAAAACTGCAAGTGAGACTTAGCTAGGGCATTGTGGTGAGAAATGCAATTAGAAACTTATCTCATTGCTCTCGTCAAAGATAATAAATTTGATGTGGTTTTGTGAATATGAAAACCTATGTAAGTTTTTCATATAGAAGATGACCTAAATATTTTTATTTTTTACCTTGTTCAGGTTATATATTTAGTCAGTGTTATGTAATTGGGTATTTTTGTATAGAAAAAGATTATATATAAAGTAGTTCCTATATCATCATCAGTCAGAAGTTTATGTGGGAACCATTCGTTTATTACATCGAGATCCTTTTAGCTTGTGTTATATATAACCTCATGAATCGAATGTCCATAGAAAAATTTATAATTGAACGGATATTTTAAAATTCATTTTATTAATTATGTATTTCAAGAAGAGTCATTGTCCTAAGATTAAGCCTTGTGGAACACCAAATATACTACCGGGTAGTTACTTTTGTAATGAGAAAATTGGACGATCTGTTGACTGTTAGTAACGTAAGATGTTAACATATCTATTGCCGTCTCTTCCATTCCTAATTTGCTCAGCTTTTGTAATAGCTTTAGTGACTGAATTTTTTTTTATTAAGGTATATATCTAAAAAAAACTTTTTAGATTCGATATTTATCTTTATTTTGGTTACCGTGTCAAATGCTGCAGAAAATGTGTTTGATTTAGATCTAAAACCATTTCTGTTCAATTAGAGTTTAAACAATCTTTTAGCCTATTATAAAACATTTAAATTATTTCAACGACAGAGATAACACATATACCTAAGTCTGTAATTTTTCACTTTGCGACTTTCGGGGAATCATAATTTATTTTATTTATTTATCTTTATACTTTATTGCACATATTTACTTAAAAAAATGTACAAAAGGCGAATTTAATACTAAAAATTCATTCTCTACCAGCCAATGGAATTCCAAAGTCGAATTGCAGTTACAGTGAACGAGTTGGACAAGAAACCAGACCGATTAAAATGAGTACAGAGCGCTAAATTGCTAGAAGAACGGCGAATTCTGTCATATATGTATATTGGATAAAAAAGAGAATTTACATTTAAGAAATGCCAGAGTAGAAGGATTAAACAAGGGAGAATATAAAAGGCACAGAATTCTAAGATTTCTGCGTTCACGTATTGGAAGTTTTAGTTGGGACCTAAAGCTGGTGAAGACGTGATCGAATTTACGTAGACTGAAAATAACTCTAACGCATTTTTCATTATCAATAGCTATTATCACACATCTCCATTGTTAATAGTGGGTAGTAATATCAAATTCACTAACTTAATTTGGCATTATATGGAAGAAAGTTTTTTAGAATAAAGAACGTATGGTAACTTTAATGTCAAAATTCTCGAATCAGATTAGTATCTTTTCTAACGTAGTATTTACAGAAGAAGTGTCAATATAAAGTTTAAAGTCGTCGGCGTAGAGATGGTAATGACAATTTAAGTGGGAAGTAATTGAGTTTATAAAAATAGAAAACAATAAAGGAGATAAAATACTGCCTTAAGGTACACCAGCATGCACATCGCACCACTAAGGAGATCTTTCATAAGCTAGAATAGCCTGTTGATGCCTTCAAAGATATGAGGAAAACCACCTGTTAGCAGAAGCCGAGATATTAAACCGCAACAACAAAATAAGTAAAATCTCATAGTCAAACAGCATTAAATGCCTTACTAAAGTCAGTACAAGAATTATTACAGTTTACACGATAGGATTCCATACCTTGCCTGATTAGCCTTTAATAATACTGTAGTTATGATATGTCCAGTCCAGCTGGTGGTAAACGATGGATTCTATGACTTTAGATAAAAACGATAATATTGAAATTGGACGGTACTGGGATGGTAAAAAGGGACTGGAAACCTTTGTAAAAGAAAGGATGAGATCCAGATCCTCACTCCATAAATTCTGATTTGTGCGTGTGTGAAATGCCGAAATCATTACGAAACAGTATTTATGGCACAACTAAGTTTCTGTAAATTATTTTATATATATTTCTATTTCATCGTGAATCCCAAATGAATGGACAGATCACTATATGATGTTTTACTTAAAAACTAATTTCATCAAACCGCCTCTCAGTTACATTTGATCTTTCTATTTCAGTTTCATTCAGTTATTTCTAAATTTTAACGAGCGATACTTATTTTTAGATTATTTTCTTTCTTCTCTTAGCATAGCACCACAAGCATAGTACCAAGACATTTGTATAGATAAAATACTGACGTCATAGGTAAAGTTAAGAATATAATACTATTAATAACACCAGGATAAGAAACGAAATTCAAACACGTATGGAAAACCAGTTAAATAGCAATTTAATAAATATCTTAATAGTGAGGTTGATTTTTATCCTCATAACCGCTAAGATACGAGTCATCTAGTGACTTCAATTAACTACCTTTTAATATTACAGGCAATTACGAATTGATACTCAAATCAATGTATTATAGGCTTATTAATAGTTTTATTTAAAATTTTCTAACACCTAACACAAACAAAATATTTATTAACCTTTAGCCTGGTTTATCAATCTTCGGTTCTCGTAATATACAATATGATATTTCCCGAGTAATTTGTTGACGTCATTCCTTTACTACTTTATAACTTGTTTGATTGGAATCCGAGTCAGTTGTGTGTGGACGCGAGACGGACAACGTTAATATGCGCAACAAATTATTGTTGTGTTTAGTGTTAGTGTGTTTAGTGACGGACTATTCAGAATGTAAAGGAGGAAGAGGTGGTTCTAGTTCCCGTTCAAGCTCTAGTTCCCGTTCAAGTTCTAGTTCAAGGGGAGGAGGGGGGTGGTTTTCGGGATCTCGTAGTAAGCCATCCTCAAGCTGGAGTTCAAGTCACAGTTATCCGTCATCATCCTCTGGGCTCTCAGGATCTGGGAGCAGTTCATATAAATATCCCTCGTCATCTGGAACATCAGGATTATCGGGGTGGGGTTCAGGGAGCAATAAGAAGCCATCTGTCAGTTACCCGTCGTCTACGGGTTTGTCAGGCTCGGGAGGCAATACTTTTCCATCGCTATCAGTATTTGGATCTTCTGGCGGTTTTAAATTACCAACATTCAGTTACCCATCATCACCAGGATTATCGGGATCGGGAATTAATAAACAACCATCCATCTCTTACCCCTCGTCTACAGGTTTGTCAGGTTCGGGAGGAAATACTTTCCCATCGCTATCAGGATCTGGATCTTCTGGAGGTTTTAAATTACCAACATTCAGTTACCCATCATCACCAGGACTATCGGGGTCGGGTTGGGGAAGTAATAAGCAACCGTCCATCAGTTACCCCTCGTCTACAGGTTTGTCAGGATCAGGAGGAAATACTTTCCCATCGCTATCAGGATCTGGATCTTCTGGAGGTTTTAAATTGCCAACATTCAGTTACCCGTCATCAACAGGCCTATCAGGATCGGGATCAGGAAACAATAAATATCCCACAACCGGTTTATCGGGATCAGGAAGTCGAAATACCTATCAGAATAGTTACTATCCAACAAGTAATACCAACTCAAGACCTTCCAATACATACCATTCGACTAATACATATAATACAAATAGTGGCAATACATATAAAACACCTAGTTATAGTTACGGAACTCATAACACCTACTATAATCCTCCGACATATTATACGGCACCACAGCATGTATACATATCAGAATATAGACAATCAGGTAGCCGATATTCAGATCTCCTAACTGGCTTAGCGTTGTATAATTTAGGTCGATCACACAATCATGTCAATGACCATTATTACTATGATGATTATTATAGACGAAGGTACCATTCTTCTGGAAGCAGCTATTCATCAAATGATAAACCCAAAGACGAAGCTCGGTGTATGTTGAGAATAAAACAAAATGGTAAAATAGAAGAACTTAATATTCCTTGTGAAATTGTATCAACATTCACAGACGGTAGCCAGAAATTATCCCAGGATACCATTACTCACACTGTATGTGTTACAAATTATACAGTAATTAAGAATACTATGCCATTAACCACTACCGTTGCACCAGTAAACATGAGTGTGCCCGATAACTATTCTTTATCAACACCTTCTTCAATACTGCCAAAAGTTAGCTTAAACCCAGCTGAAAATGCTTCTATTTCATCGACCACTACAACCGTAATTCTGTCTAATTCAACAACTCAATCTAATTTCACAGTTCAACTCAATACAACAGAAAATTCCCACACTACTGTAATTAATACGACTGCAACACCTTTGAAAGACTCTAATAATATAACAAATGTATCTTCACAATTAGATACAGTTATTCCACTTGGTACTAAAGCAACCACAATCCAAAATACATCACCTACACCCATCACTAACATTTCCACCATCCCCTTCATTGAACCCAACAAAACAATTATCATATCAACAACAAATAACACACAAAAAACATTTATAACATCCCAAGTAATGACCATGAACACCACTAATTGCACCGTCACAAATGATCCCTTAAGTGTTAAAGGTCCTCCAATTAAAGCCTCTGATATGGAGTGTGAGATAGACATTGTGACTAAAGAAAGTCATTTTAGAAATAAAGTCAATTGTAAAACCTTAATACAGTATGCAAAAATGCCAGAACCTAAAAAGGAAAGCTCAAATTCAATACTTCCTTCTAGAAGCAAGTTAAAATCATGGATCTCAAACCCGCCATGGTGGTTGTCAATGTTAATTGCTGTATAATTGATAATAACTATTAGTTATTTATATAATTGTTTTCTTATACCTCAAATGTTTGTTTTTTTGCATAATTGTGTTAGTTATTAAAGACTTTCATACATTATTTCAGATACCAAATCGCCAGAATGTAATTAAAAAGAAGACTTAATACAAAAATATATTAATACTCAATAATACTTAGGCTAGTTAAGTTTATGTAATATTAATAATATACACAAACTATTTCATTATGTAATATATTTACATGAAAATAAATGGAAGATATATTTTTTATTTGTCTATAAATTTATTTGTGATTAAAATTGAATGTAAATAAATCAACAGGATTTAAGAAAATATCTACGCACATAATTTTATAGTCATAAGACAAATATGCATTGTGCCCTTAAAATTATAATACAAAAAATAATTGTTATAAGTTATATGGTCCATAATGCAATTGCTTTCTTTGAATTAACATAACATTCATGTGAACAATATTGTGTCAATAATAAAGCAAAATGGGTTATAATTAAAATTAAATTAGTAATGAGCACATATTGTTGTGATATAATAATATTATGTAATAATAAATAGCTTATCTTTTCGGATAGAGAAGGGGCAGATACAACAACAGCTTATAAACTTTAAAGTAAATAAGTATATCTGAGTAAAGATAAACAGTAGTTATCTGTTTGTTCCTGACCGTTAACCTTATGTTTAAGACGTATTTCAATGTTTTAATGTATAACTATTGTAGTGTTCAAGCCCTTAAATAATAAATATTGTAATACACACTTTTTGAACAGTTATGTTTTCAGAGTATTTTGTCTATCGTCTTGAAGATTGAGGAATTTGGTTGATATGATCTGTATTGAAGAAATAAAGATCTCGCAAGCAGGGGCACTGTTGACAATAACTTAGATAATTTGTTTATAATTAAGTAATTAAGACATTAATTTGTTGTCAGAAGCATAAACAATAATCTATACTGCTGACAACAAAGTATTACAGTTCATAAATTTATTTTAGTTTATTTTGCCTAATAATAATCTGAGACTATTTTGTAAATATTGTATTTGATAGGTCGGATATCGTTGTTCAATAAACAGCTTATTTTTTAAACATTTTTTTTTTATGATACTTATAAATAATAAAAAATATTTATTTACAAATTATCAAATTAAGGTTAAAGCCGTTTGTACTTGTGACCGTATAACTTTAATTTTATCTTCAATTTAAATATTAAATAAATACAAAATATATAATGATATAAAAACGATGAAAAGTATCTTTATTTTTTCCAAATTAACATTAAAAAGAAATAAGAATATTCTTATATTTCGAAATTTGTTAAAAAGTAACTTTATCTTAAAACATATAAGATCCGTTTTAAAGTTGTTAAAAAGTTCCAACGAAAAGCGTATGTCTGCTTTTATTAATATTGTTATACAGTAATATTATGGTAACAAGATTTAAGATTTAATCTCATTATGATTTTATATTTTAAGACTTAGTAGTTAGAACACTATGACTAAAAAAAAAATAATCATTGTGATTACTTTACTAGTACTATCATTGAAACTAAACTTTATAGTAAAATAGGCTGAATTCGTGTCTGCAGTGATTAACCGGGAACAGTGCTAAAAATACCTATATATTCATATGAATTTTGGAACAACCAGTCATGGAAATTGTAAAGTAGCATCATCGCACACGTCATTCTCTGTGCTTTTAAGTCTAACGAACACTACTACAATAAGTGAAAGTTGGAAAAGAGGTTGACACAAATGTTCTACGTGTATTGAAATATAAAAAAATACATATATTTTCGAGAAATAAAATCATTTAAATATATATATATATATATACAACGCCTGTAAATAAAGACGACAGTATCATGAAAATTTTACGCCATCTACAAATCTACCATAACTGTCTGTAATAATAATCGGAGTAAAAAAAAAATGCCCTAAAGCATTATCGTTTCTAGAAGAAAATAGGTTTAATTTATTTTCCACTAAAACATATCACTTATATGAGAAAATTATTAATATTATTATATTAATAATTTTGAAATATCCCTCCTTTAATTGAGCGAAGCTAACGAAGTGAGCCGAGCGTTTTACTGGAGACTGCATTTTTTGTCACGAATTGGCTCAAAAACTACTCGACGGAAAATTATGAAACTTTGCAATCAAAAAGACACACATAAGATGATAATTAAAAAAAAAATTGAAAAATGTCCTCAAAAAAAATTTTTTTTTTTAATGTCATCTCAAAAAACTGATATCCCATTGAGGTCAATGGGAAACGATGAGTCAATACACTGGGCTCGCTTCGCTCAATATGCAAACGGCACCCGAGATTTTGCGAGTGTAGCAAGTCGAAATTTAGGGTTTGTTGGCGCCCCTAGTAGCTATTAGATTTTTCTATAAAATAGACGCTTATTTAAAAAGCAATCTAGCTTATGACATATTGTCTATGTCTACATTTATTGTCAGGAAGAAATACAATATCATTCGATTTCGAACAATCGACTGATCAAATAGTTAAATCGACTTTTGTATAAAATCGATAATATAAAAATATATATAAGTAACGTGCGAGTGGGATAGCCAATATACAGGATGTTGGCTATATTACTCGTTGCCTAATTCTGAGTATTATAATTTTTTTCTGATTACGAAACGCATTTTTTCATTATAATTTTACCTCAAAAGGTAGCATTGTATTCTCCGATTGATAAATAGATCTAAACTTATATTCCAAACATATAACGACTTTCCAGAGAAAAATAGCTAGTGTACATTATATCTACTACAACTACACATTACAGAACAAAGTCAAAAACTGTCTGCCTGTATGTAATTGAATTTTTCAACTACTGAAAGGAATTTTGAACAGTGTTTACTAAAAGATAGTTCAATTCTTGTAGAAAGTTTAGATGAATAATTTTGCGGTTTTATGTGAATTGACGGAAATCTAACGATTTCTAAAAAAGTTTTGAAAATTTCAAATTAAAATTTTAGTTTTTTTTCGAGACTGGTTTCTTCTGTAGAATTCTCATCCAAATAAAAGTTGCTTAGCTGCGCTATTTAATATAGATAGAAATTGTTTTTTACACTAAATCAAAATGAATACTTGACAGGATATTAAACATTGAATACGCTACCAAAAAAATATTGGGTCCGCGAGTTAGCGTTTCGCAGGCGAGTAGTAAATTTGATATTATAGATTGAAAAATAAAACAATAAGAATCAAACAGGAAGGCCCGAGGTAAAAGAAAGAATCTTACACAATGCGAGCGAAACCAAATGTAAAAGTATAAATAAAAAATGTCAAGGCTAGCAGAAATTTAAAATATGTGGGACATTCTCAGATTGCTATATTTTCATCGCAATATTTCCCTGGTACTGACAACTGAAGCGGTTTTAAATTGAATTGAATTGTGATAATCTTTCGATACCAATCGAATAAAAACAAATCGATCATAGATCGAGTTAAATTGTTTGTACTCTGTTGTGACATTGACAACTGACAACCGCGAATCTGAAGTCTAATCAGGAATTTCCATTTTCCAATTCATATTTGATGCTTTCTAGTGTAGTGCGCAACGTTCAAGTAACTATAAACTAATTTATATAAATATATTGATGCGTAATGTGCAAGACTGAAATGTGAAGACGCTTATTTTTGTGATAAATGTGTTAACTTTCATATCTTGTGTGTAACTGTGAATTTAACATTTTAACAAAATGAGTCGTTTATTTTTTGCATTATTTTGCGTTACTCTAATACTTTGCAATATATCACCTATATTAACGAAGAGAACTTTTGGAGGGGGAAGACATACATATCCTAAATCGGGTGGTTTATCTGGAGGTGGCAGTCATTCCTATCCATCAGGAGGCCTTTCGGGTGGTAGTCATGGATATCCATCAGGAAATAGCCACGGTTATCCTCAATCTGGTGGGTTATCAGGAAATAGCCATGGATATCCTTCATCGGGTGGATCTCATTCATATCCCTCTTCAGGTGGATCCCATTCATATCCATCATCAGGAGGTATGAATCACGGTTATCCTTCATCAAGCAATAACCATCAATATCCAAATGGAAAAGGATTGTCTGGTAACTCGCCAAGCCATACAAGCACCAGCCACACAACCAACATACATCATCATTACAACTACAATCCCCCTCAGCAAATAAGATATACCCCGACACACGGTGGACCGCCTATGAATTATCCTGTTTATCATCAAGCTCCTCCAACATATGTCTATCAATATAAGGATTCTGGAAGTAAATATGGCACATTATTGGCTGGCTTAGCGCTTCTCAACCTTGGTACACTTGGTGTTAGTGCATATGCCTTAAGCAAAAGTCACTCAAATTACAAACCACAGCCGGGTGAAGTATGTAAATTTGGTTTGAAGAAAGACAATGGAGACTATGAGGAAACTAAAATAGACTGTCAATTAATAACAAGTTTCATATTCCAAGAAGAGGCCAAAACACAAGGCAGTGGTACAAATACTACAGTCGTCACAACAGTAACAAATGTAACTACGGTTAACACAACAAATGGTTCAGATTCGGCTCCAACACCAGTAAACCCTAATCCTTATTATGAAATGTTACCAAATGGAACCTTGGTGCCGGTAAACATTACAGCTAATACAACTGCTAATAATGCTACTCAACAGGATGGGTCAATGACATCATCGGTTACAGTAACAACAACCAATACCACAACAGTGTCAAATGCTCTGGATGTTAAAGGAAAACCGATTGAAGTGACATCTGGAATGAAGTGTTATGTCATACGGCACACTCCGTCTTCAAATATGAGGAAAGCTGTGCCCTGTGGCTTGTTACAGTCGTACGCAGAGCAATCATTAAAGAAAAATTCTGCAACTAGAAACATGCCAGTAATGGTAGTGCTTAGTGTGGTTTTGGCAGCATTTATGGTATATTAATATGCCATAAACCTAGACTATAATGTATGTTTACATATGCATGAATAAGTAGATAAATTAATTTGCATTTTATATATATGTTAATTGATTCCACAATTCACAGGAATCAATGTTTAAATTATTAGATTTGCTATGCAGCTAACATTACATTTATTTAAAGAATTGAAAAATATTTTGCAAAATTAATGATCAACTTATTCATGCTGTGATACTTATTTGTGTATATTTGTAATGATAACTTTAATTTTTTTTTTCACGTATCTAACAATTATATCACTGTCTTTGATATCTTCCAATTTACAATATATAATTAGTTTTATAATAAGATTTAAAGCCTTTTGGTAAGCCGTCCTTAATTACTCATTGGGTACAAATCCATATATTGTAGAGTAAGCTTTAAAGTACCTTGAGATAGGGAATGCAATCTTACTGAATAATTCAAACCAGGTATTAGAGTTGGAGTTATCGGTACAATCCACAGTTTGTGTTGTCACAGTGTGTGTTGTGTTGAGTGGTTGTCATATTTAATTAGGCCATAATTCTTGGAAAAAGAAACAATTACCTCTGGTTTGAAAAAAACTACCCAAATTGAGACGGTAAGAGGTAGCAATGACTGTTTAAGTTCTAACATAGTCATTTTAGATATCTCGCTCTCTTATCTTAAAAGATACATGCTTAAATATTTTTCAGGTACCTTTTAGCAGCGAATGCTTAATTTTTAATTTAACAACTTACACCTGATTATATAAGACTCGTCTCTCGTTTGATCCTCCTGTATTCAAGAGGGTCTCGCAGTATCCCGCTCAATTTACATGATCAGACATCTGCTCTCCCCGCATTGCATTCCCAAATCACCACTAATTTGAGAGAAAACATTAATATTATTATGTATCATATTTTTCTCGACAATTTTCTATGTGATATTTTATATAAGATATTTGTCTATTTTATTAAATTTTATTATATTTCAATATGGCATTTTATTTCTTTTTAAATAGTTATTTTAAATATAGTAACCAAAAAACGTCATGGAAACTAGCCATTTTTTTGACTTCGTAATATATTTTAAATTATTTATAAACATAAATGTTACTCTCAATTTTGAAATTAATGGAATAAAAATAACACGACCTGGAATTCAATTTGACATCTGAGTGTCTCTGTCTTTGCCAACTTAGTCATAATGAGTATAGCCTTGAGGTATTTAGCGTTTTTTGTTATGTAAACATCTGTATCAAATCTACCAAACGTTAGGCTAACTAGCATATCAACATTGCACAGTGAGGCTGTTAGTGAACATGCATAGTTAGCATGGTTATTGGTGGAAACCTAATTTACCATCTTTAGGGTCAGATAGCGCTTGAATGTCTCGACAATCCTTGAATCGTAAACCCACCTTAAAACTTACGCAGTCAGGATCCCAAACTATTCTAAAACAATGTCTCAGAATTGATAAACTTTCTGTGTTTGAGTTATCAGTTCCAATAATAGTCTTGTGGACTCAAATACCATTTTACACTAATTAATTATAATCTCGGATAGTAGATTGATAATTAATTTCGGTAGACACTGTTGTGGCGAAGTGATAACCAATTTAAACAATGTCAACTTGTAAACTCATTTCAAGTTATACTTAGTTTGCCTTCATGTAAATAAATTTATATGTATATGGGTAGTGGTAACTACCGAGTGTGTTGACGTAAATCTATACATAAAGGTCGTTGTTGAAAATCATTTCAGTTTATTTATCTGATAACTAGCTGTGCCTGACTTCGTTGGCAAGAAATATATATTTTCATATTATCATATATATTTCATATATTATATATATTTCATAACATCAGCATCGATCTAAGTCTTTTTAAAATCGGTCCAGCCGTCTCAGAGTTTTTTACCATTTTTTAAATATATTTTTATATAATATATATACTTACATATACATTTAGTAAATTTGGAGCTACAAACAGCAGTCTAATTTTGTTTGTATGTATAAATATTGCGGGTAATACCGAAAATATAATCGCTATAATTTATTTATCTAAATGGCATTATTTGTCATAAAAATCAATTAATATATAGTCATGATGCCTTTAACATATAATAATAATTTATTGATTTATTGATTTATTGATTCTGACTACATTTGATTTTCTTTATAACTTTTGTGATAAATCGTATGAACCTGTTTTGTCTGTTTTTCTCTGTGTCCTTTTATAACTCGAGAACCATTTGACCGACCTTGATAAATTTAGTATATAGTAAGGATATTTTTAACCGGTTATTTTAGTTTGAGTAAGGCGATCGAGCGCACCGCGGGCGGATATAAGAGGTACTTCCGATGCAGGTAGCAGGTAACAATATATAAAACACAAAGACACTCACTGACTCACTGACTCATTCATCGCTCTACAGTCCAAACCGTAATACCTAGAAAGCTGAAATTTGGACACAATACTCCTGACATATTGAATAGGTGCAATAAGAAAGGATTTTGCAAAGGTCCAAACCGTTTCAAAGTTACAGCTAAAAACTGCAAAGTTTACCCCCCCGCTCCCTCTTTTCTGCCATTGTATTGCAGTAGAAATTAAAATTATTTGGCATCTCACTATGTTTAATCGTAGGATTAGGGTTCCGTAACTCATATACAGTTTGTGATTATTTGTGATTATTTTCTATTTACCTACATACAGTATGTGATCATTTTCAATTTACCCACATACAGTTTGTGATTATTTTCAATTTACCCACAAACATTTGGTGATTATTTGTGATTATTTTAAATTTACCCACAAACATTTGGTGATTATTTGTGATTATTTTCTATTTACCCACATAGTTTGTGATTATTTGTGATAATTTTCTATTTACCTACATACAGTATGTAATTATTTGTGATTATTTTCAATTTACCCACTTACAGTTTGTGTTTATTTTCAATTTACCCACATACAATTTGTGATTCTTTGTTATTATTTGTCCAGCAAAGCGGTCGGGAATCAGCTAGTGTCTATATAAGTCAGCGTCTCAGCGGGCTGTGATTTATAAATATGTATGTATATGGGATTTCGTGATATGTATTTTAGTATAATGTCTACAATTCAGCAAAAATATAAAGAAAAATCTTGGCGCAGTTAGAACATTGATTCGCCAACTTCATCAATATATCGTATGTGACCATTTTGATGTTATAAAATTTAACATATATACAAATATTTCTTTTAGGTACGTATAAAAAACAATTTCCAGTTTGAGATGTTTATGTACAATTGTAAACAAACCTCATATTATTTTTTACAACGCAATTAAGTTACGTATTTATTTAATTGCAATCTCGATATGAATTATCACGATCTCACCTGCAATTCAAACAAGTAGAAAATATATATATAATATTTTTTATTTTCAATAATAACTACTTCTATTTCTGATATTGAAGTGACTTCTGGCAGTTTGAATTTGACTTCCTACTATTTACATAATATTAGAATGATATTGGCAGCCACAACTGTTGCACTCAAAGTATTTGATTTTGTTATTAAGATGAAATATAATGTTTTAGAACATATCTCACGTTATCAGCGACTAATAATCAATTATGTTAATGTAAATGTTTAAGTATTTGTACAATACTGACGTAAATTAAAGAGAGAAGCCTATAAATTTTGTTTTTTTGTCTCAATTTCTGTCAATTCATTATATAACAAGATTTTCTAGAAGCTACTTGAAACTGCATTTATTTAGTGCAAAAAACAATTACAAAAAAACTTGGCAATTCATTTTCTTTCTTGCACCTTTAGCGTTGTACTATGACGTAGTTAGTGTACATTTACGTTAAATATCTATTCGATTTAAACATTTCATCGTTTCTCCTTGTCAATAGTTAACACTTCAATCCAACTGTGTAAATTGCGTATTGTAAACAATACAATAGGTAGCACCTGATTAAACAGGTGTCTTGTTTTAAAATGTAATTTCATTTATTCCAAAATGTCATTGAACAGTTTTGACGTAAACAATTTTTTTTACACGTTCTGCAATCATATCGAAGGTACATATAAATTAAATTTACTAATAAAGGAAAAAATAAAATATATTATTATCTTCCTTAAAATGAAGGTAATTTTATAGTAACTAAGTAACTAGTGAGACTAATTTAAAATTATTATCAGTCATAGAAGGAAAAAAATTTGCTAAGTTAGCAATACCATATACCAATTACAGATCTTATCTATTCCATGCTAACTAAAATAAACATTATTTCGAACTCTTTTATATCAAAAGATGGTTGACAAACGATAGGAACTTTTAAGTTATGAAGACTAAGTGCTTTTGCACAGCATCCGATACAAATCCGACAATTGGCGGATAAGGATAATAATAAAAATATATTTAAAAAAAGATGCTTGAAAATATACATGGTAAAGTCATTATACAAATAATGGTAATTCGCGTACGCACCTTGTGCGTTTTTTAAATTCAATGTGTCAAACGGTCAAACACAATGAGTCAGTGCAGTAGTAGAGTATTCGTAAAATATTCGTTTAAATTGTTCGTTGCTACTGACGTTTTAAAACATTATGAATAACGGGAATTACAAGAGACGTCATGATGACTAAGAGGAAATGGAGTAGTTGCTTGTTCGTGATGCAACCCTGTGTGTACAGTGTGTACATTATGACTTATCACAGGAAAAAGTATTATTGTATATTTAAAATTGGTTAAATAAAAAATATAGTAAAAAAACACTAGCGATAGCGCATTATTTCTCATCTGGCGTATATTCAACTTTTATCAAATCTATCTATCAAATATCTTTTATCAAAAAGGATTTATATCCGTTTATAATATTATAATAACATTAATAACTTAATTAGTAATAGAAGCAAGTTTTAAAGAAAATCAGTATATCAATATTTCTTTAAAGGTCATGACAATTCTTGTTGCAGTGATCATCTCAGTCTGCTGGGTGGCTGGGGCTGGTGTGGGTCTGCTGCCGCTCTTCGGATGGCATTCAGCTGAGGATTCAGAACCTGGGTGCTACTTCGTGGAAGTTATGGATTACAACTACCTCCTGTTCCTGTATTTCGCGACCATTGTCACCCCCAGCGTTCTTCTCGCGGCCTTCTACGCTCATATCTACCGAGTTGTTATAAGTCAGGTACCTGTATAGTCTTTTAAGTATAAGTATAACTTTTTTTGGTTGATAAAAGGTTATAATGGACTAGTAAAATACGAATACTAAGTTTCGAAAGGTTTCACTTACTTTCGTTTTTACTTAGCTACTAGACGGTGAGGTCATTGACGTCATGTTAATCCCAAGGGCCTTCTAATTATTTATAAGGTGCGTTACCTCATTAATTAATACATTTCGCATTTAAAGTAAATTGTGTTATCATTGTGCGTTTTTTTTAAGATACTTTACTTACTTTTACTTTTGTCTCTTCCATCGCTGTCAACGGCAGTACGAATAACATTGCCAATATAAAAAAAAATATTTCTATAAATGCTTCGATATTACATAACTTTTAGGAAATACCGAAATTTGCTGAATAACCAATCTTACAACACGTTGCTGTGGGGAAAGCCGCGGTAAATTCTTTAAATTAACGTTGAATTATTAAAATATATATATATTTAATACATTACAAGACAACATCGCAATATATTATAAATTTACAGTGACAAATGACATGTGGGCAGTCAATTAAAAAACATCTCAAGGTCATAGATTTCAACTGTTTACAATTGGACCTAATTTCGAGAACGTTTCGTAAATGATGAAGATATAATGTTTAATATAAACATTTTAAATTTATCATTTATGTGCAGATAGAATATGCAATTGAATTTAAAATAAGTAATAAGAGACTTGTGGAAATGACAATACATGTTAGGTATTTAAAGTTATGAAGCAAGGTCATATATGTTTTGAGCTATTGTAGTTTTGGACACAGTTCGTTAACTTTACACATGTATTCATTCCACAATAACGCTAGAGCCAATAGACACATCAAGTGTCACCCAAATATTCAGTCTTATAATAGGATAATATAATTTTTGATAAAGTTTTATTCTATAATACATAATAATTTTAGAAAGTTGTCTGTTAATTAGTTAGAGGTTATTCTCATTCGCTTAAGAATTGTCGAACAGTTTAGAATTAGTTCTAACTGTAACAAAGTATATTATATGAGAGAAAGAGACAAAAATTTGGGCTTCTTTTTCTTTCATTTAATTTGATATGAATAATATTTACTTCATTAGAATTTTGTTGACGTATAAACAAACGGCAAACTAGAAACTTATACGATTATATAATATTGTATGTACTTTATAATTTATTTGCGTGTTTAATAATATCATATTGCTATAGATTCCAACACGCAGTGACATAAACGTATTTTTTTAATTCATCGAATTAATAAAATAATTTAACACTCATGCATACAGATAGTGATGTACAATTGTAAAACCTGTTTTTTTGTTTCATATCCTTGTTACATTATCCTCTATCTATCTCTGTCTATCAGTAAAAAATATACGTGATCATTGTTTAATGCTAATAATATAAACCAATTATTTAATATAATTATTTCACAATAAATAAAAATAATTGCATAAAAAAACCCTGTCCTCTTTTGTTATCTGTCGTTAACCATACCTGTTTTCAAACAAAATTGACACTTTTGATAACATTACTGACAAGTTTGATATTGTTTGAAAATAGGCGTGTTTAATGACTCACAGATTAAATATTGTTTGAAAACAGGTATATTTAGTGACTGATAGATATGATATTGTTTATAAACAGGTATATTTAGTGACTGATAGATATGATATTGTTTATAAACAGGTATGTTTAATGACTGATAGGTAAAATATTGTTTGAAAACCGGTATCTTTAATGACTGATAGATATGATATTGTTTGAAAACCGGTATCTTTAATGACTGATAGATATGATATTGTTTGAAAACCGGTATGTTTAAGGACTGATAGATATTATATTGTTTCAAATCAGATATGTTTAATGACAGATAGAAATGGTATTTCATATCAGAAAAAAGTTATAATCGATTCATGAAACCGTAATAGCACGAGTTTATAAAAAGAAAGTAGGAAAATACTATCCGTTTACTTTCTACTAATCTGCATTAATTTTTTTGTATAAAAATATCAATGATTATTATGTTTTAGGTATTTTTTTCTGATTTTAATAAAAAAGTATATCGTGTTTTTTATTATTTGATTTTTAAGGTGTGCTTTTTTTTTTAATAATTTAATACGATTGAGGTTTTAAGTACACGTAGTAGATAATAAGGAAAGGACATTAAAACTACATAAATATTAACAACTTTGTAACATTTACGTTATTTGTTACTTTTACAATAATTTAATATTTTATTCTTCTATAAACACATGCGAGGGGGAGGAGAAATAAAAGTGATGAACTAATAATACAAGATCAAACTCATATTCACCCTATCTATAATAGATACCTTGAAACCTAATACTGCTATTATATATATATATGATACCTTATTACACTATCAGTGTAGGATGCTTTTTAATTGTGTAATTTAGTGGATATTCTAGCGCTGTGAAACATTCAGTACACACTTATGTCGAGGTTAAGAACCTTTTCCTTTATTTTAAAGTAGGTTGTTGAATCAAGGTCTTATTCTAACTTAACCATGAAATGTAACATTATATTTAAGGATAATTCTTCTTAATTACAGATGAGTGCGGTCGTCACGGTGGAAGCAGGACAAGGTCAGAGGGGAACCATGTTGAGGGTTTTGGGAGCAGCCCAGAAACGGGAAGTGAAGGCGACCCAAAACTTGTCAATTATCGTCTTCTTCTTCATAGTCTGCTGGATACCACTGTATACAATGAACGCCATTAAAGCATTTAAGCCCGAATTGGACATTCCTAATCCACTTACCTATTTCTGTATCATATTCTCTCATCTGAATTCCGCTATAAATCCATTATTATATGCGTACCACTTGAAAGATTTCCGCTCCGCGCTGAAGGGTCTAATTTTAACCATTTTCGGGAGAGGAGTGCCCTTGCCGGCGGCGTATAGGCCTCCTGTACCGATTAGGAGACCGGCTCTGGAACGTTGTAACGCTTTAAGGGAGAGGCCTAGAGTATATGTCAATTCGCCGGTTTGGTTACGACAGAGGGAGGCTGAGATGGCGGAGAATGAGGAAAAAACTAAAGCCAACAAAAATATGAGTAACCCAGATTTAGAACCGTTTCTAGCTAAAGTTACAAAAGACGGATCAGCAAGGAGACACGCTCCAGATGGCAGAGAAGGCAGCAATGGACCGTATCTCATAGAGCCCAGCCCAGGAAGTCAGAGCCCATATAAGAAAGTCGAAGAGTTCATCCGTCGAGTTCGAAGCGTGAGTTCGGAACCCAGTTGACATGAAGAAAGCCGGGTGCCGTCGGCTTAGTGTGGCGTAGGAAGCTTTAATTATTTTTTTAAGAAAATTTTATTTATATTAACTTAAAGATGTTTAATATATTATATATTCTACTCTAGTAGTCCGTGTTTTAAACATTTTGAGAGAATTTAAATTAATGTTGAGAATATTTATTGATGTGCTTGTTATATGTGATAAGAAATAAAATCTTAAAAACAACTATTAAAGCATTTTTTTTACTATGAAGAACAAATAATGAATAAATAATTAATGTTTATCCTGTCATTACTTTGAAGTCTACAGAAAGGCGATAGATAGATCACATCTATAAAAATATACTATCTATATGTTACTTTTCAACATATTTTTCATGTTGCAATCGGAATGATGACTAATATTTTATACAAATTGTTATTATTCATAAAAAACAGTTGTAACATCTACATTTAATTTATAAACTACTAAAAATGGAAGCCAGATACAATGACATGATAACGTGGGTAAATGAAGTAGGTCTTGAAAAGTTCATAGTAAACAATGATATCTCAAATAGTAAATATTAGTTCACAACTAAAGCGACGCAAAATTTATTTATACTCGATGTTGTAGTGACCTTAGAAATCATGTGATCACTCGACAACAAGCTGTAGCAGATATATTTCAGTTTCTCAGAACAAAACAGTGGTATTGATTGCGATTTTGGAACCAAAAATAATACAATACTGGTGTTTGTCATGCAAATAAAAAGAATTGATGTACATATTATCGTTATCGGTACTTCAAAAAATATATATTTCTTTCGAGAGTTTTTTACATTATTTTACTTTCAATTTCATTATTGAAACAATCTTTCAAATATTGCTAACAGTGCCATCTATCTAACTCACCACAAAACAGGTTAAATTCTTTTCTCTAAAGAATCATTCAAGTATGCCATTATTTCACTAGATGGCGTTGTATAAGAGCGCATCAGTATATTTTTTAAAGGTTTTATATCTCCGCTGTGGTAACTAATAACTAAGAAATCCGTTTATCTCCTTAAAAAATATTTATTTTTGATGGTCAATTCAATGCTATGATAAAAAATATAGATACATTTTTCAACATTTTCCAGAAGATAATTACGTTTCATTAAAAAGTAACTCCGTCTGACATTTAATTACCACTTTTTTATAATTTACATTTAAAAAAGTGTTAATTGTTTGATATGATGATATGTTATTAAAATTTTATACACTGTGGAGCCTAAGTTTTTATTTATTAAATAGTAATATCGTTTTTAGCTCATGTTGTTGCATTGTACATGTAAAATAAAATCAAAATACTAAGGGAACAAAATAAAATTATATTGTATTGTGTGATTAACTTTAGTGTCACTATCTGTCTCGCCCTTTGGCCTGGTGTAATTTATGACTTTCTAACGCAATTTTCAAATATTCATGAAATAACTTTAAGTTAACTTTAAGTTGTAAGTTCCAATAACATTTCTCATGAACATAATTTCAAAAATATCAGAGTTTCATACTAACTTTCATCTCCTACTGAAACCCCTTTAGGATGTCATTGTCATAGTCCCATGTTAGCGGCTCATGTTATAAAAATAAAGCTTATTTTTTTAATTTAAAATAAATATAGATTGCAGAACTCATTATAATCATTGTTTTTATAGATACAGGATTCGAACTTGCGACCTCCAGGTAACCGCCCCGTCACTCTGACAATTAAGCTATCGTGTCCAGTACAACATTCTATATTTAATGGTCTTTATAAGATTAACATAATTTTGGTCAATTTTCAAATATAATAAATAAACTGCAAAATTAAAGGTGTATTTTTATATTTAATTTGAACAAAACATGAAGATATATTGTATTAAAGAAATGATTGTAAATAATTAACGTTTTAATTAATAATTTTCATTCGATATCTTTATAAGAATTCCGGACAAGGTATTTTCTATTACATTTTTGAAACTAGGAATACTGAAAGACATTTTTCATTTTGTTCAAATTAAAGTTAATACATATATTATAAGAATGACTCTTATTAATAATATTAAAAGCTCTTTAAATAAAAGTAAAAATGAACTATTAAATTACAGTTTTGACAGTATTATACGGCTTTTAGACTACGCTCCATCTCGAGCTGGTTTCTCAATATTACACAATAAATTTAGTGGTAAGTTTATTTTATTTTAAACTATGTTTGAAATTTTTATAATCTATATAAATATAAGCGATTTACCACTCACTGACTCATCACGAAATCTCCAAAACTATCTGTCCAATTAACTTAAAATTTTATATAGTTACTTCTTTTGTGACGTAGACGTCCACTAAGAACGGATTTTACAAAATTCCTATCCCAACCGATTTCAACTTTTTGCATTTCCACAAGTTTTAAACATGTAGGAGCTATACACTTAACGCGGGGGTAAGAATTACTATAGCAACGGTTACGATGACAACGGATAATATGACAAAGGTTACCATAGCAACCTAAGTTCACATTCAAATTAATAGTGTGCCCAGCGAAATGGGAGGGAATAAGCTAGTTTTATATATTTTCAGTGCCCTTCTGGACGTTGCACCTGTTCCTGGTCACATATGTGTATGGGATGGGTAGTATTATGTACCAAGTGAGAGTCGCTGATTCAAAATTTGAGTATATTAAGAGTAACCTCAATCTGACCTTGTGGATTTTGATTAATAATGTCAGTTATTGGTTTATGATGAAAAGGTAAAAAAAAAAATCACATATTACATTATATAATTTACTATACCTATTTTAATTATTTGTGTTTAGAGGTGAGCTGAACAAAGTTATTGAAAAAGTTAACAAAAGCGATAAACTTGCAAGGGATACTGAATTCTTAAAAGATAAACACTTCAAGATGTTGAGGGTGATTAAGAGAATTTTATTTGTTTTCTACGGCTCCATGCTTGTCGAAATAATGTTAGTATATTTACCACAAAGGACTGATCTCAACAACAAATATTATTCAACAGTACCTTGCCCTGGTAATTATGATTTTTTAATGTCCTATATAATTATATTTATTATATATATTAATGCTTAACGCGTTACAGGTATCGAGCCTCTGAATGTGAGCCCTAAACGAGAAATCTGTAAATTTATTCTAGGATTCGCAGAAGTGACTATAACCAATGTGGGTCTCAATTATCAAGCCCTATTTTTTTTCTTAATCGCTCACACGGCAGCAATGTATCGGATGTTATCTGAAGAATTTTTGGCGTTCGATCGATATGAAGACAACGAGGAAAGTAATATTAGTATAAAAAAACGTCTGCCATTCCTGATACGCCGCCACTCCCTGATTCTGGAGATAACTAATGACTTAAAGGGCCTATACAGTATAGCTACTGGACTGAATTTTGGGACAAACGCTATGTGTATTTGTTTTTTTTTCTACCTTCCCTTGCAGGATTGGGTAACGTTTTTACCTTTACTGACGTATAGCTTCCTCACGTTCTTTCTTTATTGCTTTTTATGTCAGAATATGATAAATGCGTCTGAGGAGTTTGAGAATGCGGTATACAGCTGCGGATGGGAGAGGTTTGATGTGAAGGAGAAGAAGACAGTGTACGTGATATTGTTACAAGCTCAGAAGCCCGTGGAACTGTTAGCTGCGGATATTGTACCAATCAACATTTATACATTCGCTACAACTCTACAGGCTATGTTTAAATTTATAACTGTTTTTAAAATATAATTTTATTATATTTAAATCTCATTGTATGATGCACCCACTGCTTTATTTATAATTAAATGGTTTTCACAATTATCTTGATCGATTATTACGTCTTTTTATGTATGCGCAATAAAGTTTTATGAAATTTCAATATTATTTTGTTATTTAAATTAATAGATTACCTTTTATATGTTATAACGACATGTTCTGGATTTCAAAGTATTAAAATTGCGCAAACCGTAATACTAAAATAAAAAGAAATATTCTTGATAAGTAAATTGGGGAGAAAATCTTTTAGGTTATATATATACATTAATATAATGTTTTTTTGCGATATCGTTTAAATATTCTACTTTCGAATGTAATAAAAGTATTAAGGGTGAAAAATTGTGAATCAATTAATTAATCAACCAAAATCAATTTTGTAGGCTGTTCAAAAATTGTGGGTCAATTTTCTATTTTCCCAAAACTATTTCACTTCTAAACTCTTGGGTGAAATCATTCACATTTGTATAGTTACTTAATTTTATATTTTTAAACTCTGTCATTTTGTAACAATGGACGTCACGTCAGCTTTTCCTTCCTTCAAGGAATCAAGGAATCTTATGAAAATTTACATGATGCTTTTGGGAAGCCTGCTCCTGCAACAGTTATTGGTTCTATGACTTTAAACGTGCTCGAGATATTATTAACGGTGACCCTAAACCGGCAACTGTATAACCCAACCCTAGCCCACAATGATGCATCATTGTGGGCTAGGGTTAGGCAGTTAAGTAGTGACGAAGCCTTAGCTTACTATATAGATTCTAAATCAACAACGCATGCATACAAACAAACAAGAAAGTGGTCCATGAAGGCAGGACATAATGTATTTCCGTCATATTTTAGTTTAAGAAAGTCCAAACAGGCCTGTCACCCTGCAGAGGAGCACATTGCTATAACAGAAACTCGTGCTGAAATAAATTTGCAAGCCTTATTAAATAAAACAGTGGAACGTCTAATATTAGCACAGAATGAAGTTATCAGCAGTGTCCTCCCAACAAGTTCATCGTTTACACTTGTTAGTAAATGGGGATGTGATGGAAGTTCTGGGCACAGCACATACAAACAGAAATTTGAAAACACTGAAGATACGGACGAGTTTCTTTTTGTATTTTCTTTGGTTCCCCTTAAGTTATATGATGGGTCCAAAATTATTTGGCAAAATCCTCGGCCTTCATCAACAATGTATTGTCGCCCAATCAAATTTATATTTGCTAAAGAAACGAACGACTTCACGTTAGCGGAGACAAACAGATTGTTGGAAGAAGTTAACGATCTTCTTCCAACACTTATCAAATTTGATGATTCTCAAATCTCTGTGAAACACGAACTTTTACTGACAATGACAGACGGAAAAGTATGCAACGCATTAACAGAAACTCGTTCATCTCAAAAGTGTTTCATCTGTGGCGCCACCCCCAAAACAATGAACGATGATCCCGCGAAGTTCAACAGCAATCAAGAATATTTTGGCTTTGGTTTATCTACACTTCATGCTTGGATTCGTTGCTTTGAATGCCTTTTACATATCAGCTACAAGTTGAATATAAAGAAATGGCAGGCTAGAAGCGACGAAGACAAAGCAGATATCAAAGTTCGTTCCGAAGAAATCAAGTTGAAATTTAAGAACGAGATGGGGCTTATTGTTGATAAACCAAAGCCAGGATTTGGTTCTTCAAATGATGGAAACACAGCCCGTCGCTTTTTTAAGAATGCTGAGATGAGTGCTCACATCACAGGGTTAGATTGCAATTATCAAACAATTTGATGTTATTTTGAGGACATTGTCTTCTGGATTCGAAATAAACTTAGCGGAATTCAATAAATTTTGTCTCGAAACCAGAAGACATTATCTTAGTCTCTATTCGTGGTACTGTATGCCTGCTACTGTACATAAAATATCAATTCACAGTACAGAGGTCATCAAAGCAGCATTGCTTCCGATTGGGCAGCTTTCCGAAGAGGCTCAGGAAGCACGTAACAAAGATTGCCGCAGATTTAGGGAGTACAACACCCGCAAGTGCTCGCGTGTTGCCACGAATAGAGACTTACTGTCTATGTTAGTTATAACATCTGATCCTTTGATCAATAGCCTTCGAGAGATTCTCCGAAAAAAACCGGAAAAAATATGTACAGAAGTTTTAAAGTTAATTGTAAGCCCTAGCATAGTAGAATCAAGGCCGGAATCGTCATCATATTGTCGCACAATGCCACAAAATGATGAAGATTACACTATAAAAGATTCATCAGAAGACTCTGATGATGATTATTAGGTTAATTTAGTATTTTTAATTTTATTTTTGTTGTTTGTATAATATTTTTGAATATATTTTCTGTTTTTATACCAATTTTTCGTTTTTTATTACAAAAACATGACTACCTATATGTAAAATAGTAAAAGCCTTGTTATATAACATAAAATAATTTTGTCCACCTAGCATGTTCTACACGAAACACTGTGTGATGGAGTGGGTATTGAGAGAAAATGAAAACATTAATATTGGGAGATTCAGGATAAACTAAAGATTGGATCACAGGTTTCCATTTTGCATGAACATCTGAAAGTTAGGAAGCTTGCTTCGCTATGGATATCTCATTTTCTTACTAAGAAGCAAAAAACCCGTAGTGTTAATTGGTGCAAATTTATGGAAATTTTGAAGGAGGTTCTTCGCAAAACGTATCCTATTCTTACAACTTATGAATCTTGGATCTAAAAGATGATAGCAGTTTTTTTTTACTCGCCATTAATTTCACTAGAAGATCGTAAAACAGTTAGTAGTGAGTGTTATTGAGATGTCTGCCTCAAGCTTTTGGGGAGTTAAAAAGCGCGTCCAAGGAGCGGCGTCCGCTCACACAGCCGCCAGAACCATCGACTATTTGACATCTTCAGGGGTACAAATGATACCCAATCCTGCGTATAGTCCACAATTAGGTCTATGCGATTTCTTTTTATTTCCCACAGTTAAAAAATGCTTCGTGGGCAAAAATACAACAACGTAGACGAGACGGTCGAAGAATTTCGACGGATACCTTTTCATTTATCGCAAGAGAGGTTATTTAAATGTTTTGAAAGCTGACTCACCCGAATATAGAAATGCAGAGGTTGTAGAGTAATATTTTGAAAAGCTAAAATAAAGAATTTTCATAATCGTACTATTTTTAATTTAACAAATTAAATTAATAGAAACAATTAATTGGTATATAATTAAAAAAAGGTAAGTAAAAAATTGTTTTAAATGTAATTTGATACTTATAAAACTAACATGGCGTATGTTATGCAATCGTCTTGATAATAAATTATATCAGGTATAAGGAAAAATGTGTAAGGTTTTTGCAGTGCACTTAGTAGAGCACAACAGATGGCAGCAATTATAGGAAATATCAATATAATATGGGATTGCATTATTGAGTTCAATTAAAACTAATGTTATGATGGATTTATAAAGAATTTAAAAAATTTGGGACGATTACAACTTTGGCTCAGGGTAGGATAGTTTGAATTTCTATATATATCTCAATTATAAATAATACTAGTGCTTATGTTTGATTGATTGACTGACTGAATGATGGTCACAATCAGTCATACACCTATCAGATTGTAAAAAAAAGGAGAATTAAAAATATTTAAGCCCTAATACCAACATATGAATGTTTTTCAAAATGCTTATGAGATAGAATCATTACATTAATTTTAAATTTTAACACTATATTTGGTATCAGTTACTATTGCCTTAACAAATTTTGTGTAAACTACTATGCGTATGAACAATTCTTTGAATATAATATTTTATTACCGCCCGAGATATGAAAGCAAAGACAGAATAATCATCTCATATTAATATAAATTAGGAATTTGTTTTACTTAAAGTATGTCAAACGGTTTAATACTTTAAAAAAGATCAGATTAGGTTTATATTTTAATCTGATTTATTTAAAATGTGTAGTTTACATTGCGGGTCCGGTTACATTATGTTTGAAAAAAAAATCGGTGGCAGCGCCATACAAACGCAAACGTAAACAAAAGAAATGTTCAAAACCGTTTAAAATTACATCTACTGTAATAGGAACTTAAAATTTGCCATATGCATAAAAATAATATGTATTTATAATTTTTAATCTACATTTGTGTGCTTAAAGCTTCTTCTTATTTCATTTTCTATCTAGTGACAAGTCGCTAAAATTTTAGCTAAGAATTTAAACATTCAAACTGATTCCAAATTTAATACTATTCTAATTTCAACCTTGTTTTTACAATATAAGGTTCTTTTTACTATCACGAAGGAACTCTACATTTATTTCTACGCTGCTCCGCCTTGTTCCGCCAGTTTCACTTCCAAGACCATACCAAGCGGGCAGTATTTCTGTTATAAAATATATTAAATTATTGTGAACAGTTTTTTTTTTATTAAATAAAACTATGAATTAATGGACCTTTATAAGTAAACCGTTTCATTTGTGCTTTTAAAATGAAGCTCTTATATTTTTGTTTGTTTATTATTGCTAATGTTAGTATAAACACAAGGGCGTCTTTGGACAGTTTCTTGCCAACTAAAGATCAAGTTTTATTAGCGGATACAACAAAAAGTTCAGGTGAGTTCAAAGTTAAAAATATTAAATTTAAACTAAAAACAAAGTCATATTTTTATTAAGTAACAAAGCGATTGGTAAATGTATTTTAATTACAAATAATTTGTTATTAACATTAAAATCCGACTTGTATGCTTAGTTTAAGCAACAACATTACTGTAGGTCAAACACGTATCAGCTTAATTACTGCAATCTTAGTCATAAAAACATCAATATTCAATAACTCCACAAGAAAAGGCACCTGTTTTATTATTCGTATTACTAATACTTATTATATCGTATGAATTTATTTGGAGGATGTTACACAACTATACATTTCAGACAAATCGTGCAGTAGACCTTGCAAATTCAATGTAAAACCGCGACAGTGTCGGTACGATTTCAAAATTCGGCCACTCTTGGCTGAAGATGGAAGGTCAGCCCTCACAATTAACAACCAAACTCCTGGACCAGCTATTCACGTCTGTTTGAACGACATTGTGATAGTGAAAGTGAAGAATGAGGTTCCCAATCAGGATCTAACATTACACTGGCATGGGGTGGAGCAAAAAAGCACACCATACATGGATGGTGTGCCCATGGTGACTCAATGTCCCATTGGATATGGTTCAGTTTACGAGTACGCGTTCATCGCCTCATCGCCTGGAACTTTCTTCTATCATTCGGATTCGGGTATTTTATATAAACGCAGTAATAAAATTTGTAATAAAAGTGGAAGTTCATTAGATTATTAACACTGATTTATGATTTTCCTTTGCAATATAAATTGTAAAGTACTTATAGCATGACTAGTATATGAAGAAATAGTTAATGTCTCAAGGTTACATTACAGACATCCAGTACAACAAAACATATATAATAGAAAAAAGATATTAGCGTTGGGTTTTTTTAAATATTTAAATTATGCGTTTAAATGTTTTTATAAATATATAAAAATACGATTTTAACCTCATTGGCCTCTTGGCTTAAATTAACAATTAAATCGAGTTACGAATTTAGTTAAACATTGAAAAATATTAATTACAATTACAAGCAATCTAAATAAACCCAAAGACCGGTTTCTACTCAGCGTAGAATAACAATAACTATATTTTTTAGTTTCTCATCAAAGTGATGGCATTTATGGAAGTTTCATTGTGGATCAGCCACAGCCCATGGAGCCAAATGGAGTTCTATACGACTATGATAGGAACGAGGAACACACTCTACTAATAGCGGCAAGATTTTCCGATTTATTGACCGCAAAGTTAGAAGACATCAGTCAGATACGACCTGAGAATCTTGTGATTAATGGTGAAACAAATAGTCCAAAGTAAGTTGCTCCATCTTGGAATAAGGAAGAGTTTTTTATGTCTGCTTTGAGGCTTTAAAAATATATCTAAATCTATTGTGTGTTTGTTATTTCCAGGATATTTGTGATGCCGGGATATTCGTACCGCTTGCGTTTGATAAACGCAATCGCTGTAGAATGTCCTCTGGTTGTAAAGGTACACCGGCATGTGATGGTAGTTATTGCAACCGACGGCAAGCCCGTTAAGCCGATTACTAATGGAGCCTTTAAAATATATCCAGGTGAGACAACTTTCAGAATATCATTTTATTAAACATATGTTGCTCTGCTTGCTTTGTTAGAATATTTTTTTAAAAGTAACTTCCTAATTTTTCAACAAAGAGATGAAGACATTCTTAATTCAATTCGCATATAAGACAATATTTTTAAAGGACAGTACGATCAAACTTTTATAAATGAATGAACCTTTAAGATGGTAGTAAAAAATGGTATTTTGCTATCGAGAACAACAAATTACTTACACAACACTGCTTATAGTAGGAGCTCAATTAATTAATGATGTATTTATAATTAAGTACCTGTGCCTATTTGTAGGAGAACTGGTTTTATGCGAAATTAAATATTTGTTCAAATATCTTTTTTTCTTTAGACACTATTGGAAAAACCGGTCAGAATTTTACTCGTGCATTACTTTTTAAACTTTCTCACAATACTTTCACTTTTAAATATGAATGAGATATCACTACTTAAAAATAAAACTCGATTTGAACAGTTTCTACTAAATTGTCAAAGTTTTATTAATTTAAATTTGAGAATAATGCATCAAATGATATAACAAAAACATGGTAAGTTTGCGTGTGGGAGGTAGTCTTCAAAGATATTGAACCATTCAACAAATTTTAATATTTAGATTTAGAATCGACATTTAGAAAACCAAGATATAGGTTGTATATACTCAATTAAAAATGTTTTTCTTTATATGCAAAGTAGATGAGAAAAAATAGGAGGAAATACTACTTTAGTTATCGCAGACAAAGCTGCGGAGATAAACTAGTGTGATTAGTACTATTGTTGACGGTTATACCATGATTACTATCATCTTGAGCGGAGAAAGGTCCGTTCCATTTCAGAGTTTAAGGTCACCGAACCGGTTTCGCTGTTTTCATTTCGCTTTCTACGCAATTACCTCCTCCAAAGTAAATCATTTTCATTATTAATATTATTATTGCGATAATACCTTCGCTTTTACATTCTAATGAAATCCTACGATTAGTTTATAATGTGTAATAAATATTAAAATATATTCATTGAAAATTTAATTTTGTTGTTAACCACTCAAAAAATTTATACAATATGCAAAAACATTAATTGACAACTGCACTTTATTGATTATTAAGTATATAATTATAAATTACGAGTAGTTACATGTTTCGCAATAAGTGCATTCTCTTTTATGGTTTAAACGAAAGTTGCGTAGTATATGGTGATAGTATGATAAAATGTTAAATGTATGTGCGTGTGTAGTTTTTACTTGCTTCCTAATAACGCTTAATGACATCTTGCATAACTAATTTTACGATACACCTTCAAAATATCTATTTAGTTATTGATATTGTTTTGAATTGGATAGCGCCTTTTTAATTATCTTTCTGTAATAACAATTGGGTAGCACCTTTTTAATTATCATTCTATAATAATAATTGGATAGCGCCTTTTTAATTATCTTTCTGTAATATTAATGGGATAGCTCCTTTTTAATTATCTTTCTGTAATATTAATGGGATAGCGCCTTTTTAATTATCTTTCTGTAATAATAATGGGATAGCGCCTTTTTAATTATCTTTCTGTAATAATAATGGGATAGCGCCTTTTTAATTATCTTTTTGTAATATTAATGGGATAGCGCCTTTTAAATTATCTTTCTGTAATATTAACGGGATAGCGTCTTTTTAATTAGTTTTCTGTAATAATAATGGGATAGCGCCTTTTTAATTAGTTTTCTGTAATTATAATGGGATAGCGCCTTTTTAATTATCATTCTGTAATATTAATGGGATAGCTCCTTTTTAATTATCTTTCTGTAATATTAATGGGATAGCCCCTTTTTAATTATCTTTCTGTAATAATAATGAGATAGCGCCTTTTTAATTATCTTTTTGTAATATTAATGGGATAGCGCCTTTTAAATTATCTTTCTGTAATATTAACGGGATAGCGCCTTTTTAATTAGTTTTCTGTAACAATAATGGGATAGCGCCTTTTTAATTAGTTTTCTGTAATAATAATGGGATAGCGCCTTTTTAATTATCATTCTGTAATAACAATTGGATAGCACCTTTTTAATTATCTTTCTATAATAATAATTGGATAGCGCCTCTTTAATTATCATTCTGTAATAATATTTGTATAGCGCCTTTTTAATTATCTTTCTGTAATAATATTTTTTTGATATACAAGAAGTATATAACGTGTATAGATTGTTTGAGCAAAGCTAGAAGGATTTAATCCTCACCTACGAGTCCTTTACGATACAGTCACATTCGCGTTCCTTTAACTTTGTTCTCTATATAAAATTTATATTATGACTGGTTGGTTTTGATTATTATTATAACATTATCTATAGTTTTTTTTATTATATTGAATTCTCACTGTTAATAATATTATTGTTCAAATGGTTAAAGTTTGTGTATCTTTATAACGGCATCACGTTAAATTTAGAATTTTATACAATTTTTACATTATTACATTAAATTATAATCCGAAGTTGCATTATTTGTATTGTCTGCAAAACATGGAGTCGTACTTCTAAAAAATTAGTGTGAGTAAATAGATGATGAGCATGTCTTAGTGAGATAAACGCAGATCTTCTTAGGCCAGTGATAGTTTAAATTAGAAACACATTAGTCTAACAACATATTTCATCAAATCAGGAAGTTTTGCAGTCCTGATTGCGAGACTTAAATGACTCAATTTCATTATTATGTAAATTAAAATGTTGGTAATAAAATTTTCATTGTACTAATGATCTCTTGAAATTACTTGTAATTTAAAATATAAACGTGTTAGGTTTAAAAGTCACGAAAGGATTCGAACCTGGGACCGTTAATTGTCAATTACTATGTTTTTATTAAAAAGTTCACTGGCATGACTTATTATTTATACTTAATCAGTTAGTTTTTCTAATTTTATATTTAGTTTAAATAAGCTTTATGTGGTTAAGCATTTTAAAACATTAATTTTGTTGGTTGTTTGTCAGTTGAGGCATCTTTTCAATGTTATTCTATGTAATAAAGCTTAAAACATTGGTTGGGGTTGTCAAAAGAATACCAATAGATGTCGTTAGCGTCGTTTAATTGATCGAGGAGAGTAGCGTTATTCTATATTTATTTCAAGTTTAAGTTCTAGGTATTCCTATTTTCATTTATAGTTTTACTAGATTTATAATTAATTCAAAAGAATAAGTTGAAATTTAATTATATTATAAATATATTTCAGGTGAACGAATGGATGTGGTTATACGAACGGATCAGCCCAGCGGTGGTTATTGGCTTCGTGTGTCTGGAGAGGGTGTCTGTGACGGCCTCAGCTCTCATGTCATGCTTTTGTACTCTGGTTTCAATTATACATCCATGTTGGAAGAAGGACCGGTAATTTTTTAATTATATACTTAGTTTTAATAAACAATAAAAACATGTTTTTAATAAAATTAAGTTATCTTTTTAACAAACGCTTAAGAAATCTGTCCTTTTACAGAATATGGAGTCAGATACAGAAATCGAGAATGTGATAGATAGTCAACAATTGCGATCGTTAAAAGATTTAAATCCCATCACTAAAGTTAAATCTGTATATTTGCGTATTGATAGAAATAAGCAGAAGATTAAAGACAGTGATATAGATTTTAGGTACTTAAGCGATGCGATGAAGAAAAAGCCGTTTTACCCCGCGGCGATGTGTAAGTGAATGTCAAGATCATGACTGTGTCATGACCTTCAATTGCCTTTTCTTTTATATAGTGATATATATATCATATTAGTTTTAAACGCTTTTTTTGTAAATAAGGCTTAAACAGCGGCGTCATCTGGCTTTTGCTTTTTATAGAAATAAAATTTCACAAGAGTTGTTTTGTTTCTGTTTTCATCAGAGTTTTGAAATTTTACTTAATTTTCCAGTTGTCCACGATGGGGCAGTACAAATAAACGGTAAAAACTTTTTATATCCCAATGCACCATATCTACTAAAACCACGTGATGTGCGTCCTGACATTATTTGTAACGTGGAAGAGGAAGAAAACCACAAGGAACCTCAATGTCTTCAAGTTTTGAAAGCTCAAATTAATGAACCATTGGAGCTGATATTGGCTAATGAAGGTAATATATTATATAAACAGAATATGTTATCAAATAAATATAGATAAAAACACAACATATATCACTATTATTAATTAAAATCAAGTTTGGAAATGATATAATAATATTTGTCAAATGCTAACAGTCAGAAATTTCCTGAACCTTTATAGCAATAGCATTAACGATAAATGTATAATAAGGAATAAATATATATATTTGATGATGCGATTTTCCTTAAAAACAAAAAAATAGTAACAAAATAAAATAAAACATTTTCTTTCTTTTCAGGTTTTGGCACTAACGACTCCTTTACATTTCACATGCATGGTTATAGCATGCAGGTTATTTCGACGTGGAAGAATCCAGAGAATACACCCTTTTCGAAAAAGGATTTTAAAACATTCGACAAAAAGGGCTTAATAACAAGGTATGATAAAAGAACTAAAGCAAATTTAAATTACGTATAAACAATTTTTTATTTATAACTAATAAATATCCTAATATCTTTTTAGAAACGAATTAAACCCACCAATAAAGAACACAATACACGTACCAAATAAAGGATTGACAATCGTCCAATTTACGCCAACATTTGGTGGAAGTTGGCTTTTGGAATGCAGGTCATGTTCTCTCTCATTACCCGTCGCTGTGCTGATTAGTGTTCCTCTCTCAATCCCAAAGTTGGTTAGCGATTCGTTACCAACCTGCGGCAATTACAGACCACCTGATGTTCTGCTGAATTAGATAAAGAATTTTGGGTAAATAAAATTTAATAAACCTACTCAAATGTGAATAACCAGCGGAGATTTAATGAGAAATCAAAATTTCTTGCTAATAGATAGAAGATGTACAAAACGATAAAATTTTAGACTTAATATATTTCGTGATCTTAATATAGGTGAATTATGTGTGATGTGATTTTTGTAAATACGAATGTTAGATATATTTATTTATTAATAATAATAAAATTTTAAAATATATTTAATGATGTTTTACTGGGGTTATGGAAAATATATTTCCAGAAAACTGTATGCAGTTTTAGAGTTTGTTATTCTGATAAAGTATATTTTCTAAGCCTGTATTTTATGTCTATATAATGTTTGTCTACAAAGCCTTCGGCTACGTATCTCTTGTTTGGGTATTTTATTCACATTGTTATATGTAAATTATATGTAATATTGCAAAAACATAATGTTCTAGACTTACTTTATTATATGTAAAATTTCTGATTCCTAGACAGAATAAGAATGATGAATTATAAAATATTTAAATGAATTAATATAACTTCATGTTAACCACTAGTATAAGAATAAGTTTTTCAATTTCTTTTAAAATTTTAACTCATCTTTCAAAAGGGATTTATTATTTTAATTTAAATTAATCTCCAAGAAATTCAAGAAAATTAGGGAATAGAAAAAAGTTGTAGCGAGAGGTAATTGAATTTTCTTCTTATTTAATTTCTTTTCCTACTGTCACTGAGTCATTAAGGAAATCTGATAAAATTATAATCAAATATTAATAAATGATATCTTCGTGGGGTGGAGATAAACAAAGTTACAAAATAATTTTAAGATTCTTAAGAGATTTGTGATCTCAGTTAATTAAAATTTATTATTTTTCCTTTTTTTTTATGCCCTATATGTATGGAGGTTGGAGGTCCTGAGACTTCTAATAGAAGACAGATGGGAGCATATGTATGTTAGTTTGCTTCAATCAGAAAAAAAATAAAGCAGTGGAAATCTTAAATAGCATAATTAGTTGTTAGTGACCTTAAACTTTAAATTCTTCATTTGTTTATGTTTTCATAATTTTCACATAACACATATCCTTATCAATAATTCTGTAAAAAATAGTCGTGGGCGTAAAAATCTAAATACTTGACCTACTCCGTTATTATAAACACCCGTACTGATAAGTGTTATTCACTTTAATCTAATTTTAGACAGGAGTCGTCAACATTTTATAATCGGATATAATATGATTTATCGGATAATGATATCATTTTTTAAGGAGACAGAGTGGTAGACGGTCCATCTAATAGTAAACGGTACTATTCCTCATAAAGAGTTACAAATACTGATAGTAACGATATGTTGGCCATCAGAAATGCAGGAAATGCCAAGCCATCAGAAATGCCAAGGAAGGATTGTGTTTTAGCTTTACAACACCATATTCAATATATTTATAATATATATACATATATTGTAGTCTATTTTGTGATAATTATTGTAAAACTTAGCATCAGTTTCTTAGGTTGAGGACTTCTGACACCTTATAACTAAAGCCTCGGCGATATTATATAAACAAATTGCAAAGTTATGATAGCATAACAGAAAACACCATGATATTCCTTTGGGCATTCATTTTTGTAATACTTAACAGAGTTGCGATCTTAACTGGTACGATTATTTTATATTTCAATTTAATATTGTATTTGTTATAGTTATTCAATGTTAAACTCAGTAATCTTGTAGCAGCATCAAGTTTTCCAGGAGAGGTCAAGATTGTTGGAGGCCATGAAGCCAAACCATACAACCATCCCTACCTAGTCTCTCTTCAAATGCGTTTCCTGTGGCTCCGCACTCATATATGTGGAGGAAGTATAATTAATGAGAAATGGGTAAATATAAAAATAAATATATTAACAGTGGGCCTATTTTTCGTAAAAATAGCGAATTAAGTGTACCCACTATTATACTCGTATTTGCTCACTAACAGTCTTTTCACAAACGATACTAGTATGATAGTTAAGCTAGCGTTCTGTAACTTGTATAATGTAATGTCTGGTTAGTTAAGTTGACTAGTTTCTAGAAAAATAAATAGTAATTATTGGGAGAACCTACAGACCACAAGTAAAATTGTGCCAATTAATAACTTAAGAACAATCAGGGCAATTTTGATAGCTATGAAGATGATAACACAAATTGATTATGTCTGCAGTCTAAGTTTCATGCATATTCTGTGTATTCGATAAATAAGTTATATTATCATATTTGAAAGGTTATACAATTGAATAACTCCATGTGCTTGAAAGGTGTTATCAGCAGCTCATTGCGTACCAGAATCATGGTTACTGAGTTGGCTGCCGATGGATGCAATTGCTGGAGTCCACAATGTCGACTATTTAGACAGGGGAGCCCAAATTAATGCAGTGGAACAACGAATACCACATCCTTTATATGAAGGGTATGATATACACACAATAGTATATAACCGTAAAGTATAAATGTTATTGTATTAGAATCTGTGGTTTTGTTTAATATTTTTAGAAGTATTGGTCCATATGATATCGCTGTGCTTGGACTGAAGACGCCATTTACCTTTAATGATATAGTCCAGCCAATTAACCTGCCTTATGCTTTCAAAGTAACAAATGAGTCTCTAAGTCTTGTTGGATGGGGTGCGTTGAGGACAACCTACTTTATACCCGATCTCCCGAGTAATTTACAGGAAGTTAAAGTCACGTATATTCCGTACCAACGTAAGTTT
Source organism: Melinaea marsaeus rileyi (assembly GCA_918358865.1). NCBI lineage: Eukaryota > Metazoa > Arthropoda > Insecta > Lepidoptera > Nymphalidae > Melinaea > Melinaea marsaeus. The sequence goes on along the minus strand of OU911083.1, from coordinate 6,501,951 downwards.
TGAAATTTATTCTGTATTTTATCCCTCGCCTTGCCTTGGGTGATGGAGCATTGCTAGTAAAAGTATCTAGTTCGTTATATTAAACAATGTTTTATAAGATATGAAATAATATTTTGGATTTTATATAAATAATCTGTAATTTATATTAACACTAAACCTACCGACAATTCTTGTATACCCGTTCCTATCGCGCGTCGTCAAATTGACCGGTAATTAAAAGTTATTTTATTATATAACGCAGGTAATAATGGATAGAACTAAAAGTAAAGAGTGTAGAAAATATTATATGCATATTCTAAGAATTGTCATGTAGTTTGATAACGATATAATAACGTTTAAAAATGTGTACGTTTTACAAAAGTTTAAGAACGGTCAATTCGACCGGTACTTGGTAGGTTTAGTGTTAATAATTTAGATATCTTTTACCCTTAAGGCTTTATAAAAGTATAGGTTATTAAGGTTTTTACTATGGTTTTAGAATGTTACGACGCTATAGAAGATATAAAAGATAAGAATGAATATAATCCTCTAGACAAATACGCTAATATATGTACTGGACCTCTCTCTGGAGGTATAGCTGCTTGTAGTGGTGATTCAGGAGGACCTCTTATACAAATGATTTCAAGGGAATCAATTGACAATCGTGATGATAACCAAATTTCAGACATTTTTAATACAGATTACGACGAATTCTATAATGATAAAAGACTGATGAATTATGACGAAAAAGCTGTCCCAGATATAGAAGGGGAAAGAATACCTGTAATTCTTGGTATTGTGTCCTGGGGCATGGCACCCTGTGGATCTAAGGGTGCTCCAACAGTGTACACTAATGTTTCACAATATATGGATTTTATAATCGCTCATGTTAAAACCTCATAATTTTTTATTTCAAATAAATGATCAGAATATATTTAAATTATAAACCTTGGCCTAAAATTATTTTTGAAGCTGAAATATGCTTATGTCAATTCTGTAAGTAAAAAAAAATCTTCCCTATTTCTTAGTAAAAACTTCATATAATTAATTTAAGACTTTATTTATACTGCTTCAACATAGGTAATAAATTTATAACAAGAAAATGGGTACTCATCATAAAAAAATAATAATACATAATACACATTTAAACAATCTACGGTTCGATACTCTTATAAATAATGTTATATTTATTTATGTATTAATTAATGTACATTATACATTGCATAAATAAGGCAAAAAGTACAAAATTCTTTGTTTACATTATTGATTAAGAAAAATAATATCAATAATTTGGAGTTCTGCCATCATTGCTGTTATTGCTATCAAAAATACTATATTTTTATTGTGTAAGTGTGTGTGTGTATTATTGTATGTCCTTTAATTTGTACATGCAAAGCAATCAATGGTTTGAGGTGACACTTATGATATAACAAAGAGAAATCAAAATTTAACCACAGTTATAAATTTAAACATAGCCTGTAGAGTTGTAGCGAATGTATAAATGTTAATTGGTACAATATCCGCAGCTAACAGTTCCACGGGCTTCTGAGCTTGTAACAATATCACGTACACTGTCTTCTTCTCCTTCACATCAAACCTCTCCCATCCGCAGCTGTATACTGCGTTCTCAAACTCCTCAGACGCATTTATCAGTTTCTGACATAAAAAGCAATAGAGAAAGAAAGTGAGAAAGCAATATATAAGCACTGGTGAAAATGTTATCCATCCCTGTAATGGAAGATAGAAGAATAAACAAATACAAACAGCATTTGAACCAAAATTAACTCCCATAGGCATACTGTACAATGCCTTCAAATTTTTTATAGTATCCAAGGTCAGGGCGTGGCGACGAATCAGATATGGCAAACGTTTTTTTACAATCACATTATTTTCCAGACTGTCTTCATATTTATCAAATGCTAAAAATTCTTCAGACAGCATTCTATACATTGCAGCTGTGTGGGCAATAAGAAATAATAAAAGAGCTTGATAATTTAGAACTGCAACCATTATAGTTAGCTCTTGCAAGCAAAGTATTACTCGACAAATTTGTTGATTAGGCGTGGCTGTGAGAGGCTCTAAACCTGTAACATTAATTAAGTTTATATAAATTATATTCATCATCAGGTTAATGTAATGTAAATATGATAGTTTTTGACAGCAAATAAAGATAAGAATCTAAATAGTCAGCTAATAATCAACATTGTTTTAAAGGTAACTGTGTCTAATAATTAAAAATAATAAGTCTTCCATCTGTTTTTAAACCAATTATTAGGGATCGTCCCAATATGTCAATTCTTTCACGTTCATCTGAGTGGAGACTTGATTGCACCACATCTCTTCTCTTACAACTTCACATTTAGACTTATTTTCGTTACATTCTTTTCATCCTTTTACCTTACGCGATCATACAAATAATAAATATTTACAATAAATATAAAATTACCAACACAAGAAGACATTGAATAGTGGTCATTGGAAACATCAGTACGGTGAGGAATGTAGATGAAGAAAGCGTCGAAAACGTTGAAGCCATAAAATATGAATAGAATCTTCTTTATAACAGATAGCAGCTTCTTGTGTTTTTCTTGCAAAAAGTCCGACTCTTTTGAAAGATTATCGTTTTTGCTCACTTGGTCCAATACCGTCCTAAGTAGAGGTCTTAAAATTTTATAAAACATTAGAAAGCATAAAACATTATGTCTAATGATAAAAAGTATTGATATAAAAAAAAAATTTATACTTAATAATGTCTACTTTATAGGCCTTGAAATCAGTTTTTTTAACAATGAACTGAAACTTCAAGCAATGAGACATGATAAATTCATCAAAATCGGTTAATCCGTTTAATAGCAGGAAGGGTGCATTGAAATATACTTACAGGTAAAAACAAGCATTAAATCAGTTTATGGTGCGGTTGGGATAAAGGTACATATATTTTTAAAGACTAATATTTTTTTACCTTTTCATTAAAAACCAGCAACTATTATTAACGATTAAGATTACGAGTGTTATGTTTACGTAGCTCTTAATAAAGTCACTCGCACTCTCAGCTACTTGCAGTTGATAGACGACACTACCAACCCCATACACATATAGTAGGAGAGAGAAATGTAAAATCCAAAATGGCGCTGCAAATTAATAAATTGATATATAAAGCCAGTATTTTATATGTATGTTTTTAATAAAAATGCAACTTTAATGTAAGAAATAATATAGAAAATATAATATTGTACCTGAAATTTTATCTTTTAAAATAGAGAATCCAGCTCGAGAAGGAACTAAGTTTACGAGCCATATTATACTTTCCAGGCTATTGTTTTGAAGACGATGTTTTATTTCAATTAACGAACTCTTGAAATTATAGATTGAATTCATTTTTATAATATCAAATATAAGTTTACTCAAGAAAAAGAATATCACGAATGAATAAAATGAAACTGTCACTTGAATTTAGGTATGAATTAGGTGTGAATAGTATAATTATTACTGTAACTGTGACGCCCATGATTTTTAGATTAATTATTTATAATATAATTTTCATATACATTTCAAATTATATACTATCATATAATTAATTATTATAAAAATATAATTTTAATACCTTTTTTTAATACTAACACCAAAATATAGTATATATTTAATTAATTGATACTTTAAATTGATTTTTCTATATTGCGTTGAGTTAATGATGATAAAAATATTATTTCAAAGTTTTTGATGCAATCAAAATATACATATACATTTATAAAATCGTCGTAAAATAATAGATGTTATGAATCTTCAAAGCCAAAAAAATATATGTAATTATTATGTTAAAAATAATATTTTTGAAAAGCTTTTCATTAATACCAAAAATTTTATCTTAGTGGCAGTTCAAATATTTTTTTCACCAGGAAACCAAATGTCGATACTTCACAAAAGTATGTAAGATCAAATACTTATTAGGAATAAGGCTGTATAATTAAATAATAGGTAACACACTCTATTTAAAATTTCACTATCTATTATTATATTGAATACTTAGCTATTAATCTTACACCCCATGTTTAAAGTTTTGATGACTCGTCATATAATTATTGTATATTATGTAGGTTTGAATTAACTCAAGGATAATTACGATTAAAAAAATGATTTTTAGTTAAAATATGTTTTTTTTTACAAATATTCTACAATTACATTTTTTATTGTATTTTTTTTACATTTATAACAGAAAAAGCATTTTGACTTTCTTTTACATATAACAGTATAACGGCACAGAATTGCTTAATTTACTTAATAATACTAAAAATTTGATGACAACAATAGTTGAAGTTTATAAAATATAATGTTGCAAACCAACCACAGATGTGTATTTTACACAGAAAATACCACACTATGTCAAAATTTCAAAATAATACGTTCCTGTATTATGATGATTTAAGTAAGAAGTGTAAAATATTTTTAGAACTATTGACACATCAATTATTTGATCTATTGGTACTTTAAACGCCTTATTTATTTCGTTTTTCAAATTAATTTAATGTTCATTTAAATTTAAACTAATATTATTCAGTCTATATTTCACACTTCTTACTCAAATAGTCATTGTCCATCAGATCTTTATGTGGTCTAATATAACAAAGTGCTCAATGAAAATAACAATAACAAATAAAGAAATATCATATGACATGTGCTAATAATGAAATTAGGATCTACCGTAAACCTTGTTACGGTTTCAAGTCTGACGACTTGTTAATACATATTTCTCTAACGCTTTTATTGTATAAGATTAGAAAAGGATAAAAAATAATATTGAAAAAATATAAGCGTGTACTAATTATTATATATTTATAGTTATTTATTTGTTTTAAAAGGATTAAAGTGAAAGATAGATAGTTTATAACATAAACTTAAAACCTAATAAGAAACATTTAAATAAAAGTGTTTGAAAATTTAACAGAATCTTACACTTTCTTTGATACTTTATTGTGTTGTGGTTGGTACTCCTGTGTTTTATAGCAAATATTAAATTAATGAAACGTCAACGTGTTTTAAATAACTAATAATTATTGCTGAGTTATTATAAAAGCATTGATCTAAATAGAAATGTTTTCTAAACAAAAAAAACATGTATAAACAATTAAATATCTAGAAAGCTGTCAATTCGAAAAGCACAAACTGTTACTCTCCATTGAACATATTAAATTGTACGTAAATAGCATACACATGACTATAATCTATATATATGACTATAATCACTATGTTATTATGCGAGTTTGCTTAACTATATTTTATGTACAATACTAAAACAAGTAACAAAACACACTGAGGTAAACATTTTTAACGAAACGTATTTTCTAATATTGACACACACAAATCGTTACGAAAGTAATAAATAAATTAATATCTTCACTTACATTCATTACAAAAGAAACATAGAAAGCAATATATAAAAAGATTACATATTAAAAAATGATTGAACGATTGTAATCGTTAACTTTGGTCTCCTAGTTTAAGAAGGCTCGGATATAAATCCTGTATAATATTCTCGTACGTACTTTTTTCATATTTTTGACGATATTATAAAATATGGCAGTACGTGTGGATGTTAAACTCCATAGGTTAAATACCTTATAGAGATCGATTTGCCTCTTATATTTACTTAGTGTATTGGATAATAAGGAGGAGTTATTGACGGTAAATGATGACCACATCTTGGGAAGTTAGGTGGCACTGGCGGTAAATCTCTTTGTGTCCCAACATGTAATATGAGGTTCATCCCTATGACAATATGATAGATGAAGTGACAGTGGAAAAGCCAGTAGCCTGAAAACATAACATTATAATTAATAACACCAAAAAATCTTCAGTTTTGTTTTCATTTTCACACTTAAGTCAAGCAGTCCAAGATTGTATGATTTTACCTGGATTATCAGCTTTCAGCCTCAGTACAACGTATCCGTTATTGGGAACAGCGATGGTGTCCTTGAAAGGTGGTAAATTGTACTGTCTATGTAGGAGACCCTTCCTGTCCAGGTCCAGCGCGTGCTTCAAATTGATCTTCTTTATATTCTTGTCTGGAGACCGGCCCATACCGACCACGTTGTACGGCGTCCCGTGGAGGTGGAAGGGATGAGAGAGATTAGGGGATTGAACTGAAATAAGACAGATGAATATTATAATAACGCTGATCTTTTATCTCATTACGGAAAAGTGCATAGCATCTTCAAAGTTTTAGTCATCTTTTTTTGATTCATTAATTGATTGATTAATAATATTTATAAAATATTCATTACTTAAATGATCAAGCATAGTTTCAACTAGCAATCGACGCCAGCATTTTAGAAATAATATTTTGTTTAAAGAAAACCATATTTTTTTAAATGTTACCTTCATCTACTAAAACTATCTCGACAATAGAGTTTAAGGGCACATCAATCATATGTGTGCATCTGCAGTCGACGGCGCAGTCAGCCGGTCGGTTGTCTCCGTTGCAGAAAAGTTCCGGTGGAAGTTCATGCATCTGCGAGAGAGGTGGCGCTGGTGGTGCTCTGTATGAGATTTCGTCTACTAAGCTGAGTACATGATCACCTCCGACAGCCACTGAAAATAGAAATAAAATATTACAATTTGCAAATTAAAAGAATTATAAAATTTTAAAAAATATATCATATATCTACCTAAATAGTTTCTGTATGTGTTTTCAATAAATAGATCTTTGGGTTTGTAGAAATGAAATCTGAAAGGCAGGAAGATTTTGATGTCGGGTCGTTCTTGCAAGATGGCTTTGTCCACCGGTTTAGCTGATTTCAGATTACTGACACACACTGCGTCGTTACGTTTTACGTCGCAAATTGCATCTAACGGATTCATTACCTTAAAAATAATACAGAATTATAACCACTATATTAGAAATACATAATTTTTATAATATCAATTATTATATCAATTATTATACAACCTGCTATGGATGATTCTCGTGCAATATCCAAAGAGGGGGTTGAAATGTAATTATAATTTTGATACACTAACTACAAGTGCATGTACTACAACACTACTATATGTGCATATTGTTGTAAATCAAAATACAATTTATAGTTCTGTAGTGTACATTTTAGGTAAAAAAATCGATTATTAAAGTTTTATATTATTAAAAGGTAATAAAAATGTAAAATGTTTAATAAATTTTATTAAGTGGTACAAAAAATTTACAATTTTCTTAAAAGTAAATACGAAAATCTGCATGTTTATGATAGCCATTTATCTTAAAATTAAAAAATAATATACGTTTAAAATTTAGAGAAATTTTTCGATAGTTCTAATTCGATAATTGTTGTTTTTTTTTCTTAAATATAATATGGTAACTTGTATGGTAACTATTGTATATTAATATGGTTATTAACAGTCTTTATCATTTGGGGGTGTGGGAGCTTTTTCTACATTCATTTTACGTGTATTTACAAGTAGGTATTGCATTTCCGATATCTATTTACAATCTACGTTCTCTTGTTACATGCAAATTTGGGGTTAGTAATTGAGGAAGTACCTTAAATATCTAAAGATTTGTATATAAAAGGCAACCGACAAAATTAAGCCACTCTGCAATTGTTTTCATTTCAATAAAATAATTTCAAGTTAAAAATATCAGCTTTTATACATAATCTTAACTTAAATTTTTGGAGTGGCTTATTTTTTAAGGGTCCATCTAAGTAACATATAAAAATAAACATGCAATAAATATCCTTGGTGAAGAATTAAATGGCAAGTCGTTAGTTACAGAACAAACGCGTTCGTAATAATATGTAAAAAAAATGTACAAAAATATGATGTCATACAAGTAAGAGCCTCAACTTTGCGATATTTTAGGTGATACAATAGTATTAAGCGGGTATCACCGAAATATGCGTAAGATTAAATCGAAATTCACTCATTATCACCTTTAAATAAAATCACAAACCAGCATGAATTACTCCAGTTGAAACATTCGAATACAAAGAAACACAAAGGGCAGAGTCGAGCACTTCGAATCTACCGACACATCACACAACACAAACATAAAATTACACATAGTTAACACAAAAATCAACTGCTATACCAATTGTTGCACGTGCCTGAATTATGTTTCTAGGAACCGAATTAGTTGATAGGAGGGAGGTGGTCTCCGCAAGTTGGGAAGTTGGGAGGTACGGGAGGAAGGTCTGCATGGGTGCCGACTTGTAGGACTACGTTCATTCCGATGACAATGTGGAATAAGAAGTGACAATGGAGAAGCCAGAATCCTGGGTTGGTAGCTCTGAATCTTAAGATAACGTAACCATTGTTTGGAACAGCTATCGTATCCTTCGCTGGAGGAAGATCCCCTTGTTTCAAGTGACGCTCTAACAATCCCCTTCTATCTAAATCGAGAGCGTGTTTCAAGTTAATCTTTTTAACGTTCTGGTCTGGCGATCGGCCAATACCGATAACGTTGTAAGCATATCCATGCAAGTGGAACGGATGAGATAAGTTGGCAATTTGTACTGCAAGAAAAAAAAGTTAGTTATTTGCATGTAAATAAGATACGAATGAACTGATTATGTAAAAGTTTCTGTAATATACCTTCATCTACCAAAACTATTTCAACAACGGCGTTTAAAGGAATATCGACTTTGTGGGTACACATGCAGTTTTGTCCACAATCCGCAGGTCGGTTATCTCCGTTACAAAATTGATCAGGGTTGATATCGTCATACTGACTGATAAGAGGTGCTGGTGGAGCCATGTAGGAAATTTCATCGATTAAACTAATAACGTGATCTCCCTGCGGTGCAACTGTAACATATATACAATTAGTTTCGGTCGAACATTTCGTATATAAAGAAAGCCAATAACCATTCTTACCTAAATATCTGTTGTAGGTGTTAGGTTGGAATAACATTTCTGGCCTGTACACGAAGAAACGGAAAGGCAAGAATATTTTGACGTCGGGTCTTGGTTGAAGAATCGCGGGGTCGATGTGTCGTGCATTTTTCAGTTGACTGACGCAAATAGCGTCATTTCTGGGAACATTACATCTCGCATCCAAGGGGTTCATAACCTGAATAGTTAGTGAGGAAAAAGGTACGTGCAATTACTAATAATACGTGCAAGAACTACTTCTACTTAAGTCTCTACACTTTATTAAACTACATTATTATAATTAATAGAAAAGTATTGAAATATTGAAAAGATGTATGTTTTAAATAGATACCATTTTTATTTTAGTATTAGCGAATATTTGGATGTAACTCCAGACAATTAAAATGTGAAGTCATATATTTGGAATGGCATCTGTTTAAAACTATATGAGGTAGTTATATTTGACACCCTTACTGAAGGTGCAGGAAAAACTAAATTCTTGGCACCGTTTCTACTTTCAGGCAACTCAATACATTCCAATAAGTGATCCAACAATACTTATAACGGTATTTACACTTCTCACTTAATAACAGCATTCTATACAAATGCATACTGGCTCATAAATTAATACATAAAATAACTATATTCATATGTAAGCAATGATTATGTTTAAGAAATTATTTGCAACAAATAATCTTATTTTATCGAGGTTGACGTGTCTGCAAGAATCCAGTATGCAATATCCGGCAATTTATAAGTGAGAGACCTGCTCGTGTCATGAGCTTTAGATTTAAATATAGCGGAAAGGTAATTCATTCACGCCATTGACGATTATTGCAATATAAATATATACACAAGTTTCGTTCTACAAAGTAATATATTTACAGAAATCAAATTGGTACTTACCACTCCTTGCGGGACTCCTACATCGTATGTCGGAGCAGCGGATGAGGGTTGGTAAGGTCCTCTCGCGTATCGCAGAATTGCCAGCTGTTGGGATCTTTTAATACCACATTCACCCAGTCCTCGTACTTGAATCCAGTACGCACCGGGGACATTATTGGCTTCGATGACGAAATCGTATCGTTCGCCTAAAATACCAGATTAACATTAAAATCTCTTGCTTCATGATATTATTAGAGCCTAATTAGAAATTAAACATCGCAATCAAGGAAGTTGTGGGCAACGTTATTCAATTCTCCTCGCTTGAGTTAATGCACTAGTTAACAATAGATATAGATTACGATACCAGGGCGTGTCTATTAAAATAGGTAATTATCATTTTATTCATACCGTAGAAATACCAAACATATTAGTCTACCTAATTTATGATCCGAAGTATTGATTATATAATATGAAAGTTAATTTGTAATGAAAATTAAAACAAATAGCTACGCATTAAATTCACGATTAAAATTATTTTATCAATTCTCCAAATATCATAATTGATAAAATAGTTGTTTTAATGTTGTTATAAAAAATACAAATATTTAATATATATACCAGAAAACGAGATGATAGTGTTAACTTGAACGGGCTGTACTGGTTCACCATCTGTTGCTATAACTGTCAAATTATGACCTTCAAACGTAACTTGGGCGGGACACACTGACGCAAAAGCGTTTATCATTCTGAATCGATATCTTCTTCCGGGGGTGATAGTGAAAACTTCAAGTGGGGTGTTGGTCATAAATCCAGTATTAGGGTCTCGGAACTGTCCCTTTCCATTAATCAGAACACTTTCGGGATCTTGACCAGTGTTTACGGCAAGACGACCGGGGTATCTCTCGGCAGCGTCCTCATGGAGCCAGTCACTGATTAACATAACGTGTGTGGTCAAATCATAATCGTACAAATGACTGTTAGGATCTTTGGAAGGTGGCTGACGGACTACAATGCTTCCATAAAGACCATCTAATTTCTGAAGACCGGTGTGTGCGTGCCAGAAGTGGGTTCCTGCGTTTCCTTGCCATTGATATCTGCAATTGTGAACATACATTTTTAATTAAATTTTCAGGTCTTAGAAAATGTTTCAGAATAATTTTGGACATTACATTACATTTGGACATTTACATTATTAAAATTTTGTATTGTAAAAGGATTAAATTTGTACTCACCTAAACGTGTTTCCTTGTTGAATGGGGCATTGAGTCACAAACGGTACACCATCGTAATATTGAGAGCCTCGCTGCCAGATTCCGTGCCAATGAATGGTTACCTCCATACCTTCCATATGGTTTTCAACGTCAATCACAACTTTATCGTTCTCACACACTTGAATAGACGGTCCAGGTAACATTCTGTTTACTGTTAGGATACCTCGTTCCACCCCATCGGCTAAAACGCACTGGCAGTGGGACCATACTACGTTTGTGGCGTTCGGTGTGCACACTTGACAAGCCCTGCAATACATTTTATATTATAAAATAATTTTCGTTATCCTTATAAAAAATATTCATTTAAACCTTCATATGCATAAAGGCCAAGACTATGCAATTAATTTAAGAAAGGAAACAGCGATTACAGTGTAATAGCGTTTTTAAATTAAATTGAAATAGAGTAGTGGTTATTCAGACGATAACGTTTATAATTGACGGCGGAAACCAACTGGAACAAACCTATTTATAAAATACGCCTTTTTCATAAGTTTCTAACAGGACATTAGATTTAAAACTTATAATATTAACTACATATTGTGTGAATTTGATAAAAATATGATATAATTATTATTTTTTAGTAGTACATACATATTCTCTACATATATTTAGTATATATTTATTTAACATATGTATATAAATTACAATATGAGTCTTAAGAACGATTTATTTCTGTCCAACAAGGTTGAACATAATTTATATTTTCATTATGAAAATCAATAAGAAAACCACTTACGCTCCCAAAACAGTGTAAAATTCCAAAGTGAAGTGGTAATAACATATCCTTGGTGGTTCATTTTCTCTGCAAGCTCTTGCGCACTCATCGGGAGCTGATAGTGCAGGGTTTCTCCTTAGTTCAGCTGTAGCACTGCTTGTGAAATCCAAATGTTTTAATGAAAGCTTGCCGTTAGCCGTCTTCGCTAGTGGAGGTAACGGATTATTTCTAAAGCTGCCGCTAAACGGACCGCTGCCGCTTGTTTGCACGAAGGGATTTGGAGATGGACCAATAGTGCTGTCAATTGCAGCGAATGAATTGAATGGATCACTGCCGGTAGGGTGGGTTTGCACGAGACCGTGGGTTGAGGCGAACGAGTTACTGCTGTCACGGAAAGGTGTTGCCGTCCCTGCTTGCCACCATGATGCTGAAGTTGATTGGTCGTCCGCTGAGCTAATGGCTTCTGTAAATAAGAAAAAAATATGTCAATATTTTTATTCTTATTTTAACTATCGAGATAATATTGCAAATACATCTATTTATTTAAGAAATAAACATTACTTTATATTGGGTATTGTATTAATAACAATGAAAACCAATTCACAGGAACGAAAAAATAAATTAATCAAATAATTTAAAAGTAAATAAAATTTAAATTAAATATTGCAATAACAAATAGTATAAAATTCGATTAAGTGTTATGCAAATATTTTTATCTATTGCGATATCATAATTACATCCTCTGAATTCTTTTTTCTCTTATTATTTACAATTCCTAAAATAATATATATAGACTCGAGTGAATAAATATATATATGTAGTCAATTGATTTAAATCATTTAGGGTTTTCGGTCTCGTAACTATTGCTAAGGACTTTTACTTCCTGGTTGCTACGCTATGTCGCGATATATTTTATCTAAGTTTACACTTAATTGAACATTTTGTTAGATATTTCAACGTCGTACGATTATTACTCAACATTGGGCTACTTTGTTGCTGGCCGTTTTTATTTATAGCACGATGTTTAGGATCCACGGCCCTGAACCGACTTCACTTTTACTTCCTTGTTCTATTAACTTTGTTGTGTTTTTTATTTAATTTCGATAATTGAAACATGATTGATTGATTTTAAATGATATAATATTTTCAAGGTCTAGTAAATAATGATACAGCATTTTTTTATTTCACAATAATAATAAGTCGAGATTTTTCAAACATTATTATTAGAAATTTATTTAATTCTTAAAGAGCCGTTTAAAAACATTTAAAATTTTGTTTCTATAAAATTAAAATATAATACATTTTAGTATTCTTTATTTTGTTACAATTTATATAATTGACATTATTATATTGATTATTACAAAATTTGTAATGTTATTATTATTTTTAATAATCTGTTCAATTCTGTCACATTTATCCGTGGTTTCGATTTTTTTTATATAAAAAATAATGTTACTCTAATTCTCTACCTACTTAATATATGCTGTTGTCTGCGACTTCCCACGCGATGAGATTATAAGTTCGTTATACATCATGAACATTATGTCAGAGCTATTAGAATTCAGGAAGGAAGCATTATCCATGTTTCCCATATATATGTTGAGTTCAATTACAATGTTATTTAAATTTTGTAATGAATTTTAAGAATACAAAATTAATACTACTGGGTAATCCAAAGTAATAAGTTGTAGTTCCAAAGGTTACTGGTTTTGAACGAAAAACAAAAAAGCAACATTGTCAATTCATACATACAAAAACTACATTTATAATACTGGTAAGAATCAACGTTCTGAATATTACATACATTGTAACTGCAAATATATTATTATAGCCCAGCTTTAATTGGGTTACAAACCGTGTCAGTTAACGTCAATTATCATTTTGAATTGCAAATGACTTTAATGTTGTCAATAAACGAAAACATTGTTGATAGTTGATGGAAATTTATAACTAAAGGTATTACGGATTACATTCAATTACATCTAATCTACAAAATTGTTTGCGGTTTTAGATAATCTAGGTAATCTAGACTTCCTACTGAAAAGGAGAAATATTGTTATGGATAATTGAGCTAACATTTCTGCTGTTAGATAGTGTTAAAATATTACTTTTATAAATTTTTATGTTGTAATTCATAATCTGCATGTTTCGACCGGATATACTTATAACAGATAGACCTTCATTAAGGTCATTTGCATAATAGTTTCTCTAAGAATAATAAATTGTATATATATATATATAAAGATTACATAATATTATGAAACGTGATTTCTTAAAATTCACAGTTTAAATAAACCAATGCTTATAATAAGCGGAACCTTCTTATTTCACGTTCCGTTTCAATGAATAAAACGTGAACGCCCTGAAGTATTTTAATTATTACCTTCAGATACAAGGAAAATTTTCTTATAATTAACAAGCAACTGATTACGAGTTTAAGAATTGGTTTTAATAAAATATCGAGCGGCTTACGTATATAAAAAATAAATTTATCTTTACCCCAGTAAGTAAAGGCAAGGTAATTTTAACATATATATATACAGATATATATATATATATATATATATATATATATATATATATTTAAGTGTGTTTGTATGTTTCAATACGTCATTTGTAGTGAACCAATTTTGACAGTCATGGTTTATTAATATATTTATTATAAAGTGAAACACAGGAGGAAGTTATTTTATTAGTCATGTTATTAAAATGTATATCATGAATATAAAACCTTTAATTAAAAGCCAATCGTAAACAGTAAGGTCGTCACTTTCATTTTTAAATAGAGACCAATTAATTTTGAGTAAAAACCCATTTGGACGGAGGTTAACTAATGATAACGTTTATATATCGCCATTTTAAACAATAAATACATATATCATTTATCTTAGATCATTAGTTAGAATAATGCCCTCTAATGAAATGAAGGTTATTATATTTATATATATTTAATAATAAATTATATATTATTAATATATGTATTATGTATACAATACAATAAAAAAAATACGGCTGAGTTTGTTGTGTGGTTCTCCACAGACCAGGGCGTGTTTGGAACCCTCGTAGCCTTATTTTAAGTTGGAGTGTCTTTATTTTGACACATACGATATCAAAATAGGCCCACATGTCACTTCCATTTGACGTACACAAGTGATCACTGGTATGGATTCAAAGCGGAAAATATATAAATAAATAAATATAATAAAATGTTATTGATTGTTACATTAAATTGAAGCTTTTACTTATCGGACCAGACAATTGCGTTTGTTCGAGCGTGAAGAGTGAAAGTTGGTTGACTGATGCTCTAAACTCGACTCTGCTAAGTGACTTGTGATGTTCACATCTGTTATATTATATGTTTATTGACACTTTTCACTTGAAACATCGATTACATGGCATTAATAGTTGTTTAATATATATATATATATATATATATATATATATATATGTCTTTTCTACTATGATTCAGATCACTTGTGTACCAAATAAGAGTAGCAGGTACTATTTTGATACTATTTTGATACTATACTTATCATTATAAACACTATTTCACAAACGTCAATATATGTATATAAAGTCTTGTACAAAAAAAAATTATAATCTTAAATTTTATAATCACAACGAAACCTCATAATTCAAACAATCAAAGATAATTAAAATCACATACTTTGAATACAACGAGTACATATCGAGCACTCGTTTGAATATCTGGTATCATGCAATAGTTATTAAAAACAAGTTAACCGACTTGACGTTGACATAAAATTAATCTTATGTCAACTTTACCGGCAACTAAGTGTGCTATTGCGAATGATTTTGTAAGCATTTATGGTGTACTTGTAAAAAATTAATTTAAATTTCATTATATTTTTTTATGAGACTACATTTACTTTAATAATATTATTAGCTATTTTTAATTGAATATCGCCATATAAATATATATTTTCGTTCGGAAATCCTATAACTAATAAATTATAATTAATTTGTTGCGAATCTGACGAGCTCCTGGTATAGATATCAGTTAATTATTTTACATTAATTGATGTAATTTTTGTTATAAATTGGTTTTGTAGTTAAATTATCCAGGAGGACACGGTAGCTCAATTTATAAAGCGACGACACAGTTTCCTAGAGGTCGCAGGTTCAAGTCCTGTCGGAGATTTTTTCATTCTATATAAATTTTGAACTCAATCTATTTAAGCTAATTATTATGCATCTAGGAACAGTTTTATTTAGTATTTCATAAAAATGCAATAAATGATTACGAATATATTTAAATTCTTATGCGACATAAGTTATCTAATACATATTGGTTACATTTTAAATCAACACTTTCGCAAAATGTATACATTAAAATGTCATTAAATAAACTTGACTCACTCTTGCATAAATTATAATTTTAATACAAAAAAAAGTCATCAATTTATGAAGATCATGTATTAAATAATATAAATCTTCATTTACACACGTTAATAAATCTTCTTCTTAAACCGGATTAAATTTAATTAATATTAAATGTATACAAAACACATGTAATGTTTGTAATCTAGGTTATAGTTGCAGATGGTTCTCTTTTACATAATCAAATCATTTTACTCCATAATATCTGATATAAAAAATTAAAAACAATATTGCATAACATTAATGAAAATTGTATATATATATATATATATATAATATTAATATTACAAAGCCTACAAAGTCAAGACATGATACTACGACACTGCGACAGTATTGTCGTATTAAATGATTGATCTGTTTAGAAGATTAAGTTATCAACTAATGCGATTTCACTTATTGCGTATTGTTTGTGCGAGACCTTATTTTGATAATCGTTGCTAAATATATTAAGATTAGTTTGACGCACGCACGATCTGGATTGTGAAATGTGTTCCTATTTTAACAAAGACATGCATTAAAACAACCGCAGACTTTAAAATGTTGTGTAAGTTTGTTTGTTTGTAATATACAAAATATATTTCGACTTTACGTAGTTTTGAATTAAGGCGATCTTACCACTTTAGGGTTAGGCAATTTATTGTATTCAATATGCTCAGTAAGAGCTATTAAAATGTTTAAAATAAAAGAGTTTTTAAATGTAACATTTTCGTAACAAAGGTGTGAAAAACCGCAAAGTGTATATGTACATGGTATGGCAATTTACTGTAATTACTGAAACAAGGCTGAGGAAACGCATTACTTACATTTACAACTTAATCTGTAGATAATAATTAAATAATTAAAAGTGACATTGTCCAGTTTGTCTGAATATACTCTTTTATTAACATAAAAATATTTATTACTCTTTATTACTCTTTGATATTGTATATATACCTAAGAACAATACCATTGATTGATTATACTTTTACGAACTGTTCCCACGTTTTATTAATAGTAGATTTCTTATGAAGCTGTTTCATTAACATGGTGCCGACTATTTACGTTGTTCTTACTTAGCTTTGAAATAATGGGCTAATTTCAACTTAAATAACAATCTCGCCAAATAAGGCTTCTTACATTTTTAATTAAATTTTATTATCAAACAGCTGCTAGTCTCACAGATTTTATTTAAATTGTATTTGTTTTATCTTTAAGATGTTTTCTTAGTAATAGATGGACTAAGGACAATTTTAGTGGAACATTTAACCTAGTAATACTCTTACTTGTATGTGTTGGGAACCTTAGATTCGTTCTTAGATGTGGTCTACACGGAGAATCAGAATTATGTACAAAAGAGAAGCGATCGCGCAAATAATGCAGGAAAGTTGGATTATAGCGAATGTTGTATGAAGAAAGAAGGCATAAAAGTGTAAAACGCCGAAAAAACACATGCGAGTATTTCGGCGAAAATGAATTGGGAGCCACTTAAGCTTTTAACATTAAAATAATAGTTCCTGTATTATATCTAGGACGAAAGCCAGACTGATAAGGAGAGAGAAGAGAATTAGAAAAAACGTATGTGTACTGTTTATGAAAAATATGTTATAGAACGTTAGAGAGAAAAGATAATATAGAAATGGATCAAAAGGAGAAACACAAATTAAGTTTGAACCTGAGAGGAAAGAAATGCTCTATTTTCTAAGTTCAAGAGAGTAGTTAAAAATCTGCGACAAAACTGGAAAAGTTATGGGGAGAATAACAGTTATAATTTTTGAGCTCATATTATTACTCATAGATCAGATAGAGAGTATGACATAAAGTTCTTAAACGATATCTAAATGACATGAACAGCAATTCGACATTGGCAAGGCAGACAAGTCACGAAGAGTGGTAGCTTTCTTGCTGGTGGAAGCGAGAAATGATCATTAAGACAATCTAAATCTATGTCCTTACAATCACTGACTGGCATTTTACCAATCAATACCTATTAATTTAAGAAATTTCCATGTCTTACTGCAATTACTGTTAGTGAGAGATTCATGTTAATCACGTTTTTTAGCGATTCTGTACACACAGTTGCAGCGGTTGCGTAGGAACTTAAAAGCTATTAAATTATTTTCGAAAGGAGATCGTTTATACCTTCTTTTTGTTTTATCCTTTTGTAACATCAAATCTTAAAACTCTTGTGTAAGCCAAAGTGCAGGGATCTGTTTTATTTTATCACATTTTATAGGGGCATACCGATCATAAAGTTTAGTAACTAGGGGCACCAACAAACCATCAATTTACACTCGTTGCGCTCGCGAAATCTCGGGTGCCGTTTGCATATTGAGCGAAGCAAAACCCAGTGTATTGACTCATCGTTTCCCATTGACTTCAATGGGATATCAGTATTTTGACATGATATTAAAAAAAACAAAATTTTTTTTGGAGGACATTTTTCAATTTTTTTTAAATCATCATCTAATGTGTGTCGTTTTGATTGCAAAGTTTCATAATTTTCCATCAAGTAGTTTTTGAGCCTATTCGTAACAAAGACTGTAAAAAAATCTCCAGTAAAACGCTCCGCTCCCTTCGTTCGCTTCGCTCAATAAAAAAGTTGAATTAATTCACTTTTGAGTGAATGCAAGAAGTATCATAAATAGTACTCCAATCAATAATAATAGCGTCTCGCTGTAGTGAAATCCAGTTTATACTCTTAAAATTTCAAAGATCAGTGATGTATGCGTTGGTGGTCGATTGCGATATGACAGATAGATTAAGTCGTCATAAGAAAAGGATGCTGTATATTGGCCATGTGTAAGAACATAAGGTGATGATACAATCAAAAGATCTAAAAGTGAAGGGTGAATTGAGAAAATGATGAGTGGCCGATGTGGGAAGAAGATTAAGATTTAAGGAGATAATAAGTAATTGAACTGTATAAGTAGTTGAGCTTAAAGAATATTTGTACATAACAAATATTTGTAACAATACAACACGTATAAGTATAAACTAATTACTGTTTTGAATAAAAATCCTATTACAAAATGTCAAGATAATGGGAACTCAAGAGTCGTTAGTGAAGTATTTCAAGTATAAAATACGCAACACTTAGCGACATGTTGAGCGTAAGTTTACGTACAAGTGTAATGTCCGTATAATACTATATAACTTTTTTGTCCCACTGAATATTGCGTGAACGTTTAAATATTGCCGAATTGTTACATAACACTAAATAAACTGTTACATTTAGATCAATTAGAAATTTGAATATGTACTACATTTGTGTATTTGAAATAAGTGTTTGTATGAAACTTTAAATTCAAGTTTAAAAATCTTTAATTTAAGAAACATTATAGTTTTCGCCCAAAGCTAGTTCTAGGGTGGTATCAGAATTCAAGAATGCTATCCTTTATTTTTAAAGTATATTTTTCTATAGATTCTCATGATCTTTTTTTATTATCTTTACTGTCATAATATTAACGTTACTGTAGTATAAAAATTTCTAAATAAGTACTTAATTGTCTGATCTGGAAGAGGAAAAGCTTTGAACCGTATCTTGAACTAAACACACATTTATAAAACGTTTTGAATGCAATACAACAATGGAGCAAATGAAACTGTTTGCAAATGTATGAAAAGTTGCTCAACAACACTATAGTATTTGGTATATCATAAAATATATGATGTTTCTTGTTAATCTTTTATTAAGATATTATCAAATAAATTAACTTGATATTCAGATATAAATTATAATTCTGATATTTCCTGTCATATTTAAACTACAAAGAACTAACGATCGTGTTACCTGAGGCTTTAAATAGGTTGTTATCCAGCTCCTTGTATACATTGACAGATATATAACATGGAATGTCGTAATCACTGATACAATAAACAGTGAGTGAAATGATATTGAGTACAAAGCGATAGTAAGGTCAACTTTTTATAAATAATGTCGCAATTTTGTCCTCAACCCTAATTTGGTTTTGGTCTCATTTTTTTGCAAGAAATAAAAAAATTTGGGTGTCTGTATAAATACAGTTTATAGATTTTGTACATTATTATATACTTAAATCTATGGATGAAGTTTATTAATAACTCGTAAAATAATATATAGATAAGAAAATTCTTTATACCTTGGATACCTTGACATCAGCTGTTACTTACGCTTTCGGAACTCACGGTCGTTATACACCATAGACGTTATTATTATTAGGTGTTATAATAATAAAATATGATCACTATAAAACCAGTGGAATGTTTGCGTTTTATGATATAATCATAATTTTATATTAATTTTAGCGCAATTTTAGTATGTAACATAGGAGCTAATCAAAACAATATTGAGGTTGTTTGCGAAGTAGAAGGCTAGACACATAAGACAATGAGGCCCTATGATTGTTTTTAAACTTTGTGGTAAAGTAGACTTATTATTAACACTAAACCTACCAAGTACCGTTCAAATTGACCGTTATTAAACTTTTGTAAAACTTACACATTTTTAAACGTTATAATATCGTTATCAAACTACATGACAATTCTTAGAATATGCATATAATATTTTCATCACTCTTTACTTTTAGTTATTTCCATTATTACTTGCGTTATATAATAAAATAACTTTTAATTATCGGTCAATTTGACGGCGTGCGGTAGGAACAGGTATACAAGAATTGTCGGTAGGTTTAGTGTTAATATCATAGAGTATCAATCTTATCAATAATGAATTTAAGTTTTTGGTATGTATTACATAATATATATATATATATATATATATATATATATATACTACCCATATATGTATTATATAAGATCGAAATCGATTGAAAATAGATAAAAGAGGTGCTGGACCGGAATAGATAATTCAAATAGGCTAGTTTTGTAATAGTCGTGCCTGTCGTCGTGGGCGAGGCTAACATAAAAGATTTATGGTAAACAAGACCTCAACAAATGTTATCTTGTGAGATATTGTGATTGTATTCTCAATTTCTTAGGTCTTTAACCTTTAAAGGGTAATTATCATTTATTTTGCACAAGTATAATACTGTTATTAACATATTTTCACTCAAACTATGGTAAGGTTAAATTAATGTTAAATTATAAATTTATATTATCACTCATTCACTTATAAGTTAAATATTAAATTGTAGTTTAATAAAATTATATAATAATTCACAGATAAAATCAATATAATGGTATGGTAAATATCAATTCTCTGCTGCTTGTAATGCCATGATTTTAATATATTATAAATTGATTTTGGATGGTAATATCTATAATCGACTGCTGTTCTGATATAATAAAAGAAAGTTGTATGTGTGTTTGTGTGTTACAATCAATATATTTAATGATGTTTATAAGATAAATGATTTTGGTCTGTTAACAGAATATAGAGAAATGTAGCTCTTCTTGAAGTATATATTAAATATATTTTGGTAGAATCAAGTTATTATATAAGCGGCAGATTTCCAGAGATTTATTATTTAAATGACATAATCAATATTAATATGCACTAGCCTTGTAAATGGATATTTAATTTAACACAAGTCATATCTGTAGTGTGCATACAAAATTACAGAGTATAAACGTTAATATAATAATAAGATATCTATAGCCGGTATAACAACGTAATAGTATGCGGGTTCGCCCGCGTAGGACTCGATTCACACAATTATGGCTACAGTTGTTAGTAAACACTGGTATAGTGAGTCATATTCATGACGTCACTGGTAGACTAGACGAATTAGTGTTTAAACCTAAATGGAGATGGATTTTCTCTTACAAATACATAAATTTATATAAAATAAATAAATAAATATATCTATTAGGAGAAATTGCTAATTTGTAACCATCAAAGTGATGGATATGGTTATGTAATATTATTATGGAACTTCCGCATGTGTCCGGAACTATCACGCTAATAGGCTTTTTATTGTCGATTTATTCATGGCTTGAAGAAATATCACTTGGTTGGGAGTATTTTATTATAGTTTTAGTTGGATAGAGAAAGAGAGAGAGAGAGATTGAGAGAGATAGAGAGATAGTGAGAGAATCATTTCTTTGTTAATTTAATAGAACAAATATTAATATTAAGACAATTTTGTATGCCCAGAATTGTTTCGATGGAAGTTATATATGTAATGTTTAAATAGTATGAATATCATTAAAAAATATACACGAAATTGTAAAGCTTATTACACAAAAGTAAAAACGAGATTACCGTTGTGTTTTGTCACGGCGGAAATCAGATACAGTCTTGACATGGCACAATAAAGCGCACAGTGTGACCGGTGGCCGTGGAACGATAATTAATGGCGGTGAAGACATGACGTTAATGACATTTAATTATGTTTAAACAATGGTAGGGGTAACGCAACGATAGGTTAGTTTAGTTTAGTTTAGTTGAGCGAAGCGAACGTAGCGAGCGGAGCGTTTTACTGGAGACATTTTCACATTCTTTGTCACGATTGGACTCGAATATGACTCGACGGAAAATTAGGAAATTTTGCAATCAAAAAGACACACATTAGGTTATAGTTAAAAAAAAATTGAAAAATATCGTCAAAAAAAATAATTGAAAAATGTCATGTCAAAAAACTGATATCCCATTGAAATCAATGGGAAACGATGAGCCATTACACTAGGCTCGCTTCGCTCAATATGCAAACGGTACCCGAGGTTTCGCGGGCGCAGCGAGTCAAAATTGAGGGTCTGTTGGCGCCCCTAGTTAGGTTAGTTTATTTCAAGTGAATTAGGTTATAAAAAACTAACTAGTCATTTTGACTTTAATATTAATATTGAATTTATATTTGAATTAAACTATTAATCAATAATAGGGGATCATTAAGTTTTAAGTAGTTGTAAATATGAATCAGGTTATCTCGTTAGCGTTCCTGGCTTTCACCGTCCATCGTTAACATCATCTATATTAGTTGTTTTACAACTTTTTAATTTATACCCATTTATTTAGTATACACATACATACAATATCAATATATATACATATATATATATATGTATGTTTTAATAAATAATCGAATTAAAATACAATTTTTTTTATGTCAATGTCATTCCTGTCACTTTTTTAACAATTTGCTTTAATACATTATAATTAAAATAGTTTTGAACTATTGTTTTACAACGTGATTGTGTACGAGTAAAATATTTTTTTTTTTATGAAATAATGTTAGCGACATTGAACTAATATAACACGAGGTCGCCTATCGAGGTCATTTGTTAAAAATATTAATGCTATATATAGTATAATATATAATTTTTTAATATTTTATATACAGTGTGACAAAAACTGAACCTTTATTCTAGTATAGACACCAAATGGGTGGGTGAATTGTTAAAAATATATATATGCTGTAGAAACAGATACTATTATATATATATTAGAATATTTTAGGCCAATTTCAGCATGAAAAAAGTATTTTATTTATATTTTTCTTCTAAGATTTTACAGAGACCGTATTATATGAAGTAGCAAAGTCCTTTAAGGTAAGTTATATAACCAAATGTTTAAAGTATATTAACTTCTAATATGGACTGTTTCTGACTGGATCAAGTTTTCATTGATCATTGATAATTTGTTCTCTGGTAAAAAGGAGATTTGAGTCAAGCTCACTGTCTAACACATGTTTCCCTTGGACTTATTGAAATTATCATCATAACTCTTAATGGCTTCTTAAATATTAATAGTAATACACACACTATTATATTATTAATATAAACACACACACACACATGCGATAAAATATTACTATATAATAATATCACACAAGATTTACATCTTTTTAATGACCCACTAGATAAGACTAATTAGAAAATCATAATAAAAGTAATAAGTTACACGTATAATAGCTTCTTTAAGCCAATTGCATTGAGAATCATCACAGTCAATCAATCAATCAATTGAAATGGTGTTTTGAATTTAACAATTGGTTTTCGTACATTCTTATTATAAATATAACATTACGAGTAGTTGCATCAGGGCTTAACGAGTATCTGATTAATCGACAAGTAATCTATTTTTTTAATTGTGAAGATTGCTAGCAATTAATCTTGCTTAACTCGATAATAAATGTTTCATGGTTCAGTTACTATATTATATCGACTAAGTTCATATCTCTTCACTGCAACGTACAAACAGTCTTGATTTTCTTCTTGTTATGTGTTTTTTGCATGCATTTTTAATGCTTGTGTTTTTGCATTTTAGTGCGTATAATTAGTATGTTGATTTAATAATCTAAGATTCTTCAGAACTTAAGAACTTCTCAGAACTTCAGAACTGAAGAACTTATGAAAACTTTAAATGTATTCCAAACTTATTAAAAACTTTTGATTATTATAGATCTAACGTTATTGAAATTTTAAGATTTCATTGTCAGTATTGGTCATTGTTTATTTTGTACTCATACTTTCAAGAACACGCCGACGTGACTGGACTCTTTTGGTCGCCAGTGCTCCCACTAGTTTCACTATTTAATTGAAATAGATTACATTTGTAACTGGAGCAAGTGGTTACTTTCGCTTTATTGTGAGTTTTTTTGTTTTATTTTTTAACTATAGATCTCTGTTTGATAATTTGTTATCAGCTTTCATTTGTTTGAAAAAAATTGTAATATCGTCTCTCAATTAGCAAGTATATGAGTAGATTTTAAAATCTTGTTATTTTTATGACTTGCAAACCAACAAGTAAAACTGCTTAACCAATGTTTTAATATTAGAAAAGAGGAAGGAAAGTCGGACGGGTTGCGTTACGGAAATGGAGGAATTTAAATTAGTTGATTATGAGAAACATCTAAGTGGACGCCGTGGGGTCTTCGATGGTAATATATGTTGATTTATTGATTTATATAATTTCTAAGCTTCGCTCAAAATACGCTCGTTTATAAAACGTTTTCAATTAACGGTTTTTCCAACGTCATTTAAAGTTTAGACACATTTTAAACTATCATAAAATCGGTGGCCCTATCAACGTAATGGGCTGTAGGCGTAATCTATTGACTTGTTAATGTTATATTAAAAATAGTCCGCATACCATGAAAAAAAAACGAATGAATAATAAGAGAGAAAATTTTAATTGAGTGAAAGTATATTAGGAGTTAGGACTTTTATTTGTTTTTTGCAGCTGTCGAGAAAATTGTTGAGGAGAAAACTGTAAAATCATTGTAATTAATCTTTGACTATCTAGTTAATAATTTAATTATAGTTCTCTATTTATATTAAATAAATAACATGTTACAATATATATAATACTAAAGTACATGTAAGGTTGTCTACATTTCAATAATAAAAATTACTATAAGGTTTTTAATGTATGATATTTTTGGAATTAATTCTTCAAAGTTTCTATTCAGCAAAAACTAAAACTTCTCACAATCTGGTTTTATTCTCCTCAAATATTTATAATTCTTATATTACCTATTGATTCGTAATTACCTGTTATAATGAATCTCAAAATTTCACACGCTTTTTGCCGTCATAACACATTACATAATATCACTAATACGAAATCTCGGAAGCGATTCTGTTTGTATGTTTTTCAAAAAAATTCAAAATATCTTTATTCAAGTAGGCATTTACACGCACTTTTGAATCGTCAATTATTACAATACAAAAAAAGGTCAGTGTAGTCCGTCCGTAAGCAAGCTACCACCGGATCGGAATGCTGCTCTGTTGAGAAGAGCCGGCCAGAAACTCAACAGTTGCTCTTTTCAAAAGAAATATAACAATAGGTGATGTATATTAATTATAATATAATATAAATCCTGCAAATGATTCAACAACTTAAGTTCCACATATTTCGATCCACTAAAAACTCTTGAACGTTATAATAAGCTTTATTTAACAATAAACTTTTGATTTTAGATTTAAAACTAAGAAATGGAAGGTCTAAGATATCTTGTGGAACTTTATTATATATGCGTATACTCAGACCCATGAAGGATTTATTAACTTTTTGAAGCCGAAACTTTGGCGTTACGAGTTTGTTTTTATTTCTCGTATTTATCGCGTGTCTGTCACTGTTTTTTATATAACTATTTAAATTTTGCCGTATATATAAAATGTTATTAAATATGTATTGGGAAGCGACTGTAAGAATACCTATTTCTTTAAAAACATCTCTCAGAGAATCTCTAGCTTTTAAGTTATAAATAGCCCGCACAGCTCTTTTTTGTAAAATAAATATAGAATTAATTTCGACAGCACTGCCCCATAATAAAATACCGTAAGATAAAATACTGTGAAAATAACTAAAATAAACAAGTCGAGCTGTATTTATGTCCGTTAATTGTCTAACTTTTCTAATTGCAAAGACGGCGGAGCTGAGTTTGGCTGCGAGTGTTGAGAGATGGGGGTTCCACTGGAGCTTTCTATCTAATGTTAAACCTAAGAATTTTGTTGAGTCAATTAATTCTAACACTTCATTGTTAAGGAGCAAGTTACAATTTTTACTTTTTACATTAGGAAGTGTAAACTCTACGCATTTAGTTTTCTTAGCATTTAACACTAAATTATTAATTTCGAACCAATGCAGGACTCGTGACAAAGTACTGTTTACTTCGTCATAATTAATCCTATCACGCTCAACTTTAAAAATAAGCGAGGTGTCATCAGCAAAGAGTACAATGTCACACAGACCCTTAACAAAAAAGGGCAAGTCATTAATATAAAGTAAAAACAAAAAGGGGCCCAGAATAGATCCTTGTGGAACACCCATCTTTAGGTGAGAACCAGACGATTTAGAATTATTTACGTAAACTGTCTGGATTCTTTGATTCAGGTAAGAGGCAATAAGATCAAGCGCAGCGCTACGTACACCGTAGTGGTTTAGTTTGCATAGTAACGTTCGATGGTCCACACAATCAAAGGCTTTGGACAAATCGCAAAACACCCCAATTGCATTCTGCGACTTCTCCCACGCGTCGTAAATGTGCTTAAGAAGCGCAGCACCCGCATCAGTCGTTGATTTGCCTTTGGTGAAACCATATTGTTCACTATGCATGATCCCACTGCTATACATAAACTCTGAAATCTGATTTAAAATTATTTTCTCGAAGACCTTACTCAAGGTCGGTAAAACCGAGATAGGCCTATAATTTTCGGGATCCAATCTATCGCCACTTTTAAACAAAGGAACTATTTTACTGTTTTTCATCAAATCTGGAAATATACCGGTTTCGATACATTTGTTAAAAATAAGGGATAATTGAGGGGCAATATCATTTATAATAGTGCTAAGCAATTTAACTGACATACCCCAGAGATCACCGGTTTTCTTCGAATTTAAGGTTCTAAATGTGTTAACTATTTCATCTGATGAAACAGGTTTAAAAGCAAAATATTTATTATTGACTTTAACATTTTTGTTCAATTCCGCGATTGCAACCGATGATGAGGAATTTAAATTACGTGTGACTGTTATTGGGATTTCAGTAAAAACGGTCTCAAAAACAGCCGCCACCTTTGATTCTTTATTTATTTCAATATTATCAATTTTTAACTTTATAGGTCCATTGGGAGCCCTAGATTTTCCAGTAAAACTAGATAAAACATCCCAAGTTGCCTTTATTTTATCTTCTGAATTTAAAATTTTATTTTTTATATAAATGGACTTGGCTTGTACGCAAACGTTCTTAAATATTTTAGAGAAATTTCTGACTCTATTTAAGAACACCGGATCATGATTCCATTGCCTCTCACCATATAAATCATATAATCTTTCTCTGCTTCTATATATTCCTACGGTAGCCCAATCACTAAATTTAATTTTAAAGTATTTCGTACACGTTTTTGGCTTAAAAATATTATTAAATTCATTTAACAATAAATCGAAAACTTTATTATATAAATTGTTCGGATTATCATTGGTTACATTTTCTTTAACCACTATTTTTGCAACATTTTTTTTAAAAGTGAGCATTCTATTTTTTGTTATTGGTCTACAAGTGAATTTTTGGGGTCTTGCAATTTCATGATTAATTAAGAGAGAAAATTGTTGACCACAGTGGTCTGAACTTAAATTCGATATTATCCTCTCTTCATATACGTTACAGTGACAGAACACATTATCTATACAAGTCGCGGAAACACTAGTTATTCGAGTAGGTTCCGAAAAGACGTTTAACAGGTTATAGGATTTAAACAAATTTAATAAACGAACACTACACTTTTAACTTTGATTATGTGTTATTGTTTACTTTTATCTAACATTCTTTATAGGACACTTTAAAATAATGTTTAAAACATGTAGAAATACTTTTTGTTATATTATTTTTTGACCTCAAAAAATATGAAATTTAATATTGTTATTTAAAATATTTCTTACAAGATTCTCATCTCGGATGGTGCAGAACGAGTTTATCAATAATTTCTTTACAGTAAAAGCGGATGACTTGTAACTTGACAACCTCCAACCCAGTTTATTATAACTAATAAGTGGTTTCAACGTTTATTTTAATACAGTTGCATGTACATACATTGGAATGCATTAATGTGTTTACACATACAAATACACACATACACTTAATTGTTTTGTGTGAACCACATTTATGGTAGATGCATTATCATTTTCCACGGCGTTAGAAAGTAGCCACATGATTTAATCTTGAGTAGTTTTGGCGTTCACGCAATTCTTCTGTCAACTTAATGTCATCTGAATGTCAGTGTGTGTCGTGTGTGATTTGTGTTGCAGCAACGGTAGCACTTTAACGATATTATAATAGATCATTATAAGAGGAAGGCACATCCGATGTGCAATTGTTATTGTTGGCAGTTTGATTCGTAATTATGTTTATCAAGGTTAAACTCCAGATTCCAATATATTATTTTTATTACTAAAAATCTATAATTACTTCTGGTTTACTGTATTTTAGTTCTTCTGACAAGTCTTTAATTGTAATTTTTGTTCTTCTTCTGACAATTATTTAAGTGATATAGAAAATAAATTAGTCTAGTTAGATCACGTTTCAATCAAACAATCCGTTTACGTAATTAATTGTTATGGATTTCGTGTTATTTCCTAACAAAGTTATAAATTATATTCGTTTATTGATTATGTTAAAATGACTAAGATTATAAATAAACAGGTCCTGTATATATTTAATAAATGTTGTCGGTGTTCAATCATTTATTTGTAATGAGTTTATAGTTACTCTAATGGTGCACTGGGGTCGGCAACCGCAATATTATGTGTCAGTTTAGATTTAAGTTCAGTTTCTTTTTTGCTGTTATTAGTATTGGAATGAGATTTATATGTTGTTATGTAAAACTAATATACTTTTATTACTCTGTCAGTATTCGAAATTTAGCAGAAAATTATAAAGCAGTTCACTGATTTCTTGTATATATTTCATACGAATAATAATTTATATAAAGTATTTATTAAAATGTATAAATAGGTTGATATCTAGGACCGATCGTGACAAGGGCGTTGTCGACATCCGTCTATCTGTGTTTAAAATCAATTGGATCCGCTTTTAAAAAGTGTCATGATTGTTGCGTAACAATTTATACTCTATAACAATGATGGAGTTACTAAATTCCTTTACAATTCCGTAGCGCGGGAACAGAAGTAAGAATGCAATTGTCCATTCACGAGTATTGGCCTTGTGTAGAATGGTGCACCTTTAATGGGCCGGAAATTACGATGGTGTCGTGAGTAGATGCTGATTTGGCAAAATATAATTAAAGTTCTGTGGTTATTTAGAAAATGGAACTCACTACGCGTTTATTATAACCTTTTGCAATAACGCAGCCTAGTTGCAAACGTTTGAATATCTTGATTATATTTTTTGTCTACCATTCATTACCTATATTATTTCTTAATAAGTTTGACAATTCCATGTCGAGTGGCCGTTTAATAAACTTACACAATCTAAATTTATTTGCTATCTACGAATTCTTGTATCGGCTTTTATATTGCGTAAGAGTGTTTATTGAGAGCGATTTAGTTTGTTCATTGCGTAGAGGAGAATTCATTGGTATCGTAACCGTGCGTAGACTAGATCAAGTTATTTCTCAACCTTGTCACCGTTGCTCCAGTGAGAAACCCGTTAATCCACTAGATGCATAAATGCACTAGTTTGGCGAAAGTAAAAGTAACCACCTGTTATAGAAGTAATGTGATACTGTTTTTTATTAATTAGTTCCCACAGTACCGTTGGCGGATTTATATTTGAGAATAGGTACGTATTCTATTGTTTTGTTTAAAATTAACAATATTGGAGCTACACTATAGGTGGTATTCCGTGGGAAGCCTTAAAAATGATGTTCCCTCACAGGAATCCCACCCACTGATTCGTTAATAACTTGTATATGTAAGTAATTATGACGGTTGAATTGATATAATTAGTATATTTTAGCAGTTAAAAACAAGCTCTCAAACTAACATGCACAGGTTGGTCAAGTAAATGAATATTAAAACAATTAAGTGTTTTTATTATGATGGATAGTTGGTGTTGGACAGGATTGCGCTGCAGTCAAATTACATGAAAGTTGTGACACTATGATTAATAGTTGGGTCTCGTTAAAAAATGTTGTCAAACCGATCAGCTTTTACTGACATTTAATAGAAACCGCGGACGGATATCCCTTAATAGAATGAAAAGCTGTCTCGTCAAATAAGTTATAATTTGATAATTTTAATACAAGTATCGTTTATTATAAACTTTTTCTTAATAATTACGTCCTTTATATTAAAATATTTATGCAATTGTATTAAACTTGGTTTTTTCTATAAACATATTATTATAGGTAGTATAGTAGTAATTGCAATAGTTATAACAAGAACATATGATGAAGTCATCGCAAAGTCGCGGTCTTTTATGATCTTAAGTTAAACTTATAAGTTATAGTTATATAGTTATAGTTTAGATTATAATCTAGACTATAACTATATAAAAGACACCTTTAAATTAAGATAAAATCTATAAACGCTTAAATAAAACATCCGAATCTAATAACGACACCTTATTTTTAAAAATGGTTTTCAGTTTTAATCTCCTATTGTGAAAATGATAAAATTAAATGAAAATAAACTAATACATAATTGATAAATATTTAACCGGTGATAATAATTCACTGAAATGTTAAAAATTGTTTTAAGCATGTTACGAGAAAAAATTAAGAAAGTGTTGAGTGAAACATCAATTTTTGGTCACAATTACTTGACGTTTCTTATATATATATATATATATATATATATAAGAAATAAATTGTTAACCATACAGGATTGTATGTAAGAACCCGTCGAGTAACTATAAAAATCATCAATTTCTATTTCAGTACACGCATAGATTTCTAACCGAACGATTAATATTTTACACGTTACTTATATATTAACATAAACCACGGATCAGTGAAAGTTATATACGGCTAGTATAATATTCTTATCACTCATATGATCTATAACATTATTATTGCATTATCATCTTTATTGTCTACGTAATAAGGATTCTTTGATTTTATTTATATTATTTAACATGTATATCATAGAAGTGAGGTCTCATGGTAATTCTTCTATTCAGTCAACATCTTCGTCATGAGGTTTTTTGGTAAAAAGTGTATTTTTCGACACTTTACCCATTGAATGACTTATACCAACGATTAATTCATATCCATTATTGTTTATTAATTTTTATATTTATAATTCTTTATGTATATACTACCTATATACCAGAGTTTGTTAAAAATCCAATGAATATCTTTTGAATGTTGCAATAATATTTGCACTTTCTATTAAATATTAATAATTTTTAATCCCACGTATTGCTTGTGTTCAATTTGCATTTAATTTGATTGAAAAAAATTCATCCGATAAAGAAAAACACTATTTACGTCGTTTGATTTACATGAATATCAAGAAAACAATTTAGTTCCCACGCTAAATGACAATTTTAGACCTTGATTCTTGCGCCTGAGATCGTTGGAAATAAGTATTCTTCCATTGAAGTCTAGTTGCTGGTATGATTAACATAAATGTATAAAAAATATACTTTAATTTAATTTTATATGCACTAAATAAAAGTATATCATGATCTCCAGTGATTAATTAATTAATTAATTTATTATTTATTTATTTATTTACCTTCACGCCATATCCCTTGCGGGGTAGCCAGAGACGACGGAGCGCCAAACGCTACGGTCCCTGCATACCTCGTGATTAATTACTTAATAAATAATTATGCAAGTCAAGCTACATACGCATATTCAAATACCTCGAACGGACGGAAACTAAGATTTATTGCAATTCATCTGCTAATTAATATAATAGTGTGTATTAGAAATTCAAAAGATCATATACGATTATAATTTAATTCAATTTTTTTTCCAGTTACCAGTTGAATTGATAACCTCATTATTTTAAACCGGTTCAGAATCAAACAATATTATGCTAATGTTGAGTACACATTACCGTTATTGGGTGGGTCAGTTGTAAAAACAGAATCACGTCATTTATACGCAGTCAGACCAGTTTTTATATAAAAATATATAACGGTATATCTTTTTGTTTTATCATTAGTACCGCCGTTAAGCCACTTCGATGACAGTTAAGATGGCGGTGATGCTCTTGACCTAGGCCGCCAAGTGAAAGACGGAGAGATGTTAATCAATTCAGATTTATAATCGATAAAAATGAACGCGTAACAAATTTTGATTTTTCGATACGCTTTCTAAATATATTTCATGTGTAATGTTTCGGAATGAATTGCGTAATTCACTAAACTAGTCCGTGATTTAACAATGTTAATAAGTTTCTCGAAACAAAACTCGATTTTCCATGCGTTCATATAACGAAAAGAGAAAATTATTAAATATAATAGAAATTTTTAATTTCAAAAATGTTTACGTAATTTATATTAAAAATCATAAAAACTTTTAATCTGAAGTTTCTTTTAAGTGCTGATTCATGAAGAAAAGTAAGAATTTTATGTCCGTAAAGTGAGTGGGCAATTTTGGATTCTGTGTGACTCAGACTACAAGGATTTTTAGGTTTTACCTAAAAGTTATTCCTTTAATATGTCCTTTGGAGTGGGAAAATCATATATACAGCATTATGTATCTACATGTTAATGACCTGTACATTTGGACAATATTATATACATACTAACTGATTCCCGCCCGCTTCGTTGGGCACACTATTAATTTGGATGTGAACTTAGGTTGCTGTGGTAACCGGTCTCATAGTATCCTTTACTATGGTAACAGCGTTAAGTGTAAAGCTCCTACAGGTTTAAAACTTGGCGAAATGGATAAAGTTGAAATCCGTTGGGATAAGAATTCCGTAAAATCCGTTCTGAGTGGACGTACACGTCACAAAAGAAGTAACTATGTAAAATTTTAAGTTAATCGCACAGATAGTTTCGGAGATTTCGTGATGAGTCAGTGAGTGGTAAATCGCTTATATATATAGATATCTGTCTATCTGTCAACATTAAATACAATTGTCAATATGAAAGCGCTGTCATATGGGTCTTCATTTGACAGCGCATTATTATTGACAGTTCATAGCTAAGTAAAGGTTGTTATGCAAAGTTCTTTACAATAATATTTTTAATCTGTAATCATATTTTAGATATTTCTTAAAAGTCTAAAAATAAATTCTTAAAAAGTAGTTTTTATTTAATCTGATATTCATCGTTGGAAGCGTAAATTATAACACAATTCTACAAATATTTATCGAAAAGCTGTTTCCATATTTTATTCTTTAAAGAAACAACGAAACAGTACAGTACAGTACAGTACTTATATAATAAATATAATTAAACTGAAAAGTAAAGATAATACGAGTGACAAGTGATTCGTTAATAAATCATTTTATTTATTAATTCGTAAGTAAAATAGTTATTATAAATCGACCTTTAGAACCTTTAGACAAGGACGGTAACATTATCTATTGCCGTCCTTGTCTAAAGGTTCTAAAAATAACATTTGTCTAGAACATTAATTTGACGTATATGATTGTTGGGCCAGCGCTGGCCATGTTGGCAATTGAATATTATATTATATATACACAATATTAACTTTTCTGAATTATTCATAGTTGTAATGTAAACCAAACTCTTTAAACAAGTCTGTAAATGTTTGAGTTAAGATCCATTGTTTTTAGTTTAGGTGTAACTAAGCGAACAAATAGATAACAGACAGTGCCTTTGTTTCACACTGTTTTCTGTTTTATTAAGAAAATATTAAATATGATACTACAAGAATGTGAATTCATTAGAATATTAAGTGAAAAATTTGTCTGAATGGTTTTTGTATTTTTAAGTGACGGCTGCGTAATAATCCTTAAAAATAATTAAATATTTAAAGTAATAAGTTCAATGAGGCATCTCCACGAGAAGGGAAACCTGACCAATACCATTCCGATCGGAGTTTAGAGAAAGTTTTAAATTATAGACCGTAAGTAAACTGGTAACACTGACGTCGCGTTTAGACGTCGCGTCGCGGACCAACGGATGCTCTTTGAAATTATCCTACATAATAATGTTATGCAACATGTAGCCAATACTATATTCAACATTTAAGGTATATTTGCTTACATTTCTTGTATACTAGCTTTACCCGCGACTTCGAATATGTTTTATTAAACAATATTAGCTACGTGACAGTCCTGTTAAAGTCTGTTCAGCTTTTTCTGAGATTAGTCGGATCAAACAGATAGACAAAAACATATGTACCGTATATACTTCAATTACAAACAAACACTTCAATTTTATTTATATATAAATAACATAACCTAATATGCGTTAACGAGTTATGCCAAAAGTGATCTTGTTATAAGCCAGATGACTCTATAAACCTAGATAATTAAATAACTTTATCTGAATGTAAATGTCCGAAGTGGAATAATTTACATTCCTTACCAAGTTGTAACCTAGTTCCCATTTGATACAGACTAATTATCGTACATTTGTGAATGAATGAAATGAAAGAGTACATCTAAAAGGATCTCTTGTTCACAAGTTATACCCCTTTCATTGCCTAATTATATGAAAAGTTAATAATTATTATGTAAGTAATTTAGAAACTATACGGGCAGCTCCTGTGGAGTGACATTCTCAGACATTTCGCTAATGCGTGGTTCACCTTTAAGGTCACACAGTCACATAGCTTGAGGTCGTTAGAATTGTAAGTGTATCACGTTTTATAAGTTATAAGAGTAAATATATTAACATATTTGGTAATTAACTTGGCATTTTTTAACTTTTTATGGATACATAAGTACAGTAAGCAAGATATAATTATTCTGAAAAATATGTAACATTTAGAAATTTTATATAAACTAATATTTATTTTTATAACCTTCTCTCCTTCCTATATGGTTGGTCTGTAAATTCTTTCTTGGGAGTGAACTTATTCTTAAAACAATTTTTTATTTATATTTGTACATTAAAATATAATACAATAATCTACAATAAACAGTAAAATAAATAACATCATATGTAATTTTTAATTCAACTCTAAATTATTTTAAAACAGACATGAATATCAATGAATAAGTATTTGTGACGTGAATAAGATAACAATTTAGATTTTTTTTGGTGAAATTTTTAAAAATACGTGAACGTCATTAGAATAAGCGTGATTAAAATTTATACTTTCGATTTCTATTTTGATATAAAAGTTTTCTCGCTTCGCTCTCGTTTCTAGCGCGACGCTCTCCTTGAGCTATCATTATTATATTTGTTTACAATTTATAATATCAATTATATTTCCAATGACATGTTATATGTACTTCTATATTTCTCAACATCATAGTATGTTGGAGCAATGTAACTTAAAATTGTTAAAGTAAAAAAAATGTTTAACGGTATTTTATCAGATTTAAATTTATTTACAAATTGATTTAATTAATACCATTAATGCTATTATGGAAAAAAAAATTTGGAGCATTTATAAGTAGGTACTTGTTCGTATAAAAAATATATACTGTATATGGTTTTATCGTTTTTGAAGTATTTCTTACACTGATTATGTCCTAATTTATAGTTTATAAAAAACAAAACACAAATATGTGTGTCTAAATCCATGTAGTTAATGACGGTTTAAAAAATTGTTTAACAAAATGTATAACAAAGTAAATATATAGCAAAATATTAATAGATTAATTAAATAAGTAAATTATTTCGTAATCGTTCTAAATAACTGTTATATTCGTCCTAATTTTATCATTCATAAAAAAGCGAACAATCGGGGCGTGTCGTTTCGCTATCAAGACTAGTTACTCGACCACACTTGATACAATAATTATAAACCAGATTAAAACAAACTAACACGCAAAATTATACTTTATTGTATAATATATAAACAACTAGCAGACCCGGTCACGCGTTGCTGTGACTATTGTTTTTGATATATTACATTGTAGTAAACTATTTAAGGGGTAACGTACAGAGTACATCTGTCATGAAAATCATAATGTTTTCTTACAGTCGATATTAAGCAAAAATAGAAACAAAATTATTTTTTAAACTTAATCCAAATTTATAACACTATTTGTAAATTACAAAGTTTTTAGTAAATAACTTGGAACACTAAACTTACGAATGAGGTAGGTAGGGTAGATAAATCACTCGTAATTATTCAATCCAGTCAACAGATACCGCCATCTTTTAGAATTGTTAGGAGCTAACTGCAAAATAATAAACAAATAAAACAATATTGCGACTATAAATTGAGTTGAAAATTATTATATATCTTTTAAGTTAGGTCAAACTGTACGTGGTGTGTAAATTTATTTAAATCGGTTAAGTAGCTTAGGAGTCCATCGCGGATAAACAACGTGACACGTGATTTATATATATTAAGATTTCTGGTGGATTTTTTTTATCATTTAATATTTTAAATAATATGATAAATAAATCGTAAAATTATCCTTTTTTTACTTTATCATTTAATAAGATGTCCATAATTAAAAATATTTGGTGGTTTTACTAATGCATATAATAAAAGTTAAACTAAAAAAAAACATTTAAAAATGAAAAAAAAACATTTTTATAATAAATACAACAATTTTTATACAACTCGGCAGACTTCGTTCTGTCAAATAGATTTGGGATGTGGCAGTTTATATTTCGACCTTAAGATGTTTTTACTCTGTTGACCCTCACATATAGCCCTATCATTATGGTGACGGTTCTGTTCAGGAGAAGTAAAGAAAAAGGTCAGCTCGGATGACCTAAGTATCTCGCTTCCACGAACTTTGGCCACAAAGTTGCTGCGATTCCCGACGAAGCGAGTGCAAGTGCAATTTTATTTTGTGAGCGAATTGTTGCTAATATCAAAAAAATCAAAAAAGTTTTGCCTGTACCACCAGGTGCATCTAAGAAGTAAATCCCTCCTCTTTTATCATTTATCACTTTCATAAGTGTAATAAATACATACTTCTGTTGTTCATTCAATAGTGGAAGGTTTGTTTGAATTAATTCTTTCAAAGTGTTGATATCATACAGTTTTTCTCGGTGCAACTCTTGGTTAAAAGCATCATGCATTGGACGATTGGGCGCGGCCAGGCCTAATTGAAATAATAGTTTGTTTGACATCATCAAGCACATGTCCTCAATTGAAATCAATACTTCATTGTAAATTTCTTCGCTTATTTGTATATTTGGATTTCCCCTTCTAATCCGTATTTGATACGAAATATCATCACACATATTATCTTTGTACTTGATCCACAAATTCTTTGGGTTTGATGGGAAGCATGTAGATATGATTATAGAAAACAATGTTCGTATTTGATGAGCTTGTGATGATATTACAGCAACATTGAGAGTTTGATCCCAATGAGCATCATTTTCTAGCAATCGTAAACGTTGGCAAGCTTCTCTGTATGATCCACACAAATTACCATTAACAGTTCGTACATGTTGGAACGATGTTGGGCCACGTACATTGACTAATAGCAGTCCTAAATAAAAACATTCATCATTGCTTGGATGTACTGAATAAATTCGACCAATCGCATCGGTAGAATATACATCTAGGTATCCTGTAACTGGTTTTCCTTGTTTCCGTCGTATAAATCTCCTTGAGGATTGATTCCAAGTATAATATTTTGGCATTTCAGAATATAACAATGTTTGAGCAAAAGCATCGTTTTGGCATGTCTCAAAAAAACTGGTTAGTGTAGTAGATGGTGGCTGTACAGTTCTTTGTACTGCGTTCTGTGCTGTAAAATATACTCTTTGTCCATTTTCTAAATGCACAGCTAAATGAACAACAGTAGGGTATCTCTCATGAATAGGAAAAGAAAATATTCGCCAAACTGCTTCATTACTACTAACATAGCGACCCATTTGGTATTGGGTAACTTCATTATTGGAATTCTCTGCATTAATACCAATCACAGCCATATCACTCAATTTGGTTACATATTTGCAAATGTATTTAATGGATTTTACTGAATGGCAAAATTCAACGTTGATGTGCGCTTTGAAGTTCTTTGATAAAATGGGTGAATATGGAACAATCCAGCAATTATTTATTTCAATATCTTGTTGATTTAATTTGACAATTGTTGATCTTCCATTGTCTGCTGTCGATTGGCGACGATACAAAGGATAACCGTCATTACCAGTGATTGTTTCAGATATTAATGTCCGTGGATATCGCTTTGAACATTTACTTTATTGTGAATTTTGATTAAGAGTTCCACAGAGACCATGTATTATGTTTTTAATAACTACCTCATGCAATCCAGGATCTACTACTACATTAGGAATTTCAGCTGATATTACTGCATCAACTAATTTGGCCTTATCTTTTCAACTAACCAAATCAAAATGTGTGCATGTGGCAATCCCCGTTTCTGCCACTCCACAGAATACATCAAGAAGCGTGTCTCTCCCAACACATAATGTTTCACAATGAAATCCATTAAAGATTTCAACTTTTATCTAAAGACTCTGGCTGTAATATCATGACGTTCAATAGGTGATTGCCCAGGGAATAACTCCTGCTTCATTTTTCTATCCAGTGTGGATTGCATGTAAATGTGATGAACAAATCTGCTGTATCATAATGATGAACATATGACATGGCATCTTGAGCATATTCATGCATATGTCGAGGGCTTCCGATGTATGTTGCTGGGGGAATAGTCATCCGACCAACACTCTATGCATTTTCATCAGTATTAATCGCATCTCGAAGGTGAATATACTCTTCAGATCTGAGTTTGGTCTGATTCAACCTGATGAATGTTAATCTCTCCGTTTCAATTTTAACATACATGTCTACAACATACTTGAGATATAATCGCCGACATTTGAGTATGTGATTGTCTTCATTTTCACGAATCATTAGGCGGTAGAAATAATAGTTCACTGAACTGACTTTTTTGTTGGTTTCAGAACCTGAAAATAGATTTTTGTTTTCATAACATTGAAAATAAAAAAAAAATAATAATATAGTGACTGATAACATATCTCCATAGCTAAACTAATATTTTTTATTACCTGTAATGGGATTTATCATATTTTTTGAGAAATCATAGCCATCTTCACCTTGCCAAAATATAATGGGATATTGCAGTGCGTCATATGAGCGGTGTGTTTCCTTTATACGTTGTAATTGATCATTCCGACGATGTAAAACAATATCACGGAATTCCAAATTTTCTCCAACTACAACGATAGCAACTTCATCAATAGTTAGTGCATTAAAACGTCTTGCATGTTGGCCAACAGGTGTTTTATCAGCTCTGACTATAATTGTGATTATCAGATGGCATTAGATCCAGTGCAGTTTTAAACAACATAATCAATTGATTGTGCTCATGAAATAAAGTTTGTAATTGTTCTACAATAGACCTTTTTAGTGAATTGTTATGTGAACAACGCATATCAATTTCTCGTGGTGAATTGCCCATGAAATAAATTTGCAGGAATTTGTAATTGCTATCTGACACTGGTAACAGTGAACCTGCCCTATGATATATTTGGCATTGTATCTGTAAATTAAAAAAATGATTTTTGCCAAATAGAAATAATATTTGTTCCTAAAAAGTATATCTGTCTCCTAATTTGAATCACCAAATAATAATTGATATGCTTAGGTATGTCAATATGTAATAATTAGTTGTAACTAATATCCATCATCAAATAATTATATTGTGTTTCAAAATAATAAAAGTATTGCTAATACTGAATCACCAAATAATATTATGACTAAGTAATATATTTCTTGGGGATTAAGGAACTGAAGGTTAATGACACACCTTTACTTAATTAACAGGAAATTTTGTTCACTAAAATAATAATGATTAACTGCTATAATACCTTAAAATTTGGCATGAAATTTTCCCGAACTACGTTTGTTGCCCCAAATGACGTCGTTTGAAAGCAATTGTTATATTATTGGATATTTAACAAAAAGTGTATGCAATCTGGTTTTATTCCTGAAACCAATGAGTACAATGGTTTTGGTGGTAGATCCAATGGTATCAATTTCACTTTCCCATTTGCGCAACACAATCCATTTTTTCATTTTTGTATTTCAATGCCTTACAATAAGAGCAAACCAAGTTCATAGATCCAATAGTAACACATTGGTGGTTACTGTAGTCAATTGACAAATCGTAATTGAAAGCAGCTCGATTCAAACTTTCGCGATTATTAGTTGAATCTCTCGCTCTCGCTTCCCGCGTTCTTGATATACGAATACTTTCGCGTTCATTTCGGTCGTTACGTTCATGTGCAGTATGATAAGATCGGTAATTAGTTTGGTTTGTAGCATTTCGGGTTCTTCTACCTAAATTACTTCGTCTTATAGGAGGCATATCGTATATACTTACCTAAATTATGTCACATGAAATAATTATTAATCACAGGTATTTATACAATCAAAAATAATTATTAAATATTATAAACGCTTTTTAACGCAGTTTGTTTGACAGATGCAATGACGTGAAAACTGATGACAATTTATGTCGCATTCCGAAACTAAAACAAAAGAAAGAATATTCCAAGGCCAATCAAATCTTACATTTACTTTTTTTGACTTTTCAATTTGGTCGGGTGTACACATTCATTTGATTAAATTTGAACGTTGTGCAGCGACAATAAAGCGCGAATTGACTCTTTGACGTTAGCAAGACACCTACATTGTTTAGACAACAATGAGTGCTTGTAATTTAATATCAACTTTATTGAATAGCAATACAGTTCAAATTGACTCTACATTTAGTTATTTATTCTACATTTAAAATATTTGTATAGGAAAAAGAAAAGGGCTTTTTTAGGGTTTCCCTGGAAATTATTCAAATTTTTCTCGCCGTTAGAGCCATCCTTGGACTTCAAGGAACATTTAAAAAAAAGAATTGTTAAGATTGGTCCATGCGTTGTTGAGTTATGCGCTTACCAACACATTTTGCGATTCATTTTTATATAATAGATATATGAATAAATAGTTTTAAACCAATCAATCAAGATAATAGTTTAATTTAAACTTTCAAATATTACGAAATAATATATTTCTAATAGCTTTTTTTAACTAACAATTAATATAACTGTATTTTTTGGACACTAGATTAATAAAATATTTTTATATCAAATGTGTTTCAACACAATTCTTTTTTCTTCCAAGGGATAATTGATTTTTA
Source organism: Melinaea marsaeus rileyi (assembly GCA_918358865.1). Taxonomy (NCBI): domain Eukaryota; kingdom Metazoa; phylum Arthropoda; class Insecta; order Lepidoptera; family Nymphalidae; genus Melinaea; species Melinaea marsaeus. The sequence goes on along the minus strand of OU911083.1, from coordinate 6,460,265 downwards.
GGTAAAATTCAGATTTCTGATATAAAAAATAATACAATTCAAAATTAAATGATTTTAAATTCATAATTTAATTAATAATAATAGTCACAATATGTACAGGTTAAAAAATGTCATACAGACAGATATATCAGGCAGTATAGAATTGAATTCTTTTAATCCGGGCGGAGTCGCTGGAAGGCGACTAGTATTGATATACTATTCGAATTGGAATTAATTAATATCAAACAAACACGCGATCAGACCGGATGATATCTTGTTGAAAATTTAATATTTTTTTATGCTGTGACTCTCTTCACACACAATATTATTTAAAAAATCAATTAATCTTTTAATTTTAACCATTTCCGTCATTTTTGAGGATTCTCTTAAAAAAAAAAACGGGACCCTTATAGGATCACTTTGTTGTCCTTTTATCCTTCCGTTCTTTACTTTCGGGAACGCGAAGAAATATTGAGTTGTAATTATAATTAGATAAGGTTTACAGCACCTTGAAAAAGTGGGTAATAAAATTTCAAAACAACCTAAAAAAGAGGCTATGGCACAAAGGCATATCTTGATATTCTCGAGTGAATCAAAATTACTTAAACTATGAAATTTTGAAAGTAATGTTTCATATTCAAAGATTTTTTTTAATAAATCCTAAATAAATGCTCTTATAGGGATTGAAATTAAAAATTGAAATGTCTTGATGTGGATATTTCAAAATATATTTTATTAATTTTTTCCAATTTATAAATTCTTAGAATACGAAAAATATAAAAAAAATATCATGTAAAGCGTTAAATCTAAAATAATTATAGTTCGAGATTCGATCCCAGAACTATTTATCTACAAATTTTATACAAACCTCGGAGGACGAGTCCAACACGCGTTTTCCATGTTTTTTTAAATTAAAGAAATGAAATTGTCACAATAAAAAGTAGAAAGTTGAAAAGTGAATTAAATAGCTATAAAATAATATATTAATTAAAATCGTATCTGTACACCGGTAGTTGATTAAGTGCGGATGCTGAGCGTATCGCAATATCCATGTTCTTAAGATTTGTCGGAGTTAACGTGGAAATTGAGACACCAAGCCAGATTTGTAGACGTTTGTATATATAGTGTTTTTGATAATTTTGAATGTAAGATCTTAAATAATGTGGCAAAAATCATGATTTTAATATCATATGATTTGCTAGTTACTGAATAATAGATAAATATGGAGGATTTAGTGATGGTAAGTTAAGTTTTGCGTGATCAGATATTTGGTTCGAAATGTTGTTCTTCCCCCCCTTCAGTTCTAGTACTTATAAGATATTAAATGTACATTAAAAATTCTCAATTAATATTTACTTACATAAATAGGTCTTTATTTAGAAAAGCCTTCGAAAAAAATTATGTAAAATAATATATTTCCTTCCTCACGTTTTTTTATTAGATGTCTTTCCTTATCAATCAGACATGAATTTAGTTCAGTGGACATTTTACCGTTGGATATTAGAGATTAATGATTGAAAAATTTATGAACGCGTCTTGACCTAGAAACATAAATAAATACTATTTAAACTTAAAACTTTCTATATAACACAAAGTTCTTAATTTTTTTCTATCAATTTTGATAACTGTAAGTTGCAGACTCAAGCTTTTGATAAGTTTTTTGCACATAATAGTTTTTGTTTAATTTAATGTTTTTTTTAAATTCAATATTTAATTTAAATAATTATGATATAGGCTTGTGAGTCATGATTTTTTATAATTTAAAGTAATATTAATTACTTAAAAGCTGTAAATAATTTAAATAGTATAATTACTATATTTATTACGCCTATATATATGTCTATCTAAATTTTAATTATATTCGTGCAAAAATAATAGGATAGTTATAATTATTTAATGATATACATTTTCACGCTTGACCTCGATATTTTAGCAAATTAATGAGATTTTTTCTAATATGACGTAAAATTTCAGTTAAAATATATATATATATATATATGAATTTTTTGATTAATGTAATAAAAAAATCATTCAATCTCTGTGTTCTTTATTGTCCTTTTACTTTTTATTGCAGTGTATTATGCAATTATGAATGGTCCGCGTGTGTGAGTGCACTGGCTCGGTGGATATCATATGATCGGACTGTGACGTACTGTACGTGGTTCGCCGCGGACATAACTTACAGATGTATCGAGTTTAATCAGGTCAAAGGATTGTTAAATGCAATATGTGTGGACTTGTGTGAAAATAAGTAATAAAAAAATGTCATATTTATATCGAAACATGATGTACATATGACATCAATACAAATTTAAAGTTAGTATTGAATAATGTTTAAAAAGATTACCTTTCTTCCGTTTGGGCATCACTCTTACACCAAACGCAAGTTCGGTCACTAGGCACAAGGATAAAGTCAGTAAATAGTATCTGGCACTGCACCCCATTTTGTCACAGTCTTATTGCCTTTACAGATATTAAGATAAAGACACTATAGTACCGCGCATTTGCCCGACTCGTGATAACAGTTGGTCTAACAGTTATTGTGATAACACGCGCGAACGCACAACTTAAAAAAAATAATCGAAGCCGATGCACGCCGACAACGGACGACTGAACCGCCCGACTACCCTATATTTTGACTTATAGCAATTTGGCAGTGCGAATTCCACTTGTATATAAAACCTTTCGCCGGCTCGGGGCGGGCGGTCATTGGTTGTGCAGAACAGCGTGCGAAGGTGAAGGGAGCTGGAGGTGGAACCCCCCACGCGCCGTCAGGGAGGGGGCACGCCACGGTCGGTAGACACTTTTGCTGTCGTTGGCGATAGCTATCGTGCTCAGGTTAACCGTTTGGCCTTAATCACGTCACAAGCTTACGATCTGTTTCACTTTTAGGTACATGTTTCTTATCAAACCAAGTTGCAATGTTTAACTGCTAATTGCATAACAGGAAAAGCTTAAAACAACATAAAAATAAAACAAAACGTTCATTAAAACCATTTAATTTGTGATCCTGTATTAATTAATATTACTACTTTGAATAGCATTAAGAATAATTATTGATTAACTTTAAAGATCAACTTTATACACTCTGACAACTAATGTCAGTGTGCATTTAACACTGTTGATATCTCCATAAGGCGATCAAAGTAAATGTTTAATGTTATCAGAGGGCCAAGGGTGAACCGCTTGATCCGCCTTTGGCTAAGTTACTTAATATTTATCGTGATTAAGACATAACCTTGTCGTGATCTGAGAATAACTACCAATTGACAACAGGAACACCAAATATTACAAATCTAAGCAATTCACTGGACCTAGATAATTTATTATCAATTTACGTGATTTTATAATTAAGTATATTTTCCTATAAACGTAAAATACATCTATAAAAAAAATTAATTACGTGTGAAAATCTTTATTACTTAAAGCAGGCATAAGTCTACATAACCATAACGATGTTATGAGAACGTTTTAAGATGACTATCGCGAATTAAGTGTATAGAAAAATAAGGAGGAAATTATCTCGTCTCTTACGCAATAAGTGGAAGCGTAAAGATGCGTGCGCGCACGTAATTAATATTACTTTTACATTTTACGATGTTCACATTTTTATTGGCGTTTTTTTTTGCATTCTTACGAATGTTATATTTATTATTATTATTTATAATTTTAACATTTAAGATCACGAAAATATTATATTTATTTTTACGTGATTTTAAAACTGTTGACGTTTCGCTGGTTTTTTGACAGATGATTAAGGAAATTAAGTATATATTTGATCTCATTACCGTAATATCATTTGAAATATGAGGTATTAGGTACCGTGTGGGTAACAAACATGTTCGTATCACGATAGTAAAAAGCGGTTCACTGAAACATTGTAATTCTATTGTAAATAATTGATTGATTACCTAACGTTTTATAGCTAAACAAGCTGTGTCCACGACTTTGTTTGCGTGGAATATTTTTTTTTAATAAAAGTATCCTAAATTACTTATTAAAACATCAGCTATCAGCCAGTGAAAATCATGTTAAAATCTGTCCAGCCGTATCAAAGATTAGCCAGGACAAACAGACAGAGAGATAGATAGAGAAAAAAAGTTTTTTTTATGTAAGTGAAAAGCTGTTAATTTGGAATTACAAACAGATACTTAAATTTTATATATGAATATATATACATTCTACAAAAGAGGTATAAATAACAGTGTTGTAGCTTTATTACTTTTTTGCACTTTGTGAAATAATGTGCACTAATTATGCTGCAATTTGTAAAATTTTGTGGAAATGTTAGATTTTTTAACTCGAAATTAGGGTAAATAGGGAATAAGATGTTTGTAACACAGATATAAATAGTTGCATGTTGAAATACACCATTCCCTTCCCGGTGAGTATAAGTGTTTGTTGTGACTTCGCTATCATGAATATGAGTAGCTTGGTCACTGCTGGGTCCGCCCACGTCTCCCAATCAACACTGTACAAATCCCAGCATAATTCTTCGCTTGTCTGGAATAAAAACAGTTATATTCATTTTTTAAATTAATACATAAACACATTTCTAAGTGTTGCTATTTTTTAATGCAAAAAATACAATAGCTGCTTAATATCTGTAATTTAATTATACATTTTTTTTGCTTCTAACTGTAGGAAGCCAACACTTAGTAGAAACTTAAATCCATCATCGATCGGAAATCTATTCTAAAATGAATATTTACAATGTATTACTTTTGTGTACTTTGAAGGCGTCTTTGAGGCTTTCTTTAAAACTCTATAAGACAGTCTTTCCTTCTGAATATTCAAGAGTTTATATTCAATTGCTTTCTATTATTTGTTGTACAACTGAACAATTTATATAGTAAAGTTTATAGACATCTGAATATGTATTTATTGGCATATGTTATTCAGTCAACATCATATCACACGTCCTCTACAAATATGGAATTAATGGTTTGGCTTTATTATTATATCTTACCCACTTTTCTGGCTGGTCGAAATTTAAATATGTAACTAGTATCATTGGTTAATATTAGTTACAAGATATGTAAAAGGATATGATAATTTTATCATATTGTTTTTCATATCTTGTAACGCTTACCTGTATCAAACTGCTAGCGAAATAGCAAGGTGTCAACATGTGGATGACGCCGCTTATAGCAAATATTGTATACTTCGGATCCACACGATCGCTGAGATATGTTGTATAAATATTCAGTGAAATCACTAGTGAGGTTACCAAAAACACAACGAATAGCCAATCTCCGTAGACATCTTGCAAATAATTATAAAATATCAATGCGTCTTGGTGGTCTCTAATAGTTTCTTTTGTCTTTATTTCCAATTGATTTCTAGTTTTAGAATCTTTAAACACTCTCTTTAGTTTTTGCGCAAGCAGTTTCAATTTTAGTCGCAGGTGATTTGTCGCAATGCAGAAGGAACCGTCAAAGCCAACAAAATTCGGAGACAATGTTAGACACATGAACAAATGATAAGCAAAAATTATCTCATAAACTGGTGAATCGTATTGTTTGTCTTCTAAATATTTTAATTCCATCTCGTGCATCATGTATCTTTTGCCCACATCAGTTTTCAAGCTCTCGTATATAGTCGAAACACCAGCATAAATAGGAAATTGCGAAGTTAACATAATTGGAATTAAGATCCAGCATGTTTGACCGAGTTTTCCTAATTTTATATAGTGTTCGTAGATTTCTTGGTAATCATCATCCATTGTATTGCCCTTCAATAGATCGTCGCTAATTTTTTCCAAAAGTTTAGCAAATTTATTTGTTTTTTTGGTAACGTAGAAAGATTTAAATAAGAATAGGCCAAGGAGAATACCGATGGTAAGATTTCTAGATACGTTGTACATATCATTATTGTAAATACACTTCCATAGATAGATCAGAAACCAAATTATCATTATACTATGGGCTGCAATGACTCCAGCGATAACTTTGTATCGTGTTTTTATGTTATCTCGGTTTGGGTAAATCATTGCTATGGCCAACGCAAATGCACAATGCGGGAACGTATCATTGAACGATTTGAATTTACCGTCAGTTTTTTTTTTATTTGCGTCCGTCATTTCGATGGGATAGTCTTCAGTATGAAAACAATTTTCTGACTCAAATGGGAAAGCTTTATCGACATTAAAGGCAATCATGTTATTAAATTGCTAACCATTTTACAACCATTAGGCGTAATGAAAGCAACTTAAAAACCCTCATCAAAAATTTTCTACAATATCACATAAATGCAATTTTAATTGTGACGCTGTTAAAGTTCTATTATTAAAAAAAAATACTTTTTTTTCAAATAAAATATTTTTGTTTAATATTTTGTATTACATAATATGTTTATTCTGATTTTCTTCTATTTTAATATTATGATTTTGTACATCACCCGATGATTCAAATCTGCTTCAAGGATGACATTGAAAGAATTTCTTTCTTTTCTTGCTATTAATTACTGAATAGAAATAGCTGAATAAAAAACCTTGATATTATTCTTATGTATTTTATTGGATTAATTTATCGATAAATGATAAGATAACAGAAACATTTATAGTTTGTGACGGATAATACGAACGAAGTGTGTGTCTACTTTGTGTCTTTTTATTAAATTCCACTAGGTATAGTTAAACAATTTTTGAGTTAATCTTATTAATCTTTTAAAATTTAAGCATATCTTTACATGCATTTAAGAAATATGTTTATAATGTAAATATATGCACTACAAGGTAATTCACATTTGAATAATATTAATACCACCTTAGCATACATTTGTTTAATGACATTGCACTGAATTTATAATTATAATTAAATAAACAACAATTTATGAAAAACATGTATGTCTTTATAGTTTATCGGTCTTTTGCGTCATCTCTGACCAGCTGTTTTTAATAATGTATCCAATAGCATAAATATCTATATTATATGACATATGCATATATTTGTTTAATACATAATATAACCAATGATATTGTCTGTTAGTGAATTAGTCTTGAAATTACAAGAATTATCTTCATCCGATATGGGAGGGAGGACCTTTGACTTGCTCTTTAACGTCAAGTCCAAACCATTGAACTTAGAAAGCAAGTTGGAAACTTAAGAAATAATTTGTATAGAAATTTCCTTTATATGAATAAAAGTAGATATTTAAGATTTTTTTCAATGTTTTTATTATTTGTGTGTGTTTGTGTTCATTTGTTAGTAGTTTCTTATTTCATCATAATTAATCTTTTAAAACTACGGTATTAAGATATTTTAGAAATCATTTGATACCTTTTTATTCTTCTTATTCTTATAATTAACAATTGATTAATTTATTATATAGACTTCCGTAAACTTGGGATCATATATCCATGTTTTGGACAACGGTCTAATATCTTTTCTGACAGATGGAGGTACCGGATAATTTTATTTTTCTTAGAACTCAGTAAATGGTAAATTTTTGCATTGTTTAACTTCTGTTTTTTATATACTGTTTGAATCGGATGTCTGTAAAGTTGTTTAAAAATAAGAATAAATAAACTTTCATTACTAAATTATGTAGACAATTCCCAGAAACATGGATCATGTAGTGTAAGGTTTTACTTATAGAATACTATTCGTGTATATTAAGGATTAATATCCTAAGTTCCAAATTTGGACCAGGACTACCTATAGTTTGGCTATAGTAAAAATAACTTTTCTCCTTTAGCCAAATTGTAACATTAAGTAAATCATTTTCTGCTAAATTTGTGGGCGGCGGTGACGACTTATAGTTGGTGACCCGCACGCTCATTTATCCTTCTCTAACATAAAAACCTTTATTCGTTGAAGAGAAGAACTATATATAATACATATATATACAAATATGTAAAACTACAAAGTCACATTACATAATGGGTACGATCTTGATAATTAAGACAAATGCGATACGAATGTGTCTGGAGCGGGGTTTTTGTCAGATCACAGGACATGAAGTATTATGAAACGTATTGCGTATTATACGTTTAATGTAGTTGTTTGAATTTACTTTCAACTCAGGAAATTACTTAATAGCCCTTTAATACTAAATATAGTTTTCTTATAATGTAAGCGAGATCGTTTTATTGGTCAATGTCGACATAAGACACACTGATTTCTCAAAATAAGAGATATTTTAGAAACACAGAATATTAATTAGAATTACGTAAAGTGAGCCCTTTATTAACTGGTTTAGGTTTATTAAAATATCGTTATAGTTATATATATGTTACGTATTAACGGCTTTCGATTTGCTTTCATTTATTAACTGCATATTTATATGTTCCATATTCTATATTTAAATTGTAAAATGCGATCTGTTACTGTTAAATAACGTCAAGTTTTAAAACTTTCAAATGTTGAGTTATTATAATCGATAAAACTTCAATTGAGGTCTATGATACATATGATACATCCCGTGACGTCAGATGCAGACGACGAGAATTGGGATGGGATACTTAGGTACATATATCCCTTGGTCACTACTATAACCATAACAAAGCGTAAAAGAATTTGAAAGCAAATATATATATCTTAATTCAGAACATAAGAAAGCAAAAAAATATATAAATAATAATATATCTTAATTCCGAAAATTGAGATGTTGTTTTTTGCTTGCAAATACACAGTCGATATACAAACAAAAAATATAATGTCATAGTTAATTAATATTCAGTTTGATATGAACTTCCGCTCTGTATTAATTAATTATGTTAATTATGAAATCTACACCCGTGTTATACCTTAGTAGGTTTGATTATAATACCTGTTTAGATTTAATAACATAAATACAGATAAAACAGTATATTTGTGTGAAAAAACACCAAAAGTATATAATTTGGTACAATCTGTCGTGGGTAAGTGTTGATTTAATTAATCCATTGTTAGATTAACCTAATTAATAGAGACAATGCTTTTAAATTTGTTTTTTTTTTGATAACACATATTTTAGACTGATTTAAATTAAATCATGCAATCAATTAACTTTTAACTGATCATTATTATATTCACTGAAATTGAGGTAAAAAATTGTATTATATTAATAAGGAGAATAACGTATATCCAATAATATTCTCAGAGTAATATTATGATATATAATTTATATATAGAAGAAAATAGATAATTTTGTCGAATCTTCCGAATTTCAATCCTCCATTCTTTAGATATAAACTGTTACTAATTTAATACAAACAAATGATCGAACCATCTAAATAATGCGTTTAAAAATAAACAAAGGTAAATATTTTATTTATTTGTGCACCACAATGAGTTACAAACAACAGTTATACTCGTAGAAGACAGGATGCACTTATCTTTACAAAGAGATCTCTTCCGGTTACCCTCAGTGTTGGACAGAAGGTTTAAGAGGGCAGAGATATAGATGTTTTATAATATTATACAAATACGCAATAATAATAATCACATATAAAATATATTATATAAATTTATATTTACATAAACTCAGAAGTACATATACAATAGATTTACATACATTATAATAATTTATTCCTGTCAGAGAGTATTATCTTCCATCACGGTATTCAGTCTTAGTTTAAATACCAGGATGGAAGAGTTGCATGTTATATGCGTTTGTAAGGAATTCTAGCAGCTTATTCAGTAAAAGATTTGTAATAAAAGTTCGATTTATAAGAGGAAATATCAAAAGCTTTTATTAAACCACAGGAGCGTTAAGGCGACTACTGGGTAATTAAAGTTGGAATTGGTAAATTAAATAAGAAGGGGCTGAGTTAGAGAAGAGGTAATACAGAGCGATTCGGATATGCATATTACAGCGAAGGCGGATGAGGGGACACTAAATGAGGATGGATGTTGATGTCGGAAAACTAAACCATGGTCAAACCTACGTAGTCCGAAAATAAATCAGATACGCAAGTTTTGAATTATCTAATTTATTAAGCACATTCTCAGATACATCCACACATCAAAGAGGTAGTAAAAGAGATCGCGCTAGGAGGGTTTTAGTCATTGGTATTAAATTCTGCAAACGTTTAAGGCATGAACTGACATGTGCATGTGTTTGCTTGTATAACCACCGCCGTTCACTATAAAAAAATTGTCAAATATCAATACAAGATTTTTAACTTCATCAGCAATTTAATAATAAAATGTTTAGAATCAGATCCGTAGTTGTAACGATAAACACACAAACCCACAAACTTTATCTCCATATTTTTGAGGGCAACAGTTATTTTTATAAAAACACATACGCAAATACAACTAAATATAAATAAGCAATAAACGAATTGACCTCAACCTAAAATAAACTTCTTTTTATATTAAGCTTTATTTTAAGCTAACTGTATAAGTGCATGTTTTGGCAACTTTTATTTTTTGTGATCGTTCCAATTTTAAATTGACTATATATATATCTTTTTAAAATTACTTCTTTTTCGTACATAATTGTGAAATGTACCAAAAATATAATTTAATTATTAATTTTCAATGCTATTAATATGTCGGAAATAAAAAAAATAACCTTAATTTTATATTATCATTAAAGACCCTTCAGTAAATGAGTAAAGTAATATGATTTTAATAGTAATTATTGTCTTTCATCACGACATCAATCGGACAATATCATTGGATTTAAGTCATCAAGAAACCGAGTGTTAATGTCTTAAAAAATCATCACGTCAAAGATGACATTGACAGATAGTAATATATGCATTTTCTACTTTCTAGTATGTTTTACAGTTTTTTTTTAATTTTTCAACATATTAAATCAGTTAAAAGTCAAATTTTATTCGGCTTAAAATGGTTTAATTCTTAATTGTTAATTTGGACCTTGTAATTATCTGATTATGTAAGATATATTTTTAAAACACCTTTCACCAGGACATAAATTAAAGTTGGTTTAACTATACGGTAACTTTACGATATATTTATGTATCAAATTACCTAATAGCATTTATAACTTAATAATATAAAATTATTTTAACAAAAGCCACACAATAATTCTTACATTTTTCGTTCATTTCCATAAAATTTTGAATCTAATTAGATGTCAACTTTATGTTGTGTTACTTAATGGGGTTGTTTTTTCTCCCCTTTTTTGGTTTTTTATATAAATTTACAACTGACTTTTAAAGAGACGAAGCTTCTTAGCATTCCATGGATTCACCGTGCGGGTGCCGGGATTATCGCGTTGCAAGAAGAGGAGCGCAAACAATGCCTGGGACTTGCGACCCAGGTGTAGGTTTAAGGGGCCCCTTTACTATGCGCATACACGCTCACCTTCAGTGTTCACGCTCCTCGCTCTACCTAACCAAATATCATAGAACCTACTAAAGCCTAAATACAATGTCACAGGAAATACGTATTATGGAGTTGACCATTTCTCAGCCGGATTTGTGTTGTATATAGAGCAGTTATTTATTATCTTGTTGGTGTGGTTTTTTTGTCGCACTTTAAAATGGTGTCGAAATATATAATTAATGTCTTTAATTAATTTAATTAATTTGTTTTTTTTTCATTTAAAGCAATTAAAAGTTTGGTTAAAAAATGTAACTATCAATTAATGTTTGCTTAGAAAATATTTAATCATTTAATTAATTAATGAATGCATATAAATATACTTGTGTAAGATATGAAAATACCTTTGAACAGAAACTTGAAATGTACCTATAATTAAATAAGTTTTTTATTACCTAATAATAATATTATAATGAATAATTGTAAAGTGTCGGTCTGGTGATATGACGTAAATATTTTAAAATATTTAATATTAAATGTAAACAACAATAACATAAATATTTTGTATTATTTATAATAAAATCAAACAAAGGCAGAATATATTCACTTTTTGATAGATCCTATTTTAAGACATATAAAAATTTTAAAATAATTTTATATCAAATATCTAAAGTAGCTGTAAATTAAAGAAAATAATATAAAAAAATAGTTGTAATATTCCACATTAAATATATTTTTGTTGTATCAAAATAAATACAGTAATAACTATATCAGTCTATAGTAGTATATAGTAGTCTTATCAGTAGTAGTAAATGCAGTTGTCTTATCAACGTTATAATTATGATAATAACAGATAAAAGATTACAAGTCAATCCAGTTATATAGGAAAATTTATATTCGTACATAATCTACAGTTAATAAAATTATATATTTCAATCAATACGATTTTTTAATGAAGTCTACATTAGACCTGTTTTACATTTTAAGAGTTGCCTTTTTAAGTAACAGGTTTAGACTGACCCAATGATCCACTTTGCAGGGATCTTTGTTTACATCGCTATATATAAGATTATGTTTAATAATAAATATCAAAGAAATATCAATAATATATAATATTATTACTATAAGGAAAATAAAACTCTGATGCTAAGGTCGATATTGTCTCTTAAATATATGTGGTAAAGATAATTTAAAATACAAATTTAGGATCATAGATTTTTTTTAAACAATATAATATTTTAAATTTATAAAATCCAAATCTGGTTAAGATAGTAAGTATTAATAGTAAAATCTAGATTACTTTCTCTAATTACAAGAAGAAGCGACCGTAACAACACGCCGAGTAAGGGCGAATTCACACAAATACAACAAAATAATATATTATTAGAAAAAATACAAATATGATTATCTATATATATTTTATTAAGAACAGATTTTACGGAATTCCTATCCCAACGGATTACAAGTTTTTGCATTTCGCCAATATTTAAACCTGTGGGACCTATACACTTAACGTGGTTACCGTAGCAACGGTTACGATGACAACGGTTGCTATGATACGATCACAACGGATCCCATAGCAACCTCAGTTCACACCCAAATTAATAGTGTGCCCAGCGAAGCCAAGAATGTTATACAACAAATCTATAGGTTATTTTCATGACCCTGTGTCGTGTATTAACTCTTACTTGGACTATTATTCGTATAATTCGTGTGTTCGTGACTTTATTGTGGAAAACGCCTACCATATTTCAAAGTGACTGCTTGTATTACCTTAAAATAATATTGACATGCTCGTTTGGTTCCTAACACGGTGTTGTATTACGTGTTTTAAAAAGAACTGTCATGTCACATTGAGTGATCAATAACGTTGTAATTGAATACACTTTAATTAAAATACCATTTATACGTATAATAAATATGTAACTGATCGCTTTATTAGGGGTCCTTAGTTCTATTCGTCAGAACCCAAAACAATTATTTTCAGAATTGTTGTCAGTTTTGTCGTGCTCTGGAACGGATTCTGATTCGAATTCGGTTTTCATAGCTGTATTTTGGTAACTTTGGTTTAACATTAAAAGTTACAAAACAAACACTAAATTCTATTTGAATTGGTCAATAAATACCATAAAAAATTAAGGCATACGGAGTCGTGGGTACAGCTAGTTAAAAATAAAATGTACTTTAACACACATTAGATGTAAAGACACTCAAGTTACATTATAGAAGAACATCGTTTCTAAAGTCAACATTGTATGCTGAGAGGTTTCTAAATAATTATCTTCTAACTGAACTGCTACTATAATGGTAATAAAAACAAACTCTCATGTAAAGTAAATATTAAGATAGATAATAGATCAGTTCTAATCACGGTGTATGTATTGTAACTAGTACAGACACGTCCACCGCATTCTATCTACATTCAAGGTAAATAACTATGCTTGATCTCACGCTGATACTCGTAGTTGACCGCGGATCTAATTGCATGTTTCCATTAATTTATATATCATTTTTTTGTATGGATTATCCTTAATCCAAATTTAATATTAGATAACAAAAATGTATTGAGTTACTTTCTTTTGAATTCAGTAACAATGGACACAGTTCAAGTACACGAATGTCGTGATCTTAATTTCGTTAAGGTTACCGTTTTACGTGTGAATGGTTTAGAACAGTACTAATGGTTTAGAACAAAGGCCATTTATAAACTATTAATTAACGTGTGATTAACGCATGTTGCCTTACATGGTCCATTTATTTAACCGCTGGAAGCTGTCCACAGTTTAAAGCTTAATTTGATACCTTCAAGGGTTTCTTCTTTGATATATCTTAAATTTAAATAAAAAAAAAAGGAGAAATAAGAAAAAAAATTATAACATCCAATTTTCTTCTAGCGTCTACTTCATTATTGCGAACGACCACAATTCGATTCGATTCGATGTTTTTAAATCGAAATATTTTCGATGCAGATATAATTGTAAAAAAAATAATTTTTTTTATAAATAATTTAGCATCTAATCTCAAGTTCTGATATGTAAAATGAAATGCTAATCCGTAAAAGTACAATACCTTGTATGGAGGTCGATTAAATTGGCCGGTGGTATTTATAAATGTCAAACTCAATGATAACATTATTCAATATTACTTTCTAGTTACTGTAAGTAATTATACATATCTTAAATTTTAACTTGTCTTCTTAACATATATACATAAGACTTTTTTATTAAACTATATATAGAATTATGACAAATTATATTACAGAAATTACGAACCACTTCATTTCAAGCACATCTGACCACCCACAGTTAATCCTTAATAACTAAGATTACATACCCCTAGCTCGTCGCCTGCTGTGAAGTTATATCAAACTTGCTTTCCTTTATGCTATAAATGTTAGATAATATTAAGGTTTTCTACAAGCTATCTAATATTTTTAAAAAAATTTACAATATTTTTCTTTTAATTCATATATTTCATAAACATTGATATATGAGTAACATATGATTTTTTTTAAAGTTACTTGAACAGATCTGAATACAGTGTAAGACTAAGTTATTTCTTACGCATATTTTTTTTAGTACACTTACATTGTAAATGTACAAAAAATATCTCATAACCATCAGTGCGTTGAAGATAATATTATCTGGTGTAAGTTATAAAATAATGTTACAATATTTCGTTAATGCTATTAAACTAATTACATTTTTATATATGGTGATATCTTCAATAAAGGTTATAATTAAAACTATAAAATAAATTAAAAAACATACAATACATCTATTAAATATATAAATAATATTGTGATCAAATAAAACAATTAATTTGGATAAATTAATAATGAAAATAACAATAATGTATAATGTTTTATTTAATATAAATTAAGTTTCATTTTTATCCAGTACGAGTATATAATGTTTAAAGGTGTGGCGTGAAAGTGGAAATAGATTTTTCTTGTGATATAACCAAATATAACTGATGAATTACATAGCGGGGAAGTATTTTAATGGATCGAGCGGTTCATTTGATTCTAATTCAGTTATAATTATACACACAAATTAGTTTATTATTTTTTTACATAAGTAACAAAACTAATTTTTTATTACTTCTAAAAAACATCCATTTCGAATTTCAAACAATTTTTTAATTCCATTTTATCGCGTTTCATATAAATTGTTAAATATCGAATTCTCTAATTGTAAATATTGATTTGTTAAATTCTACAACTATTTTGTATATATTAGTTATTTTTTTCTAATAATATCATAAATTATTCTGCTATTCGTGCCATGATTAAATCGAATTCTCATATCTTAGATACCAAATAGCTGTAAATACAAAAATCTGGTTCTTCTGTAGGACACATAAATTTATCCTGCTTGAAATAAAAACTCTTTTCTGTATTCTCTGGTTGTTTTTAAACAAGTTTCCAAAACTTACTGCGTAGTTAGTTAAGGTCAATCTACTTGAAAGAGACTTTAAATAACGCATAACACTCGTAAATAATATGTGAGCGGTATGAGATAGTATTTTTGGATAAAACGAATAGTTTCCGCAAGACTGCAACATGCTACTTCGAGAAATGTTGAATATTTGGCGTGAAAACTTCAGAGGTCGTATTTCCCATGACGTCAAAGTCCGCCAAGGTCTTGCGACTTAACGATCTCGGATTTTTATGTGGGGTTTCCTTATGAATCTGGTTTATATCGACACATCTATATAAAAACCTGTATAGTTATAACTGAAATAACACCAGAAACTTGTCATCGAAAATTCACTTGAAGGAAAGTCTAGATTATAAAGGGTTATCGTTTGACTAATCTTGATAAATAATTCAAAATACGAAATATTTCACTAATTAAATAACCAGGAAATATTGTACTTTGTTTTTTTTTTTTAAATAAAATTTGGACAACTTCAATTGCGTTGTGCTTTATTACATTCAGTTTAAAAAAAAAAAAAAAAAATTTTTGAACTAAATTATACCTTAAATTAAATTACGTCACAACAATAAAAGGTTTTTATTTACATAAAACTGCTATAGACATGCTAGTGTTTTTTTTCTTTTCTTAAACAGTCAATTGTAGTATTGGGTGAGGCTATAGGGCTTAACACTAAACCTACCAAGTACCGGTCAAATTGACAACAGGTATACAAGAATTGTCTGTAGGTTTAGTGTTAATATCCTAGTTGTGGTCCAACCTGCTCTATTTTATGCGTTCAAACGAAATTATGTATTTAAGATGAAAAGAAACGAGTAAAATAATACGAGTATAAACGCTCTGTTTTAAAATTATACCGATATCTACAATATCGCTGTGTCCTTTTTAATAAAAACCTTTAATTAAAAAAGTCAATTTAAACAAATGCTTTATTAAGCTATTGGAATATGAAATTGATTTTTTAAAATATTCTTTTTAATTTAAACTTTCATGATTCATTGTTACTATTGTATATTTTTATTCGATTGTACCCAATTCGATTAAATCGGAATTTGTCCAACTAGTTATTAACCCATTCGCGATCCCTAATCATCAGCTCGGAGCATGTCGGAACCACGACGTGAACTACGGGCAGAAGATTTTGGGGGCACCACGTGGTTGCTGAAGGCGGATTTTAGTACTGTCTTCGTCATCAATACTGTAAAGATCAACAATTACTACTCCGAAAATTAAAAAATTTAGTGTACTCAACTAATTAAAAAGACTGTCTAAGAGCTGCTTAACGCTTCTGAAGGCGACACATTATCCTATTCCTGCTGCCTTGAAGGAGTACACCGCGAGCGGCTCTGAGCTTATGACTTAGGATCCTAAATGACTTCGAAATTAGTAAAAAAAATCAGGCTTTATCAGCATGATAATAGACATAAGTAATATATTTTATTTATTGTTAGGATATTAGTTAAAAACTAATAATTGGATTTGTCTAATTCTATATATTAAAATATCATAAATGTGAATGCAATGATGGCAATAAGAACGAAACAATATCAATTACATGTACATATCGCAATATTTTTCTCACAGTTAACGTTGATTTCAATGAAGTGGGCGTTTAATTAAAATAAAGTGAAGATGTATTTGAAATGGTAAATGTGTAACTTCCTGAGTTGCTCAAGGTTTGTATAACGCACGCAATTTGGCGTGTTTCTCTAATCTGTTGTCATGACTTTTGACCTATTTTAGTTTATAATATATTAGCAATAGTAGTATATTAAAAATATGTCATATTATATATGTCTCATGCATAAGCCCTATTCCAATATGACATAATTTCGTTCCATATGTAAGTTTTAACTGTTTTCAAGCAGATCCTTGTAAAACATGTATTATACCCATATTAATGTCCGAATTCTGATTCTTAAAGGACTTGGGATTGTTATATAATATGGTTAATATACGCAAAGATAAAGAATAGGGGCTAGGGGCATCGAAGGCATGTATGTTGCTAGGAACGTCTTATTTTCTAGATATGACAACTGATCCTATATATATATATATTTGTACTATTATTTAATAATTCTATCGAAATAAAATATTAGTTTAATTATTATTATATTGTTTGTTTTGAACGTACATAAGTTTAGAAATAGAAACACAGTTTATATATATAACATAAATGTCGATACGGTCTCATGGCGTCAATGCTAAAGTAAACCTATAAACGCGTCGTGTTTATTGTTTCACCAAAACAATAACTGTATGAGCTTCGGAGTTTTTTTTGAGAAAGTTATATGTAAAGTTATTATACGCATATTATTGTTACAGACTCACTTTCACACTCTTAATACTTCGAGTTTTTTTTTCTTCTTTCATTTAATGAAAGAAAATAATAATAGCTTTCTAATTAACTTTTTTATTTGTGAATTAAGAAAACGTTTTTAATAAATGAATGTCGATGTTCCTGTTACGATAATTCAATTTATTTCATATATTATTTTATATATAGTATGTAACAGAAATATGGTTCTTTATATAACCAGTCTTTTACATGTAACATATTAAGTCAAGATAAGTGCCAAGTAATTCTTATTTAACCAAATTTAACAAACATAAGAGTGTTTCAAGATTATGTTAGAGATATAAGAACTAATAACTTGCTTCCAACTTCGAGTAAACTAGTGTTGTTAGAAGTTCTAGTTGGTTTCGAATTTTCTAAGGGCAGACATAAATTATAACGGATATATGTATAGTAACGTAGTATAACTTTATGTATACTAACTAATGTTTGTTTATTTATGAGATTCTAAGTTGAAAGGTAATTTACAATGTTTAAATGACTTTTGTAGGCACTTTCTTGAAGATTACTAAATTGTCATTTAAAGACATTAGTTTAGCGATATGTCGAAAATGAGAAAACAAATATTTTATTTCAGTAGTATATGTATTGTTCAATTGAGCTGAGGGTAAGTGAAGCTCTTAACCGTTTGGGAGACCTTTTTTGTGTTTAGTTGTCTCCAGAATGCGACGAGATAATTATACAATACAAGGGAGGTTTGTCCATTACAAACTATTCCTTATAATAAAACTTAATTTAATTTAATTTGTTTATTTAAAAATATTAAATATGTAAAGATAAAATATTAATGTAACATTTGTGTTACCACATATAGATAATTAGCAAAATCTGAAGATTGCACTTTTTTATTTTATGATACTGATTGTATTGCAACATATTCTAAAGCTTAGTTATAAATAATACCATTTCATTTTAAATATAACATATTTTATTGAATAATTAAAGAATCAGTTTCATGATTATTTTTATGACTCGTAAGAGTCTTTAAAATGTTTTAAAGAAAATAACTCAAACTATTTAACTGTCTTTGGAATAGATTACTCAAAATAGTAATTTTTAAAGATTGTATACTATTATATTAAATTCAAAATAAACAGATATTACTCTTTTACTTTGTGTGGTGATTAAAGAATTGTGATGCAATCTGCAGTAATTTGTAACCATCATTAAAGTGTTACCTATGTTTCTTTCTTTCTTTCCTTTAGAAAAAAAACAGCGATGGTAGAGACAGGTTTGGAATAATGAAAAATAATACCTTTCTTCACGATTCTCAGCGATTTAAACAATATGGACATGACAATACTTCATAACAATAAAAGCGACAAAATTTATTGGTTTTTAATAATAATAACATTGTCACAGCAATATTTCCTGTTAAATTGGTTCTAAGAATATTCTTGTGTATGTTTATTTAAGTTATATAACTTAAAATTCGTTATATCTTAAAAAAACCATAACACATTTCGTGGCTCGTTGAGTTTTGGTAACTGAGTACACGTGTTAGTGTAATATTCCTTTGGTAATTACCCGGGTATCTGAATTACCATACACATTAACACTGAATAATTTATCATTTATTATAATTTTAATGTATCATTGCTGTTATGATACATAAAATTAAAAGAAATTTGTACTTAAGACATCATTACGATTTTAATCTACATAACTAACTGTTGTCAGCGATTCTATCTATATCTATACAGCTTTTACTAGTTTTATAGACTAATTAACCTCAACTTTTAATGAAACTTTAAATAAATGAATATATAAAAACAAAACAAATGTAAGTAATAATTGTGAGAAATGAATAATACGTATTAGAATCTTAAAAAGAAAGCTTCAAATTAATGCATTGTTGTCTAAATTAATCAAAAATGTATTGTTTTAGTGAGAATACTTTCACAGTGCTGAGGTTGTGTTAGTTTTTTACTTGCAAGTTGTTATAGATATAACGTAAAACTGTATAACCTAGTGACTTGATTGGTACTGACATGTTAGTTAATTTATCATCTATTTGTGCCGGTACCATTATTTCAGGATGCATACAAAATATTGTAAAAATGCGTGTAAAAACTACTGGACTTGTGACTTTTCATTAACACTAAACCTACCAAGTACCGGTCAAATTGACCGTTCTTAAACTTTTGTAAAACTTACACATTTTTAAACGTTATAATATCGTTATCCAACTACATGACAATTCTTATAATATGCATATAATATTTTCTACACTCTTTACTTTTAGTTATTTCCATTATTACCTGCGTTATATAATAGAATAACTTTTAATTACCGGTTAATTTGACGGCGTGCAGTAGGAACAAGTATACAAGAATTGTCGGTAGGTTTAGTGTTAATAAACAAACTAAGAAATGATAAAGCATTGGTAGATTATAGGTTATTTTAGAAATTAAAAATAAACTTCGAAGTTAGAAATTTAATTAAATAAACCGAATACGCCATGCTTGTGTGTACAAATATATTCCTTTAGAAGAGAAGATGGTTGGAATCTTAACATCAACTTCTGGAACAACAACTGGAACTTCAAATCAAATCAAATCAAATCAAATCCACCATTGATACATCAATATAATGTTACTGTATTGTTTCAAAAAAATATTTAATATAACCTGTAAACCTGTTTTAGCAAATAATTAAAACAAATATTTCATAAGAAAGTTCAATATTAATAGCTATCGGAAGCTTTATTAATCATTTCCTATATTACTTGATATTAATTTGGTATCATTATATTTTTTTTATATATAATCAATAACCTGTCAACGACGTACCGTCAACGCTCGGATGTAAGTAATTAGGACTTTCATATTTTAAAATATTAAATAATAATAATATTGTATTTACTTTCAAGAATAATGTAAACAGATAAGCAATTATTGCTTTGAATATATAATCAATGATAAGGATTTAGTCATGTTAAATTCATTTAATATTTTTCTTAAAAACCGGGATGGTGTTTTCGAAAATCGCAGATTCGGATTCTGATGAAGTTTTAATATATAAAAATGTAATAAATTTACAAGTAAATATAAGAAGGTAACGCCTGTAGCAGAGGTCAGCTAAGAATGGATTTCTCAAAATTTCACCTGCATGGTATAAAAATAAAACTTGACCACAATATTGTTTTTGGCAGATTAAAAATTACTAAGAAAGGATTTTATGAAATGCACTTACAAAGGGCACGGTTAAAAAAACTTTTTAACCCCTAGTATGTATTAAGCCACGCGAGGGGGACGCGGGGGGACATACAATCCATTAAGCTACTTAATTATGTAACATATTTTGGTATTCTTAATTTTATATTGCAGTAACCGAGTGATCATAAAAATATTTCATAATAATCTTAACGATCTTACGTTATTATATTTTGAGATCATTAATTAAAAAAAATAACATATTTTATTATTACATTTTAACACACTATTTGTAATATTTATATACATATTTCTGTAGCTTTTACTGAAAATTTGAGTAAAATTATTAAATTTTTTTATCATACTATTATTTTAACATTATTATTTTATATATATTACGAATATAATTAACTCAAGAAAACTATTATTTAAGGACTGAAATACATTTTTTTTTATATATCAATTTTAACTTTAGTATCTAGTAAAAATCAAACTTATTTTGTTAAAATCAGAATAGTAATGTGTCTACTAAATCAATGAGGCATTTAAATTTAAGAATAAGGTCACATTTTATGGTAATGGTTGAATTACAATCACTGTACCAAATAAATCATTAAGAGATAATAATAAAAATGTATGTTAATTTGTCATTTTAGATTACGGAAACTATCAAGTTTTTTTCAATAGTAAAAAACAATTGTCATTAAAATAAAATCAGTGCTGTATGAATGTATGAACATGAATCACATACATTTTGAGGAAAAAAAAAATTTTTTTTGAATGTGTCGCTTTTTTATTATTTGTTATAGTATAAAAAATATAAGCATAAAGTTTATAAGCGAAATTATTCTCAATTGTTATAATGGTATGTCATTTCTAATTAAGTCAAAAGTTAGTTAATTTTCCACCTGTGTCAAGGCAAATTAACACTTCAAACACTTAACATAACTGGCATGGTTTAGTTATGGAGTGATGAAACTCGCTGAGAAAACTTAATTATCTTATCTTAACTTAAATGCATGTATTTATTTAGTCAAACTATTGGACTAATCGAGTTTTGCAAGAAAATTATACCTTTCCTAACGGTATAGGGTTTTATTTTATATTATATATTGCTAATAAGAAACGGAAAATATTTACAAGCACTAATTATATGCTTAAATTATGGTGTGGTTAACTACTTGTAATACGATCTATATAACGTTCATATACATGTTATAAAGGGATAAGATTTTGTATGTTTGTATGTGGAGGGTAGTATAATAATATCAATCAATCAATCAATCAATCAATCATTCAATGTATTACTGTAACATCATTCATACCACAAACACAAACTCAACTTGTATCTTTATGAAGATCAATAATATCATTTTGTTAAATTTAAAATTAACTTTACGTACATGTATCTTAACAAAACCTGCCAAGTATTATGTTTTATATAATGATTATCGATAGACATAAATAATCGTCGTGCGAGTGTCACATATCAAGAAGATGTCATTAGCATCCATTGCATGATTCATTGCTATTTGCAATTTGATACAACACTTCACAGATAATGGACATGTTTTAGAATTATTTGAGTGTGTATTATTCAGTTAATAGTGACGGATTTATTAGTTCCGTATCATGATCACGACTAGGGTTACCATTTTATTGTTATTTTATAATATACTAGCTTATTCCCTCTCTTTTCGCTGAGTATACTATTAATTTGGATGTGAACTTAGGTTGCTATGGTAATCTTTGTCGTATTATCCGTTGTCATAGTAACCGTTGCTATGGTAACCGTTGCTATAGTAACTCTTACACCCGCGTTAAATGTATAGCTCCCACTAAAACATATAAAACTTGGCGTAATGTAAAAAGTTGAAATCCGTCGGGATAGGGAGTCCGTAAAATCCGTTATTAGTGGACGTCTACGTCACAAAAGAAGAAACTATGTAAAATTTCAAGTTAATCGGACAGATAGTTTCGGAGATTTCGTGATGAGTCAGTGAGTGGTAAATCGCTTGTATATATAGATTACTTCCCAGTTTTTAGTTCTAGTATATCCTGTCATCATGAGAACGGAATTTTATTTCATGTATGGTATTTATACTACATTTTGCTTACATTTACGTTTGTTTAAAAAAATCCTTCAAGAATTTGAATACGTGGTCACCCTATTGTATACAGATGCACAATTTGACGGGGCAGTATTCAGTTTAAGCAGTGTTCCAGTCGGACGATCAATGAGGTGGTGGATGTTTGGATCATATCTCAATTTTACTCGTAACTTTCTCGCACGCTCACGTAACTATTGCTACATTTAAACGAACCCTGTTATAATAGCCTTGGCGTAATTTGTGCCGATTTATGCGACATCGAAGCGCGAAATTATATTGAATTAATTCTTTTTATTAAAAGATATCTAAAATAACTACCCTTTCGTATTTTCGTAACGTCTTGAAATTACTTTTTTTTTCAGTATTGTAGATTATTGTAATCGATTTGTAGTGCCTCTGCAATACTTAGAAAGTTGTTAGTGACATTGACAAACGAGATTTAGAGCTGAAGTGGGTTTATCCGAAATAATTAAGTTCAAACCCAAAAACCCAAAAAGTTTTTGGAGAACAAACAAAAGTATATTTAAAAATATATTAAATATTTCAAATTTCAGTCAAGACATTAAAATTAAAACATTGTAATAGTTTTTTTAATGTGGTACATAACAATTAATACACCTCGTAAAAATGAATTTACGACGAAACATATTTTACGGTGTTATATTTGATAAACTCACTAGTATAGGATAAATCAATACGTACTTAATTTTTTATATTCACTTCAATCATTAATCGTAACATTTTCTATATTATTTCTTTAATATAGTAACCAGGAGTGGAAGTAGTCGGTAAGGTCAAAAGCCTTAAAATTTGAACCGGAATGAACTTTTTTATTTTCTACAGTTCTTATCCAAGGTTCTTATACATATCAAAGTATTGCGTATAACTGTCGTTTAAATTCCACATGTGATTAATAGGCGGTTGTAGCCTTTATATTATTTAATTTGTTACCTGTTGTTATTGACACGTAGAGTTACCATGAGTTGTGACAAATTGTAAATTATATATTGCTTAGTAATTTATATATTTTTTTGTTATTTATTATATTATTATTATATATATTTTTGTTAAACAGTTACAGTGTATTTAAATACTCTTTTATTTAAGAAAATGATAAAAAAATATATAAAATGAATCCACTATTTTATCGCGAATGCTTTTTTAAACACAATAAATAAGGTAAGAGAAAAATATTGTTATTGCTTTGATAAGTTAGAAACAGTCCTGTTATAACCAATGGTAACCCTATTGCTACGTAAGTTTGATAGAAAGTCAACAGTGCAAGGCCATTTGGAGGTCAGCCGGATATTTTTTTGGACCAGATATATTTTTTTTATGAACCACCGCTGTCAAAAGAGACATTATAATAAGCAAATACAGTGAACGTTGTTACGTATTGTGTTAAATAGAACTTTTAAATAAGAAAGTTTTGTAATCGACATGATTTTATTATTTACCTAATAATTACATAATAAATTACTTTTAAGGAAAAAAACATAACTAACAAACTTTATTCCGAAGATTAATATTATATAAACATTTTTCTAATTCTATTTTTCACTTCTACCTTCTTCTTCTGCCTTCTCTCTCTACATCCAGCTGTTCCCAAAGTCTAAAGAATAAGAAAATAAAGAAATATTTAACATATAAGACCTACTTTATTAATATTGTATAATTGTTCTTAATAAAATCCGGAACATGTTTCTAATTCATTATATCACACTAACAGATCAATGTTTAAATTACTTCAAGGTATTATTGAAATAAAATCATTTATATGAACAATAATTGAAACAAAATTAATTGATAATATTTCTTAATTAACTAACAGACATTTTTATTTAAGGTCCAAATAACTAATTATTATAAATATTTAAATATAACTTTCTTTTTAATTTTGACAGACAATATTTTTATTATTTAGGGAGTTTTTCATTTATACGCAATTAAAAGTAACGTGATGTCCTCTGATAATAAGACATGGGCTATATATATATATATGTTTTAGATTCCGAGATAAAAGGCTTCATTCAATAGTGTGATCTATTCAGCATACTCGTATATTATTGGTATACTGTTATAATAAACTTGGACATATATGTCTATCAAATGTTAAGCCGAAGATAGTAACTAAAGCAAACGAATGGGTAAGGCAATTAATTTTAATTAATGCTCCATAGAATTTTCTAATCCCTTTCCATCCAGGGAGGATAGGGAGAAGAAGGGGACAGGGATTCAGGGTGGGGAGGTGAAGGGGATATTTCTATCAACATAACAAATGCTAATAAAGCTATTTCACATTTCACGGCACTTCTTCAGTGGTGTCCGTATATGAGTAACTACCTCTACCCTCTACCTATATTATAAGAGGCCTAATGAACGCTCCTGAGAGAATCACACCACAAGCAGACCATGCACAGGATATAGTACTAAATAACTCAGTAATATGATCAAGAAAGATCTTGATGCACTTGCTGAATACTCTCTCAAATAACAAACACTAGTTATTATTTAATTAAGAACATTCACTTGTTAAACTTAAGGATCAATCATATATGACACGGTAATATATTAATGTATTGAAAATCATTTATCATTACCATTATATAACCATGTAAACTGATCTGTTATTCACTAGCTTGAAACTACGGCTCTGCTCACTTATTAGGTTCAAATCGAATAAAGTTTTTAGTACTTTCAATCTCTTTATGGCTCCAAAGTGGTACAGAATCCAATTGCCTAAAGTTAGGTAATTGCTTTTATTATTAAGTGTTGAGTAAAAATTACTTTTACAATTATTTCGAAGGTTGGTTAAAGTGATTGTAATCGTTTCTCTTACTCCTTTTTAATTATTATTAAAACAAATATAAAAATATATATAAAGTTCCATAATACGGTCAACATTTAACTATTAGGAAATGATTTATCATTATGTGTCAATCAAAGTGTACTTATATTTAACATACATATAATGTTTTGAATCTAACACCCACAGGTGTAGTTAGTTTTTTGCTAATAATCTGTAGAAACATTACAAAACTTAGAATGTATGTATGTCAAAGTGTTACAAAGTTCCTTATACATAAGAAAGTAAATTAGTAAGTTAGTTACTTTTTAGTTTAAACTTTACGTCTAAGGCTTTATTATCAATTAAGTATTCATTAAGTTGAGTGACTGCACTTAGGAACGAGACAGCGGACCAGGTGCGAAGTAAAAGAATTTGTTTTCCATGCAGTTTACTTAAAACATTTAAGCATAAAAAACCTTAAAGTCATATATAAATATAAATTACGACATATTACTATTACAACAGTGTCATATAAATTCGTGATCTTAATATTGTTGAGTGTAATATAACTAAAACTACGTGACGTCTGACCACGGGTTTAGAATTGATAGCCACGTCAATTTATATTCTATTATCACACAATAGAGTTGAATTTCAAATGATCCATCCATTGTAATATTTAGAGTAATATTCGCCATAACGTTGACTTTCCCACGGAATGTCAAAATATGTTGAACAGTATTTATTAGGGCACCAAAAGCTCGTATTGTGTAAATAAAGCTGAATGCAGGTGTTGTCTTCTATGGTTTTGGACGAACAGATACTATCAGTATTGTGTTTAAACATGTCACCGCCCGCTAACTGTTTATTAAATATTATCACTTTTAGAATAATTATTGTTATTTTATCATCGTTTTTTATGAATAATAAAAAAAGTTGTGATTGATTATATTAACCGATTGCGAAAGGTTTTATGAAATATATGAAATGTTAGTTGAGATTACTTTTGAAGATAAATTAGAAAAATGTATAAAATTTATATTATATTGTAACAAATATAAAAATAGTTTTAATAAAAGTAGGATAAATATTTTATCACGATTGTAGATAACGTTTGAGTTTCTTTCGAATTCTTTACATACTCGTATTTTATAAGTTGTTTCTAAAAGTTGCGAATTAAAGTTAAACCAATTAAATTAATTAATGTTACTTTGTATTTATTAACAGACCGAATTACGATATTCAATGTATAGTTATTGCTTCACTGTGATAGTTGTACACATTCGTGTTATATACCGATAGAACGAATATATAAGTATATATAATTAAAAGAGCAAAAATTTGTGAGATTTTATTAAACTATCTATACGATCTAATTGCTGAGCTGAGCTGAGCTGAGCTGAGCTGAGCGCAAGCGAAGCTCTTAACCGTTTAGGAGACCTTTTCTGTGTTTAGTTGTCTCCAGAGAGCGACGAGATATTTAGCAAAAAATTTCTCATGTATGTTTGAGCCAAACGCGGATATTATAGCGACAACAGATTGAAAAAATGTTTAGGCATCCAAAAATTATCAAGAAAAGAAGAAAGGAGAGGGGCTCAGCTCAACACCAACAAGGTTGGACGATCCTAGTAATATATTTCATCATTACTTATAGTGGGATTTAAAGGATGCAAGTATATTTTCTCGTTAAAATAAAAGAACTAGAGTCTAAATTTGCCAAGTAATTTGAACGAAACATCGAGTGAATGCGTTTTCTTAACAAACTCAGCTTATTGTAACCCACGCAAGGACTTTAACTAACTGTAAATAGAATTATTACTTAATACAGATTTCTATCAAATACAACAAATAATAAAACATTAATTGATATATTTAAACATTTAATAAAGTTATTTTGCAAATTTAAAACATTTCTCGTGTACCTCTCACTAATGTGTCATTAACTCGAGCTACGAAAGTTGTATTAAATCCAGTTTAAAGTTTTGGGTAATCTGTAACAAGTCGAAACTAGAGTAAGGTCAGATTATACTCCATTTTGGCCGAAAGCCGAAAGCATGGATTGATTGAGTATTTTCTAAATTGTTTTGACCCTGTATCACATCGTTACAGCCGGAAGGCGTGTGATAGATTGAATAAGAATAATAGATTAGGCCTATTATTTTGTATGTACTTCTAAATGTCTTTATTTGCTCAGATAATATATATAATTAACAGCCAGGATAAATACCTGAGAATAAACATAAAAACAATCTTGTATATATATATATATATTGTAATTATTAAAAATAGTCAATGTATTTTTGAATTGAGTTTTCAGGACACCAACGGTAGTTTAATGTTTTATATGAGAATATTTTATAAAAACTTTCATTGCTAAACTCACCTACTCTTGTTATTTGCATGTTTTTATCATGCTTAGTCGCTTTTTGGAGTTGTAGATGAACATAAAGACAGAAAAAAAAAGGTTTAGTAAATCATGGAAAGAATGCACTACAGACCAAACTTATACATATATAATATAGAGGATTTTTAGAACAAACAGTATATAAAAATAACAATAATATTAGTTAAATGAAAATTCAGAACAGGTTATCAAGTTGTCTTGCAACAAGAAACCGGAAATGTAATAAAAAAAAAAGATAGCGAAAAACTAATTCAAACAGCACTTTAGAATTAGAATTTTAAATTAATATAGATTATTTAAAATATATATTAAACTATGTTAATAGATAAAGAGTTTTGGATTTCCAAAAATGTTTGATTTCATAACAACTTCCTATAGTTTTATATGATCACGGATATTACAGCAACCGCTTGGTATTATTTTAATTAACATTTAACGACTATGAAAATATAACGGACGTTTTAAAAATGTTATTTGATGGTTATGTATCTAATTACTTGGGTAAAATACTTGAAAATAATATTAATATTAACATATCAAATCAGAAAAAAGATTATGATATTAGTATGAAAACAAATTGCAAACAAACAGTCAAAAAAACCATACCGCATAGGTTATATTGTCTAAAATGACTAAGTTTTTGTATAAAATCAAAAAAGTACTAGTAGTTCTTCCCATTAATTAGTATGTTACAATCACTGCATTTTATTATATATAAAAAAATATAAACTACAGTAAATACTACAAAAATGTAAATGTAAAACTACTAAAACAACTTTTGGTTTATAAAAGAAAGGTGAAGTGTTTTACGTTATATGAGTTAACCCAACCTTCTACATCAAATGTTTTTATTTTAACTAATTAATTAAAATGTTTAGTTTATATTTGTATGCGTCAGTCACGGATATGACTTTCAGGAACCACGACCTTGAAGTGTTGGTTTTTTAATCTCTTTACATTACCTCTAACACATTGATATATTCTAGATCGTATCTATTCTAAAATAAACTAAATGTGTCTTTCAATGTATTGTCTATGTTAATATAACAGAGACTTTATGTTTGTTTATTAACAAAAACCCCCTATAACTACAAACCCGATTTAAAAAATTCTTACATCTGTGGAACGTTACATTTGAAGCGAGTAACATGTGCTATTTCTTATCCTCTTATCTTATCTTATCTTAGGAATTTAGGATTGAAAATAAGTTATATATATTAATAAAGCACACACAATAAAATAAGCAGCCATAACTAAATATAATCCTAATAACAGATTCTAACCACTAAATAAAAAACCACGAAAAAGTTTTATTACAAGTAAGAATGTCTGACACTGAAGTAGACACGAGTTAGTAAAAAATAAATATTAGAGTATAATATAATTGTTACAATTTATTGCATTTTTGTTTAGAACGGATTTGTTTATTTTTTATTATTAAATTATGTCACCAATTCATTCGCCTAATTCTACATTTATTTTCCTTATAAGGTTACATACAGTTCTAAATAACTAGCTAGTACAACTCATTAATATTTCTGGTAGTTTCGGTACGAAATAAAAAGCATTTATTGTATATGTATATATATATATTGTATAGATTTAATATTATCTTTGCTTATTCAAATATGATTCAATTTAAACTAATAAGTAATTTGAAGTTATTGTATCATTGTCTTCTTTTAAGGGGTTGTATATCTAAAGGTTTATTACTTTATTAATCTTGAAGTAGTAAAAAATATATAAAAGGCAATATATAAAAGGCAATTTTCTTTAATTTTCTCTAAACCCCATTTATGTTAATAGAGCTCTAATAAATAAATTGTACAGAGACCATGAAATAATGATTTATGTTAAATAAAAATACCACATTAAATACTCGTATTATGTTGTAAGACACGTCAATACTTATAATACGTACCCAAGTTAACCGGCACTTAAAATTCCGATAATAATAATAGTATTTCATAGCGACATATAATTAATTGCCTCCAGGGATACAAACTGAAGGTGCGAACACAGAATTATGCTAATTACTCCACAACATACAACTGATAACCTGACAGGTTACGTAATTTACGGTAATAGAAAATTTGAAAGTATAGGAAGTTTGTGGAGGCCATTTTGAAATGTTTTCGAATTATACGAAATTAAAATAAATTAATATTGAATTCAATTAACTTGTTAACATCGATTTCTTGATATCATCTCAATTTCGGATGATTATAATTTTAAAAATTTAGGACTTATTTTAAAAATTATAGACTTTTTTGAATGCTATTAAGATTCTAGAAAGTTGATATTCGATAAACTAGCGATGTTCATTTAAATGAAAGACTAATATATATATATATATATATATATATATATATATATATATATATATATATATATATCTATCTGTGTTTGTCAATATATCATTCGGATCGCAATCACCGCGGTGGTTATGTCAATTTAAATAAGTCACTTAAAATATTAATCTTAGTGTGATTTGCTCTACTTTTACATTTCTTCACTTATAATAAATATCAAAAGTTAAATTGCTACATTGAGGATATTAAATGCATTAAAATCAGGTGGATGGACTCAATTGTCTTCTTCTAATCCTTTTTTACGCATTTCATTTTATATATTTTACATTTTGACTTCACTGACCCTGACCGTAGCTAAGCTACGCTTATTCTTTGGCCGTGATTTTCAGAAACTGAAAACTTATTTGAAAAAAATTGTATATTAATCAAAAATAAACATTCAGAAACTACTTCAATAAAAAATAAAAATAAAATTATTTGATTACTAGTACAGATGATGAAACATTATCTATATTGTAAATATCTTTAATTTTAATCTTATGTTAGTAAAGTATGAAGAAAGTAAATCTAAATTGTAATTCTAAAACACATATCTTAGATTGATCAGTGACATCACATCACGTGTGAGGAGACAGTTTCTAATCTATCGGTCGTGATCAACATTCCGATGGTGAATGAAAGTGCCGGATATATAACGCGGACATTATACAAATTGATCTAATTCAAATAGTATCCATATTATCGAAGACGCCTAAGGAATTAACAAATATATAGTGACATATTGGCTAAGTTTCAAATGCGAATCCAGAAGTAACTCGTAATGTTTATCTCGTAGGAATTGTGTTGTTAAATAAATTATGGGTATAAATAACACCAAATGCATTCTGCATTTGTAGTGATATGGTCATAATAGTATATAAAACACCAAATATTATTATAAAAATTCAAATTAAAAATATCTTTATTTAAGTAGGCACTTACATGAACTTTTGAATCGTCAATTATTACAATAAAAAGGTCAGTGTAGTCAGTCCGTGAGTAAGCTACACCGGCTCGGAATGCTGCTCTGATGGGAAGAGCTGGACGAAATATGTAATACATATATACTTTCTTTACATTTGAATAAAAATACATCCAGTGCCAGGATTCGAAGCTGCTACCTCTGGAAGACCGTTTGAGCTACTATGTAACACTCCCTTCGATGAGTTTACTATTCTATTTACATCTTTATATTACTATCATATAAAATTTTTATAGTTTTAATCATTATCATCAGGCTTTCATCTGAGATGTATAGTTTTTGTCAACTGAGGTCTAGTAACGAGGTGGGTCTTCTGTAGTGGAATTACCTTACAACAAGTTAACACTGGCGAAACATTCACAAGAAACATTATTATGTTTTGTGATAATGTATCGCGCCGAGTTCGCATACACATACCAATTTCACAACAAGTCACGTTAACAATAAATCTTGTACCAAACCCAGTTGATTGATCGTGTGTTGAAAGATTTGTATTAACAAGTTATAATTAGACAGCCAATAATGATACAATAAAAAATTCTTGTTAATTATAGAATAGTTTTATTTATTTACTTTTTTAAAAAGAGTTTTACTGTTTAATTGCAACGGAAGTTGATAATCGGAAGGACATTACATAGGTACTGGATATTACATCGTGAAGAAGAACTTACATCTTTCATACAAGTATACGGATATAATTGTAATTTTTCTAGTTGTCATTTTCGTAATCTTCCAATTAACTAAAAAAATTTTTTATACGATTAACACTTTATTGCAATTTGCATTGTCTAGTAACTGTTGATTAATATAAATTAGTTAAACAGGTATATTCTAAAAACCCAAAATAAGTGGATACGGGCTATAAAGTATGTTATTTTTGTTGACAAATTTCAAAAATTTTCCACGTCTTATATATGTACATGTGTTATTATGTGTTAGCAACGCTAATGTAATCCGTACAAATAGACAGATATTTAAATAAGAATAATATCATTGTTATTAGTTAAAAACAAATGTAAAGATTTGTTCAAAAACTTTTCATGAAATGTTTAGTTTGACGGAGTTTTGAAACAAGATTTTTTCCATGTGATTAGAGGTGTGTTTTTTATATATTTAAAAAATACGTATCAGATTAAAAGTTTTTACAGTTTTTTAAAGTGTATTGAAATATATATTTAAATGTACAACGTGTTTAAACGCTGACATACTGTAAGAACGTGTTTTAATTGATATCTGCGTCTAAAAACGGATATTAAGTGACTCACTAAATATTTCAGATCGAATCGACGAGTTTTTTCTACATAAAATATGGCGTTGACTCGCATTGCTGCACTCAGTTTAAATTATTTATAAATAGTATTGTATTTTTTATATTGGAGTATTTGAAACATAATCTTAATTAAGATATAATATCAAATTTATTTGTGATTCTAATCAAATTCCTTTTAAAGCTTAACAATAATAAAAGAAATAAATAAATCAATTGTATTTTATACCTTTAATCTTACAATACAGAAGTTGTTACATAATACTAAATTGCATTGATTTATTTATTAATTTTATTGGAGAGAGTATTATTTATTGAGTATATTTGCAAATAACTATTTTACATCGATCTCACGTTCTGGTTTTGTTGATTTATGAAGCAATTCAGTTTGGATTTTAAGTCTGAATATTATTTCATATTTCAATAGGTTTTCTTAAAGGTAATATTTAAAAATCATCTTATTATTAAAGGAAAATCAAGGTTAAAAGTTTTTCATTTCGTGCACAAGAGAATTGGTTAAAATTCATAACTTGCATTTTTGAATCAAAGCTTATTTTTAAGGCTTTAAAGCATGAGACAAGGCAAAAATTTTTAAATTTTGAGAATATTCTTTTAACTTATTAATAGTTTTATAAATAATAATAAGAATAAGAAGAATGTAATAAAAATAATAATCTTCTCCCTGGTTTTATCCCAATTTGCTTGGTCAGCCCCCTTCTTTCATACATCTGATAACTGAGAGTCATATTCTGATTAATTATACCATCTATTAATTTAAGTCTAGTTATATAATACAATATAATAGTCTGATTATCTGTCCATATATTGATGGCCTGTTAATCTAATCACTAGTGGTCAGTGATCCTGCTCAGCCAGACGTGGTTTCGATTCCCATACGGGATAATTGTTTATGGAATCCAGAGATTATGGGGACAGATTGTAGGTATACCTTGTATAGATAACTTTTAGTAATGGAAACTACTTTAAATAAACAAATTTTTCGTCTCTCTCTTAAATGTTAGCTATGGATAGCTGTTTTTTTTTAATTTAGAACATTGTTTAAAACCAATTTTAATCTTTATATAACTAATACGAATTTCACATTTTCTGTAATTCAGACCACTTTCGTACTTCCTTTTTCTTTATTTGCTTACTGTAAAGAGTCTTGTGGTTTCACAGATTCCTTTTAACATTCTCTTCCTGTATACACATTATTATAACCGTAAACACTCCGATCCATATGAAACGACAAAACTTTCAAGCGACCTACTGCATTTTATACATTATGTTAGAAATTATTTTTTTATATAATATATATTATTGGTTATAAAATGATTCATTACACTTACATAAGAAATATATACCAAAATATGACAGTAAACTGTCCAGTTTAAGGGTGTGGTGAACTGAAATGCTGTATATCATTATTAATGACTAAATTTCTGTCCGATCGACTATAGCTCATAAACTATTCAGATCGAACAATAGCCAATATCTCCAATCTTCAAATTCTGTTATTGCTCTAACAACTAACAAAGAATAGTTTAAGTTCTCTCGTGACTTGTGAAAAATCACGTTTTATCTGATCTGATTTACTTTAATATCACGATAAGTGTTGTAAGATTAAATTACATTATAACTAGAATTTCCCTGTAATATTATATTAAGATTCAAAATTATGCATGGATTTGTGTGTTGCTCTTGATTTGTTCTGCTTGTTTTGTTACGTATGTACGAGCACAATTATTAAATTATATTTATTATGTAATTATATTAATATTATATACTACAAGTAATTCTACATTCAGATGTAGAATTACTTGTAGTATCTAAAGAGTATCGATGTAATAAGTAGCTTGAAACAAATGAATGTTTTAAACGTCAAATAATATCAAATAGTAGTAAGTTTAACGAAAAATGTTGAAATTATTGAGGTGAGCGTAAGCGAAGCTCTTAACGGTTTGGGAGACCCATTTTTTATTTTTAGTTGTCTCCAGAATGCGACGAGATAATTAGCTAAAAATTTTGTCATGTATGTTTAAGTCGAATGCGAATGTTATAGCAAAAACAGATTGAAAAAAATTTTAGCCATTCAAAAGTTATCAAGAAAAGAAGAAAGGAGCTCAAAACCCGCCGCGCACGGTACGGCGCCGATCCTAGTATACATAATATAGGGGAGACCGGGGTTGGTTGACCAGTTTTCAGTTTAAAAGTTAATATTTTTATTGCTTTAATGATTATTTTTGTGAAAAGCAATTCCATTGATAGTGACACTATTCAGCTCTAGAAAGAAATTACAATAATCTCGATACCTATTAAAACATAGTACATAGGCTCGATTTTTAAGAACGGGAAATACGAGTCAACCTACCCCGTGCCTGGGGCAGGTTGACTTGTCACTAGGAGTAAGTTGACCTAAGAAGTAATGAGTACCAAGACTACGAAGGATCAAGATTTAAATACTAAAGTAAATGCAATCATCATTTTTAAAAACATCTTCAACAACATTAAACACCGTTAAGAACCTATCGGTCCACCTCCAGTCTAAAATAGTCTTTGATAGTCCTTTAGTCTAAAATAGTCAAAATAGTATTTATAGTGAACACGTGGGAAAACGAAGAACGGAAAGACCATATTGCCGAGGCCGAGATAGCAACTGCGACTCTCACCAGCGAAACCTCGGTCAGCAGACGTCATTTTTCCCAATTTTTTGGTGCCAAGATGAGCTATTACTCTATCAGGAAAATGAACCGTTGTCAGTCCTGTTTCATCTACATTCTAAATACACCCAGGGCTTACATTTAAACGTAGGTAAACGGTTCTTAGGTAATCAAAGAGCAACTGCACGTTGTTTTTGTTGAAAGAAGTGGCTCGAAAATTGATACTTCGGCGAAAATAACTTGCCGACATACTCTCTCCAGTATGTCTTTACATCGATTTGACTTTCGTTTATAGATTCGCATCGTTCTAAACTGGAAATGTTAGGTTAAGAACAATATTTTTTATACCAATTTATATCTAGTATATCCAAAATTGTATGGGGCAGGTTGACTAGATAGTCAACCAACCCCTTTATAAATGAGTCAACCAGCCCCAAATGACCTAGTAATTTTTAACTACGTGCCAAAACCTTAAAATGGTGTCGTAATTAAAAATAATAAGGAAGCATACAAAGTTCGGAAATCAAACATTCGTATTAAACAGTTTGACAAGCAATCAAAACAAAATGAAAAGAGTTATAACAAATAGAATTAAGGCAAAAATAGTTACTTAAGTGTCTTGTTTTTGAACAATAGGCTCTATCTGACAAACGGTTTGGGTCTACTCCGCGGTATTTCTGATGATTGTGCGCGGGGGAATAATGGATACGCTCACCTAGTCGATCTTTGCAAAAAGTTTGCCTAACTCGCGTTTTTGACAATTAGTCTACCTACCCCTATAGTCAACCAGCCCCGGTCTCCCCTACTTTTATATGTAAAATATGTATACTGTAATTCCTATGCACGTCTAAAAATTGTGTTCATGTTGTTTTTGATTAATTTGAATTAATTAATTATGACTTCCGTAATCCGGTGTCAATGCGATTTATCTGAAATAGAAACTATGGGATATATACTTGTTATTTTTTAACAAATACTTTATAAGGAAATGTCAAGATATCAAAGTTAATGAATGATATTTCATTCAATTAGTCGACCTGTATTTCATTACACTACTGATTGCTGAAATAATAATGTAACAAAAACAACCGCATTGAAGTTAAAAAATATCATTAACTCTGTAAACGGCTCCATTTTTAAAATTAATTTTATCAGTGAATAAAATTAGACACCTACCCTAAAAATTTAAGATAATAAACACGAAAATATAAAAATATAATCTCATTTATCATAATCATTTTATTTTTACGAACAAACATTAAAAAACCATTATCAGTGTCATTAATTATAATATAAAATACATTAGTTTTAAAAAGGACTAATGTTTATAAAAGTGAATGTCACCCAAGTCTTGTTACAAATATATATTTTTAAAGCCTACAACACCAGTATCTAGAATCTTATCACGAATGTCCTTGGTCTAATTACACAAACAATTGAAAGGTACTGTTAACAGGTGATCTGATATAACATTATCACTTTATTGACAGAACAGAAATACCAATTTCATTATATATGACATACTAAAATTAGAAGTAAATTTTTAATTGGATATGCGTAAAAAAAGGGTTGAGTGAATCTATTGCAAAACCCTCTCAAAATTAAGTAAATTTTTAATACAACTGAATAAAAGTTGCTAATACGGAACACTGTTCTCAATAATGTTATTCTTCAACACCAGGAGGTTACAGATAACATAACCATTAATTTAGTTTTTACTAATTTACTTATTCTATGGGAACGTTGCGTGGTTTGATATTTGTTCCGGAGATTGCGTAACTATTGACATATTACTGATTTGTGTTATATGAATGTTGTATGGGAACATTAGTTTTGTTTGTGGTTTTTGCAGCCATTATAATACACCTACAAATTATTCTACAATATATCAATTCGTTACAATTAAAGGATATTAACTATAATATCTAGTTTATAATTATTTATTATTATTTATTTATTTCTACAGTATCTATGATACTGGAGGAAGGTCACGTAAAAAGCATGACGATCCCTCGGAGGGCATGTATTAAGAGGTTGATGTCTGTGGCCGAGGCGAAAGAGGTATACAGGGACCGTAGCGTTTGGCGCTCCGTCGTCTCTGGCTACCCCGTAAGGGATATGGCGTGAAGCTAAATATATATATAATTATTTAGAATTAAGATTTTGTCAAGGTATTAATTTGGTTACATGTTATACAAACATAACAACCAAAATATTTTAATAAGTAGTAATAAAAAGTATCATAAAATTTGAAACGGATTCTGTTTGTTAGTCACGACCTTCATACAATCAACACTCTATTTATTAGGATATGTCTCATAGTTTTACGAACTGTATTGCAAATATTTACTGTTTTAATTGTTGTTTATTGCTGGAAGTTAATTTAAATATCTCGGAGTATTGAATACAATCTACGTTAAAGTGTTAACTATTATTCATTTGTTAATTGAACGGTGAATTTCAGTTCATTATTGCATTGTATTTTGGTATAAAAGTATAGGTAAGCGGTATTTGAATCTTTTTCGACTTTTTAACAGCCATCACTGATTACCTGAAGAAATTATGTTGATTTTTTATTAATATATATACATATATTGATAAAAAAATGAATGAGATAATGTTGATAATGTCAAATGAAGTGAATCTTTAAGTATTTTAGAATATAAGACAAATAAAAGTAAGTGCTATAAAACAATATCTCGAGGACAAGGCCAAAAATCATTAATAACGAACCTTATCTGGTACCTGTCTAATAAAACATATACAAATTGCCCGGAAATTACATTATATAAACTACCTAAATAACTCAAATTGTTTTGATAATAGTAATTTGACTATTACTTTATACAAACAATAATAAAGTGCTATAGTAATAATATATATAATTATATTTATATTATTTAATTACGATACACAATACAAATATTAATGTTTAATAGAAATTATCGTAAATGCAATAAATGTCTTTCAATATAAAACTTTACGTAAACAGGAAATTTACAAGACATAAAACTGAACTAAAGTTGCATTATTGATGATATTATAATACATTTAAGTGCAGATTACATGAATACAAGTGAAATGTTACAAAAATATTTTGGCATTAACTGTTACTGTTACTGTTACTGTTGCTGTTGCTGTTGCTGTTGCTGTTACTGTTACTGTTACTGTTGCTGTTGCTGTTGCTGTTACTGTTACTGTACATAATAATCCAATTAACACTTGTATACACTTGCATAATGTGACGTTTATTTATAGTTAACATGTGTGAAATGCAGAGAATTTATTTATATGTTTCATAAAGAAAGCAAAATACACATTTGTGTTAAAAGAAGAGTTTATTTGTCTCTTTGATAATTAACAATCATGTTAATGAATTTAAAAATTTTAAGATTTTAATTATTTGGTTCTTAATCAATGGTCTCCTCTCGAAGGTGCTTATTAAGACCTTAGGATGTAACCTTAGGATGTAACTTTTAACTTGTAACACTGGATGAGGGAGCGAAGCTGCAGGGCTTGCTAGTTAAATATAAATAATAAAATCTTTTTGTGTGCTTTTTTTTAATAAAATCAAAATATAAGGACTTTTGTGTTTGTTTTCCGTTATTATGACATCATCGGTTCCAATCGGATATATAATTAAATATTGAAAGTTAGTTTGATCGTGATTGTTCTTGTTCGATCAAAATCAGTTCAGCTATTTCAATGCCACTGTGCTTATATTACTGTATATACGTCACTTTATTCCTATGATACATTTTGTAAAACAATGTTTTGAAAGTTATATACCAATCCGTTAAAAGTTACTCAATGATATTTGTTCAATAGGACCGTGTAAGGGCACAGGCGATACGAATCATGCCTTAATTGTATTTATTTACTATTCACTAGCTTAAGTTTATTTAAACTGTACTATTTAATACAATAATGTATATTCATGATTATTTTGCTAACAAAAATTTAATTGAGCTGAGAGTAAGCGAAGCTCTTAATCGTTTGGGGGACTCGTTTTTTGTGTTTAGTTGTCTCCAGAATGCGATGAGGTAATTAGCTAAAAATTTTCTCATGTATGTTTGAGCCGAACGCGGATGTTATGGTGAAAACAGATTGAAAAAATGATTAGCCCTTCAAAAGTTATCAAGAAAAGAAGAAAGGAGAGAATCAGAATATAGAAATACGTGGATGAGTTTGTTGTGCAGTTCTTCTCAGACCAGGGCGATTGGAACCACGTAGTCTTATTTTAAGTTGAAGAGTGTTTACAGATGGGCTTATTTCGATAAGTATTTTAATAAAATAGACCCTCTTGATACTCCCATTTTATGTACACAAAAGATCATTGCTATTGATGGAAAAAATGTATTATATTTTTTATGTCAAAAAAAATAAAGTATTTTTGGGTATTATCTTGTAAATTTCAATATTTAATCGATTTTAGTAATATAAAACTCGATAATTATACATATTAAGGTAATACCACCATGTGAAGGCAACTATGTCTAATTAATTGCCCTTGAACTAAAATGGGACAGAAAATTCCAGTGTACGTACTTATTCAAGTAAATAGACACAAAATTACCGATCGTGAGTTGTTCTGTTATTACAAAGATCGAACCATTTACCTTATTTGGATCAAAACGGTAGCATTCTTAAATTGATTTCGATTACCTTAATGTGTTGTTGATATTTAGTTCATTTTGATAATAAT
The DNA here is from genome assembly GCA_918358865.1 of Melinaea marsaeus rileyi. Lineage (NCBI taxonomy): Eukaryota > Metazoa > Arthropoda > Insecta > Lepidoptera > Nymphalidae > Melinaea > Melinaea marsaeus. Next base: position 6,419,849 of record OU911083.1, on the reverse strand, counting down.
AATGTTTTAATGCTCAAATTACTTTAAGTATATTATTATGATAAGCTTAAAACAAAATGTACTATCGTTTTCGACAGCATGTTTCTTTTATGTATTACAATTACCGAGCAGAGGATCCATTTGTAAGTGATTATATCTCTTGGGAGATTTGATAGATGGTTTAAAATGATTAAGGAAGCGATGAGGAAAAGGAGGAATAATTGGAAGATAAACCATGGGCATTGGAATGTCAGCTTCCTATTTGAACTACGAGTAATGAATACATATATATATATATATATATATATACTACTAATATGTATATATATATGTTAGGCTAGCAGTTCTTAATTGTATCTAATAATATTCATACTAAATATTTTTTTTTATTTTAATAATTTAAGAATGAAAAATGAATCAACATAGATAGGACTCAAATCTGCAACCCCTGGGCCACGATTTTTGAAATTGAAATCATGATAACATGTTTAAACAAGTTTATAGAAGACATCATGTAATGAATTTATTCAATCTAGATTTGGCACCCGAATTTAATACCATAATTATATACATTACGATAATATATAAAAGTGGAAAGAAATACTCATTTTAATTGATATTTATACGTAACGACTACGACACGATTCTATTTAATTTTAACATCCGTTATCAATTTTAATCATATTCAAATACAATATCCGTCTAACCATAAAAGGAGAATGAATGTATTTGCAAATATAATTTTAACCGCACTCATTGTACCCACATTGTGATCACATTATTCAATTGTAACAAATAATAACTCAATGTACCAAGGACAAGTCACACCTAAAGGAAGTAATAGTCAATTTCATAGATAAATCATATTACACCATGACGAAATTATTAACCTTACATTGTACCATAGGTCAAATGTAATTACACTTAATGATACTTAAAGGTTCTATTGTTTTAAGCGATCCGTCATAAAAATATGTTCTGTCCGTATGAAAACGTGAAACGGTTACATATATATATACTAGCTTATTCTCTTACATGAGGAAATTTTTAGCTAATTATCTCGTCACATTCTGGAGACAACTAAACAAAAAGAAAAGGTTTCCCGAGCGGTTAAGAGCTTCGCTTACGCTCAGCTCAATTATAAATGATAGACAGACATTAACTAATACACACTACTTGTCTGTATGGTGTTGTAGAATTTCCAAGAATAGGACTTTCCAAGAATAGAATATCTTTAAAGAAGATAAAAAAGATAAATAATCATGATCTCAATCTTCGCAATTCTTTAATGAAGATAACTTTGTCACTATGTACTAAATAGCGAGTCTTTTCACTTAAGTAATGATAACACAAATGAAAATGAGTAGGAAGCAACAAGAAATCTAAAGTTATGTGTAAATAATGAGGTGCTCTTGCACACTATTATTAAATTAAAGTTAAATTGAAATTTCAAAACCAATTATTAATGATCACACAACCCACGCAGTCATTAAGGACCTTGGTCGTATTGATTGATACCAAACAAATTATACTATTTCTTAAACAATTATTGCGTTTTGGCGCCGATATTGTTGTTTTGTGAGTCACGATGTGTTTTGGGGTTCCGTTTATATTTTATAATTCAAATAATGTTTATATTGTTTTCATATCTGCTACTCGTATGTCAAATTTTATAGTCTTATGATTGCTATTAGGTGGAAAAAGACACCTGATTAACTGGCTGTGATATACTATATAGTGGAATTAAGTCTATATCGGAACTTTTTTTGTGTTCAAATCCAAGCCAATAACATTATTTCAAATATTATTATAATATTTTCAATTTTACTGCTTTATAGCGCTTCTGTTCGCGAGATGTGTGTGAAACAATCCGTTAATAAGTTATTTACGAAACTTATCTATAAATTTTTATTAACCGGATCAAATGACTATTTATATAAGAGTTTCTTAAAAAGTACTGCCTCAGTATCTAATTAATCGAAGCTATCTAATGTGAAGCTAAAGTGAAAAGAGAATAATGTCTTTGGATACGTACAATACCACGTTATTATATTTTTCTTTTATATAACAGCACTATAACAATAATAGAGACGTATTATATATAATTTATTTCCCGGTGACAGCGGGAAAGTTTACAATCAAATGGTTTCTCATGGCCTATTAAAAAGATTACAATAAGCGCATACTATATATGTAACAATAACTAGAAAACTTGGAATAGTTACGAGTGAAGTAATTACATTATATATATTACTTAACTTCATTTGGTTTATATATTATATAAATTTATTAAATAGTCGTAGTATTGAGAGAAAAGCGCTTAAGCCTCCAGAGCCCTTCATTTTGATATCCAAAACAATTTTCTTATCATTATTGGGTGTATTATCACTAAAAAGTTTACTGGTGTTACCTGATTTTGTGTGTGCGTGTGTGTGTGTGTGTGTGTGGATGTGTGTACGTCAAGATCGTAAATATGACATTCAATACATATATGGAACTAATTACTCTGAATGATTAGTGCGAGACATATGAAGTTTCTAGGGTTATCACTAAAAATTTTATTAACGGAAGGTAGTATACAAATTACCTTTGGTTTCCCTCTGGGTTTTTTGAACCAATATGTCAGTTTGTATTTATAATTAAGGTGCAGCGTAAAAAATATAATGACTTCCTTATTGTGTAGTGTTTCTTTAACTCCGGTTTGTTTGACGATGAATATTCGTGTGTTTTGACTTGGCATGGCAACCCTAGTTGTTATTTATTCTGTATGTTACAAGCACGACTCACCGTCTAGCGTCTGGGATCTAAATAAATAATTCATGTATTGTACGTACATTCCATTTTGTATTTCTGCACTGTTTTGTTACGGAATAATCTAAAAGTCTACATTAATTGGGTCAAAAGGAAATAAGATTACAATTAATATTAAGTTTTGTTAAGAGTTATTGTTTTGTGAGCTTAACTAATATTTGACTATTGGTGTACGGACAGACACGACCGATATACCTATGGAATTACTAAAGAAGATACTTATGTATAACTATATATATATATATATATATAACATATTACGAAATTTAATCGTATAAGAGACAGAAGTCTTATGTTCCAATTTTTGTTTTCCTCATTGGTCGTTTATTCATGGTTCCTTTATTCTTCCTCTTCCTGAACGGAAGACGGGAACTCCCCTTTACATATCATAGCTTTTGATGTTGATCACGTGTTAATTAACCTATTAAGATATAAAAAAAGAATAACTCCAAGTGAGGTTTAAATACGGATAGTTAATATTCATTACAGATAATAAAACCCAAAAAAATTACATGAAAAAGTAAATTAAATATATCAGAACGTTCAAAATAGTGTTAATTGAACGCCCTTCGTGATTGTAATTGCTTAATTAAATTTATTATTATATAAATCAGGAATAAAAAACACTTGATAATGCTTCAAAGATAATATTTCTATCAGAAAAGCTCGCAATAATAACACCAAATAATACATTGTAATACTAAATTTATGGACAACTATATCTCAAAACCACCAAATTAAGATCTGTAAATTTGACGTCATATATTTAAAATATAATAGAATAAGATAAATAATATAAATTTGTTATAACGAACCTATTTATTATGTTTAAGTGGGATTTAATAAATGATCTAAGTTAAGGCCCACAGCTCCAACTGTATTAAGACATTACATAAAGGTTATGAGGAGGTGTTTTTGTGAAATTATAAAACCTTGCGTATTATTGGGCATTTTTCATCAAGAATACGTAAATACGTCCTAAATTAATTACCATTTACGTTACTAACTGATTAGTTTTATTCTGTTTGTCTTAGCGTTGTTATATTCTGTTCAAAAAGCTTCATTTCTCGAGTTATATTTAGGTATGTATTGTATATAATAATTAACTATTAATATATATTTATATTGTTGTAATGTTATAAGCTTGAAAAGAAATGTATATCATATTTATGAAAGTTATTTTGAAAGTGATGCTACTTATTTAATACTAATTCTTAATATCAATAAAATGTGTTAATTTCGACAACTTTCATGTCGATTAAAGTTATTTATTTTTAAGATTTCACAAATTTAAGTCTATTACTAATGTAAAGGTTAATATTTCATTTCATTCTAGAAAAAGTTTTGCATTAGTAATTAGTTTTTGAGCGACTGGAGACTTTTTCACATTCTTTGTCACGAATATTATGAAATTTTGCATTTAAAAAGACACACAAGGTTTTTTGAAAAATTTTAGTTTTTTTGAAAAATGTCATGTCATTGAGGAATAATTATCAAGAACTGATATCCCAATGAGGTCAATGGGAAACGAAGAGTCACCAGGCTCGCTTCGCTCAATATGCAAAAGGCGGCCGAGATTTCGCGAGCGCAGCAAGTCGAAATTTAGGGTCTGTTGGCGCCCCTAGTTAGTCTTACTATTAATAAAAGTGTTCGACATTTCTGTATAAAAATAATTTTCGATACCACATGTATCCGATACTCATAAACCAGAAGTGGCCCGTGAGAATAATAATTATATAATTTCCAAAATATTTATACTTTATTTTAATTCTGTAATACATAAATAGTTACGTAAAAGCCAGTTTTTGACTTGTCACTTCCTATACGATTATTGAAATGTTAAATTGTTAGTTTCTAATTTAACCTGTGATAAAAACTCTTGAATAAACTTAAGAATTTCATTTAATATATAGTCTTGGATAAAATATTTCATATTGACGAGTTGTTGAAATTAATGTTTTTTTACAATATTGTCCAATCAAAAAAAAATTTACTTAACCCAACCTGCGTTTACGAATTATTATGTTTAATTTTTTCTTTCCTTAAAAAGTTACACAAAAAACTATATCAAACTCAAAATGTAAATATTTTTTTCCGCATACCTCACTGTTTAGCAACTCCCAATGGCAGTTGCTAAACAGTGAGCTAAATTTTCACGTAATAGCAGAGACATTTCATTGATATAGGTATATTTAAATTCGTTGCGTAGTCGTTAATAAACCTACAATAATTGTGCCATGTACGGCTGCGCCTGCGCAATACGGATTGGTAATTACATGCAATTTTATATACATTTTTTAATGTAACTTCTAATTTATATAAAAAAATCTATTCATTTCATTTAAACTGCATTCATTATACTATATGTAAAGGTATTTATACAACCATTCACACAATATTGAATTTGATTACAAATTACATAACACCCTATAATTATGTCTGTTATATGTATAATGATAAACGAATTAATGTTCTCAAATAATGATTCATTACATTAGAACTCAATGATTGTAATCGTTTCATTATAAATGTAATAAAGTAAATAATGTTAATAATATGTATATTCTGAATTAACAAATTTGATTTTTATATATTTTTTTGAAATAATCAAAATATAGGAGGGATTTTATGACAATTTATATCAAAATCAATAAATATTACCGAGTATTAAAAGATTTTTCAATAAACAATGAATAAATGTTTCCATTTTAATAAAAGTAGCAGTATTATGGTAATTTGTTAGTAACACAGACAGATAGTAGCCCGAGGCGTTCATTAAAACCAAAGATCGATCAGAACCACCGGTGCTGGTGTGCGTGGGCGCAGGATATTTAACTTGAATTACATAAATGGTTTTGAAAGTAGATTTTGAATTTACTGTTATTTTTTTACTCACAATCAAAGTAAATGAATGTCTATATGATTTATATATAATATCATGTTGACTCTCGTCACGAGCGATAATAATTGTAATAAATTTGCATTTTATGATGTTTGGTTTTAAGTTATAATTTAGAATTAAATATGGCTATGATATGGTGTGTTATTAACATAATAATCTATATATATATATATATAAGCGATTTACAACTCACTGACTCATCAGTAAATATCCGAAACTATTTGTTCGATTAACTTAAGATTTTACATGTTTACTTCTTTTGTGACGGAGAGGTCCACTAAGAACGGATTTTACGGAATTCCTATCCCAACGGATATAAATTTTATGCATTTCGCCAAGTTTGAAACTTGTAGGAGCTATACACTTAATGCGGGGGTAACAGTTACTATAGCAACGGTTAAATTAACAAATGTTACCATAGCAACCTAAGTTCACATTCAAATTAATAGTGTGCCCAGTCAAGCGGGAGGGAATAAGCTATTCGATTATATAATTACAAATGTACAATTAGACATTACTAAGCTCAAATCCGTTGATTTAAAAAGTTGCAATGTAGTATTTCTAAAACTAAATCGATTCTGACATGATAGTGTTTTAGGTAAAAAAAAGTTACGAAAACGACGTTACAAGATTTATTTAAATAAATTAGCTGCATAGTTTACAAATAAATCGAATTCTAATTAATTATTTACCAATAAATCTAATTACATATTAACAAATCATGCAAGTCTAGATACTAACACCACGCCCACATCAATTATGTCAAGGGTGAACCGTTTTATCGGTGTCTATGTATATATATTAAAAATAAAAAGTAAATCTTGCTCTTACATATGGCCAGCCCAGCCTATCATGGTTTAACAGATTTTTTTGAAATAATTTTGAGTGACATGTTTTAATTAGCTACCATGTAAGGCAGAACCAGGTTTAGCGCATTTTATAGAACTGATTATCATTATTTCTAAATGATATAACACGATTTAAATACTATGGTGTTACAAAATATGATATATCCGGTTTTTAAAACGCCCATGACATAAATGTGAGCGCAATTGACATGGCACGGTATGTTTTGCAATTTTATCATTTATATCTTCATCGAGCATGCATGCTGTAAGGGCAGTGTTAGACTAAATATTTATAACAATGTTTATAACGACTGAATCGTGTGTACTTCGTGTTGTGTTTTTATTTTAAGTTCATTGAAAATTTCTTGTATGAATTTATTTAGTTTGGTGCGTTTTCCCCATTTTATTAGTGTAGGTCCCAATCTCTTGGGAATATCGGATTATAATGAAAGAAAGAATTTCAATAATCGCTTCAGTTATTGAGTGTTCGTTACAAAGAACAGTTATCGATGCGTTTTAAGCTGCTTAAATAAAGCGCTTAAATTGTACAATTCGTGTGACATATGTTCTAAATACTTAGATATACAAAAGCATATTAAAAGCGTAAAATCTCACTACTATTTTTTTATATTATGTATAATGTATAATATAATAACTATATACAAACCATAGAATATGTTGTAGAAGCTTTTATTTTACATAGTTATTAAATAAAAATGACACAGGTCTCGCGAGATTGAGCTCGTCTCAAACTTCTTATCATCGATTTTATTTACGTCACCTGTCAAAAGTAATCTAAAAATGATGATAACCTTTGAAGAATAACATTATTTACCTTAACACGTATATTATGTAGTCACATTGTTTGTGTACGTGTTTATATCTAGTGTCCTTTAAAACACCATCAGTTTATAAATCTTTAAAAAAAATCTCATTACATCAGTATCAACCTATTTATAGATGTCAAAAACCCCCCCTTGTTATATGTCCTGTGTGTGTGTGTGTTGTTGTGTGTCCGCTTTTATAAGAAGCTAAGCTAAGCTTAAAAACGCATCTGAATAGATAACCTTTATTCACTAATTCGACTAAGTACTGTTATATTATAAAAGTATTTAAAATACATTGTATCTCCAGTGTATACCCGCCTTTATAAAATCCTGAGTACAGAAGTAATAACAAACGACCAAATGTTTGCTTTACGGAACGATCCGCTCCAGGCGATCCACGTTTAGTTTATTAGTAGCTAAACTGTACCTCTGCAGTTATTGAGACTCGATTCGTATTTGTAAATTATACATTGTACATTGAATAATGATTGCTGTGTTGCTGTGTTGCTGTGTACTGTGTTGCTAAATGAGAGAATTTTTAGATCAAATACTAGAACAAACTAGCCTTAAACTTTCAAAAATTTTGTGTTTTGTAATTTTTAATTTAAATAAAAATGATAATATAAATTAATAAATATGTGACAAAGAGAAGCCACTGTGGCTAAGTGCATTAAATTAGAAATATATATTGATATTATAATAATTAAAGTATTAAGTAAGCTTATTGTAAAATGAAAAGCAATCTTGCCAAAAAACCCTTGTGTGAACGAATCGGTTGGAAATAATTTTTCTAATATTCAAACGATTTTAAAATTTTAAAATCAATTATGTTATTGTGAGATGTGGATAAAAACTAATGGTTGTATTCTATAACATTGTGTTTTTTAATACCTATTATTAATGGACTCCGAACCCCGTAAACCAGCTTGTCAAATTGTTAGTAATGGCGGCCATCTTGATTGACCTGTACTGTGATCACACTACGTTTAAAAAAGTTATTACGTAACACTCTTAAAAATAAGTTTTAAGCAACATTTTTATGACTTCAATTGACTTAATATTAACATCGATTAATTAAAATAATAGTTTAATTGAGCTGGTAATTAACACTGTAAACGTAAAATTAATAAATTGCGTACTTACTGTTTGTTATTTATTGCGTAAAAAGTAACTGGTTGAAGTATGTCTTAAATATTAGATCACTTACTCTCAACACTAATACACTCCTATCAAGTATTGAAAGTCTAACATGGACTACCTTTACTAGTCAATATCTTAGTCTTACAAGTTAAATTACGGAAATTTGAAACTTACGTATTTGCTAAACTTGAAACTGCTATTTGCTAAGTGTTTCTTACACAATCTTTCTTATTTACATCCTAGGAAATGGAATGTTTCGAATATCCGTTGTGTTTTTTTTTTCCAAATTAGATTTCATTCCGTTGAATAATCTTTGAACGACGCACGGACATAAAGATAGATCAACGACGATATATATTCATAATTGAAAGAGTTTGTCAGAGGTCCTATGTTTTAAAGTATCTTAAATTGATGGGGAACCACATTTTACGAGATTCCTTCATGTGTCATAAAAGTTATAAATTAAAGTTGGGTTGAATACTTTTAATTACATGTGTGAATGACACTGTTTTAAGACAGCCAGTTTAATATCTTACAATATTCATTGTATGTTAATAGAAGACAAATTAATTATTCTACTGGACAAAAAAGTGAACTATTCGGTTCAAGTTTGTGAACAAAAACAATTCCCATACCTCGTTAAAACGTAGCCTTTGGCAGACCGAGATTTAATTATAGGATTTCTCACATAATAATCTACCTATTGTATTTATATGCACGTTATACATATTATACAGTGCTTACATTCTTATATATAATCATGCTTTGCTTTGCTTATAATATATATCTGTATATATATATATAAGCGATTTACCACTCACTGACACATCACGAAATCTTCGCAACTAGCTGTCCGATTAACTTAAAATTTTACATAGTTACTTTTTGTGACGCAGACGTCCACTAAGAACGGATTTTACGGAATTCCTCTATCCCAACGGATTTCAAGTTTTTGCATTTCGCCTAGTTTTAAACCTAGGAGCTATACATTTAACGCGGGGATAAGAGTTACTATAGCAACGGTTACGATGACAACGGATAATATGACAAAGTTTACCATAACAACCTAAGTTCACATCCATATTAATAGTGTGCCCAGAGAGGCGGGAGGGAATAAGCTAGTAATAAATAAGTGTATCAATGTCATTTGAAAACATCATTTAAAAACGTGTTCCAATCACTTTCAATATTAAGTGTGATGCAAATGCAAACCAATTATATTGTTATCTTATATATTATGTACTTATATTGATTGTACATAAACAGTACATATACTTTAACAGTACATATATTTACGTCCTATGTTGCTTTGTCGCCGCGCTGTCTGGAAAAACGAGTTGTACATCCTGCGCAGGCGCCTCTTCTAAGTACTAAGTATATATCATAACATAACATAACATTAGGAACTCATGTGGATCACATAAGCAATTATCTGGAAATCGAACCCACGATCTTTACATCAGCAATCAGACTTTAACAACTAGACCAACTAGACAAATTTTACGTTGTTTCATATAGTAGTTAATTAATTTTGATAACGCTGTTTAAAAAAACTTATTGCATTATAATGAAATGTATAATAAATATTTTTATTAATTAACCGTTGTTGAGACAGCGGTCGCGTGTTTAAAGCAATATAATGTAATGTAACATATAATTATATATAGTATATGATGTTTGAAGGTCTGAGGTTAAATAAATCGAGCAATGGTTACAGTCAGGGTCAACCAGTGACTTTACAAAATTAAAATTGTAACAATCACTAAAAATTTTTATTGCAACACAATTCTTTGAAATCTACTTCGATATAATTTTAATACTTCAATATGAATTCTATGTTAATGTAATAAGGTGCAAAATTGTTTATATAATGTTATAATCAGTTTTAGTTAATACTTAAATTTAATGATTTTGTGAGAACAAAGTATATATTAAACAATACAATGGCTGTTATAATATGATCTTATTGTAACTGCAATGTCATTGAAGTTCAGTAAACTACACAACCTTGAATTATTTACTTTGGAAACCATTTCGTTATATGCGTGTTATTTTATAGTACTACCCTCTGATATACCATTATCATGGGGATGTTGTAACTGTCTTTCGTGTACGGAACTGGGTTCCCACATTACTTCTCATCTTCCTGTTTCTTTCATTTCTCCAGTTTTCTAATGATGGGATTACAACAGCACCAGGTAACATCAAAATTATCGACCGATTAAATACAGCTCCTATTATATAGAAACTATAAATTAAAAAAAATAATAATATAGTAAAAATAAAAAGGGATAATATTTCAATGTATTAATATTTATTTCAATGTTTTTCTTATATATAATAATAATGTTTTATAATACTTTCAGCTGGTATGGTCAATAATTCTATGAGTGAAGCACTCTAACTGCATACTTGTTCCATCACAGTAGCGGCTATCCGCGTCTTGTTACACGACTTTTTTGAAAGAATGTTTTGATACATTTTCTATAATAATAAAATACTATAATTGTATTAATTTATAAATAATTGACAGATTTGGAAACCAAACCCTCCCTGCCTGTGTTCTTGTCTTTCGTACTCTCTATCATCCCTCCTTATATCTCACACCGCATTTGTCCACCAACACAATAACACCACTTATCATCAGATCATCTGCTAGTTTATAAGTATCCAATAAAAAGACTTATACTTGATGAAATTAGTAGCCAGAAGACTTTACCAATAATTTTAACATAATTCGTGAAAGCCTGAAGTGGCATGCAATGACATAAATATAAAAACAGTCCAATTTCTGTAAGTATTTTTATAATAATAGTAATACTAAAATAATACTTCAATGCTTAATCGTGTTTATCGGAAGGTCGTATAAAGGACAGTTACAGTTCATATCATGTTATTATGATATCTTTTCATCACAATTACATGAAATATTTCACACACACACATTAATTTTACCTTATAATAATAGGAAACTTTATTCAAAATATTAAAGTAATCGTTAAATGTTATAAAACTATCAAATTAAACAATTATTTTTATCTTTATATCTTAATTAAAATTACCGGTAAAAAAGCAATTAATATAAGGTTAAATACAAACTGGCTTATAGATTTAATTAATTGGGCGTATAAAGATTGTGATAGCAGAACATTAAGTTTAAATAAATTATATTTGAAACGAAAATCGATAAATTATAAGAGAAATAAGCGGTTCAAGGTCACCTGCGCGTGCGCACGTTTGTATTGTTATCCGTGTTTTAAGATGTGGGCGATTTTATTATATATAATACACAATAATTATAAATATAGATAAAAAAATTAATTAGTTAATAGAAATGAATATGTTATTTTGTGGTAAATTAAAATGGAGGCGTGTGAAAGTCATTTCAAATTCAAATCACGGAATTTTAAGTTAATATATATTTAATTAGAACTACATAAGTAGAACAGAGATATTATCTGCTTGTGGTAATGAACTAGCGGTATATGACAATACCATTGTCTTTTGTTATGTGATACTTAATTTTACACGCGACTCTGTTTGCACCCAAACAATAAAGGACTGGATTGTGCCATCTATCAAAAAAATTCATACTAGTGGGTTATTTTGGTTTGCAAATAAAAAATAACTTCCAAATAAGCATAGCGTGAGTGACAAACGAACTGCCGATTAGATATATATATATATATATATATATATATATATATATATATTTATAGAGTTCTCATGAGTATTGTAAAATATTAATAGTATTTGTGTCAAAGTCACTGATTCTATGGTTGGTGTTGAAATGTTAAAATTGTTGTTGATTCTAATATGTTAGAATATAATAATTATGTATTGTATAGTGTATTGTTTTAATTAAATACAATAATGTGGTCTCAAGGGTTTAACAAGACAATTTATATTTCAAAATCTGTGTTATGACGAACATATATGTGTGTTTGTGTGTATGTATGTGTTTGTGTGTGTGTGTGTGTGTGTGTTTGTTGGCGAGACAAACTAACCATCAATATAACCTCAACATGAACTGAGTTCGCTGGATGCTGGATTGTTTTGGTTTTAATATCTCCTTGAAACACGGACCAACAAATTAATTTATCACGTATTTTAATAAAATCCAAAATTTAAGAAATGTAATTTTTTTATACAATTATATAGAATTCGCCATCAGTATTTTTATTGATTCTAAATTTAAAATTTCTTCATAGATATTTTACACTTTTGAAAACCGCAAAATATTTTCTTTAATCTTTAATTTATCCACAAACATACATTATTATCAATAACTTATCAACCCGCTGTGCAAGAGGATCGTGGGTTTAGTTCCGGAATCTCATCATAAAGAAAGTTGACAGCACTCGGGACTGGAATACCTGAGAGTAGCATTGTTTATATTAAATAAAACACCAAATTAATCTCCATTTTGTCATATTATTTTTTGTCCTTCCTTATATCTTTGACAGGGCTGGATTTAGAAGTCTGGAGGTTCTGGAGCAACATAGAAACGGAGGCCTAATTATTAATTATTTTCCATATAACAGATTTCTTTAGCGACAATTTAAAATAAAATGTAGTACTAAAATATAAAGTCAAATCTAATTTATTAAAACAATAACGAAGTGCAAGTATTCTTAATAAAAACGAAAAAAAAAATTGTTTAAGAGGACATAAAAGTTGCTGACCCGTAAAAAATTTGGATAATTTTTTATCTTTATTCTGGGAACCGTTCCTTAGAGTCCCTGGGGTAACCCCGGCCTCTAAATCCGGGGCTAACATGGACATTGCGTTCGCCTTATCTGATAACAACGAATTAATATATATAAATGATACATATATTTAGTCATGTCTAATGTGTTAGACTCATGAATAATACAAGCAAAACATCTGTACAGAATGGTATACAAATTGAATTTAATATCACTTAAACGTTCCCTCAGGGCATAGTTAAATATCAACTTAATTACAATAATATAGTTTTAATGAAAGCAATTATGTCAAAAGGTAAACTTTTATATAAAATAATTATAGTTATCGATTCTATTTCTTCAAGTGGCCTGGCCTGTGGCCTGAGGCTTGTAAAATTCGAGGCTAAAGTTCAATTATGTAGAAAAATAAATTCTTTTATATATATAATACACTAGCATATTCCCTCCCGATTCGCTCGGCACACTATTATAATATAGTATAGTATAACTCCTACAGGTTTCAAACTTGAAATGCAAAAAGTTGAAATCCGTTGGGATAAAAATTCTGTAAAATCCGTTCTTAGTGGACGTCTGCGTCGCAAAAGAACTATGTAAAATTTTTAGTTAAACGGACAGATAGTTTTGGAGATTTCGTGATGAATCAGTGAGTGGTAAATCGCTTATATTTATGTATAGATGAATGCCTTCATATAGATATATATTTATAAATGAAAGCAGTAAAATGTTTATAAGAGATATATCAACCTTGGCTTGAAAGCTCTATATATCATGTCTGATGACAAGTTATATATCTTGAGGGATCATTAATCTTAAGCCACTTGGTAGATAGAACCTTGACTTCAAAGTCTATTATACTAAATAGGTTTATATTTTAGGTTGATCATACAACATTAATAGTTAATTCAAAATGTGTATTTATAAATGAAATTTCTTACAAGTAGAATTTCTTATAACAAGTTTAGTTTATTATATTATCAGAGCTTTAGTTGAAGTAGATGTGTATTGAATTATTGAAGCTTGATGATTCAAAACAATTGATATAGCTAACTGGAATTGCTGATTCAGTAGTAAATTGTTACCTGCTGTACTTTATCTCTTTAAACATTTATAAATCCCCTAACAATGTTTCTTATAATTTAATGTCGTTGTTATAGGTATATGGTAAATATTTAATTGTCATGTCAATCACAATACCAGAGTAATTAAATATAATAAAATATAATTACTTTGGTATTTAGATTGTAATATATAAGAATAGGATACCTAGTTAGATTCTTTATTTCACACTCGTTTTATTTTTTCCACACAAATTTTATGAAGAGAAAATTTTTGTTTAATACATGTTTGTAACAAACAGCTACTAAACTGATTTTATAAATCGTAAGTTTGTTGAAATATTATCAGTAATTAGGCTACTTATCCCTGTAATCTTATTATACGAGTACGCAAGTGAAATCCTTGTCCTTATCCCAATTTCGGGAAGCACGCAGTATGTTTTTCCTTCCAAACTCTCCTGTTACTCGTCATCTTTGTACATACTCCCTTCTTCTCCATATCGTCTTTCACGCAATCCATCTTTTCTCCGGCCGTCCTCTACCTGTCCATCCCTTCACTACCATACCCAGCACTCTTTTACATGCCTTCCATTTCTCCTCACACAAGAAATCAAATAAACATAAAATAAATCTCAAACACTCAGTACTAAAAATTACAAAAAAATTAAAATGTTTGAGGTCCACCAAAATAAACAGGGGTCTATAACTATTAAATAATTTAAAAAATATCTAATTTGAACATGTTACAATAAAATAAATTTATATTAAATGTCACACAATTTCACACTAATGTTTTGATTTTAATAAAAGATAAGATAAAACACAAGTAGATATATTACAAGATAAAACTGTCATAAGATAGATCTAATTAAGATCACAAACGTGATATCCTTTTAGCGATTAAGTTATTTGAAAGTCCGTAACAAATCAGAGTATGTGTAATCAGAATTATTTTACTTATATATTTATTGTATTTAATGTATTTATATATTTATTATTTATTTATTTATCTTCACGCCATATCCCTTGCGGGGTAGAGACGACTGAGCGCCAAACGATACGCTTTATTTTTCAATAATATTTATTTTAAAATATAAAGCAACGTGTTTGATAGTGTATTAAAGTTATATTGATTTATCTTTTATTTTCGTTATATATTTATTTAATTTAAGAAAGATACAATTTATCTACATCTACATAAACTGCCGTTTAATCTAGATTAGCTCAATCCACCGCTTAAGGACAAAAGCGGTCATACATTCTCTACCCTTAATTAATGTTGTAACAACTCTAATATACCACTATTGTTTACCAAATTCTCGTTAATGAGTTATTTGGTTTAGTTATTTAATTATTAATAATCATTAAATGATATAATTTTAATAATAACTATAGTTTTTGCTCGCGGCGTAGCCTTACCATATATTTACCGTCCAGTAATCATATAATGTTACCGAATTCCCTTTTTTTAGATATCATTTAGAGTTAAGGATTTACACTTACTATTATTTGTACTTATTACTGTACACTTATTATTTTTACACTTATTTATCATTATTTACACTTATGATTGCTTGCAATTATTTTTATTTACACTTTAAATAATTTATTCATCAACAAAGTTACTTAATCTATAATAAATATTGTTGTATTATGGCATATCCTCGTATATTCGAACAGTGACTTAGTGTAATAAAATCAATCAACACAAATTTTGCAACTTCACGGAAGCCGATACAGCATTCCACTTTAAAAGCACTCGTAATTATAGATAACTGAATAACTAATCTTATTAGAAAGTGATATTATTCATGTTATTTAACACTTTATGATCTGCCATCTTTTATTTCCTGTGTATTTACGCCCTTATCTCATTACTTTGAGAACTTACTATTACTTGAAAGGAACGCAATGTATAGTAAGTGTAATTTAATTAAAGATTTATAAGACGAAGATCGATCACCAACCGTAAAATGAAATAGAAAACAAAATACATATATATTTTTTTATTATTGTAATTTTGTTACTATTATTAAAGCAACGTTGACTAAGTTGAAGTCAACATTTTTGTAGTCAAAAGAATAACTGCCAGCTCAAGTTATCTCCTCAGAAATCTTTGACACAAAGTTCTCTTTCAAAAGCAGTTACAAAATACGAGACGAGAATCGAAATTCTTTTGCTTATAATATCAGCTTTATTTAGATCTATATTTCTTTGCGATAAAATTAAATAAGAAAACTTAATTCTTCCGTTTCTTAACAATAACATGCAAACGGATAATAAAATTAATAGCATTTTATGAATTTATGTTTAAAATTTCCGTTATAATAAATATTTTCCTTCTATTGTTATAAATTATATTCCGCATTGAGTTATAACCATAAAATTGTTACCATACATCGATCTAATTAGATAATTACCAGGCTTTACGACCGACATCTCCTAACTAAGACTAATAATCCTATCTATAACGTATCTATAATTATTTTACTATAAACAGACAATTATTGTTTTAATGTCAATCATATTGAGACATTTAGTGCATTCATTCATTCAATCAATCAATCAAAGATGGTGGGTGTCATAGTGAATGTCATGTCCAAATTCTATGAGGGTAACTCATAGAATTTGGTGGATTATAGAATTTGACAAGTTCCACATAATATCCTCTTCTGGATTAGGACATGTTCATAAAAGATCACCATTTCATAAGAGTGTGAAGTTCTGTGAAGGCTTTAGTTTGTCGCGTAGACTTGGGTTCTTTAAGCAATCCCCCCTATAACACGATATTTTTATAACGCGATTTCAGTCCCTCATATAACACGTGTTCTCCCCCCATATAACGCGGGTATATCACACGCTATATTTCGATATTATGAAATTTATAAATAAATCTGATCCGTTTTTACATTTGTAATCAATTAGATGGAGAAGAAAACCGAATTTCAACACATAATCAACTCTTATCCTAAAGACCTATTATATCCATCCCATTATTTACTGATACAAACAATAAGGCAATCCTAACTAACTAATGGTCATACAAGATCTCAGTACCATTAACGAGGTATAAACGTTGTTTGCTTACTGACCACTTATATAAATTGTCGTCTGTGTGTCCGTGTAATAACTGACTCGATTCGCAATATTTTGTAACCGGAGTCAGGTGGAACGTCAACAAATAGACGATAGATACAATCTTAAACGTTAATATTGTTTGCGCAAAATGTTACATTTGAATGGATGTTTATGTAAATTGTATTATATTATAATTAATCTAATAATGTCACCCAGTTTAACATATACACAATGTATAGTTTGATTTACTTGTTTATAATAGTAGTGTTTAAATTTAATGAATATAAAATTATTCTGATACGTAACCGATGATGTACGATCTGAGTCATTGTGGTGATTAATAAATCCATACTTTAATATTATGGATAAACAAACAGTCAAACTACTAAATTATATATATAATCGTTATTTTTAATTAATTTTCTAATCATTTATTAAGTCACCTATTTCGTTTGAAATCAAATTATTGCAAAATGAAACTAAAATGGATCGAGAATGGAACTCTGTGTCAAGCTTGGTGTATCAAATGGTTACAAAATCTCTTTATTTGGCACCGCTGAAGCATTTAAAAACATTATTCACTGTTCAATTGAAATTGTCCTGACACTATAATCAATAAATCAATATAAGAACTAATAGATTACCTACTCTTTTTTAATATTTCATAATGTAAAATTAAGATTTCACAAAAATATTACTTACTTACTGTGTTTAAGATGTCATAATATTTTATGTTTTAACTTGTTACCATTCCACTCTATTTCGATAATAAAAACGTCAACATTGCAAGGTTTTATAAGTTTTATGCGCAACTATTTATTCAAATATGGTGTTCGTTATTTTTTGTTACTATATTACTTTAATAGTTAACGTGAGAAGTGAAGGATGGTTGTGTAATAATATAAATTTTGTGTCGCGTTTTATGCTAAAAAAATGGTACGACACGACATGACACGACAAGACGCGACGCGACGCGACACGACGCGACGCGACACGACGCGACGCGACACGACACGACGCGACACGCTGCGATACGATGTTGTGAGACCAAAAATATATTGAAATAATAAGAATTATAGAATAAAAATTTTGAAGTATGAGAAAAGTAAAAAATCTTATTCTGATAAGAAACTGTCAGAATTAAAAATAATTATTTAAATACTACAGAGTATCTTACATCTCTACCACAGAATATTTGCATTTTATGATTTTGTTTTTTTCTTCATATAAAGTAATAGTTGTCGATTCACTCCATTTCATTCATTATGCTTCTAATAAGTATATAGCTTATATTTAACATACGTTATCAAGAAATCGATATTTAAAAATAACTATAAAATAAAATAGTTTAAATCGAAGTACAATACAATGATGGTAATAAATGGCCATTGGCAAAATAGATCGTTATTACGTTAATGCTACTATTACGCTAATACTATATACAAATGTATATACATAGTATTATTACTCCATACTCCAGTCCATATATATATGAACTGGACTCTGAACGATTGGACTCCCGTCGAGTCCTGACTTGTCGATACAAGTTTAATGACAAATAAATTTAAAATGACGTAAATTTAGCCTGGTTACATAATTTCAAACACTCAATCGGTTATTTAATATGTAGTTTAAATATTTTTACCCTTTAAATAAAAGTAAATATTTATTGTATTTCTAACCCTTCTTTGATGTCAGAATCATTTAAAAATAGATATTTCGTCGTAACAAAAGTTTGTAAGATACATGGTACATACACATTCAGGAAAGTCAACAACTGCATTTTTTTAAAGCGCTTTATGAAGTAATAAAGACTGTGATCCAGCAGAGAGATATTTTAGAATAATTCCTTTAGTTTAGCTACTACGACGTACATTTATAGTATATTATTTCTTAATACCCCATTGTCCTATACTTGACCCAAAAATATACTATTTCATTTGGTCTAGAATATTATTTTATACCATGACGTAAGCCTGACGTAATTTCCAGCGCTCTTTGATCAAATCAAAAATTATTCTTAGTTAAGGTGACGTCAGGTATGCTGGATGCATTCGGAATTAGTGCATTAGTTTTATCATAGGATTGCACAAATTCGATTACGTGTTCCATTTCCTCATAAATCCTTTATTACTTTTAGCTTTTTACTCTTTCTTATATAACGTGTACATTTGTGTGTATTAAGCCTTATATCTTCAAAATAAATGTATATATTTTAATAATCATATTTCTTAATCTTTTAGTGACTAAATAATGGACGCTAACCTAAATATAAGCATTATTTAATTATAGATTGCCAATCTTAACGGATTTCTTGTAAATTGTTACAATGGTCATAAAAAAAAACTTATTTTAAATTTAGAACGTGCCATTTGCTTCCGGGCATTTGATTGGTCACGAATGGAGAAATTGTTTCAACACTCCAAAAGACCCGATGTTCTGATAAACCCTGGTATATCACGAACTTTATAAAGTAATTACCACTAAATAACTTTAATGTACTACATATTATGTTTTTATATGTAGGAGTTTTTATATTTACTGTAATATAATGACTTTTAATCTAATTTTCGTTAATAATAATTGTTTTGATCAAGTATAACGGACATGACACGAAAGTCGCCTGGAACAGCTAGTATTATTATAAAACTGGATAAGGATAGGGATAGAGGATAATTAAATTAAGAGAAACATAAACAGGATGTAGTATCCCGGGTGCGATCAGTCATTCTTAGGTAACGTTCCAACTTGTAACGTCCTTTAATAAACGCGGACGAGGTCACGGGAAATAACTATGTAATTATTGATTCAAAGGAATTTTACTTTTTAGGATAGATTGTAAGTTTTCTATGTTAATGTTGTATTTGTTCTATATTGTAGTATTTTATTAAGACGATGTCTGAATCTAACAACTAAATTGATTTTAATTCTTAAAGATTTTTTAAGATCCGCAAAAATAATTTGCCTTTTATAAGCCTAATAAATGCTTAGTACTGAAATATGTTTTGCGTAATTTTTACAGAAAATTGTATAAATTTCTAAAACTATGTCTATAAAATGTATGTTAAAATAAACATATATCTTAATATATAAAACACAAAGACACTCCAGTGAGTGAGTCAGTACTCACTGACTCATTCATCGCTCTACAGTCCAAACCGTAATACCTAGAAAGCTGAAATTTGGACACAAGACTCCTGACATATTGAATAGGTGCAATAAGAAAGGATTTTGCAAAGGTCCAAACCGTTCCAAAGTTACAGCTAAAAAACTGTAAAAAATATAACGCGCCTGTTTCATAATAATTGTTTTTAATAGGTGGTGTGGAAATTAAAACAAAATGTTTGATCACTTTCGCTGTCCGTTGCGAAGCACGGGTAACCTGCTAGTTTAAAGATAAACTAAAGTAAATGCAACAAGACTCATGTTTCTTTACGAACAAACAAATTTACAGTTATATAAAATATGTAATCATATTTCTAATTACTGATAATCAAAGGGAAAGTACAAGAAAAGTAATAAATAAGTGTATTGTCAGGTTTACTATGATCTTAACTTCTGTTAAAATTCAAAAACTTACTGTAATCTTACTTGTAGTGGGCGGGTTTGAACCTCGGGCGATAAATTGTCTATAGATCATTCAAACGCCCCCAAAATATACAATATAATAGATTATTGTTAAAAATAAATATGATTCATTATTATTTACTAATATATATAATATATAATAACACAGATCCTGGCGTTGCTTAGCTTCGATCAACTTTTACATATTAGTTTTTAATAATTTTTTTCACAGTATCTATCAAAATTGTGAGACTTATACATTCATTGAAAAACAAATTATAATTATTATATATTTTATTTAACAGCATACTTTGAGAATCTCAGTAAGTTGATAATTTTATTATAAAATTAGGATAAAAACTTAAATAGCTGGTTACGTGGAGACCTGATAACATGGATACTCCGTGAAGCGTAGGGTCTAATCAATTGCAAAATTCAGTATTCTCATAAAAAGCGTATCTAACTGTGCTGTGACGTCACAATTTGTCTAAGGCCTTTTCACATTATAATGCCCCAGTTTTTTTACTATTTTAGTATCTTATCAGTCTTATTTTCGCATGAAATTTAGATTATACTTGCTCTAAGATGTACCCGTATAATCTTTTTTATTACTTGCAAATAAATAGTTATAAAACTATAATAAAATATAAATATATTTAAGAATAGCTCGTTTAATCGTATCCGGATGTTTTAAGTATAAAATGACTCATGACTGATTTATTTCTTATTTATCCGGAACTTACCGGAAAAAATGAGTCAATTGATTTTTTTTGTACTGTATATATATTTTTTTAAATTTTAACCAAATACTTATGTGAATGTAATGTTTCAGAATTTAATAAAAATAATACTTAATCAATCAACCAAATGTTTCTAAACACGGAGGCTGCTATATAACACTTATATATATATATATATATATATATATATATATATATATATATATATATATATGATATTAGAGCCAGAGAAATGAAATTTTGCAATTGGTATTTTTTAAAACAATTATTTTCAGACGTGTTTTTCATTGTTTTCACTCAAAAACATATCACGAAAAAAGTTAGCATCTCGTAATATCATATCTTAGTTTCAAATATCCACTTACACTTACCCTTTTCCTACAATTTGGAAACATAACTTTCTACCCTTTGGTAAAATATAATAACTGTATAGTTTTCGTACTCACTTGTTATCAAGAGGGTTGATCGACCCTTGACCCTAGAAATGAAGACCCCATTCATCCGTAAGAAAATATGATGTAAATGTATCACACTAAAGGGTTATGAATTTTTACACAGCGTACAAGAGTATATAAGAATATCTAGATTGTTTTTTCTAGGCTAAATGAAAATAATGACAGATGACATTTCGAAGAGCGGGGTTTTTTTTTTTAATAAATAAAAATCAGTCGAAGGATATACCTATCGGTACAGCAAAAAGTATGTAAATAAAGCGCAAAAAAGAATAAATCAACGCAACACTATCAATTTACCTCGTAATTCACGTCTATAATTTGTCAAATTCCTGTCTATAACTATTTGCATTAATTCGTTAATTAAAATACTAAAGGAAACAGAAATAACAAGCCATTTATAGTTAATTTTTTACGCAAAACACCAATACACTGATATTATCTGAATTTCGCAAACACGATTGCGATTAATCTGTTGCTAAAAGTGCTCTTAGGAACACTATTTTATAATTTAATGGTTTTTATCTTTGTGTTGTTGACTTGGATCTCATTTTTTGTGAGTCAGTTTTTGCTTTGAGTAACGCTTTGAATTCCCGGAAAAGTAAACTTAGTGGGGTTGCCAAAACTAAAAAAACAATATTTATGTTTCATTTATAGCTGAACTATGATAAATTTACTGCTCACTCAATAGATGGTTTGTCTCCAATCCGATGTTATAGTTTTATAAGATCCATTACCATTATACGATAAAAATGGTATTATATACTAAATATGTATACCTATTTAACAAGTAAAAATACTCTAGCGAAGTTACCATCACAATGAAAATCGTTTCAATTTTTTTTTTAATCACAATGAAAGGCATGGACAAATGTCTATGGATATTAATTTACAACAAAAAAAAAGGAAAAACAAGTCATCACTCAGCACTAAAACACACTTCGGAAAGTACAAACTTGTTATATTTTAAATTTTACAGAAATCAATATGGAGTTGTCATTTATATGCTCCTAGATTATAATGTAGGAAACTGATCTATTAAAGAATTAATTAAATTATTTTCAACTTTCATCTTTTCAACTTTTGAGAATACTAGAATAAAAGCGATAAAGTATTATGAAAATTAAACACAATTGCAATGACAGAAACAGAAATAGCGATGTCAGATAAAAAAGGCGGGAAAACAGATTGTTTTTTAACGCCACAGATACAATATATCTGTTATATGTAATTCCATATCATACTGATATAATAAAGAGGAAACATAATATTGTGTTTTTGTATGTATGTTTGTAATGTTTTAACATAAAAAGTACTGGACCGATTTCAAAAATTCTTTAACCATTAAAAAATTGCATTTTCACTGAGTGACATAGACTATATTACATAAAAAATAGGAATCCCTAATAAAAATGCAATAATTTGACCCAAGGTGTGCAAAAAATTGGTTATAAAAAATCTGCCATGGCGTGCGCTGCGGAAAGTTTTGATGATAGAACAAAAAAATGTTCTACAGTATTATAGTACGTATTAATCTCTACAAGAAAGTCCGCGATACCATATATCCAACTACTGCTATTATGCCAATATAACAGTTTTTTAGATGTTAAAGTTGACAAAAGTGCCGACTATAATCAAACCATACTATTCATATCTCTGCACAAATCTTTATCCCATTAAGTTCTATTTTATTAAAGACCATTGTAACACTTATAAAATACTTTTTAAATTATTAAAATTGGACATTCCATTCAAAAGTCTACTACCACAAGAACGGTATCTACACGTGTGAAACCGGTGGCAGTGCTAGTTAAAAATAATTTTATAATAATCTTTAAATTTCGAATTCCAATTCGATATTTCATTCAACTCACAACTTCAATTGAAATTCACACCAGCCATTATTACCGACCCATATTCACTTCTTATTCTATGAGCAAACTTTAATCTATTTTTGAAATCAGATAGCTCTATCTAAAATGGTTACTTGATTTTAAAATAGGTAATAGATGCATGTTTAAGAATGTATTTTCTTAGGTTATTTTAAGCTTTGTTTGAAGCATAACTTTTGCTTGGAGATTTTTAGGGAGAGATCATTTTGTTTTATGTCAAGAAAATTTGATTCTATTATTTTTTATAGCGAATCCGTTCATATGTCCATTGCATATTTGTATTTTTTAATCTATACTAATATCATATAGATTATTTTTTTATTTGTTTGTTTGTTTGTACCGAATATGCTCCAAAACTGCTAGATCGATATTGAAAAAAAAATCTCTAATAGAAACTACATTATCAGGAAGTAAGGCTATAATTTGTTTCTACAAAACTTAAAGATTTTCTTGATAACACGCGGGCGGAGCCGCGAACAAACGCTAGTAAATAAAAAAAAATGATAATTTAGAAACAATTTGTATTTAACAGCAATGATAAATTATCATAATTTCCTTCCTCGTGTGTTTCATATAACTTAACCGCACTAAAATGATGTAAATTCTCAATAATTACTAACAGAGCCGTTACCGCAAAATAATCCTTAGAAAATTACCAATTTAAACTTTCCAACGCGGTTCCAGATAAACAAACTTCATTAAATCATAACTTTGAATTATATTTCCTCCTTAACACTAAACCTACCGACAATTCTTGTATACCTGTTCCTACCGCACGCCGTCAAATTGACCGGTAATTAAAAGTTATTTTATTATATAACGCAGGTAATAATGGAAATAACTAAAAGTAAAGAGTGTAGAAAATATTATGTGCATACTCTAAGAATTGTCATGTAGTTTGATAACGATATAATAACGTTTAAAAATGTGTAAGTTTTACAAAAGTTTAAGTACGGTTAATTTGACCTGTACGTTAAGGACATTAAGGACGTGTGGGAATAACACTTTACTATTTATCTTTGTCTGATTTCCTTTTAAATTTTAGAACGTATTTTATTACGTAAGATTTAGTTTTAACGTAATTTTAATTTGTGGAAATTACTTAACATTAAATCTTTTTAAATAAAATTGAGTCTTATTAAGTTTTCCTAGACATTATTTTTATTATCTCGTTTTATTGTGTTGTAAAATCAAATCAGGTAACTGAGAGCGGAATGCAATCAAATAGTTATACAATTAATGAAGTAACTTGGAACTTTCTGTAACAGTAATAAATGTAATGGTGCAACTTTAACACTATTTTAATTAACTTTCATCATTTAGGTACATAAATAACTTGTAATATCTAAAGTTCATTTGGTTTTTATGTGTTAAAAATATATTTAAATAGTAATATAGTATGTGTATTCTTATATCATATATTTTTAAAGATTTTAGTGCAAGTATACGATTTTTAGTATATCCATGCACTATTTCGCATTTGTCTGTATCGCCTCTATAGCCGTGATCGTCTAGTGGTTAGGACCCTACGTTGTGGCCGTAGTAACCCAGGTTCGAATCCTGGTCACGGCAATGTGAAAACATTGTCACGGTGAGGCTTAACTTTTTTTATTTTCTCTTTTTAATTTTATTATATGTATATTTAAATTTAGTTTTATTTAAATTTTACTTATTTATTGTAATGTGAATTAGAATTATTTACAGCGCCATCTATGTTTACATAGTGTAACTTTATAGAGAAGTTTTACTATTAATTTCTAACAGCGCCATCTCTTATTAATTTTATGTAAACTTTTAATAAATTAATTTGTGGAACTATTTTTATTTTAGTTATTAATTTTTTAACTTAATTGGCCTGAGTTTTTATATAAAGTATACACGTTTAGGCTAAATATTATTATATATAATTTAAATTTATAAAAAAAGATCGTGTCGTATAAAAGAGGATAATAAATAATATTTGTAATCTACTTTCGGAATCTTTTTTTTTCATTTCTTAAAGGTTTGAAACATTATTTCATAATTTTTCATAATAATATAGATATAAAACAATATTTTTAAAGCGAAATGTAAAATCTTGTTCAGTTTAATATGTTTTGGGTAAGATCTTATTTCTCGTTACGGGTGCTCCCTCCGGGACTATTTTCGAGTCATTGCCTTTTCGAACATGCGAGGAATATGTAAATTCTTAAGAAATTTTTATTTTCATATATTTAGTTGAAGTTCATACTTAATATGAAAGTTATTAAGTATTAATAAGATAAAGAAAAGTTCATACTTAATATATTACTAAGATAAAGAATATTGTGAGATAAAACTATACTTAAGTGCTTCTGCAAATTATTTCTTGACTTATACAAAAATAAAATTATTACTTTTATAAAGAGTTTTTAAAGCGTCAGTGAATTTTTTAATATAAATAATTATATGTTAATTATTCATTGCATACAAGAGAATGAAACGTTCTAAAGATTTTTATTTTCGACAAATTCGGAGTTATAATACGAAATGGAATTAGGTCATAAAAAAGTTAGGTACATTAAAAAAGTTTAGCCCCCTTACAAAAAATTAAAGCAATGTTGCGTTACAACCACTAAATAGATTGCTTTTATTATATATAAGGTGTAATCTGTTAATGCGTCATTTGATTAATTATTTCTGGTTTTATTCAATTGTTTTTAATACATACATTATATTTTGTATATTTTCTACTAAAACAGATTAATAAAAATTTAACTTTATATATAGCTATATTTTTCTGCCTTTAGGTATTCCGAATGTTAAATATGTTAATATTAAATCTAGAAAATTCTAAAGAATTTAATTTAATTTTTTTTAAGAACCTATATATTCTTTGTAGGTATAATTTGATTAAATTTTTGGTTTAAAATTTTTGTGTAATTATTTTTTTACAGATTTTTATTAATTATGGATTAATTGGATAAGAAATTCAGTGAACTCAGTGCCGGAGACATTTAACTTACCTTGATATTCGTAGTGATGTCTGCTCTTGACAAATAAAATCAAATTCTTAAGTGACAATCCTCGACAACTTGTCTTACATAAGACGCACTGAATACTAAATATATTCCAAGAAATTCAAGTCTCCTTTTGGACTATTATATTTTTTTATTCTTGAGCGAAATTTAACAAACTGGAATAAATACAGAGAAATGTGGCGTGGAGAATAATAATGTTTCAATCTGACTACTATATTAACTATATAATTAAATTAAAGGATAGACAAAAGATAAAACTACAAATAACTTCAAAAATCCTAATAAATAATTAATTTAATATAATAAATCTTGTTAATATCAGTGTCAATTAGTACTATGTAAGTAATGCACTTAACACACAGTAACAACTCCATTCACACACACATACACACACACAAACACACACACACACACAAACACACACACAAAAACACACACACACACACACACGCGCGCACACACACGCACACACATACACACTCATTTAGTCGAGGTACATTTTTATGTTCAGTCTGTTAAGAACATCTAAAATATATATATAACAATAATTAAAAATGAAATTAAAAAAATAAAATTAATACAATTTTATTTTTAATACCAAGACCTCAGACGGTATAATTTGATTTCCTTCAACTGGATTGGTTTGAGCGAAAAATATTAAAACTCTTAAACGTTCCGCGCCTAGGTATTAATAATTTAACATTTATTGATATTTTTTTGAGAATATATAAAAAAATAATATGTATTATATAATATTATATTTTTAAATTAGAATAGTCACTTGTTTTCTTTTTTTTTAAATGGTTTAAATACGTTTACGACTAATTTATTTATTGATTATTTATTCTAGTTTACTAAACCATTTATATTTACTATAAGTTTAGGTAAACTAATATTTGAACCTTATATAGAAATTTATAAACATATGCATATATAATTGTTTAAGTCAAAAACAGATTATTAGAAAACCTAATTATTAAACCTAACTTACGGAAACTCAAACCTTATGTGACCCGTTCTAACAAAATGTGAATTTATTAATACTGAACTAAATTCCAATCAACTGTCGGTGTTATATTAATATTTATGAGATGGCGGTATCGTTAACCCGCTGAATTTGACTTCAGTGCCGAGGAATAAAATGCCATTGTTACACAAACTGGGACTTACTTAAGTCTTTAAGACTATTACTATATTATTATATTATTGACCTTAGACCGTAGGTTGACCTTAGATTAGGTTGACCTTAGATTGCAAGTTAACAGAAATTTTTGTATTATGTGTGTGAAAATTCTGATAATTTGGATTCTGATTATTGTAGTCGTGATATAATCTTCGCGTTTCAACATTTTTGCTATAATTATAATTTTAATGAACGAATGAGTGATGAAAGAATGGTAAAAAAGATTTATATAGGAAAAGTGAGCGGTAAGAAAGGCGGGGGGAGGCCTCGAGTGACCTTCGAAAACACAGTATCTATGATACTTGACGAAAGTCACGTAAAAAGCACGAGGACCCCGCGGAGGGCATGTATGAAGAGGTTGATGTCTGTGGCCGAAGCGAAAGAGGTATGCAGGCACCGTAGCGTTTGGCGCTCCGTCGTCTCTGGCTACCCCGCAAGGGATATGGCGTGAAGCTAAATAAATAAACAATAAATAATTTTCATCTTAGTAATAGTGATTACGTAAAGTGATTTAACTTTTTAGATAACACAAATGTCTGTCCACACGCTCATTGTATTATTTCATATACCATTATACACAATTGCTAGCATAGCTGATTAGGCGAGCTCGCTTATCTTAATATACTCGTATAAAACACAAAGACACTCACTGACTCACTGACTCATTCATCGCTCTACAGTCCAAACCGTAATACCTAGAAAGCTGAAATTTGGACACAAGGCTCCTGACATATTGAATAGGTGCAATAGGAAAGGATTTTGCAAAGGTCCAAAGTATATATAACGCGGCTGTTTGATACCTAATAGGTGGTGTGTAAATTCAAACAAAATGTTTGATCACTTTCGCCTTCCGTTGCGAAGCATGGGTAATCTGCTAGTCATATAAATGTATTAGTTATAATCGTAGAAAATCTAGAAATCCTGTGAAATCAAGACGACATAAGTTTCGAATGAGGACGCGGAAAAAGTGTTATGAATATCAATGAGTTTTTCAAAAAATAATATATATTACCACACAATATACAGATTTGTATTGAACTGTTAATTAATAGTAAAATATGATATATCTATATATACATAAGCGATTTACAACTCACTGACTCATAACGAAATCTCCGAAACTATCTGTCCGATTAGCTTAAAATTTTACATAGTTACTTCTTTTGTGACGTAGACGTTCACTAAGAACGGATTTTATGGAATTCCTATCCCAACGGATTTCAACTTTTTGCATTACACCAAGTTTTAAACCTGTAGGAGCTATACACTTAACGCGGGGGTGTGAGTTACTATAGCAATGGTTACCATAGCAACCTAAGTTCACATCCAAATTAATAGTGTGCCCAGCGATGCGGGAGGGAATAAGCTCTTATATATTAGTATCTAGTTTCAATGCATTAACGAAATGAACTGTCAATTAAACTTTATAGTTAAAAAATAATTTTAAATGAAACTGCATATCAAAGTTGTATCATCAAACGACTTCGGTGGGAGTATGTTTTTTAAAATAAATGTAGGCTAAATTACTGTTTATAGCATCAGCTATCAGCAGTTAAAGTTTGGTTAAAATCGATCCAGCCATTTTAGACATTAGCCGGAACAAACAGGCAGGCAGGCAGAAAAATGTTAAAATGTTTTTTTATGTAAATACCGTTTTATATACATTTAGTGAAAAACTGTTAATTATATACAGACACTTCAATTTTATATATATATAAGACACTAGAGAGAGAGATAAGGACAATATAGATTATAAATAACACATACTAGAAGAATACTCGGATGTTCTCGTATTAATTACAATTAATTGTGATTTCAATTCGTTCAACGAAATGCTATTGATGCTTTAAATAACTTGACGTACACTCCAACACCACTTTTATATAAATATATTGATAGCATTCGAAATACGGTTTTATTGTAAAGACATAATGTCTAATATAGAATGACAGTATTTTAAGAGAACTCAGATCGATATACGAGTATCTATTTATAATATTATGATGGGCGAAGACGGTTCTATACATTATTCGTATTTACATAATAATGAATAATTTAAATGGTTAATATTGACTAATGAATCAGGAGTCCTGGGTTCGATTTCCACTCGGGATAGCTGTTTGTGTGATCCAGGAAAGCTGGGTATGTTTTCTTATTCTCTCATTTGAGAAGAAAACAATAATTATCATCTCAAAAATCAATCATATTTAAAACTATAATTATTTTGATGCAATTTCTGTTGTTCGAACTGAAATCTTTTTTCCAAATGGGAAGTCGTAACACAAACATCTGATTACTTCGTATAAAATGTAAATTATTTTCCTAATGAGTGTCACCCTTCAAAATCCTTAAATGTACTTCAAAATCTTCAATTCCCAACCCTGTTATAATTGCTTCACTGCATGTCGTGGGAACATAACATTTGTTATTTCTTCCAAATAAGACACATTTTATGTCTCTGTATTAATTGAGAGTAATTGTACCATGACTAAGTCACACTTACTGTCTTTATTCGTATGGATGTATATATATATATATATATATATATATAAGCATAGTGTTCGTCATAGTGGTTTGTATGTTTGTGTTTGTAGTATGTGTAATCGTAAATAGATTTTGTGATATTATGCATACAAGATGGATGTTTAAAATATTATAGATTCTTAAATTTTAAATGCTGCTTTTGTAATATTGAAGAGATACATTGTGGGTGGATGTTTGTCTTGTAGCTTTGTCCATATATTATTGATGTGAGGGCAGTAAGGAGAGTTTAGTTTCTTTTAGTGTTAAAGTGTAAAGCATCCACAAGTTAGGTGCAATCGATATCATTTGATTTCAGAGAATATAACGTAAGAATTACCGAGTGTACTGTTTCTTAAATATGAGGTTTAAAATAATTGTTAAATAACTTGAGGTCCTTGAAACCTTATAATAATAATTATACTGAATATTGTCTATATATATATATATATATATATATATATATATATATATATATACATATACGATAAACCTTGTTAATATTATATTGGATGATCAAAATTAACCACGAATATCACGGCATTTTAACTAAATCATGAAATGATAAACAAACATTTATATACATATATATATATATATATATATATGAATTTATTGTAGATATATATATAGGGCTTAATGATACTACAGTACTGTACGTACAACAAATTCATTCATTTCTTTATATAATAATGAACTAATAAGCAAATATGTTTGTTTCTCAATCGAGTATCTGTTTATGCATCTACCGTAATGACATTTGCATTTATATATATATATATATATTACAGTTGCAGCCACTTCGTAATATTCCATTCGCAAAACGATGCGAAGAAAATTATAAAGTTATTTTCTTTTGTTGAATTCGTTCCTAAAATATAAAGGTTATAAAAAAACAACTATTACGTTTGTGTATTATGTATTGTGATACATTTGAAAATAATTGACAATTTATTTTAAATATACAATTAATTTACCAGGATTTCGTTGTAAAATATCTATTATAGTACCTTTTAAGTTAATATTGATGGATTAAATATTACTATGTGGTTAATATTTACTTACTATATATCACAGGTTTACAATAAATATACTACGATATATAAATGATTTTTAACTATATTATAGTTATATTATAATAAAATAATATGACACATTAAAGTTATTTGATCAATAAAAAAAGATGGTTTCCTTTAGTCGTCTCCACCGGTCATCACCTCCATGAATTCTGAAATAATTTAATTATAATACAAAATCTGACTGTCTGTCTGTTGTTTAAGATACAATTTTTATCAAAAGGTTTTTTTATTTTATTTAACACTAAATCTACCGACAATTCCTGTATACCTGTTCCTACCGCACGCCGTCATATTGACCGGTAATTAAAAGTTATTTTATTATATAACGCAGGTAATAATGGAAATAACTAAAAGTAAAGAGTGTAGAAAATATTATATGCATATTTTAAGAATTGTCATGTAGTTTGATAACGATATTATAACGTTTCAAAATGTGTAAGTTTTACAAAAGTTTAAGAATGTTCAATTTGACCGGTACTGGTAGGTTTAGTGTTAATATCTTTAGTTAATATCTTTAAAATACCAATAATATTTCAAACATACAGGTACTAAAAAATATGAATAATAAATTTAAAGTATATATAATAGGAAGGAAAACATTTATTTTTAGTAAGAAAAATAGGTATGGTGAATTTTTTTTATAGTTTCCGCTAGAAATATAAAAAAAGTTGTGTGAGAATCGAACCAACAACCCTTGGTTTATCAACCACTACGCCATCTGTGTTTAGTGTCTTATCTCAATTGAGGTCAAACAATAATCTGTTTACACCCGATTATAAATAGTTTAATTAATTACTCATGTAATTTATCTATCTGTTGATACATCAGATAATTAGTTTATAGAAATTTAAAAGCTAACAGGTGTTAGAATATCACGTACTATATATTTTTAGATCGTCGACACTATAACAGAATATATCTGTCAGATGAACTTTCGTGATAATAATTTGATGTCAAAATGACAGGTATAAAATATTTTATTTTAATTTAAATAACCTGTATAATGTTTTAAGATATATTTAAAACTTAATATTGGACAATAGTTTTTGATTTCGTCTTCAAGCCAAAAATTATAAAAATCCGTTCAGTAACTGTTTAATTGTGATCATACCAATTTTTGGGTTTTACCGTCAAAATAATTGAAGTTTCCGGTATGAAAAGCATTTGAACTTATGAAGGATAAAGGATAAAGGTTAAAACCACATCAAAATTAATACAATTTTGTCCGTTATTTATATGATATTAAAAATTGCACAAATTAAAACCGTAATGCGCGAGCATAAATAGTCAAAGATATAAAAATATTTCGTTTCAAATTATTATTTTATATAAATAATAATAATCTTACCATCAAAATCAACAGTGCCAGAGCCGTCGGAGTCAATTTCCTCAATCATCATGTCCAGTTCTTCAGCGCTGATCTTATCATCTAGTTCCCTTAGAATTTCTCTTAATACTTGCGTTGTGATGTAACCGTTACCTAAATTAGGAATAATGTTTATATAATACATATCAACCAACACAAAGACATACTCTGTATCTATATACACACACACATTGAAACTATAATAATACTATACTATGTTATATATGATTGATTATTTAATTCCTCATATAAATATACATTTATAAAACGGTTGAATTTTATTTCTGTGTATGATATATACCTTCTTTATCGTATAAACGGAATGCCTCTTTAAGTTCCTGTTGCATCGCTTCAGCATCTTCCTCAACCATGAACCTTGATGCTAAGGTTACAAACTCCTCAAACTCCAGCTCACCAGATCCTGATAAAAACAGTTTTATATCAGCGTATTAAACTTCCCAATCCACAAACAATATAACAACCAAAATTATTATCTTCACCGGCCTTATAACCATATATTTTATATTTTCGTTAAAAAAATACTAAATTCAGTGACAAAGCAACAGACAGAGATAACAAAAAAAACAATTGTTCAGAAATCATGAATACTACGTATTTACCTAAAATGTATATATTTTAAGGATAGCACTTGTGTTTACCTTACAAAAGAAAACAGTATAAAATTTTAATATAAATTCTTTTAGCGTATCGAAAAATGAATAAAGCTACTGTGGAATTGTTTGAACAGTGTATATTGTGTACGGACGACCGTGTAACCAAAGGTCTATAAATATTTAATCAATTTATTTCTGGTGACCATACCAGACCACCATGTTCTTTACTTATTATAATTGATATTTTCTTTAAAAACAACAACTATTGTTAATCAAATAATAAAGCACGGGCAGGATTGAACCTACGACCTCTAGAAACTAACTCCGTCGCTCTACCAATTAAGCCCTCAATCGTAATATCTTTCATTATATTGTTATTAATCAAAAAAATAATTAAAATAATTAAATAAATAAATAAAAATGTATGTTAATTTAAAATCTGTATTCATTTCCCATCCGAATGTATTGTCACTATTAATAAATCGTAGTGTCAGAAGATTAACAGATGCTATTAAATTCTGATACGCGAGCGTCAAATACGTTTCATTATGTCTACATGATCTAGTCATCATTCATTACTGGCGGTAACAAGCTGTCATTGAAATGAATTATGCAATCAGTAACATACTTTTGTAATCTATCTATAATATATATAGTATTTGGGTTCGTTTGTAACTCATCCCAACTAGTTTGTAACATCCCTAGATTGTGTTAAATTATACAGTTCAGGATATATAAGATTATTTGATTTATAATAACCGTAATAGTATAAAAAATTTAAATTCCCAACATTACGGAACCACAAATTGCGATATTGGCAGACGAACTTTGGCAGCGGACACAAATTGCGAATCCAAAGCGTTTAAGATGACAGAGTCACGCGACATGCCAAAAGTATAATATGCAATCAGTATGCAGTTAATCTAAGTATATATTAAGGAATTATTTTTATATATTATTATATATATGTATTAGATTTAGATGTACCTTTTTTAAAATAAGTGAAAAATGTTTTAAAGATAAATGACTGGTACCTGTAATTTATTGCAAAACTTTGTATTACCTAGATAAACTATTACAGCGCAATGTCCCTATAGCTCAATGGCTCAAATATTATATTTTATATAAAAACACTTTTGAACATTAGTGTTAGAATAAATATTAATATGATATAAAAATCACAATCAAGAATATACGCGCATACGATATTAGACATTATAAAAAATCATTCGTTTATAATTTTGTCATTAATAATAATAATAATAATTAATCACTGACCATCAACATCGACCTCGTTAATGATTTCCTGGAGATAATCATCTGTGATCTGATGTCCCAACATTGTAAGTATAGTCCCAACCATCACAGTACCAATGCAACCTTTCTTCTCGTGATCGAAGGCCTCGAAAGCTTTTTTGAGAACTGCAATATCCCAAATTCAATTGTTTATAAAAAATCATTAGCAAAAAGCTATAATTGCATATACAAAAAAAACTCACTGTTGACTTGTTCCTTCGGTAATTCTTCCTGTAATTAAAAAAAAACATTAAAAACACTCCAAAGTAAATAATAAAACACATTCACAATATCCGTAACACGGCTCACCATGGCTATATCAAAAGAACAGTAGGAGCGCGTACGCGATCGCGAACCAGAGTACTAAAAAGACGAGCCCTTTGAGCTGAACAACCTGACACACTAATCTCAGACGAGCGACTATCTCACCCAGGTTGGCTCGGCTGGTTCATCGAGTCCTCGAGTATTCTCTTTTTGGCGAAACGAACGCTTTTAATGGTTATTGTTAAGGCCGCTATCCATCTTCCGCGCACGTTGATCCGGTGTCCGAATCAGCCAAATTGATATGGACTAATACATTCAATTTAAATTTATTGTACGTTAATTAATTAACGGTGCATTGGATGCATGCCATCGGTTTTGCCAAATATAGTGTAGTAAAGTGTGTTTAATACAACACAACTGCTATACCAATTACAATTCTTTCATATACTTATATAACATGATGATATGTTAAAAATATATAACACTTTCTTATTAGGTACTAAATTTGAAACAAAAAGAAATTAACCGAATGTGGATTCAGAAAGTTGTGTAAAACCAAAACAAAACAAGAAATTTTAACCGTAAGTATTACTTTGTATGTTTAAATTATCAAACTTTCTAAAATTAAAACTAAGAACACAGGTTAAATGAAACAATGTATTGCGCAACAGTGTGTTGTAATAAAAGATGAGTCCTCTTCCTTATATGTATCGCCATTATTTTATTTCTTAGATTATCCAATTCACATTACTTGCAACAGTGAGAAACTGTCTGATATATGATAGCAATTCTTTACAAAAATATTTATTCTATATAATAACAAAAAGCTTAATAGGGTTGTTTATTAAATTAAATTAGTGTGGATCAGCTGTGTCCTAGCTTCATAGTAAATAAGTCTAGTTATATCCGGACAGGTTTTCCGATTGTGGACAGTGACATATTTGCAACGCTCCCCGTACTTTATTTCTGCCAATCGTGCCAACTGTGTACAAATGCACGAAATGTTCTATTTTGTATAGCATTTTTAATAAACAACTATAAAGAAATGAACACTGTATAAAAGAGTACTTATTATACTTCCTTGGATAATAATATATTAAAAAATTTTTGTTCCATTCCCGAATTTTACAAATACTTGAATAATAGCCCGGAAGTGAACTGTTAACAAACGTAGGAAATCTATACAGATTTGTAGAATTATTTACAATATATAATATAGTTCACCGAAAGGTAAAGCGTGATAAGTTACTTTTCACAAGGTTTCGGAAGGGAAAGAAATCTTTTGGTTATCTCTGATACCGCATGACCGGGTAAGCTGAAATTAGGTTTAAAAGTATTTATCTAAGCATTCTATATATTTATCTAATCAATATAATATAATTTGTATAATTCTAATCTCCGATAGTGTGTACAGCTACAAAAGTTTTAAATGCTATAAAAATATAAATAAAATTTAATATATTCAAATTATTTTAATTATAATTCATTTACGATCATGATATCAGTTAAAAATTGTTATCAAAGTAAATATTCGTAATCAAAAGAATTGAATGATTAAAAGTTGTTATAGCAAACAACAGTAAAACTTCACCTGCGCCAGAAAAGTTTCAAACTACGTATTTTATTCTGAACACGACACTTGAATATCTCGTTCGTTAAATGTTAAATAAG